>ML978128.1:0-1200000 GCA_010015805.1 Rhizodiscina lignyota
TGGTTCGCGAGATGGAGTGGTTAGTGGTTCGACACGCGGACAAGTTGCATGAGAGGGGAAAAGAGTTAATTCGGGAGATTGAGTGGCTGGCGTATCAATATGGCATCCAGGCCCCGAAAGAGTGGTAGCATTTGTTACAGGGCCGTTGATCCAGTTATTCAATGCTACATTTCCAATGCATCGATGTGGGATAATCCTTCTGAGGTAGCCGGTGCTCGCTGGGCACGAGGTCCCATGATGGCGGCGGCTCGACCTTGAGTACATCCATATGGGCAATTGTAATTCTTACAAACTTTATGTCCGAAATGTGGTAACGACTCTCTAGATACAATAAAACAAGATAGTCTATGCCAGTTTAGCTTTATTGAGACTCTCCTTCGCTGTCGTCATTTCAATATCGTACACTTTATCAGATCCGGGCATCAATCTGCTGCATACAGGTGCACGCTCGATATGGCATATCTCGTAGAATTTGGCAATGGCTATGTAGACCAGTTCGAATGGTATATCTACTTCCTATCTAATTCCGTCAAGACTTTCCTTCGTCGACGCCATCTCAGCCTCGTATACTTTATCACGTTCGGACATGCGTCCACTGCAGACGACTGAACGCGTGATAATAGCTATGTCGTAGAATCAAGTAATGACTAGATAGCCCGGTTCAAATAGCATACTCAGAGCCTTTTTGATTGCATTAACGCTTTGTTTCGCCGCCGTCATCTCAGCATCGTGCGCTCTGTCAGGTCCAGGGACGGATCTGCCGCACACATCTGAACGCTCGATAATGCACATGTCGTCCAATCTGGTCATGGCCATCTACGCCAATCGGAGCGGCATATTCAGTGCTTGTTTGGCTTCGTTGAGACCCTCCTTAGAGCCTGTCGTCTCAAATTTGCACGTAGTATCATCTTTCATCTTGCATCTGATGCGGAGGACTGAACGCCTCGAAGTACCAACGCCATAGAATCCAGCAATGGCTATCCAGTCCGATCGGAATGATATATTCAGTGCCCGTTCCACTTCATTGAAACTCATCTTCAAGGACGGGGCCCGAATATCGCACGCAGGATCAGCTATTGTCACGCATCCGCTGCAGACAGCTGAACGCTCGATTGTTCCTGTATCATCAGGTCCGGTAATGGCTATTCAGCCAATTAGAACAGCATATTCGGTGCCAGTCAGACCTCTTCAGAGCGCTGTTTTGCTGCTTCTAGCTTAGGTTGAGAACTGCTGTCATGTTCCACCAAGCGGTCCTGTGGCGCTGAAGTACCCATAAGATCGAGTGTCATGTCAGTTAAATACGGGGTCACCACTAAAGAACATGAAAAAAGCATTTTGACATCATCAGTTCTATTGCTTTGTCATTTGAATGGCCATGCCACTGCCGGCATGGCCATTCGATCTATTTCAGCTACTTAGTTACTTCTATCTGAATGGAAGTCCTCAGTAGCAGAAGAATGCTCTTCAGCGCTATGTGCGCCGCCTAGCATTTTCCTACCACCGCGAACCTCCATTCAGATAGAAGTAACGACGCGATCCGCAGCGCGCCGGACAGCATTGGTGACACGGTCACACCTCCTCACCCCAACCGTCGTCAGAGTCGTCGCCATATGTGCCATATCCAATGGCGCTGACCGAGTCACCAATGCTCTCCAAGGCGCTGCGGACCTCGTCATCATCCTCCTCCTCCATGTCCTGGTCCTCGTCTTCCTCATCGTCCGAAATGTCGATGGGCTTAGCCGGAGATGGATCAGGCCGAGCGCGCTCCTGCGAAGCACGACCACCAGAGGTGACGCTCGCACGACGCTTGGGCTTCTTCGCCTCAGCCTGATCCATCCCAGACCCCTCCCCAACCTCCGACCCCGACATCGAAATCCCAGTCTCAACAGACGCCTCGCGATCCTTGTCTCCGGATGAGCCTCCGCTGTCGTCTCCACCACTCGATGTGGTTATGTCGTTGCCATCCGCATCGTAGATCTCCTTCATCCTGTCGTAGTTGATGTTCCTCGAGTAATGCGGGTTTCTCTTCTCCAACATCTCGGCCACCGCTTCCGACGCCGTGCGACCCGGGGTTGCCCCCACCTTCTTGCGGCCCTTGCCACCTTGCTTCTTGCCCTTGCCGGGGGTCTTCTTGGCACCTCCGGTGCGTGCTTCCTCAAGTGTACGGTCGAGGATGCGCTTCTGCTCCGCGCGCAGCCAGTCCTCGTTGTGAGTGAGCCAGATGGCCTCCTTGACCTTTTGCTCTGGCTCGGAGAGCAGGCAATGGTTGACCTCGGGGTCATCAGCGAACTCGTCCAGGTCTCCTATCGCGTCGGTGTTGTCGATCTCGTCGGGCGCGAGGGCCACGGCCGCACCGTTTGCCTGACGAAGCGTGCGTTCGCGTGTACGATGGGCTTCGGCTTGTTCCTCTGCGCGACGACGAGCTGCTTCGAAGGAGTACTCATCGAGCTCGATGCGGTCGTGCAGTATCCCCTCGATTTGCTTGCTGAGCGTACGTTCGAATCTGAGGTCGGTTTGGTGGATCTCGATTGGTGCAAGTGTCTCCTTCTTACGACGCTTGCGTGGAGGAGGCTGCAGCTCGGCGTCCTCGGCGTCCTCACCATCGTCTTCTGGTTCGACGCTTGGACTCGCGGATGCTCGCATGAGGTTGGGGTCGATAGGGAGTGCAGGGATGACGAAACCATCTGCGTCTCGACGAACTTCTTGGATGGTTGGGCGGGGGGTTGAGCTTTCAGGAGCCTCGCTTGCATTGTCCAGAGCCGCACGCTTGCGCTTCCTCTTCTCCTCGAGCTTCTCCAGGCGCTCCTTGCTGTTCTGCATGGATGGAGGATCGTGCTCAAACGCCAGAGCATGACCACCATTACGGAACTGATCCACTGTCATCCTTGCGCTCCTGGTTCGCTTCCACTCCTCTAGACGCTTGGCGACGGTTTGGTCAGTCGCACGAACGATGTACACAATCTCACGCACTGAGCGGCGATAGTTGTTCATCCTTGCGGCCAAGATGATGCACGCGCCAACGAGGCCGGCAGGACGTCTACCAGACACCATCCAGTCGCGGTCGAAACGGGAGAGGATCTTGCACGCGTCCTCAGCCACCCTTGAGGTATAGGTGCCAAACTCGAGGCGACGGCAGAAGCGACGGACAAGTGGCTCGATTTCGACTTGCGGGATCTTATCGGGGGCGTGATCCTTGTCGATAGCATTCGGATTCAGGTACATCTTATTGCAGAATTCCTTGTAGACGTTGCCAAGCCTGAAGACGTTGTACTTGATTCTCTCCGCAAAGTCCATGAGCAGGACCTTGTTGTCGGGATCCCGGGTTCGGCAACAGAAGTACAGACAGATAGCTGCAACCGCACGGACGTTACGGCCTTGAGTGAACGAATTGGTCGATGCGAGCCCGTATAGACCAACGGCGTGGTCGCGGTGGCCGGCAATACCGAGCGCGTCTGCTAGACGATAGATCTCTTCACGGCCTAGGCATATGTTAGCGAAAGCAAGTTAGGAATTAGAAGGGTTCGCGACATACCAGCCTTGAGTGACATCTCCCTACTATTGCTTGGACCCATGGCTCCCCTGGGTGCTCCCGAGCCCATCGTGTGGGCAAATCGCTGGCCATCTCCAATATGGCTACCTTGCACAACCGCTTGGCCTGTGGCCGTCTCACCGAACGTGACATCGCTGACAATGTTGGCGCTTTCGACAACCGTACCGCACACTGTGCACACTAGCTGGCCTTCATGCTCGAAGACATCCTCGCTCTTGCAGCTAGGATCAGGACAGATTCTTTTTGGCTTTGCTTTCGCTGGCTGCTTTCCCTTGCTGCCAGGTTCCTGCTGTTTGGCAGTGGGTGTTTGAGTCAGAGCTTGAGCTGCCGGAGTGCTTGCTCTAGAATTCGACTCAGCGCGTCTTTGTTGTCGAAGAGTGGTGCCAGTGAGCCGAACAGCGCGAGGCCTCTCAGCCGCCGTCGACATGGCTGTAGATGTTGGTTACTTCTTTTGGCAGTTGCTTGCTGTAATGCTCTGGATTGGAGAGAAGTAATCGTGCGTGGGTGTTCGTTGGTTGAGGAACGCGAGAGTGGGGAGGCTGGGATTTGTGGATGTTGTGGTGCAGCGGCAGATGGCCCGGGCTTTTTGTGCCGTCTTGGCGGAGCTGGGCGGCCCGTGAGTTCGAAACCCCGCCACCGCTTCACTCTTTCCACTTTTTCGCCAACTTCATCTCGGTTCTGCGACGTTATTACCTCGGAAAGAGAGCGCAAAAATGGTATGTAGCCGTAGTGGAAGTAGGAGATAGCCCGTTAATATTTTATTCGCACAAGGCTTGTAAAATAAGGCGAGTTGCTACAATAGGAATGAATTCGGGAGGTTGAGGGCTAAGGAGGTCATTGTGACTCAATTAACGGGCAACGCTATTGAGGAATTAAGCACAGTATTTGCATTGGTCAGAGATATTAGATCATTTGTTGAGATCATTTGTTGTCTATCCCTTCTGGATCGCTATACTAATGTTTCACACGTCAAAGGAAAATGAGAGAGGGTATCACATTAGGCTCGAGTCCGCAGACCTCCAAAAGCCTCACAAACCACGCTCCAGAAACCCTAAAACGCCCCAAAATCGTGAATGCTAGACGATGCTCATGATAGTGATACAAAGGAAAATGTGCTTGCCGTCAGGCTGATATTCCTCTTCACTTTAACCCGAAACACTTTGTCACACCTCTCAAAATTCTCCCGAGCATCCTGAAACCCAGCCCAACGAACCACACAGCTGATTTGAAGACGAATCGTAATATAGCAAAAATACCCAAGGCGACTTTGGGTATCTTCTCAAAATCCTCTTCGCCCTGTGCACTCTTCTTCTGCTTCTTGCTCTGTGGCTGCGGCTTGGGCTTCGTTGTACCTTTGCCCTTTCCCTTTCCTTTAATATCTGGACTCGGCGGAGCCTCAAATTTCAGTCCTGGATCCTCGCTTCTCCTTGACTCCGCGACTGCCACGGCAAAGACGGCGCAGACTGCCACATCAATGAGATACGGATTTCTCAGCGATTGGCACGCGGTGGCGTTGACGTCCAGGATACCAGCCGCCAGATCCAGACCCGCGAGCACGGAGTTATCCTCGTCTTCCTGGTTCGAGGGACCTGCTGGGCGATACTCATGCTTCCTGTCTCTGGAATTTGGGTATGGATTCATCAATGAGATTTTCGCTCTCGAATTCGGGTTTGTTGGTGCATCCAGTTTACCAGAAATATCACCCTCGACCGCAATGTGCAAAACTCCTAGTGCCGGATGCAGCAGCTCGTAAGTACCGCTCCGTGGGGTTGTACGCCGCCAGAGCAACTCCACTGACTCTTGCTCTTCTGCTTGGCGCACAGCTTCCTCTGCCAGGCGCCGCGCTTCTTCTGAATTCGCATTCGGGTCCACGAGCGCCAGACTAGATCCTGCGGGAGAATTTGCAGTTGCGGAGAGTGAGGTCAGTGTTGCGAGCGTTGGTGAGAATGTCGTAATGTGATGTGGAAGATGCCCTGTCTCTGCAGCGTTGGCTTCAATATCCATGGCAAAGCCAGAGCTGTTAGCTACCGGCACGCTGTGTGTAGTTGAGAGCGATGGAGGAGGCGGTGGCGTGATGTCCATGTGTGCAATGGGTAGCACATCAGGTCGATTCGGATGATGTCGGAATACAAGGAGCTCATGCTCTTGAAGAGCATGCTGATTGCCCGCAGTATCTTCTACAATTTCGGGCTCGAGATTTGACTGCCGCAAGCTGTAGAATGGCCTCTTTGGTGTAGAGCCGAAGGTCACTGTGGGTCGCTCTTTCGAAGGTGTCTTTGACGAAGTAGATCCGCTTGGTCTGTTCAACTGTAGAGAAAAGTTCTGTGGTCCTGCTGGGGAGACTGGTTGGCCATTCGCAGAGCTCCAAAGATTATGCAGCTCCGATCCAGGGGTAATAAATTCTCGTCCTGAGGGGCCTTGTGCTTCTGGAGGTGGAGAATACGGCGCTTTGCTAATCTTGTCCATTGGCAAGTGCGCAGGTGAGGCGACGTCCCGAGTTGGCCGATACTCTTGCTCCGCTAGAGGTACGCCGGGATTATACTGCGGAAAAATTGATTGCATTGGGATGAATTCTCCAGGGCTCACTGGTGAGCGCATAGCTGTTCGCCCACTCATGGTGCGCACGAGCGTTGGACTCGCGGAAAAGTTTGAGTCCGGTGAGCCTACGCGACTCCCATTTGGATATCCCGGCGATGGATTGTGCTTTGCTCTCTCGGGACTACGAAAAGCGGCAGCATTCTGGTTTTCCATTATTGGCTCTGGAGTACCAACTGCTGAATCGTCTCGCGCTCCAAATTTTGGAGTTGGGGTGCGCTGCCTGGGATTCATTCGTGAGGCCAAAGAGGTGGTGCGATTTGGAAATGCAGAGACAGGGGTAGCCGAGCTGCTCGCTTCGGCTGGCGAGTTGAAGGTGTGCTCATGCGATTTGCGCTCTGGTGATGCAGTCTGCTGTCGTTCCGGCTCTTCATAATGCTGAGGAGAAGAGTAATGAATCTGGGAGGGAGCTTGGTGGGTCGCTGCGGGTACTTGTATGATTAATTCGTGGAAGTCAGCGGGCGATTTTGTGGGCTCCATATGAATCCTCGGATTCGCCGCAGAGGTCGCAGATCGCCTACTATCCTTGCGCTTGAGCTGCTTCTTGTCCGCCGGCGGGAACAGCTGGAGAGAAGGTCGCGAAGCCATTTGGGTCCGATTAATTGCAATGGAGATATGAAGACGAAACAGAAGAATGTTAAAGATAGATGGTTTCTGTCAATGCATTGCACACCAGAGGAGGTTGGGCATTTCAATCTCACAGGAATAGAACATGAACCCGGGGGGATATAAAGTCATTGCGAATACGCTTGTCAGGGTTCACCCGGAGGCAATAGCGGCTGCGAGCATCGCTGACGATGCGACCTAGTCTCTGTTCATGCACAAGTCTTACCTCTTTCGAAGGGGCCTCTCAAAAGCATCTGGGCTAGAGGATTGGTCGCATGCAAGCGGCTGGGGAAGCTCGCACGACGACTGGCTGCTCGACGCTGCAGTTAAGCGCCCACTGCGGACACGGCGGGTTTAGCTTGCTCCCCACGTTGATCTGCCTGGATGAAACACGCGTGACGAGCTCTGCTCAGCGGCTCGACCCGAAACAGCGCGCTCTGCTGATTCGATGGCAAAAGCTGGCCTTGCAGGCGGTCTGCACCGGTTCACGGAGTGGCCGACATGTCCGTGGCCAGCGGGCTCCACCGCCAGTGAAAGCAGGGCGCTTGGCGATACGAGTCTCACGCTCCTGGAAGGACGACTGCCGGATGACATCTTTGCAGGCGTGGTGCATCGGCGCAGCGCGTACTGGTGTGATGGCGCGTGGAGCACGATGTGAGTGAGAAATTAGAGGATGTGAAAGCATTCTCAATTGAGGCACGACATTGTGACATCGCGCCGGCGCAAGAGACGCAGAGCTCCACTCGCTCCGTCAGCCCTACCGGCACAACGTCGGTGGCAATCAGTATGACGCCGATCGCGAGTTTTGCGCAAATTTCCACATTCAGACGAATTACCTGGAACGACCCGTGACCATGCCTACAGAGCTTGAAGATGTAAGAGATGTTTCCTGTAGCTTATGCGCCCAGGCTCCCAGCTAAGTATCATTTCAGCTTGTCGAATTCCTGCATCATGGGAACACTCAAATCCGACAAGTTGGTAGGCATCGTTCTGTATCACGACTCTTCAAGTCAGAACTAACGCATATTTGAAGCTGTGGAGCATCTTGTTGGATACTCAACCGCACAGCCATCCGTCTTCAAGACGGGCCAGTTGGCCCCCGTGAAGGATCTGAAGCTTTTGGTCAAAGACTATGAGGTATGCCGAGAACGAGATTGCAGAGAATATGCACTGATCGGAACCAGCCCATCGCCAAAAATGTGCTTACAATCCTCATCAACATCTCGAACGATCAAGAGGTGCTGCATAACCTGGCCACCGACGATGCCTTCCTCGAATCGCTCCTCGCGCGGATAACCGTATGTTAGTTCTCCATGGCGCGTTAGCAGACCAAGACGCCAGACTAATGCGATGAATACTAGAAACCAAAGGAACCAAATGCGGACGAGATAGCAATGCTACTTGCCAACCTGGCAAAGGATGAAAGCATGAAGCGGATACTAACTCTGCAACGCGCTGTGCCGAAAGACCTCTCGACCTCGAAGTACGCCATAGACCAGCTAATGGACTGCTTCGTGAAAGGAGCCGAAGGGCGATATAATAAGCACGCCAACTACGACTACCTTTCGTACTTCTTCGCCGACATAGCAAAGGTGGGATAATCGGACCTCCACGTAGCATAGTGGCTCATAATCACATAGTATCCTGAAGGACAAACCTACCTCATCACGCCACAATCGCACGACAACGACATCATCCCTCTAACGAAACTCATAGTCTTCACCGAGCATGGATCCGAAATCCGCAGGCGAGGTGTCGCCAGTACAATCAAGAATGTCGCCTTTGCCGTCCCCTCGCACACTGCACTTCTCTCGGACCATCCTTCGTCCGGCGTGAACATCCTACCCTACCTATTACTACCGCTCATGGGCAACGAGGAGTATAATGACGAGGACACAGAGGGCATGCTGGACGAAGTACAGCTGTTGCCTCCGGATAAGGAGCGTGAGAGAGACAACGAAATTCTCAAGACGCATTTGGAGACTTTGCTGCTCCTCACCACAACCCGAGGTGGGCGAGATGTGCTCAGGGATGTGAAGGTGTATCCAATTGTGCGGGAAGTGCATCTGCAGATTGAGGATGACGAGGTGAGGGAGAACGTGGATAGGCTAGTGCAGGTTATCATGAGGAGTGAGGAGGGCGAAGAAGTGGAGGAGGACAAGGAGAAGGAAGAGCCACGGGTAAAAGAGATAGACAGCGATGAGGAGATTGTGGACGTAATATGACATTGATGAGCTGCGTCAACATGAACGCACTATATGATATCCAATCCGTCATCGTCATCATCATCATCATCATCGTTACTTTGGTTGTTTCCAGCCAATCCTAAACTGTCTCGACCAGGCTCTCGAAGGCCTTTATTGTCGAGCATGAAACGCGCCCTTTTCTTGCTTGGAGAAAGGCTTCCCCTATCAGTACCGGCGTCGGCTGCCTTAGTGCTGTTTTCGTCCTTCTTGGGACTCAGTAGTAGGCCTCGTTTAAAGGCACCACCCCACCCTACTGGCTCGCTCGAAGTACCGCCTCCGCCTCTCTTTCTCTTCACGGGACTCAGAGTTACGTCCGTTGCGCTCCTGTTCAACAAACCCATCGATGCAGCATCAGGTTTATCCTGCGTTGTAGACGATGCTTGAGAAACTTGGTCTGCTGTCGTCGATCGTGTATCTGCGCGCCATGCAACTGACTTTTTCATGCGCATGTACTCTGCGCCAGCCTTGTTGCCAATCTTTCCCAACTTGTCTACAAGCTCCATTTCTTTGTCCCTCTCTTTCGTGCGCTTCTTCAGTAGCTCGTCTCTGCTGAAGCCTCTTTCAAATGAGTTCCTCCCAAACTCTTCATCATCTAAGATACTTGCAGCTGTTCTTCCGGGCCTTCCAGGCACCATGTAATAGCTCTCCTTCGTCTCATAGTCATACTCCCTCCCGTCTGCAGGGAGTAGACCATTTCTCCTCTTCTCTTCTTTCGACACGTATCGGCTATTCGTCCACTTATCTTTTCCTTCCCACTCGCCACCTGTTTTCCCAAATCTCCCCATGGTATTGACCTCCATCCTTGTAGCCCTCGCCTTCTCGACCTGCAAGTTCACATGGAAGTCGCAGAACTCGGTCTTCTTTGCGTTCACCCAACTTCCACATTCCTGCCCACTGCTCTTAATGCTCTTGCAGAATCCCAAATCACGCGCCGTGCCAATCTCCAGCACTGTATCATCGCTGCTCGCGAGCTTGAGCGCGAACGCACCGGTGGCTTCGCGCCCCGGTTTAGGCGGCATGATTCCTGGGTTCAGTATAGCAATGAGTGTTCCAGGCGTGAGCTTCCAAAACTGCGAGAATGCGGAGTCGAACAGGAAGAGATCGACTTCCCACTTAAGATCCGTGAGACGGAGAGCCATGAACTTGTTCCTGCCGGTAGCTCGTGCGTCTTCGTCTGCATCGTTGCTTGTGGTTGTTTTGGGTCCGTTGATATGATCCTTGGGTGTGGACTTCGAGCCAATGATACCGAGTACGACGTAGTCGGACTCCACGTCGGGAGGCTCGTAGGCTGGCCCCTTTACTTCTTTGAGGAGTTTTGGGAGTGTATAGAGCGCCTTATCCGTGAAGGCACGTGTGAGCGTGGTGTGAGGCATTTGGCGCTTAGCCAGATGAAGGCCAGAGAAGGATTCGAGGGTTGAAGTTGGCTCGGATGCTGCGGTAGTTGCTGCCTCAGATTTTGCTGTTGACAGCTCTTGTCGCGAAAGGCGTGTGCGTAGTTGGTTGGGTTCACCAATCGGCTTGGACAATGTACGAGGCGCATATCCAGAAGCGCTGCGTGCTCGGTCTTCTGGACGCTCGAAACGTCTTGCCTCTTTACCAACGCTGTTAAAGGACTGCAGTTCTTCTTTATTTAGTCCAAACCCCTGACCTCGAGCTTTTTGTATTCGATCAGCCTTCTCTTGTTTTTCCTTGTCCCCACCTCTTGACTCCGCTAGTCGCTCACTGAATGTCTTCAGTGCCGGCAGAGGCGCACGATCCTTGACTGTGCTCGGCTCATGATGTGATTTCGACCGTCCCAGATGAGACGATGTCCCTCGTGAGAATGAGTTTGACTGCGTAGAGGTGCTGGCAGCTCGTTTGAGTGATACATTTTGAGCTTTAAGTCCCTTGTCGATACCCAAAATAACTCGCGCTGGTGATTTCTGCTCAAGCGGCGCCCGGCGATCCTTTGTTGGAGATAGAGGCACTTGCACAGATGTCTTTGGTGCTGCTGGCTCCGATTTCCAGCTCGATGTCCTTGTCTCTGTGGCTGTCGCAGGCCGCGCCGGTTCTTTGAATGGATCATTTTCTACCACAGCGTTCTTTTGCTTCGCCTTTGCCTGCTGAAGCTTCTTCAGCTTCAGCTTGGCTTCAATGGCCTTAAGCTTCAATTGGAGAGTCTCTTCGTCCTCGTCTTCGTCTTCTTCGTCTGAAGGCAGTGATAATGGGGCATCGTTGAGTTTTGAGGACGACGTCGGTCGTTTTATGGGCGAGGGGGATACTGATCGTCCTTCCCGCCGTCGCTGGTACCTCTCTCGTCCGCTAGGTGAGCTCAGAAGAGCCTGTAGTGGGGATTTCGGAGGCCAATCCGGTTGCTTGCGCGGTGAAGCTGCCATTGTCAGTAGTGCTACGCTTCTGGAACTGAATACTCTACCTGATGCATTTGATCGCTCACGATGAATCATATTGGATGAGAAACTCTTGACTTAAGATGCTCTTCTTAGAACACATCCAGCAAATACAGCACGCATCGACTGGACTGCACGTGGAAACGATTGGTGAGCGTGTGCTCTCGGAGAATTTAATGGTCAAACGCGAGCGCGACGCGTCATTTAAAGCTGCAGCGTGTTTCGCGTGTCTTAGTCAGCATATCTACTCCATGTCCATCGCGAATAGACGAAATGGCTTTCTCCATACAATCATACTCAATTACGGGTTTGCTTTCGAATTGCTTGTTTACTGTACCGTTTACGAAAAGCACTCTAAGTGAGCATATTTAACAGCGCCCCATTTTATCATGCGAACGCGTTCCAAGCCTTCGGCGAAGAGCAAGCCTTCAGCAGGTACTCTCAAACAGTCGCCAGAAGTTCCAAGTTTACCGCCAATCGACACAAATCCTCCGAAAGTCGTCATACTACCTCGCAATGCATCTCCTGAAGCACGCATCGTTACCCTTCAGAGCCCCGCAACATCTTCACCAAATCGATACTTCTACTGTCCCAAGCTAGGTCTGTACGAGTTCACGAAGATTGCACCGTCCCGGAAGACGCCGAGAAGCTGGTTGCTGCCACAAGACAATGGAAGAAATGGGGAAGCATCAAATAATTCCCAGCACGAGTCTTCGGAGACAATGGTTGATGGAGATTCAGACGGTTCAATTAGACAAGGATACATCATGAAAGAGCCAGACATGTTGCTTGCGACTCCTTTCGATCCAATCTTCCTACTTCTCCCCATTCTTTCGGCTCCGAATACTTCTACACACTTCAAGCAGAAGTTCCTTGAGTTCGACGAGTACCTCGATGAGTTTGCTGCTACCTCCGCGCATGCGAAACATCTTATTGGAAGTACCGAGATTGGAAAGCTACTTGAAACTAGGATAGCATCCGTTTGCGAAGTTGTTGAGGCTGGAGAAGAGAAGATGTATCGGATATCACATGAAATCCTTGTCCAGGAGTTGCTTTCGAAAGCAAGACGAATGTGCGAAAATGGTCTCCCAGCTTCCATGGAAGAGCAATTTGTGAAATCAGCTTTGAAAGCTCCGGTATTCCACATACCAGATGCACAACCGGAGGACCAAATCCGCAAGGGTGGTTCTTTCGAACTGCAGTCAGAATCTTTGTCAATCCAATCCGAGACAACCACTGACTCACAAGCCTCTATTGCATCTGTCTCCGGCTCTTCAACGAATCCAGACTCGCAGTCTACCACAGTGACACAGGCCACGAGTATCTCAGCAACACCGCAACCACCAGAATCAGATGGACCAGCAGAAGAAGTTCGCCAGCTGCTCCGTTTACGTGTAGCCCTCAACTTCATCCTCTCTTCCTGCCTACCTCCACATCTCAAGCAAATGGTGGAGACTATACTCTCAGAGAACAAAGTCATCGACTTCTCTTCTCTAGATAAGCAACTTGAACACCTTGAGACCCTCCGTCGACAAGCTCAAGCTCTCCGTAGCCTCTCTGACAACATAAGCCGTAAGCGCGCGGCCGACGATGACGACGAAGCTGCCGAAGCACGCGCCGAGAAGAAACGCAAGAAGGAAGAGGAGGAAAAGAAGAAGAAATCCGAGAGTAGAGCACAAAAGGAACTGAAGAAGGTTGACACCAAAGGCATGAAGAAGCTAAGCGCTTTCTTCACCAAGGCTGCGAAATGACGCTTTGGTGCTGGTTAGTGGACATCATATGATGACGACCTCGGTGTACTCAGTGCGCGTGCGAAATTGATGTTTCTCTTGAGCATCAAGGACTCTGGCGCCGCTGATATCTGCGAGGCCTATGCGTTCGTATTTGTGGCCGTTTTGCACATACGTAGCACCTAGACGCTGATGTTCCTCTGGCGTTACCTGGGCCTCTCCTACCCGCCTTAGGATCAGAGAATAGTCTGGCCCGTTGTGATCAATGGGTCTTTGCATGCGGAGCACATGGATTGTTGCACCAGGGAAAACGTGGTGTGGCCCTGGGCAATGCAGCGCATAATCAGCGCTGAAGAAGAGCTCCTTATCTTCATGCAGCAAAACCGAGGGAGGATACGCGAATTCCTTAGCCGGCTCATATGCGACCGTATCTTTGCCATCAAAGCCCTCTGCTAGATAGTGGACAGGTCGATGCAACAAGATGCCTTTCATGAGGATTCCACGGATTCGAAGCTCCCCGTATCGGACAGCGCCAGTGATGTCGATACCAGAAGGAATTCCCTCGGCGCCAACTACAGTGCAGAGAGGTTCATACTGCTCTGCTTCTGCCTCGACTCCTGTCTGATAAGAAAGCCGTTTAGGATATTTCACGACGTTGTCAACGGATGCCCACGAGAAAGAAGGAGCGCGCCACTTCTCTGGCCTTGGGAGAAGAGCGTCGGCTGCGCTCCAGAGGAGATCATCCAACAAAGACTTCCTCCAGAGACCAGCGACATACGGGGATTCCTGGGCTGAGAAGTTTCTTGGATCTGTAGGATACTTGTCGACAAGCACCTGTTGAGCGCAGCCAGATAGAGCAGGTAGCTTATCTTTCCCAAATGTCAATCTCAGTGTCGAATATTGTGATACCAATAATCGCCATGGAGTCTCGCGAGTCCATTTTCTGGGTTGGCCCAGAGGCAACATGTATCCTTCCTTCAGTGTCTTCATAAGATCCACTACATTGTCTGATGCTGTTCGATGGATTTCGTGACATTCGCAGATTCGCTCCCCAGACCCGAAATGGAGCATACGCTTGGAGAGAAGCCGTTCTTGGTAGACCCACCCTCTCCCCAAGAGCGGGAAGTCCTGTGAATCATCTCGAACTCTTATCACCGGGTACCTTTTTTCGTATCCAACGGGGTAGCCAAAGTGTCGAATATGTTTACGGGCATAGATGTTGCATTGCTTGCCGTTCGGACCGGTCACTATCAGTTTGTACTCAGGATTGTCCGAAAACAGGCCGCCTGTGCCATCTTTCGAGCCAGTTGCTGCCAGTGTGAGGGTCGACTGCCTGTATATGCTTGCCATTCGTCCTGCTTCTCGTTCCCAGTCGTCATCGTCATCCTGTATAATACACTACGCCATGGGCTGCAATTCAGCTTGAATCGCTGCAATGTGAGCTCAATAAACCTACCAATGAGTCTATCCAAATATACTGTACGCCCATAAATTTCGTAAACTCGATCGCATCCTGAAATGTTTTCGGTAAAGATTTGATGAGTATTCCAGGCGTTTGATGTTCGCCTCGGTTCTTCTTTTCTGTTTTGAGCGGTTGTGAACTGCCCCAGCAGTGGCTTAAGCAGTTGTACTTCGCGCGCTCCCCAGGAGTAGACTCATAGAGTCTCACACGCTCTCCAGGTGCTGTGACGTCTACGACACGAGTTGGCAGTAGTGGCGCGTTTGCTTCTTGATTGGTGTCATCCAGGTGTGAGGTGCGACAATGATCGAGCCACTTGGAGGCACGAGAGAAGCTTTCATGGGATCTCGTGCAGCCTCCTTTTGGCCTCGCTACCGGAATTGAGAGCCATCCAGATTCTGCGTCTTCAGGGACTGGTCAGTACCAAAATACTTGGGGGTGGATCTACTGCCCCTGAATCGAGACCTGCCTTCTGTTTGAAGAATGTCGATTTCTACCATTGATGACTTTGACCAGTCCCGAAGTTGAAGGAAAGGCATTGGAGTCGGAACATAGTAAACTTTATTCTTCTCCGGAATATAGAGATACTCATGCAGCAGAATTGTAATATATATCGACTCTGAAACTTGAACTGTGGGAATAAGTGTGTAAATGACTTGACGAATAAGATAGCAACATTTGCACCCTTCGTCGGCGGAATTGAACAGCTCGGCCGCTTCGACATGAACTCTCTTGAATGCTACGCCAGGCGGTCTCGCTGAAATGTCTTTTGGATACTCCAAGTCAAGGCAGACAGAACAGTTCGGCATTTTACATCGTAGTCGTGATTTATCCAGAAGCAAGTAGGTTGTAGAAGGGATTCTATCATCGGAAACTTTGAAAATTGACAATTAAATTCCAAGATAACGTATCGAAACCTATATATCAAAAGGATGGACGATGCGGTGGAGAAAGTGCCCTCAAACATCGACGTCACGTCGTATCCTTGTCAGTTTCCCTGAGTTCAATGTTGGCCTTCAAAAGTTGGCACCGCGTTTGGGACCTCACGCGACCTAGGTGACTCTTCACAACTCGAGATACCAATGGCACCATCCCGAGCCAGGCCATTTCAACTGCAATAAACATGGCTCCAAAAGCGTCCAAACGAGCTCCTCCGTCCACCTCTGCGTCGACCAAATCCTCAGCACCTCCGCCCTTCACCTCCGCACCGTCCTCTCTCGCGCCCTTCCTCTCCGGGCTCAACCGAAACCACATCTACATTACCCACATTGACACCTTTCCAGCTGCGTACAAGAGGCGCATCTTCTACATCCCTGTTATCCTCAATGCGGTATTCGCGCTGCTCGTCTTGCTCCGCATCTACTTCGCCATTCCGAAATATGCGTCCATTTTATTAGGTACGTTTGGCTATGAAAGCCAAGACGCCGTGGACATAGAAAAGAGCTCATGGGGCACACTCGCGTGGATAGTGATAGGGAGGGTTGCAATGTTTATGTTTGACTTTGTCTTGATCAGATTTGTCGGCAGCTGGCCGTGGAGTTTCTTTATTGACGGCTTATTGGGTGAGGACGAAGAGAATCCGTGCACGTGGCGATGGAAGCTTGGATTCAGAGATCGAGAGCCCGTGATGAGAATCTCAAGGAGCTGGGGCAAGGAGGAACTCTTTGGTGGGGTGAAGAAGGGAGGCGAGTCACCATTTTTCAGGACGAAGATCATGCCAGCCGTTCATGAGGAGTGGGTGAAGAGCAAGACCGGATATCTCATGATGGGAAAAGAGTGGGACCTTGAATTTGGGGGAATGGTGCAATTGCAAAAGATGATTGATGCCAAAGATATTGGAGAGGCAGACATAGATGGGTTGGCGCTGGGTTGGTGGGGACAGGAGGATAAGTCAGATGGCCAGTGGGTTGCTTGGAAGTTCAGAGAGGCGATGGAGTCCGATGAAGAGAGGGATGAGTATGGTATGACAGAAGAGGAGGGACAGAGGCAGATGAGTAGGCTGAGGGTAAGGTTTCACGCTGTCAACTGCACGAATTTCCCCAGTCATGGTCCTCCATTGATTGTACTTCTCTATTTGCGATTCCATGTACACTCTGAAACTGCCAGTCACACAAGCCCTTGGATACGACTCTTGAGTCACGGCTAATTTTTTCTTCCAGGATCGACTCGCCGCAATGGGCAAGGAGGGACTTTTCTTCCGCATGATAGAGCTTGTTCAGTATGAAGGCTCTACTCCAGAAGGATTCTCACCGGAACGACAAGCGCAGACACTGGAGAAGATCAAGCAGTTGTTTGCGGACCAAGGTCTCGATTTCGAGAACATTCTGAACGAGCTGGGCGTCGACTTGCCTGGAATGTCTGCGAGACATTGAATGCATTCGTACAGCAAGCCAACTGGTTCGTGCTGTCTCCGAAATGTCCGTCAAGTCCATAGCTTCCTGTTCGCGATGGACCCAGAAGTAGCAGCAGTAGGCATTCTGCACTGCCACAGCATGACGTATGGTTTTCCCACGGGCCAGTTAACTATGTTCAACCTCATACACAAGGAAGCTCAGCTCGCGCAAGGGGAGAGGACGTGATACATAGAGCGGCCGCATGCGCACCTGCAGGCCATTGTCTGATTCCATGAAAACTGTGCCACTTCAGACCGGTCGTCGGGAACGGTGAACATCTTTAACTAGAGCCGCACGCGGAAAGAGAAAGGTACCTCAATGCAAGCAAAATGCATGATGAACAATCCCAGCACTCGCGAGCGGAGGAAAACTAATGCCGCCCACTCGGATTGGCTGCCGAGGCAAGCATTGTCAGCTGCACCTGCGTGAAGGCTGCACAGCCATCACTCTCGTCAATCACTGAGCTTGCTTCCTCAACGCTTCAGCTCACATGAGTCGCTAGAGGCCCCAAGCCCACCCTGGCGTGGCACATGATCGATTGTTGAGAAGCACAGCTGCCAAATGGCGGAGGCAACAGCGCTTACCGCAAGCGCAGCGCCGCAAACACCTGAAGCCTTGCGCCTTTCTTCAGCTTTCGCCGCACTTTATGAGTAGACAATACAGCCTATAAGCTAATGCGCTGCATTCGCAAGCTATCGCCGGGTGATTACTGTCGACTCGTGGCCCATGCAAGATTACATTAGTTCTCTCACACTAACACCGAGCCGGCCGCCGCGTGCGATAAATGCTGCCTACTACAAAGCAAGGACTCCTTCACCGGAACGCTTGTTCTGACATTTGGCCACTTTAGCTCCCTCCTCCCTTCAGCTCCCACGCTTACACCCGGCACTGTACCTCGCTGTTCCAGAAGGCGTAGCTATGCATATCCACGACGCCAAGCCTTAGAGCCTCTTCTTCACAAGTTACAATTGTGACTCTATGCGGAAAGTGCACTCAGGTGGTTGCCTAAGGACCCTTCTTCACTCATCAACATTCACCTGCAGTGTTAAATTAATTCCCTCGTCGTCACTCAACACCCACTTTCCCACTACTCTTAGGGGACTTTATTGTCTTCACTCATTCAAGTTCTCGCTATGGATATCTCCTCAGAACCAGCAGGACGCGTAATGCTCAAAGTCTTTCACTATGCTTCTCCTGTCATCGTTGTTCTTTTCTTTCTCGCTGCACAATCTGCCACTTTCTGCTCGATACGGAAGGATGGCGCTCGGGAGCAAGTGAGGAAACAAAAACTTGCAGCCCTTCTTCTGATGCTCTTGACACTTCTGCTATATGTAGCGGAGGCGGTTTCATATATCTTCAGAGCCTTAGTCGAACCAGGCTGGTGGGCCTCGCAGGACCTGGTGCTCTACACACTAGAGTCTGTCGTTGTCTGGGGCATCATCGGAATCACTTTCCTCGACTCGGCCGACCCAGTGTACTCTCCATATCTCGGATCTTCCTTCATCGGAGCCATCCTCGAAGCTATAACAGGCAGTCTCACAGTATCGTATACGCTTGCGAATAGCACGTTTGACACGGCAGTCCTGGTGCTCAAACTTTCCCGGGTCGTGCTCCTTACGACCTTGTCCATAGGATTTGCCTGTGTTCTCCTTTGCAATACTCTCTACGGAGCCAATGAAGAATGCCAAGCCCTTCTCAAAGGCTCTGCGGAAGACAGCGACGCGAATGCATCAAAGGCCGGCTACGGCACTCTTTCCGAAAACCCTACAGAGAGCAGCTCGCAGAACAACACTGACACAAACAAGAAAAACGATGGCAGCAACGATGAAGACGAAGACGACAAGGATATCAAAGAGAAGCAGCGCAAACGACTTGAAGAGCATGGTGGCTGGTGGGGGTACCTGAAGGGTTTCACCGTCTTCCTACCCATTCTTTCCCCAGTTGGAGACCGGAAAATGCAGATTTGTTACGCTGTAATGAGTTTATTCATGCTCTGGCAACGATTCGAGAACGTATTACTTCCGAACCAACTCGGTGTCATAACTCGAAGATTGGCAGAGGTTCACGGCACCGGTGTCTTACCATGGAAGGAGGTCGGAATCTGGATACTCCTCCGCTGGATTCCTAGTGGATCCGGCCTTGGAATTATCCAGAACCTTGTGAAGAGTCGCATCCAAAACTTCTCCATGGTACGCATCGCCAGATTTGCATTCAACCATGTTATGAGCTTGTCCATGGATTTCCATAACGACAAGTCATCTGGCGAAGTGTTGAAAGCAGTTGATCAAGGATACGCGATGAATGACATTATTGAGAGCTTCGTTTTCACGATTGGACCAATAGTTGTCGATATGGTGATTGGTATGGTTTTTGTTACCTACCTATTCGATCTCTATCTCGCCTTCATCGTTTTTGTTACAGGCCTATTATATCTCTGGGTTACAATTCGACTCCGAAAGACAATCCTGTCAACCCGTCGCGCCTACATCAAGAAGTACCGCGAGAAGTATGATGTTGAGACACAAGCCATCAGCGACTGGCTAACAGTATCGTACTTTAACCGAGGAAGATGGGAGTGCGACCGATTTGATAAGGCCTTGGAAGACTCCGTCACTGCAGAACTCGCATATTTTGATCGACACTATCTCAACACTGCCGTCACCTCTCTCATCTTGGTGGTGGGCCACATGTGTTCTTCGTACCTTGCCGTATACCGCGTCTCGCAAGGATCCAGCGATGTCGGCACTTTCGTCACATTTGTCACGTATTGGGGAACTCTGATCGGGCCATTGAGCAGACTTGCGAGCGAATACAAACGCATGAGCCAGAATCTTGTCGATGCGGAGCGCTTGCTCCAGCTCATTAAGACCAAACCTTCCGTTACCACCAAGCCTGGTGCTCCAGATCTGAGAATCGACGGCGGCGAAGTCTGTTTCAAGGACGTCAGCTTTTCATATGACGATCGCAAAGAAGTGCTCTTGGATATCAATTTCACTGCCAAACCAGGCCAAACAGTCGCTTTCGTTGGTGAGACTGGCGGCGGTAAATCCACAATGCTCAAGCTCCTCTTCAGGCACTACGACGTTACAGGTGGCAGCATAACAATTGATGGCCAAGACATCCGCGACATTACTCTTGACTCGCTCCGCGACACATTCGGCATGGTCCCACAGGATCCATCCATGTTCAACCGCACCATCATAGAGAATGTGCGGTATGCTCGCCTCGACGCGACAGACGACGATGTCAAGGAGGCATGCAAAGCCGCAGCTATACACGACAAGATCGAGAGTTTCCCGGACAAGTACAACTCCAAGGTTGGCGAGCACGGTATCAAGCTCAGTGGCGGCGAACGCCAGAGAGTGGCGATTGCGAGGGTTATCCTGAAGAACCCCCACATCGTACTGCTGGATGAGGCTACGAGTGCTGTAGATTCAAGCACAGAGGAGGCTATTCAAGATGCATTCCGAAAGCTTTCTCGCAGTCGCACAACATTTGTCATCGCGCATCGACTGAGCACGATTGTGGAGGCAGATATGATTCTGGTGGTAGAGAATGGAAAAATCGTAGAGCAGGGTTCACATGACGAACTACTGACGCAAGATGGCAAATACACTGAGCTCTGGAGGAAGCAGACGAAAACGCACACAAAATCCGGCGAGTCTACGGGAATCAGCTCGTCATCAACGGCGGCAGCGAGTCAGGAGAATCTCATTGTTCTTGATGACGACAAGGAGGTCGAGGGTATCAGAAATGCACTGGAGCAAGTCGATGAGAAGAGCAAGACCACAGGAAAGGAGAAATCCAGTGATGGAACTGGGGATGGTGAGGAAACAGTTGTTGGGGAGGAAGACACGGAGCAACCTTTGTCGACTGTCAGTTCGCGTCCGACAGAGGGATTTGGCAACGACGACACGAACGACAAAAACAAGGGCAAGACTACTTGATTGCATGACAAGAGCGACACGACATATGAGGTTACGAAGACAGGTCACTAGTGCTTGCATTTCGGCGTGGCTGGCGCATTAGATTCCTTTCTCCTCAGAAGTGCTCTGGTTTCGCAAGACACCAGCACAATGTTCCAAATGATTTTATCATTCATGCCGGCGTGCATTGGGAAACAGCGGGTCAATTATGGTTTCTCCTCATTATGAAGTCGTACTCGCACGTGGTGGTGACTGGGTTCGATCGTATAGATTGGCCAACCAGTAAAAGTTCAAATGCTTAGCTCTCATTTGGGGTATCATAACGAAGTATAAATGCATCTTCAGGAACTCTCTCAAGATTCCAAGCTTTCTGAATGTTTGAGGTTATGTCGCAGTTTCCATCATATCCCTCGTCCCCTGCCTCTAACTCCTCTACCTATTCCACTCCCACTCGCTCGCCCAGAAGCCGATCCTCTACTTGCACCTCTTCCACCCTGCCCTCCAACACCCACATACCCTGAGGAACTCGATGCTGTCCCAGTCCTTGAGCCTCCACTGACAACTCTTCCTCTGGGTCCCCGTCCTACGGCAGTCCCTCGTGCCTTGCTACCACCCTGTGCAGCAACTGCCCGTCTCCTCTCCTCTTCCTCCGCCCGTCGTGCGGCTTCTGCCTTTCTCGCCTGCTCTTCTGCCTCCCTTCTCTCTGCCGCCGCCTGCCTCTGCCGCTCTTCGTTCTCAATATCCGCCAGGTCTTGGCTCGCTCCCTGCCAGTTCGGATTCAGAATGAGCCGCTGGTTGTGCTCTGTTTGGGACAGTATGCGCGTCCATGTCTGCAGCAGAGTGGTGGATTGGTTTACTGTGTTGTTGACGGTGGACATGTTGGATTTCGCTTTCTGGAGAGAGGATACCATGTCCTCCACTACACGGTTGATGTTGCGGACGGAGTCGAGCTCCGTACGGAGGGTAGCTTCCCGGGTCTCGGCGGCACTGTAGCGCGACTCTGGTGTCCGCCCTTTGTCATTTGAAGTGTCATCGGCATTGGATGGGTTGGTGGATGCGGCTTTCGCCTGCTTCTTTGCGCGTCTGGTGTCTGGCGAGTCGAAGAGGGCGTCCGGGTCAGAGTCGGAGAGATTGAGATCGCCAACGTCTGGCATAGGTATTGAATTTGACATTTTGAACAGTGTATAGATCGTCTGTACAAGTGACAAACTACAAAACGGGTAATGTGTTTGGGCGGTGACGCAATACTGGCCGTGGTGTTGATGTTTTGCACTTTACGCGAGAGCGACGCGCCTTGCATGTTAGCGCGGCTTGGCGCTGGTCTGCAATATTCACCAACCATCCCCCAGCCACCGCGCCAGCGTGCAACAAACCTCCGAGCGCTCTCCCGCACCACGCAAACATTGCTTCCCACCTGCATTGCTTTGCTCTTCACAAATTCTCGCGACAGCACTTGCTGCTTTGCTTTCCTAGCGAGATATTGGGCTTGTTTATTTGAAGCAGCGCGCTAGTCCCTCCGAATCGCAAAGCAAGCTGGTGTTCACGTTGCGAGCAAGAGCTACACCGGACTCACACAATGGCAGCAACACCGCCTCCGCCGAAGCGCGTCCGCACACCTCAGACACCTCGCTTCGGCCCAAAGTACGATAACTACGAGCCCTTTTCTCCTCGAAGATCATCACGAATTGCGAATCGCGCGGGTGTCGACGCAAACCTCAGCACCGAGTCGAACGGCAGTCAAACTCCCAATCACTCCGAGCTTTTGACTTCATCGAGCAGCGGACTCATCAATTCTGCTCCCAACTCGACCCAGGCCTTCTCGCCGCCGGTAAGCCCTATCTCGCCAGCGAAGCGAGCAAACACCAGAGCAAAGAGGGGAGATCTTGATACACTTACCCCGAGGAAGCAGCGCCGAGTGAAAATGCTTGCGGATCAAGAGTCCGATTCAGATCACGCCGGCTCGGCTCCACAAGGCTCCAAAGCAATGCTCTCCCACAATCTTGGTGCTGGAATGCTGCCAACGCCTGCTAAGACTCCAAGAAAGCGCGCTGTCCCTGGTGAAATTGTCAAGTCGACTGCACGAGTCCTCTTTGCTGACCGCCCCGCAAACGTCGAAGACGCCATGCCCTCCATGCGCAAGTCTAAGAATCGAAAGCGCATGTTTTCACTTGATGGGCAGGACGACGGCGATGATGAGGCTGGCAAGGTTGCAATCTATACTGACTCGAAGGAGAAAGTGCCGGAAGTCGACGATGCAGAGGACAATCCGTTCTACACGAAGTCCGGCAGCAAGAATAAGGTGAAGGGTGAAGGCGAGCAGAAGCTCCAAGATGAGAGGAGAAGCCGGAGGCCTGCTGAGATGCTTGAAGAGGAAGCGGAGATGGAGAAGAATGTCAAGAATGATGAAGGAATGATCTATGTCTTGTAAGAGCCTCATAATCCTTTATATCACTCGGAAGACATTGCTAATGAATCAACAGTCGCGGTCGCAAGGTCTACCGCAAATTCGACAACATGTCCGCCGCCGCAACCGCCGCCAACTCGGACACCGAGGCTGACTCTCTGAGCATTAGCTCCATCATCAAGCGCAAAGCTGGTGCTGCTGCATCTGAGCCATTCACTCGTCACTCCGTCACCCCGCGACTGCTCTTCCCTAACGAAGAGCAACGCCGCAAGATGGAGGAGCGCGAGCGCCGCGAAGAGGAGGAAGCTCTTACGGATATCGAGGTCCCTCTGGCTGACGACCCGGAGACCGGTCACTTACAAGTGGAAGGTGGTACGGCTGGAGAAGAGATGACGACTCCAGTGAAGACGAACTTCGAGCCAGCTACACCTCCATCCTCGAACAAGTCAAAGAAGAAGGCTCGAGGCAAGGCGAGGGAGGTTGCAACTCATATCGACAAGGATACGGAGATGGCAGTGGTTGATGAAGCAGAGGTAATGGCGCATGCGGTGGACTCGGAACTTGAGGGAGCGGACGATCGAAGTGAACTTGACATGCCTCGAACGCGTTCGAAGAAAGTCAGTCCATTCACGTCCTGGCTGCGCACCAAGCCAGGCATGGCTGCGAAGGGTGAGTCGAAAGGCACGAAGCGCGAACGTGAGCAAGATATGTCTGAAGTTGGTGGTGCAGGTTCTGGCAAGAGAGTGAGGAGTGGAACGCTCCCTGAAGCGTCAACTTGACGCGTTGGGAACAACTGCGGAACTTCCCGCCAGCAACTGCGAATGGGTCAACGACAGCGAACGCCGCCGCATCTTTGACCAATACCGGATGATTCATTATTCAGCACAAGTCTCTATCGGACTCCTTTGATGTCCTTGTCGGAGACGGAGTGCTACATTTGGGAGGAGTTGGGGAATTGGATTTTCTGGCATGCATGACGAAACGACCACTTTTCCTTTGTTCATTTGTTTCTCAAAGCCGTCAAAGGTCTCTGCGGCGGATGATCCTCTTTACTTTTAGGTACCATAACGACATTGTCAGGTACGTCTGGTAAACAAAGCAGCGATGGCGTCTGGGGGCGGTGTACCTTGTGCAGACAAAGAACCCCGTTGTGCGCTCTACAATGCATTCTCATCTTGTGCAAGCCTTTCGTTTGATCCCCTGGGCTTATGTATAGCCCGCCATGCGATTCGTGTTGCTTCTGGATCTCTATATCATCGAACCTCGCGGTTTTTCGTTCTGTCAGTTCTACACCCAACACAAGGAACGCGCACAGTGTTTTGTCCATAACAATACACTGTGTACTTGAAGGATATACCTCTCGCTTGTCCAAGCTCACTATTAGTGTTCGACAAGATTCACGTTACCTATTTCCCAGTTCACACTTCGAACTACACTTTGCTTTTCTTCTATATACTCGCGTTCCGACAACCCTCACGTACTCTTTCCAATATCTTTGGCACTGGAAGTGCTCTATCGACTCCCAACGCACTACAATAGCCCGGCGTCGTTGTTCGCTCGATTCATAAAAACAAACCTAACAGCAAAGCGGAGTTGTACCGAGTATCTTACCGCAACGATGTGCCAGTTTCGAATCTGTATCAATCTGTGCGGTCATTACACTTTCACTATTGCGACCCCCTGTCGTCGCTTTTCCACCGCCTCCGAAGTCATATCAGGCCCTGAGTTCCCGCAACCGCGCTTCAACCGCGTTCGAGACCCCGTGACTGGCCTAATCACCTACCCTAAGACCACTCTTCACAATCAGAATGTCAATGGCATAGAACCATGCCGTAGGCCGACAAGCCCAAGCGACGAGACAATCACGAGAGTCTTCCTTGTCCCATTCCGATGCGAGGGCAGCCGCCTCAACGAATGTGCTCGTAGGGAAGCTGAGTGGGCATGGCGCGAGTCCGGCCCTCTTGCAGCGAAGGAGCTCCAGAGGCAGAACGACCAACTCTACGACTATGGCACACAGGCGATTGCTCAGTTGAGGGAGACCCTCGAGAAGCTGGGCATGAAGGAACAGGATTTGGAGGAGTGTCTGAATGGTAAGACACATCTCGATCAAGTCAAACAACATGTCTCTACTGCTATTACTAAAGGAGAGGAGTCAGAAATCAGTGAGCTAACACTAACGAAAGTCCTACTCAACTACGACAAGATCTCGATACCTCTATACGGCGTTCTCCAAAGCATCCATCGCCTCAAGGGATACGGCGGTCTTATCAACCAGTTCGAGTTGGAATGGGCTGCCGCCGACGCCCTGAAGTCGAGTGTTCCGGAAAATCGCCTCCCTATGGAGCGTGAATTCAACGACCTTGCCGCCACAGCGATCACCGTCTTGTTCAAGGGTAAGAAGTGTCTGGTGGAGCTACAGCGTGTCCTTCAGACCTTCCGTCACCGCGCTGAGGCGCTTGCGCCTGCCCCAGGGTCTTGGGACCAGATATTTGAGCATTGCTTGAGCATCGGAAATGGCAAGACGCCTGGACACACTGCATTCGATCCTACTATTCGGAGGCCGGAACGAGGACAGTCACCGCCGAACCCGGAGTCAATGGAGAAGAAGGATGAGGAGGTTACATCGCCTGGATTGACGAAGGGCGAGTTCGAGTACTTGGCAGTTAACAATATTTTGGGCAATGGTCCGCTCCAAGCAGAGCTAATCACAAACGACAATCAGTCGAAAGTGGGGAGGAAGAGGGCGAGCACCCTGAATCCGTCAGCGATGGAGTTCGTCCTGGGTGCATTCCAAGATCTGAACGTTAACGAGACCGAAGAGCACCGAAGGATTGACTCTGTGGTCGACGCCAAGGTTAGCGTCCAAGGAGAATATGATGAGGACTGCCCCATCTGTGGGGACTTCTGCTTCTGTAAGAATCTCCTACACTAGAGCATGGATCATGTACTGTCATGATCCGCATTACAGGAAGGTTGCGCTTCTGTAAAACTGTACAGCGAAAACTAAATTGATTGGTTGTATCTTTGCAAAACTTTAAACTTGCTCCCCTTTTCTCTTTGTACTTAACCAGCGATGTTAATGACCACGCTCTTCGTGAATACATACTCCTCAATGCCCTCTCTACCACCTTCCCTGCCGAAACCACTCTCTTTCACACCACCGAACGGGCTTTCCGCCGCGCTCAAAATACCTGAATTGACACCAACCATGCCGACCTCGAGGCCTTCGCTGATGCGATACATGCGTCCAATATCCTCCGTGATGACATACGAGCCGAGGCCGACGTCCGCGTCGTTTGCGAGCTCGAGTACCTCATCTTCCGTTTCGAACTTGTAGAGTGCAACGACAGGAGCGAATGTCTCCTCGGACCAGTTGATGGAGTTTTTGGACATTCCGGATAGGATGGTGGGTTGGAGGAAATAGCCGGGCTTCTCCTTCATGGGTTCGCCGCCGAGGATGACCTTGGCGCCGCCCTTCTTAGCATCTGCAGAATGTCAGTCTATTAATTTGGCTGTTTTTCTTTGAGAGATGGTTCTTACCGTTGATGTGGGTCATCGCCTTGTCGACAGCACGCTCGTGCGTGAGTGGGCCGACTGTGACGCCCTCCTCGGTGCCGAGACCGACCTTTTGCTTCTTGATCGCCTCGACGAGCGCTTCTGAGTACTTGTCGTAGATTCCGGATTGAACGAAGACACGGTTTGCAGAGACACAACTAATCATTGTTAGACTCGTACTCCTTTGGCCCCGGGGCACTCGGAACTCACGTTTGACCAGCATTTCGGAACTTGGCCGCTATTGTCGCGTTGATTGCGTTTGAGATCTTTGCGTCATCGAAAATGATAAGGGGGCTGTTACCGCCGAGTTCGAGGGATAATTTCTTCACGCTCGAAGCGCACTGCTTCATCAGGATCTTGCCGACGCGAGTTGAACCAGTGAAGGAGAGCTTCTTGACGAGCTTATTTGTGCACAGTTCCTCGCCGACTTCTGAGACAGTGTTCAACGTTGTGATCAGGTTGATCGAGCCCTTGGGGAATCCAGCCTGGGTAGCAAGAACAGCCTGGGCGATTGCGCTGAGGGGCGTCTCTCCAGCTGGCTTCCATACGGTCGTGCAGCCCGCTGCCAGAGCAGCTCCGCACTTGCGAGTGATCATAGCAATAGGGAAATTCCACGGCGCAAGACATGCTGCGACACCAATCGGCTGCTTCATGGTCATGATTCTCACTGCTGGGTTACCAGGTGGAATCGTCTGGCCAGAAACTCTCTCCGCCTCGCCGGCAAACCACTCGAGGAAGCTCGCACTGTACGCAACCTCACCCTTTGCTTCGGTCAACGTCTTTCCGTTCTCAAGGCAGAGGATAAGAGCCAAGTCGTCCACATTCTCCATGTTAAGATCATACCACTTGCGCATCATCCTAGCTCTTTCACGTGCGGTCGTCTTCTTGAACGACTTGAAGGCATCGTGCGCTGCCTGGACGGCCTCGGCAGTCTCCCTCTTGTCCATTTCTGGCACCGTAGCGAGCTTTTCTAACGTCGCAGGGTCGACGACATCGAATGTCTTGCCCGAGTGGGCTTTCTCGATCCACTCGCCGTTGATGTAGCCGGCATAGTGGAGAAGAGCCTTGTTCTTGACCGAGTCAAGGTTCTTCAATTGGTGGGCTGCGCCGTTCGTACCGTTAGATGCCATTTTGGAAAGCTATGGGATAAAAATTCAATTGTCAAAATCGAATATTGGAAACCCGGGACTCGGCGACCCGATTCTTTATAAATGGCCTCGGGAATATTCGCGTATGAGGGCGGGTATATGACCGAACATCTTCAACCCCGCAGGAGAGAGGCTCGCCGAGACCCGGTACAGGAAGCGATTTGTTATTCGCAAGTCACACAGCGGGATCATCCTCCGTCCGTCTCAAGTTTGATGTCTCGCATCGGACTGTCCCAAGAAGCTGTGATAAGGTTCTTACTGCATCCTAAGAGAGAATAATACTTAGTCTTGGCGTCTACCTGCCTCACTTGTCGGACTTGACTTGGATTGTTCTACTCAAAATGCTTGATTTGTGACCTGATCAGTAATTCACTGTTGAATGCTAACTTATTCGTACAAGTGAGTACTACTCCACTGACTCGCCAGAAGGACAGAACCATGTCTCTCAAGCTAGCTCTCCCCCGTTGACGACAAACAGACAGCTTCCACTGCCTGGTTTGCTAACAACCACTGCTTCTTTGAGCTTCTCCTCAGAAATGTCAGGGAACTTCTTCTTGTAGTATCTTCTCTCCCAAGTCTCTTTGACTTTGTCGACTTTATTCTTCGGCACGAGGTGGACACTGCAACCACCCCATCCGGCGCCAGTGAGTCGGCTTCCATACGCTCCTACACCGCGAGCAAGCTGGCAAAGTTCGTCCAGCTCCGGACAGCTGCACTCGAACACATCTCGGCATGAGTCCTGGGTCTCATTCATGAGATCGCCTAGGTCTTTCAGAAGCGCCTGGCTGCCGCCTTCGGAGGGAGGAGACGAGAGAAGGTCCATGAACTTCAGTACGCGTAATGCTTCGGTGAAGACGTGCAAGGCACGCTGTCGGAGCATAAAGCGCTCAGCTCGGATTTTGAATTTTGACATGAAACGTTGCTCAATCTCTTCGACAGAAATTCCTAGTAGCAACGAAATGTCTTCCCGGGTGTATCCATCTTCTTGGATCATGTAGTCTTCCACTAGTGTGACGAGCTTCTTAAGCTGCACAGCGAAATCCGGAACAGAGGTTTTTGAGTTGTCAGGAATACCTTCCTTCTCTTCGAAATACGTATCGTGAAAGCCTCGAAGACTCACACCTAATGGTCCTTGGTCCTCGGGTAAGGGCTTCTCTAAGCGGAAGATCTTGGCGAGGAGGACAGCAGCTAAGCTAACCTCTACCACACGAAGATTATAGCCAACAGGAGCAAATGTCGCCTTATCTGCAGCGACAAAGCTTTGCGCGACGACAAAAGTGAGCTCCGGATCTGTTGCTGGGAACTCGATGTGCTTGACGGATAACGACGGCTTAAAGGAGACATAAAGAGCCTTCCCTCTCTGAGGAAATACTGACGCAGATTGATCCATTCTGTGATGAATTAGCATAACATCCAAACCAGTAAACATCGGTTGACAGCGTACCCGCCGGAAAAGACCCCGACGGCCCGCTCGGAGACGATTGCAAGCTCTACCAACTCCTTCTGATTGACTTTCTCCTCTCCGTTCGCCTTCAAAACAGCAAGGGCACTTGCACAGACAAATGCTGCACTACTAGAAAGACCACCACCGCTGGGTACGTTTCCATCCATGAGGACGTCCATGCCGACGGCTTTGAAGTCGTCGCCTCTCTTCTTTCGTAGCAGTTCAGAGGCTCCGCGCAAACCGGCCTTAAAGTAGTTGGTCCATTCCAATGAAGACGCATCAATATCGATGTTGCCACCGAGCGGAATGTCAAATTCATGTGGCTCAAATTTTCCGTGGTTGATGTTTGTCAATCTTGCGACAGGCTCGTCTGTGGACGGGTGGACTGCAATGGCGAGGAGAACATCCACCTCAACGGCCATCGGCAGTACTTCATAGAGGGAGTAGTCGATATGCTACAAAATTAGTTCATCGTAGAGAGGGCAAAGTGCGAGTATGTCGAATTCGAAAACAGAAAGCCATACTTAGGAAATGGAGCCACGAACTTCGCCTATTATGTTCACTCTTCCCGGACTTCTTGAAACAAAGTCTGCAGGCCTGCCGTACTTCTCTTTAAATTGGCTCAACAAATTGTCCCATCTTGCCTTTTGGGTGGGGACAGAGTCTTCTGGGTAGACGTCGCTGAGCGAGGACGCAATGGGAACGTCCATGGCTGCGCCGCCCTCGAAATTGAGCTGAATGGAAACACCACGGGTTTAGTCGATAGAAACTTGGGAAGGTTGAAGGCGGTTTCTGCGTAATGAGGCTCACAAGCTTTGCTAAACGCTCTTTCAATCGATTTTGATGTTACATCGCAGGCGTGCGGGCTGGCACATGGAGAAATATGTAGCCACGCTAATCCTAAAATAGACAGTCGCGCCTGTGACGTCCGAACCTCATTCGTAACGTTCAGAATTTACTCAGTTCGCTCATCTTAAGGGGGGTTTCTTTCGCTCGAACACATTCTTCATTTACATATTGGCATAGTCGAACCCTCCGCAACCCTATGTCCAACGTCTCACGACATCGAAATTTCTGAAATTTCTGAACGAACAAGGATTGACACTGGGAGTACGCGAGAGATCACAGCAGTGGATGCGAAGTTGGACGTCCAAAGAGCATAGTCCCCTCTAATCTAACTGCTTATGAAATTAGAATCTGGAAAGATCGGGGGTGACAAATAGGTTGGTACGCAGATTTTATAGCTTTGGGATTGAGAGTCAATGAGTTATTCCACCGAATTCTCTCATATGATGTAGCATAGTATTACTTCCCTGATAGCCTCTATTCTGTTGCCTCTACTTCGTGATCCCAAGGATAGCATTAATGCGAGAGCTGTGTCATCTTCCTGACCTTTGGCTGCAATTAAAAGACGACTCGACACTCCGTCTCCTCTCTTTAGCTGCCTTTCAACCATACTTGAACGACGACATTGGTTCTGGAAAGGCTTGCTTTCAGTCACCTCAACCTCAGAGAGTGAGGTACGAAATGATTGCATGTCGTTTAAACTTGTATATCTGCGGTGGCTTATCTTCCATTGATCTCACCTTAGCGTCTAAACCATGATGAGCTAGAGGATTTTTGTTAACTTTTCGATGCTTCAACTATAATCTGATCATTCTTGTGCTCCCGGAATCTGATCCATCGTTGTATTCCGTAAGCAGCGCATTTCTCACCTCGAAGAGGTGTCCGTCATTAAATACAAGTAGGCAATTTGAGAGGCCACCCTCGGCACACTGCGTTACAACTTTTCGAATGCTTCTTCACGTCTCCAGCTTTTTCAGCTTTCCCTCACGAGCATTCACCAACGAAGTTCCGCCATTTTTGAGCTTCCGTTGAAAGGGGCGCACCTGAGTCAAGATCTTTTCACGGAAGCATGCGTTCCTGCCTGCCTGTATCTTGTTCTTCTCCCGCATCATATCGTGTCGCTCTTTGTCCACTGCGAGAAATTCTCTGTAGATCCCCAACACCTTGTCCTCCCTTTCTATCATTTCATCTCTAATTCCTTCTAGCTTTTCTCCACGTTCTTCCGCTCGGTCCAATCGACTGGATGCCCGGCGCATACTCCATTCCATCTGTTCCAGAGTTCTTAACAAGAGATTCGTCTTTTCGTCCACCTCTTTGCACTTTCTTGCCAACGTCGCCGTGGGCTTGTCATCTTTTGGAGTCGCTTTTCTCAACATGAACGTAACGAGAGGAATCTCGTTGTTACTAACGATATTCACGTCGAAGGCCAAACTTCCGGTCTTATCCTCAAGCTCAGCGTACTTGTGATCGGATCGCCATGCGCAGTCCGGCCCAATGTGGGATGCCTCACGCAAGACAGGGCATATCAAAGCGAATTCCTCGGTGATGTCTGCTATGGCCTCAATGCCCCTATCCACGGCCTTGTCAAAGCCCTCCGCGTCATCGAAGGCCTCGAATGGCCATCGAAACTCCACTGTCTGCAGAGGGTCTGCACTTAACAGCATGTACTTGAGCGCGGCTGTTGCGTCCGATCTGAGCTCCGCAAATTTGCTCCACCAGTCACCAAAAGACTCTGGTCCCGTTGGATGACCCAGCATGATGTGCTTGATGTTCGTCTTCTTTGTGATGACCCCCAGCGCGTTCGTGGCGTCATTGGGTGCGTCTTTCTTGTCGCAGTACAGTGAGAAGTCATCAGAGTGTAAGATAATCGACTCTATGCAAGCGAGGGATGTTGAAGGAAGACTCCGCAGGAACTCCAGTCCTCCAGCTAGTCGAAAGTCGAAAGCGTTCTTGCCGAAGAGGATAGGTAGAGCTTCAGCCCGCATTTCGCGATTCGCAAGGAGGATATTCGTAGCGATGGGCTCTCCAGGAAACAATCGAAACCCCTGGGGAAAATATCGGAGGTCCTGCGACTCTATAATGGCCAGACCCTCTGGACGGCAAAGTGCCGCTTCGTAGATCATATCCCGAAGCTCACGCGGAAGGCCGCGATATGGTTGATGATACGACATGGTTGAGTGTTAACGACAATGGTGTACGCGAAGTATGAAGTAGGGTTCGCTCCTCGACGTGAAGGCGTGTCTATACTGATAATCGGTACGGAGTGGGCTGAGTTCCCGCTGACGTATGAAGGCACTGGAGAGAAGGAAACTAAGGAAAGTGACTCGTAGTAAGAAGTTAAAGTTTCCATGTTCAAGGAGAGTAGGACACTGATCATCGCATATGCGATAATCAGAGCCATTTTCAAAGAAGATACCTATCCCGTAGAGCCGCAAGGTATTGTTTTGAAAGGGAATGTTTCTCGTTGTGCTGGTCGGTGTAGTTAAGAAGTGGAAGGGAAGAGGATGCGCGTTGAAACGCTAAATATTGACGATCATTGAGTGCGTTGGCTTGGCTTACGTAAGGTAACGTTCGAAAACTCTGAAGGAAAGAGCGACGCGAGCGCGTGTTTGATCTCTGCGTATTGGTGCGTAAACATAAGCTTCACCACTTGCTTCCTGGGCAAGATCGTAAGGCTTTGGGAACATGAATATAATTCGTCCCTCAAACAGGATTTCCTCAGAGAGGAGGGCATCAGAATGTGAGCTGGTATTCGCCTCACCCTAAATTAGCCCTGTGAGCACTCCATTGGCATAGGCTCTCCCCGTGCTTAAATTATCCGGACGCCACGCCAGATGCATACAATCCAATACATGCAAACTCTTTAAACCTTCATCCACAGACTCAAGACACCTTTTGCATACTCCACAATCTCATCACCACCAAGCTTGCTCTCTCCATACACTCTGTCCACAAAGCTGATCGGGACCTCCGCAACGCTGAAGCCCATTGCTTTCGCTCTAACCATCATCTCCATCTGGAAGGTGTACCCTTTGCTTTCTGTACTACTAATAACCTTCTGTAGCACCTCCCTCTTATATAGACGAAAGCTACCAGTCAAATCGCTCACGCCCGGCCGTAGCACCGTATCCGCGAACAAATTGGCACCTCTGCTCACAAATTTCCTCTTCAGATCCCACCCATACACACCGCCGTCGCCAGCATACCGCGTGCCCGTAACGATGTCGTAGTTCTGGCTCTTCTGCAGCTCTGCCATTCGCGGAATGAACTTGGGGTGATGCGAGAAGTCGGCGTCCATAATAATGACATAGTTTCCTGTCGCGAACTGTAGGCCATGAACGTATGCGGTTCCAAGGCCCAGTTTACCAGCGCGCGGCTTGAGTTGGATGTGGTTGGCGCCATAGGCCTTCTGTAATTGTTTCGCGACTTCCTGGGTGCCATCAGGCGAGCCGTCGTCAACGATAATGATTTCCCAGTCCATGTTGCTTCAAGCGATGTCAGCCACGGAACCACTTGCATGACCCATGGAAGTTTAAATGAGGACATACTTCTCCGTGAAGGTCTTGTTCAGGAGCCATGTTATGATGGGAAGGTTCTTGCGCTCATTGTAAGTCGGGAGCAGAACAGAGTACTTGTCCTTTTGCGCCATTACGGAGAAGGGGTTCGAACGAGCGGCGGGTAAATTGGACGAAGGAGCGACGAGAATCGAAGTGAGGGAGCGCAATTGTGGACAGCTGGAGCTCAAGCTGAAGTCCACCTGCGGAAGAAAATGGCGCCGGCAAGGGACAGCTTCGAGACGCCAAGTCACGCGATCGCGCGTCAAGCTAAAATAAGTTCAAGGATTGCGCTCGTTCGCGTCATTTCGAGGGATCGCTAAGAGACTTTGAATCTTGCTATGCATTATTGGTAATGCGAACTATTGCCGTGGAGACTCAACGTGGAACGTCGTGTTATTGTATCAATTGATGTTATTTGAGTGGCCTGAATTCATGCGGTAACGACTTCTCTTCTGCGATCCCCATCTGCTAACAAATATGCTTCCTTTAATAGGATTGGTACTTCTAACGATGATGTCCGAAGACTCACGCTTCGAGCGCGATGGCTCCTCTCCTCTTAGCGCATCTCCTGTCCAGTCCTCTCAGCTCCCCTCGTAGTTCCAGGCCGGCTTCACCTGCGGCGCCGCCGCGTCGTTCCCATTCCGCCTCTCCTTTGAAACCCTCATACTCATCTATAATCAAGGGCGCACAGTCGCGCCCACAGGTTGCGCGGCTTCGTCATAAGAGAGTTCCTATGGTGGCTAAGCTGCAGAAACTTAAGTCATACCTGGAGTCATGGCCTCAACTTCAAATTTTTTGTAAGAGCATGGATAATCGTAGATTCGCCTATAGCTCCGGCCTACCTAGAAAATATCGTCTCCAAGAGTTCCAGGCACTTCTGGCGGAGGAAGAGGTTGAGATATACTCTGCGTATCACTCCGGGCTGCTATGACATGTGCTGCTCCTGTCATACAAAAAGAATTGAAGCACCTGCATAACTCTGCAAGCTTCGGAAAATGCGATCTACTATTAGCCTGGATTCTGTCGATGGGATAAATCTAGAGGAGGCGTGCAAGATCATGAAGGAACTTGCACCGCTGTGGACGATATTCCTTCAATCCATCATGCGAAATTGGCGAGCCCATCAGGACGGCTACCGCAGGAAAGTTGAATCTCCATACGGCACAATATACACAACCACATGTATTGTGTGCCGATGTCATGCAAGGCAGAAGTCGAACTATCTGGCAAAGAAGTTTGGGCAATCTCTTGCGGGAGCTCCTACGAGTTGTCGTGTGATTGACGCTTTGACAGAATTGGGCATAAGTGAGTCTTACAAATACGCCAACGCAGGCATGGGCTTAGCTGCCGCAGAGGGCGAAGGAGATGTAACGGAGAATATTGCGGCTAAATCTCATGACCACAATTGATCATTTATGTATATTTAAGATCATTCATATTAGATTCATTTGTACTGGGCTTTTACCCTCTATCTCTATGCAGTCATAAAGTGTCTATGGCAACCTTCTAAAACATTCTTGAAACTATTAAGCACCTACCAACCCATCCTGGATATACTCCGCAAACCCAGCCTCCACGCTCTTCGAGAATGCCACCCAAAATTCCATCCTCTCGCTCATCGGTGGAGGACAGTGCTCTACGATTGCCCTGATCTCGACGTTTTTCAATCCTTTGATGGCAAGCAACTCCCCTACCCACTCCATGCCCCTCCACTCGTCCTCTTCTACCGTCGTCACTCCAATACTATATCGTATGCCTCTAAAATCCCTCCACTGCAGCTCTGGCGGCGTCCTCGTGCCCTCCTTCCCGTTGGGGCCCAAATGAAACACAAAATCCTCCTTCGAGAATGTCCGCACATTATCCCACCCCTGTGGCCCCGGACACCCAGCCACAACGCCCAACTTCAGCGTCCGCAGACTGTAGAGTGTGGCCTCTGGACTCGCAAGATATCGACATGCCCCTGCCCACTCCGCGCGATCGAATTCTCGTTCGTATGGCAGCCCGCGCTTCACCAACCCAATCGTGCGGATACACGCACGAGAGTATGGCGTCAGGTCGCCGAGGAACGGCTCGATGGCCTCGACATGCGTGCTGAAGTTGAACGTGTGCGCGCCATATAGTAGTGGTGCGGCTTCGGCGTGACATTGGCGGCATGTGGCTAGAATGGCGGCGTAGATGCCTGGATTGCGCGCGAGCGCGTAGGTCGTCTGCATCGTACGGGCACGGAAGCGCGAGGTGCGGATCGAGAGGGTTGTACGGAGTTGTGGGTTGGCATTGGGGCGTAAGGATGGATGAGAGATTGTCGGTGGCTGCGGGTCGAGAACGCGGATTTCGAGAGCTGGCAGAGAGGTGCCATTGCGTCTGGAGGCTGTAGAGAAGTCTGACTCTGATTCGGAAGGGTCGTCGAGGCCGGACGCGGTGTAGTAGTCGTGGTGGTCAGTTACAACGAGGCCAGCGCGGTAAGGAGAGGAGGACGATTGCGCAGGGAGGACTAGATATGAATAGATTTGGAGACGGAGCTCCGCTGGGAGTGAGAGGAGCTTAGATTGAGGTTGAAACTCGTAAGGAGAAGCCATTACGCGACGAGATTTCCTGCGTGATCGTCTGGGTGGTTGCCGGAACCTCTCAGGAGGAATATTTTCGAGATTCAGCATCTTATTATACATTTTGAATGTCGTAAGCCGAGCTAGCCCAGGGCAGTGTCATATGAGTAAACAGACAAAATGAGAGAAAGGTGAGACTGCCACCGCTATAAAAATGATTGTTGGAAAAGAGAGGTAGGATTGCGGAAATACTGGCGAGAGTCATGTCATGCTTATGGATCCGGAGACTGATGGGCTACCATCAAGGTCGTCGGCCGACATATTTTAGGGCTCATGTCGGCGCTAACTCTTATCGGACCCTGATATTGCTGAGAGGAGGAAATGCGGTTTGAAACATTGAGAGCAGCTTTCGGGAACACGCAGATATCTGGAGACGAGGAAGTGTTAGTAATTTGTTACCGAAGACGACGCAAGCGAATCGGGAGACGTTTAAGTTCGGAGATATCACGGGATTACAGAAGTTCAAGCGCATTTGCCTCAAAGGGCGATGCCAGTGCCTTTTATGGGCAAATGCGGCAGCACAACATTTCTATTTTATGAACAGCAAAACAGCCAGGCTTGCTCGAGGTGGATGGAACTCTGCAATGTCTACTGGAATCCAGCTCGTATTTCATTGGCAAGGTCACGAGAGGTCTCTCAAATGGCGGAAAGATAGTGAGATGATCGTCGAACGGACGGATCTTCATTGCTCTATGAAGACTTGTCGCAAGACGATTCCAATCAAGTACAGGACAAGGAGCCACACCACTCGAAACCAACCCATGGTATCATTGTCCTCCATGCCAGACGACGCCGTGACCAATAGGAGACGCCATTCGCTCATGCATATATCCAGTATTCCTGAATGAGTCTATTCTTCAAGCTCCCCCTCCTCGCTGCCATCTGCGGGCTCCTCCTTGACCGCCCCGTTGCCGTTCTCCGCATGCCGAATTGGTATGTTGGAGGAACCAGCATCTCCTTCCTCCAATTTGGCCCTTTTGGCCGCAGGCTCTCCTCTACCCGCGCTCCATGGCGCAGGTGGAGCTCCATTTGCGGCAGCACTGGCAGCCTGTGGTCGTCGTGAATGCACCCTTGATTGCCCATTCGACGCTCTATTTTCTTCCTCTTCCTTCTCCACTCTCATCACCTCCTCCCTACGAATCTCGCCCCGCTCTCCATCAAAGTCATCATCTTCCCTCTCTCTCTTGAGACTCTGCTGGCTCTCGCTCCGCTCCATGCCGAAGCCTCCAGATGTAGCGCTCCTCGCCGGACTGACGGCGATCGGACCGTCGCCTCTCAGCCTTGTCTTCGCATTCTCCTCGTCGCCGTCCTCTGGAGTCCGGAGGCCCGTGTAGGCACTCTCACCCATGCCAGGCTTCAAATGCGACTTGCCGTACCAGCTCGCCATGTAGTTACATGCCCGTCGCATGTCGCGCAGCTTAGCTCGCTGCACCGTCCACCAGGGCTTGCCCTGCTCATCCGGCAACCCGAAGTCCGCGTGCTTCGCGCCCACATATAGTGCCGCACACGCAATTGTGCGGGAGGGATATAGGAGGCACATCTGAGTGAGGCTGCTGTCGTTGATGAAGGACCAAGCCGCGTCGCGCAGCTTGTGATTGCGCGACACATTATAGTATTTAACCAGCTCGAAAAGGATTTTGTAGGGTGACTCGATGGTGAGGTCGAAGCAGAGTACTTCGAGCACCACGTCCTCATTGAGAAGGATGGTGTCGCGCCAACGCCAGTAGTCGCGCGTCTGATCGTCGACAATGAGGGCAGGGTTCTTCTGCGCGACGCGACAGCATCCGATGATGAGTTCTTTGATTTTGCGAGTGTGCTCTTCGACTTTGGTGGCTAGGAACAACGATATAGCCGCGACTTGCTATTGTTGGACTGTTGTTAATAACGACAATGTTCTAATGACGGGAAGAGGTAATGGACGCACATAGTGATGTAAGGGCTTGTAATCTTTCTTCTCCACTAGGCTCCTCCTCATCAAATATCGATTGAAGAAGACTGCAGCAGCGCTCAAAGTAATTTGCGGCAGCCTTAACATGATGCCGACCTGCAGTATGAAATTGACGCCCTTGCCGCGAACCCCAATCTCTTCCTCCGGCTTCATTCCGTCAATGATGGAGGGTGACCGGAGGAGCTCATCTTCTGTGAAGAGCCACTGTTGCTCTGCTTCTGCGAGGACATCGACGGGGTCTTTGGCGGGTTCGCGCGCAGCAGGCTGAGAGGCCATCGACGCTGGTGTGAGTGACGTGGGTGGAGGCATTGGAGTTTGTAAAGGTGGTGAGAGAATTTATGGTGAGGAAAGAGAAGACGTGAGAGCAGCCCACAAGGAGCGTTTTCTCAACATGGATGCGGCTGCGCCTGGGTAACACCGATCGTGAGCTTTTTGGGGGAGGATGCAAGATCGATGTCAGTCACCCAACGGTGAAGTGACTTTGGGAACATGCGGACAATACGAAGTACAGTGGGCCGACCGTACATGTACAAAGAGCGGGGCACTTTAGCAGAGAAAGTGCCCTTTCCACGCAATCTGCACGTGATCAAGGGTATCTGGGAGCTTATTGGTTGAATTGGAAGTATGTTCCAATGTATTGAATGCTGTGTTAAGGGGTATCTAAAGTCCAAATACAATCGTCTGTAAGCATCATGAGCAAGCAACAGATCAGAATAGCTGCTTGACTTCCAAACTTTTGCCTCGTCTCCGCGGTCTATGGTTCCACACTCTCTTCCCTTCCGCTTCTCGTTCATTTACAGGGCCAGTACACATATTCTCTCGTCCGTCTTCGCCCTTCTTGTATATCAAGTCAGCTAAGCCGATGATCGCCTCGTTGCTATTCTCTACATCTGGCTCGAGCGAGTACTCAATCTTCGAGCTCAGATTGCCCATGAAGGCGCGCATCGTGTACACATTCTGAATCATGCCCTCCTCTTCGATGATGATTTTCAATGATGGCTTCTTGCGAGCTTCTTCAAGTCGCATTTGCGCGGCGCGGCGCGCTTCTGGTAAATTGCGCGTGTAATGAGTGTCGGAAACGGCTGACGCGTTCAAAAGGTTAACTAGGTGCGTGTCACTATCGTGCACCATTTGCGCGACTGGTCGGCACAGGTCCTGAAGGGTCCCGGAGTAGTCCGTTGGTGCGCGGATCTGGCGAAGCGCTGGGAAAGCATCAGAGTCGATGCAGGATGCCAGGTCATTTATTGCTTCACCAGGTACAAGCGTGTCCCAGTGGAGTTCTTGAAGTGATTCGGAGGCCAGGAATGGATGTGGTAAGATAGCCCCAGGTGGTAAGCTGGGAGAAGAGTCTTGAGACAAAGTAAATTTGCGCAAACGAATGAGGCTGTTAAACATTTTTGCGAGGACGGTAAGGGAAGTGATTTCGAGGTCAATGAGTGAGAGTCCGCGGAGAGATGCGGCCGCTTCAGTACCAAAGAACTTTGTAAGCCCCTTGTCGCTGACGCCAGGGAGGCTCTGTAGCCGAAGTGAGTGCAATTCGGGAATTGCCTGTAACGTCCGGTCGTTAAACTCTTCTGCGGGAAACGTCGCGATACAAAGTCGCTTCAGGCATTGCAGCTTTCTGAACGTTCCGACGAACGCTCGGTAGTCCATTCCAGTACTGCCGTCGTGGCCAAAAAGTACAAGAGTTTCCAATGAAGCCCAATTCACGTGTCGATTAAGAAAGCTCTTTGCATAATCCGGCCTCGCATAATCATCCTCATCGTCGAGTCGCAAACTGCGTCTTGTGATAGTTCGGTCGTCTCTGATGATCCAGAGGCGCTCTTTTAATCGCGTGCGAGTTGACAGCGCCTGGGTCAGGCTATCCATATCGTGGTTGTAGACAGTGTAGAATCCAATCAGTTTTTCCAAATTCGTGCATGCCATCACAATTGCCGAAAGGTACTCCACGATGTCATTGCGCTCCTCAACGTTGGCGAATTCATACACTTGCAGCCAATCCGAGACTTGAAGCTCCTTGACTATTCGCGCTATTGCTGGATTTTGTTTGAGTGTTCTGAGTAGCAATCTTAATTTTTCAGCGGTACCATATCTCGCCCTCTTCGTTGAGTGATGGCCGGTATCTGCAGTCACCCACAATTTCTGATACCTGCTCTGTTTTAGTAAGACTTGCAGCGGGATTGTAATGAGATATGTCATACATTCGATTTTTGACTGGCTTGGCCCAAGATTTGCTTGTAACAGCTAGATTGCAAAGATCCTTGATGTAGCACGTGCCGCAATTTGTATTTGACGAGTCGCCGAAGTGCGCAGTCTCGAGTTGCTGCAAAATGCATTCGTAAACGCCCTGCGGCATTCGCTCGAAGAATCGCGCTGACAGAGGCCGTTTCGGTCGCATTTGTCGGGCGCCAGAATTTCTTCTCGAGCGCTCAGCTTCCCAAGGCGTTTTAATCAAGGTAGGCACGTCCTCGAATGTGGAACCGTAAGAAGAGATGCTCGCGACGGATGGTCTACGCGAAAAGATCGAGTCGACTGAGAATTTGGAGAAGGTCGTTTGGATGGACGATAGCGAAGATAGTGAAGGGCGGCCGCTTATGTCTACTGCCCCAGCGGTCCATGGTCGTGGAACATCGAGCCTATCATAATACATTAGCTGTTTATGAAACTCGAGTATTGGTGAAGCCGCGAAGCTATAAAAGTTTATAACGAACCTGTTGCCCGACGCGCCCATGGAAGCAAAATCGCGCTCAGATACTTCCAGGCGCAACGACACTGCTTTTGAGGGACTGGAGGGACGGTTCGAAGACGAGGACATCCTGTCCCACGCGCCTGTGCGCGTAAAGTGCAATTAATAGCTGTGTTAGAACCAGTCTGACGGGTGTAAGGCGCGATTGACAGCCTAAAAGCCGCGAATCTCAGGTAGAGCAGTCCTTCAATATCAAAGAGGAGGGGAGACAGAAGGTCGTAGAAAGGTTCAGTACGTCGCAGCGGCTCGAGCGAGCATATGTCATGCATCCATCAGCTTTGGCTCGCGGTGGGACCGAGCAGTTTAGCTACCAGCCGGGCGTGAGCGACCACCACAACTACAGCGCGCGAAAAGCCAAAAGGGCAAGCTAAGCTCAAGTGGATTCACGGCTTACAGCTAGCTCAAAGCAGGGACCAGAGTCGACAATCGCTTAATTAGATCCGCGGGCTGGCTGACCAGGGAGATAGTCGATCGTAGCGCCCTAGCGAAATCGCAGGCCTGATGCCCCATGGCGCAGAAAAGCATTCCCACACGTCCAATAGCGCTGTCTGCTGCCCGCAAAACCAGCGAAGTCTGGGGCGCGAGGCGCGAGCAGTTGAACGCGCCACTCAAGCACGGGAAATGGCTCGGCGCGCCACAAGGATGAAGAAAGCGGGGACCATTTCAGTTTCGACGGTTGTTTCCTCGCTGAGCCCGAGGTCGCGCTGCTGATGCGTTGGCGAAGGCTGTTCTGACGATGATGAAAGACGGCGCGCCGCTCTCTCCGCACTCGACGTGCAGCATCATGCGTCTGCATTGGGACAACCGCGCCGAGTATTACGGCGAGCGAGATGCTGATACGACGAAAACCGCTACGAAATAGGCAAGACGGGATGGTCAGCTCGTCATCAACATCTCGGCGGCGATACCGATGGCTTGCAACTACCTGGAGGAACGTCAAGCGAGCAGCAGTTCGTTTCCCTTGCGACCGCTTGCGCTGCGGCAGCGCAGTCCAAGCAGGTGGATAGGCCGCAGCTTGGAAAAAGAAAGGCCTGCCAAAGTCGCGGGTCGATTGGGAAATCGATGGAAATCCTTCCCAAATTCACTCAGATGGGCGTGATCGTTGCTGCCGGTAGCCCGGCCAGACTGCAGGGCATGACCTTGAGAGGGACCGAAATTGAACGAAAAGAGACGATGTGGAGATGAGCTAAATGATGCTGGCTCCCCGGGCGAGCAGGGAGCGCGCCTGCCCTACCATTCGCTTGTCTGCACTTTGACAGCTGCAGAACGCAAGCCGTCTGGCGGGATAAATTCTGGCTCATTTTGTGGAATACGAAGAAGATCCCGACCTGCGTCGCACGACAGCACTCGACACAAAGAATCCGGACCAAACGGGTGCCCTGAAACCGGGCCGGCGTTCATGTCAGAACTGTACCTGACAGCTGCTGGCGCTTGTCTGGTGCGCGCCAGCCCAGTGTGATTGGGCAAAGGCGGAGAAGTGTGGGGGGACAGGCGATCGGTCGTGATCGATGGTCAGTAGATCCAATCCAACCTCGCGGCAGGACGAAAAAGCATGCGAAGGAGCGCGACGAAGATGTGATGTGCACTCGCGTTCTTCAGCCCTCAGGCAGGGCGACACAAGACTCGATTCTGGGGTGCACGTAAGTGCCTCCAGGGAGATTCCAAATGAAGAAGAGGAAAACACGTCATCCGGACATCCCTAACAGGCAGTTAGATACTAGATAGGCGGTGAAAAGGGTTTATACCGTATCATGTTGTTTTCCCAGCAGTGCCAGCATGCAAATTGTATCTTTACCAAAATAACCTTATGCCAGAGCCTCGGTCTCCTGTCCCCTGATTTCTGTCATGGATGCTGCGGCTCCTCCCTCATCTGCGAACCCTATTGGCAAGGTCCATCGCCGTGTCAATGCGTTCCGCTGGCCTGGACGCGGCAATTTGCGAGGCATTGAACAACGCCATAAATCTTCGTGGCTGTCTGTCTGGCTGAGGTTGGGCTGGCATCACGAACAGTCTATTGATCTGTGAGCAGCATGACTGGTCTTGCCTCGGAGAATTGCGCAATGCTTTTTGTCTTGTCTTGGCTCGGCGTGTGAACGGTTTTGAAGGGCAGGGTTCACACGACTCTCTATATTAAACACTATTGAGTGGCTCCATCGTCCAATACAGGACGACCATTTTCTGTCATCCTCGTGATGCCCCAAACGTTTCACAGCCTTGGAGTTCTGCAGAACAAACATGGGTTGTTTTCGTTTCACAACAACTTAGCAGAAACGCCGACGTCCGGCTGATTGAGATTTATCCGTAAGCCTGTAAGGCTGTAGCATGTTTATCGACAATGTGACCAGAGCAATGCTCGTTCTCGAGACTTTGCACCTGACTGTGCTGGCGACCTCGGGGAGCTTGCCCATTAGGCCTGGTGACTGTATGTTGAACCCTCTCTTTCCTTATTCCCGCGTCGCATACGTGTTTGAGGCTTGACTACAATTTCCGTATGCATTTTGCATTTACTCCATGAGAAACGCCCAGTGGCTTGATGAGCTAAGTGCGGAGGATGTGCTCCGTATAACGACATCTCAAACCACCAACTACGTAAGACAGATAGCGCGAGGGCAGAATAAGGTACACGTTTATCCGTCCATGTTCCTTTGACCGTGCAGTGCAGTAGCTCAGACGGTCCAAAGGGATTAATGCAAGCTATCCACAAGCTCAAAGTCTAAATGGCACGAGTGTCTAAGGAACCAAGGTAAGCTAAGAAACAACCTCTTTGTGCAAGTACGGAACTCTCCAGTCCAATACTTTCTTTTGTATTTTCTCGGTGCTTCACTATTGCCGTTATATACCAGAGACAGCCATGATGGCTTGGCTTTATACTCCAACGACTAATCTTACGACCGACCCCGCATTGGCATGGCTACCGATCCTGCATGAAGCGCAGAGACGTCTCGCTAAATATTCAGCTCTTCCTCGGGTTTGGCTTGCCTATGGCGCCTGTAGAACGCATCTCTCAATTTCCATAAAGCCCCGAATCCTGCGGTAACTGTCGTAGTACCCCACGTGCGCCCCGTGCCGTCCAAAACGGTCGAGAGGCTTGCAGAAGGATGGACGACAGCTGTCCGAAGCCAACCATTCGGCTCTTGAGAACGGCTTCAGGACACGCAATCGTAGTTCGGGATCTTCAAGCCTACGGAATTTCTTCGAACGAGTCTGATCCTAAAAATACGAAAGATCGATGGTGTCGGCGACGTTCCCGGTTCGCAAGAGTCTGGTGCATTGGTGATGCTTGAGTTGCCATCGCGACTATTGGGGCCGAATGTATTGTCCGAGAAATACCTTGGTGTGCAGATAAATTGCGGTGCTGTTGAACGCTGCTTTGTATGCTCAGCTCACTGCTGATGACATGTTCAAGGCTCTACGAAGAGCTGCAAATCGCTTGGTAAACCAAGGTTCATCTAGCTGGCGCAAGTCGGCAGAACTGGAAGCAGGTGAGTCGCTTGTAGGCAGGGGAGAGGTATTCTCCGTATTTTCCAAATCGACGGATTGGGGGTAATTTGCACGGAGAATATCCAAGACGCTTGTCGTCTCTTGATATCTTTCCTCGTCAAGGAGCAGTTCTGCGGTTCGGAGGCAAAGAGACACATCCAGCTGTTCCCAAGATCTGTGTGCGAGCAGGTGGTCCAACTGTTCGGTTTTGGGGAGTCGCCTTTTGATATACTCCAGAGCAAATTCAACAGTAGGTCGAACTGGATGATATACATCTGCCAGCGCCTTAAGACTCGAATATGTTGTTGGCACTATTTCGAGGGATGCTTGAAATTCATCGTAGTGCGTTAGGTTCTCGAGCTCCTGCTTTGTGGACTGTGCAATCCGCCTGACAATACGCATCACTGGTTTCGTCAAGACCATTGGTGCCAGCTCTCTGTTACTTGCGAATGCGTGGTAAGATTGTAAATGTCGAGCGATGGCATAGTCCAGGCCGTAACTCGCAGAGTTTTGCTCCACTGCAGCACTCAACACGGTGCGCTGCCATCTCAATGCAAGGCTATGAGGAAGACCCGCTCGTAGAATGAGTTCTGTCATCTCGGGTCGTGACCATTTGAGCACAGGCTCGTGGTTTCCTTCTCTGCACAGTGCTCTTACGAGCATGCTTGCAAGGTTTCGATTGCCGATAAAATCTTCTTTGACTAAATAACCATTTGATGATAGCCATTCTAGAACGCGAGTACCAGCATTGAACGTCTTCCAAGTCGAGTCATTTGTTCTGTTGCTAATGGTGAGAACCGAGAGCGCAGCAGCCAGATTCATTCGCCCATTTGCAACCTGCACATCGAACCACTGCGCAGGACTCTCGCGAAGGGTGATAGCCTTGGAGCTACTGAGCTTAGGCTTCCCTGTAATAGTATCACTCAGTAGAGGGTTGGAAAGTAGCATGTTCAAATGCTTCGCTGTAGTGACATGAGCGGAGGGCCGACTAGGAGCATGGCTGGCGGCCGAGGATTCCACGGAGTGGCTTCGATCATTTTGTACACTCGATGTTATTGGATGTTCGCGGTCGAGGTGGGTACGGAACGAGGTTGTAAGAGTATCGAGAAGCTGATTCGACTCGCGGCGATTGAGCGGACGTTGCTGATGAAACCAGTTCTTGATGGCATTTGCAGAGCTAGGCCGCATATTTGAGGCACTCTCCGACCCCGAACCTCTGTTCTCAAGGCATTGGTGAGGGTACCGATAGCGCTCAGGGAATGTCGTCGAAACAGACCACACTACAGCACGGCGTTTGCGCTGGATAGATCAATGTCAACGAGTGAAGACGTTTGCGGCGCAGGCGCCAACCACAGCGAAACGGAGCTAGCCTCCTCGCCAAGCCTTCCACGTGACTCTTTCGCGCTTTCTCCAGACTTCACGCTTGCGAGCTGCTCTGCACACAACAAAACCTCGATGATTTGCCCTTCACACCCAGATCTGCCTCCAACTCCGTTCTGACCCCTTCTTCGACCCTGCTGCTGGTTCTGAATACCACAGCACCGTCGTTGCCGACTTTTTCGCCTTTCCAATACCTCCTCCTTCAGCGTCACTCGACGTGACGGCCGCCGGCGACTTCGAACCTTCACCACTCACAACCACACTTCTTTTCGAAACGTGATCGCTTTACTCTCCAGCATACGCTTAAACATGTCTGAAGTACAGAGCAGGCCTGCCCCTCGCGGCAGGAGCTCGGCCCGCGGTGGCAGAGGTGGACCACGAGGCGGAGCACGCGGTGCGAGCAGACATGTTAATGGAGATCACAAAGCTACTGCAGACATTGACACATCTGCCGACCAAGGCGAGATTGGTGAAATGAAGAAGCACTATCTCTCTGAGGTGGCCGTGCTCAAGGAAATGTTCCCCGATTGGACCGACGTCGACCTGGTGTTTGCGCTGGAGGAAACAAATGGGGATCTGCCCAGCACAATTGAACGCATCACAGAAGGCACGTGCCCACTTCCAAATCACTCTTGCAAGTGTAAAATTATCTCGCAACCAAACTAATTCGCAGTTCTTTTCACAGGCAACGTCTCTCAATTCGCCGAAGTCTCAAAGAAGAGCAAGGATCGCGCTCGCTCGAAAGTCAAGGACTCATCAGCCGGGGCTACCGACGCTTCTATGTCTACTTCTAGGCCTCCCCGCGGACGAGGTGGCATCGAGGGTGCTCGTGGTGGCCGTGGCCGTGGTGACCGTGCTCGTGGAGGATTTCGTGGCGGCGCTCGCGGCGCTACTCAAGGCGCTGCAAACGGAGTCCGTCCAGCTGCAGCCAAGTCTGTTCCGACGGCTGAGTCCTCTGCGTGGGATGCAATCCCATCTGCGAACAAGGAAAACGAGACTGTGGATAATAGCTCTACGGAAAGTGCTCCTGGTGGCCAGTGGGGTAGCGTGGTCGCTTCTGAGGCCACTCCAAACACTGCATCTGAAGGTGCCAAGAGTGCCTTGATTCCTGACGGAGGCCCCAAGAAGACGTGGGCTAGCATGTTCGCAAAGCCCAAGCCGGCGCCAGCCCCTGTTCCGAAACCTGAGGTCAAACCACCACCGATTGAGGAACCTGATCCGACTGTTCCAGAGCTGGTGGAGCCGAGCCCACCAGTAGAGCCAGAAATCGAGGAGACAACTGATGCTGCTCTCTTGGAACCGCCAGCTGAGGATGAGACTCCGGCACTTACGCCTTCGAAGGATGAGTTGACAGAAGACAATGTGGAGCATGTACCGGACTACTCTAACAAGCCTCCTTCGACGGAGACTGCGGTTAGTCAAGTTGGAAGCTCGAGGGATATTGGTAGCGCTACCGCATCAATTGCTCACCAACCGATTGCTAGGCCAGTTCTGGGAGGGTTCGCGACGACAGCTCTCAAGGCGACGACGCCTACTGGACGCAGCGCAAGCTTCCAACGAAAGGTCATGGAACAGCAAGAAGCCGTTGTCATGCCTGGTAGCAGCCATGCTGTAGACCGCGCAACCGTGCAGTTCGGTATGATGGGCTTGAACGGCGACGCACTTGACGTGGACGAAGATCGAGAGGAAGCTGAAACCCGCCAGCCTCCACAACAGTCGCCACCTTCGCAGCCGAGAGCATCTCTTCCCCCAGCACCCCGACAGCCTCCACCGGCAGAGTCTGCTCCAGAGGCTCTTCCAACTCCGAAGCAAAGCCAAGGACTTCCTCCTGCTCCACAACAGCCCTTGTCGCAACAACAGCAGCAGTCTCCAAACCCGATTGGAGCTCAACTTGGTGGTCAACACGCGTACAATCAGTTTGGACGCTATGGCCAACAAGAGACTGCCGCCCCACCCCAGAAGCCATACGATCCGTTTGGCCAGCAGGCATCGCAGAGTCCACTCGATGCCTACAATCCTTCTACCCAAGCTCAGCAAGCCGGCCAATCACAACTCGGTGGACAATCTACTGCTCCTAACGACTACAGCTCCTATCAGACTTCTGACTACCAGCGTAATGCGTACCAGAATTACTACGGCAACTTCGGCCAACAGCACGGAGCGGCCCAGCAAGACGCTGGAACTGCTCCGCAGAGGAGTGGCAGCGGGTTCGGCTCTGCCCCAGGTGATTCTGGCTATGGATCACAAGCTCAACCAGTAAGTTCTCACAGTTCTCAATTTCTCTAATGCATCTCTACACTTATGCACTTGCAAGGGTCTTTGGTACCAACTACTTGTACAGAGCGTTTCGGGAGGCCGTTATGGCGAAACCCAAGGCAGTGGCCAAACCACTCCAAATCCTGCCCTCGGCGGTGCTGGGCAGCACCAATCTCAGCCGGGCCAGCACCTACCTCAGCAACATCATCAACAAGGCCAGCATGCCGGCGGCGCTGGATTCCCATACGCTGGCCACCCATACTATAACTCCCCGTACTATCAAGCGTACATGAATCAGTATAACTACAGCGGCCAAGGCTTCAGCGGTCCTTACGGAGGCAGCAAGGGCGGCATGTATGGCCAACCGCACCATGGTTACGGCATCTCGCCGCAACAATCGAGTTACGATCAGCACTCTTCGTCTCCCGCGAATGCTACTGGATTTGGTCAGTCGAGTCTTCACGGTGGCGAGCCGAATTTGCGTGCAGCAAGTGGATCATTGGGTGACTATGGTCGATCTGGAAGCACTCAACCCAGCCAGGGTGCACAAACCGGTGGCAGCGGATTCAGCGGCATGGCTGATGTCTTTGGCCGCCAGAGTGGATTCCCTGGCAGCAACCAGTCCTATGGTCAACAACAGGGCAACCAGCAATCTACTACGGAGGATTCGTTGAAGCCATTCGGCGATTCAAAATCGAATGCAGGACCAAGTCCAACCTCGCTTGGTCAGCCAGGTCGTCCCGGATCGGCGACTAACAACACGACGAGTCAAGGCCAGACTGGCCTTCCACCTCCGCAGAGTCATCAGCAAGGTTTCGGAGGCTATCCAAGCCACTTGGCTCAGGGCTCCCAGTACGGTGGTCTTGGCGGACTCGGACACCAAGGCGGACAGAATCATCAGCAGGGTGGATTCGGAGGATATGGCGGTGGCTACGGTGGCACCTACGGCTCTTACGGCCGTGGCGGTTGGGGCACGAATTATGGCAACCACTAACTTGCCAAACATTATGGATGACAAGCACCTTCGAGCATACCGTTTCATGCGGCAGGAGTTTTTCTTCGTTTCGGACAGTCACTTCCGCGTCCCGCACGGGACATCTGCATCTAGGTGACCATGGTCGGGGGAAATCAGCTACCAGTCTCCGTTCTGTACTATTGGGCACTTTTTCTTTCTTGAATTTTCGAATGCGACTCTACTGTGTCAATACTTTCCCTCGTGTTCAAGGTGTTGCTTCTTTTTCGTTTTCAAAAATCCGGCGGGGAAAAACACATTCGGGCCGAGACCAAAAAGATTGATCTGGTTCCCGCTTTTTGCTACTAGGTTACATGCCTGGCGCAAGGTCAATGGGGAAAATTGGGACATGCCGTCAACTCTTATGGACTGGTATTCAGCGGTAGCATTTGCCGTGCGTGCGGTATGGTTTCGAGTCTGTAGTCAAGGAGGTCATTAGGGAATCGAATGACGATTGAATCGAGAGACCCCAAGTGTCTAAATTGTTTATCTTGCCCAACTGAGCTTCCTCTAGAGAGTGAAAGAGCCGCCTTAGCTTGCCTGAAGATCATCTAACGAGGACATTTGGTACATTATCGCGAACCTATGCGATCCCGGCGGTAGTACGTATGCGTCGTTCGTCGAAGACACTTCGTCAACCGCTTGTTTCGCCCACCGCCGCAACTGCTTATTCCAGGTTTGATCCTTTACAAGCCGGTAAAACCCTTTGGATGATTTTAACGGCGGCAGAGAAGTGAATCGTGATGATCTGAAAATATCGAAGCGGCCCTGTCTATGTAGTGAGTGAGGATTCGAGGAGGTTTTATTCCCTACGGCTGATGAATAACCTGCTGCTTGCTCCTTTAGCGCCATAGTGCGTCGTCCACAGGAGCCTTAATGGTTAGAGTGATCGAGGTTGCCAAGCTCGGCGCTAAGACCACGGTGTTTTGTGAATGAGGTGAAGCTTTGAGTAACCTGCTCTCCCGAGATCTCTCTAAACACCCTGATCTGCTTCAAATACTTCTTTCTCTCTTCAAAAAGTTCGAACTTCTCTCCACTCAAGCATCTTTCCCGCTCTCAAATTCCATCTGCGCCGAATCGTTCACGTCGACCTCTCACATACCTTGCTTAAGAAGATTTCAATCGCTGGCATCCCCAGTTATAAGTCTTCTTAAACTCAGTTAACGAGCATTCCATTTGCAACATGTCCTTCCACCTTCCCTATCGCGGCCTGCCTCAAGAGCTGCTCGATCAGATCTACGAGGAGCTGTTGTGCCCTCCCGCCGGCGTCGAGATCGCGTCAATGTGCTATATCAAGCGCTTCCAAAAGCAACATCGCCGCAGAATCCCTCAGTTACCGAGAAACCAATTTCCAACCTGTCTGCCGATACATAGTTTTTCGACTCCGTTAGGTCGACTTCCACAACCTGTCCAACAACAGAAGGCCATTAAGTTTGAGTCTGTCCGCAACAAACGACTGCATTACCCGGAGTCCTATGATGCACTGAGATGCGTTGTTCCCGTTGAAACGGCAATCTTCCGAACGAGCCGGAAGATGTCTGCTGCGGCCCTGGATTTGTTCTACAGTAAAAACGTTTTCGACTTCCACGCGGTTGACATCGTAGATACGCTGCTGCTTCTCGGAAGGATTCCACTACAACATCGATCCAAGGTGAAGAATATCCGTCTGATCGGCACCTTTCCAATGATCGACCTGCTTAAATGCGGGAAAATCATAGCCCTTCTGCCCAGCCTAGTCAGAGTTGAGGTTCCTATGGGTGATGTTAGAGCACAATATATCTACGGAGAGCAAGGATTCGATAACAATTTCAATTTCTCAAACCGAGATCGGGCTCGAGCGCTGGAGACATATCTCATGATAAAGACGTGGAAGATGCTGATTCTGAGAAAGTCGCAGCAAGAGTTCCGCTTCACCTACACTTTACACTATCCGGATCAGGACTCTGAGAGAACATTCAGACTCATCAGCAAATTCAGGGAGATTGAGGTCTCGCGATATCGAGTACGTGGGCCGCACGGTATCCAACAAAGTTCCGGAAAAAACTTGACAGCGGACGTTCAAGTGACAAAAGGGCCGACCGGAGAGGCGCATATCTCCATCATACTTCGTCGAGAGCAGCACGAGAGTCCAAATGAAGAGGAGGCGACGGCAGAGCTGCTCCAGGAGATTAGAGAGAAAAATGCTCGCATCCTGGAGATTCATTGGGTCATCGAAACTTTGAAAAGAACAGCTCAGGTCGCCTCTGAAATTCATGCTTGACTCTAGCATTGCCCAGGTTAGTTTAGGAGAGCGTCATGGGACAACTGAACGAAAGTGCAAAACTAGGAGAGCGATATGAAGGAGATTCTATGAGTCCAAGAAGGCAAGGAGGCTCGGGGGGAAACAAGCCGCCTCATATGCGGCTAACTGAAAATGGAGTTAGCGTTCATTTCGAGCGAAGACGTCAAGTCTTCAAGTCTATTATTAAGTACCTCTGGGCTTCATCTTAAGGATTCCATATCACGTTTGCAAATTGTATACCTTCTTTGTTGACAATGTGACGAGAACTGTTATGATCCCAAGTGAGACGACAAGAGGCATCGTAACCCACCATGGTGATTCGCCATCAAATCTCCAGATACTGTGTCGATCACCTGCATCTTCTTTATGCACCACGGATAGCCTCCCAATTGGCATCCAGACCACCAGCAACTAGATCCCTCTATCGAGGATATCCTCGTCGTTTATTTAGATCATCCGCCGCAATGTCAGCAACGAGTGACTGGAGCTCATCCCAGTACTTGAAATTCGAGGCGGAGCGCACACGACCGTCACGAGACCTTCTGGCTCAAGTCCCTCTGGAATTCCCTGAGACCATCGTGGATCTTGGCTGCGGGCCAGGGAACTCTACCGCTGTTATTGCTGCGAGGTATCCGGATTCCCGCATCACGGGAATGGATTCATCGCCGGACATGATCAAGAAAGCCAAAGCTACTCTGCCCAACATCGAATTCACCCTCGGTGATCTGCACACATATCCTCCAAAAGAGCCGACAGATCTATTCTTCACCAATGCTGTTTTCCAATGGGTTCCATATGCCGATCGTATCCCAATCATCAAGAGACTCATTCAAACTCAATCCTCCGGTGGTGTATTTGCATTGCAGGTCCCGGACAATGCAAACGAACCCTCTCATGCAGGTATGCGGATAGCAGCTCTAGAGGGACCATGGGCAAAGACCTTGAGCGGCCGCAGAACAGCATTGGATCCTTTCCAGACGCCGCAAGAACTGTACGATGAGATCAAACCGCTCTGCTCGAGTCTTGATATCTGGCACACGAACTACGAGCACGTTTTGGATGACCACTGGGCTGTTGTGGAATGGGTAAAGGGGACCGGCCTGCGGCCATTCGTCGATCCTCTTTCGGAGGTGGAGAAGGAGGGCTTCTTGAAAGCATATTTGGAGCGAATCAAGAAAGCGTATCCTGCGCAGTACGACGGGAAAGTACTTCTACGATATCCGCGACTCTTCATGGTGGCCGTGCGAGCATAAAGCATTTCGTCAAACGCTTCTGTGGTACAGTTTGCTTTCAATTTTTCGAATGCGAAGCATATTGCCAATTAGACAAGTACTATGGGGAGGTGAAAAAGACGAGAAAAAAAAGAGAATTTGATTTCCGCGAGAGTCGAACCCTTCGTAGGAAAGGGCAAAAAAACCTGAACCCCCCAGTCCGTCTCAACGAGGACTCAGCCCCTAAGGGCAAGAGGGGCCACGATAAACTCAGCATTACCTGATGTTTTCCCAACCAGTGCTCGAAAGCACAGGGATTAGAATACGCGAGTTGTACATATAACACAGTATGAAAAATAGCACATACAGGCTGCAGGCATCCCCGGCTCTATCAATACGCCATGTCTCCTCTCTAATTACCTCTTCGGCAACGCAGATTAGCTACTTCAGTTCTACGTTTCAACACTTCAACTCGACTACTTCAACTCAATTACTTCAACTCAACTCTCTCTTACCTACACCCCTTCACTTTCAGACAGCCCGACTTCATCCGAGTTATCCAACTCTCAGTGCGATTCTAAACCTCTCTCACAGTATCGACAAGTGTATTTTGCCGGAAACCCGGCACACGAGCACGCGATCCTTACGAACAATGCCATATTATCTTCCATATCGCGCGCGGCCTTCCTCAAGAGCTCCGAGACTTGATCTACGAAGCTCTTCTCTGCCTACCAGGCGGCCTCGAATTCGTACCAAGATGCACAATTACCCAATACAAGCTAGGAGTTGTTCATTTCAAGCTGGTGCGGAGTTTGGCACATGACAGGTCACAGTACTCTTCCTGAACTCCAGTTCGAACTAATTATGCTGAGTCGGAGTGGGTATTTCTTTCTCGTAAAATGCAATCATATTTAAGAAACGCTTCTCTTTCGATCTAACCAAAGCTATCTCGTTTCTCTCGGCCCTAGCAGCCGGCCAACTTCTTCAGTCGCCTTCGTCGCCCAACTACTCAGGAAACCAGCGCCCACGTACTCCTCCACGCGCTCGTAGAATGCCGCTCCCAAAAGTTCTCGAAGAATTGCGCATCGCGCACCGCTCGTCCATAATTTTGGGTATACGTAGTGCAGTCTGCGCGGCTTTCACACACTGCAGCAATGAACGCTCCTTCTCATGCTCGGCCACAGTACGAAGAGGCGTATCACATTCCGTAACCCATAAAACCCCCTGGACGGCCATCCGACTCGGACAAAAGTCCTTTCGTGAACCATCGGCGGAGGATCATTCCATCTCGTGGATTCATCATGTTTGCCACGTCGCTTCGCATCCTGGGCGAGTATGTCCCTGGCAATGGAATAACACACCTAATAGAACAAAATGCATACCGGACAGATGTAAGGAGGCTTGCGGTCGAGGAGTCGAAGCTCGTTCGCCCAATCGATCGACGCTGTCGAATATGATACAGAACAGGTCGTATATACAAAATGGTGTCTGGAGAAGTGAGCAGTCCATGTGTCCCTGCCTCAAAAAGGTGAACATGTCGTGAATATGGTTGCCAGAAAAGTAGTGCGCTCAACAAGGCAATGAGATGGACAGAGGCAGATTGTCGTTTGCCATTAGTCGAGAGATGCTCTCGCTCGTGCTGAAGAATAGAACGGCTTCTTACTGCAGCCGTTCACTTGAGCGGCCCAGCTCTTTTGCCACCCGCATGTCTACGAAGAGCAACAAGTCGAGTGCTTCGTACGCAGCACAAAGGTTTCAGAAGAGCAAATAATGATGAACTGAAGAAGTCGGATATTCAAAGCTTTCAAAATCTCTCTCACATGGTAGCACAGTAGTTCGTCACTTGTGAAGTAACAACTGACCCTTGCTTATGGCCAGGCTATATTTGGGCACTCTCCGAAGATAGATCTCTTTATACTTTTGATACTATCTACGATAGAATTTCTAATAATGCATGGATTGTTGAAGAGCGCTAGTGCCCTAAATTCGAATTCTATATGCAAACACCATCGTGGTTGGAAATAGGGAGAATCACTGCTCAGCGGATCGTTTGGTGCCCAACGTGCTTGGCAGACATTCATAGATTTAATTTGCGAGGCACGGGACCACGGGTGGAATGAATCGAAGGTGCAAGACTTGAGAAGTCAAGGCGCCAAGCGACGGTAGATAACGGCACGGTGCCGACTATCATACGAAGTAGACGACGCTTAACCTCTCTCAACAGACTCTGGGTTGTACGTTGTCTGCCTAAGAGATGGGGTAGGATCTGTATCGAACCCATATCTGTACAACTGCATTAGCGCTGCAGCATTGCTATTTGCGGGACAGACTCGTGAAAGGACGAAGTTGAGGTATCGCAGATGGGATCAAGACATAATTGAACTGCCGACGGCTTCTCGACCAAGACAGTGCAAAAGAGACACTTCTGGAATGGTTAGAAGTAAATTCTCTCGATCCAGACAATGTTGAAGGCTTATTCATCGAGCAGCGCAGTGCAGCAGACTTTCTTAGTCCTTATCACAGCTTACGAGCTGCAGCGCATGGAACCTATATTGAGCAATTCGAGGAATCCAGCCGGATGTAGTCGCGAAGAAGTCGCAATTTGGGGCATATAAAGGCCTCTCTGGCCCAAAGTGGAATGTCACTGATTTTGCAGGATTCGTGTGTGGTTAACCGTCTCGACAGTCGCCTCTGCGGAACAATGGGGTCTGGAGGCGAAGAATCTTCCAGGCCAATAAGGGTAAGGGTCCCGCTCAGCCGCGAGAGATTAAAATAAAACATCTGGGGTTCGAGCCTGCCCTGTCGTAGAGACAGGGACGGTGACACAGCATTTAGCCGGGAATGCCTGTGATTGCGCAAGTTGCACGCGCAAAATGCAGCCTTTGAAAATGTGAAGAATGCCCCAGCGCTTCGCGGGAGGTATGGTCTCGGTGCAAAGGAGCAATAAGACGGCAGTGGATGCTCGAGACTAACTGAAGGAGACTTTTGCGACGCCGCTCAGGGGAAAGCTGAAGTGACGGGATGTTTTGACGTACAGGTTGAAACAGGGTCTGTCGAGTCAAGGAGGCTCGAATGCACTCGAAACAGCCCGGAATGAGGATCCAAGGCCTGCCGCGCAAGTCTCGCCGACGTCTCTCTGTGCATTCGGGAGGCGTGGGATATCGGTCGCGCAAAGTCGGCGCCGGGGCGAGGCGTAGGCTTTGAAGGGTATTCCGTGAGGCGAGAAGGACGGAAATGCAGCGTAAGTACAGATACGAAGGATTCATCAGCTCGGTGCAACACGTTTGGAGGTACTGCAGCCATGTGCAGCGGATCGGATGCTTGCGTCAGACAGGCTGCTCAGCTTTGCCGTAATACGGAGGCTCGGAGTGTGGGACTACTGCATGTGGTGAGACTGGGTGTTGCTGTTGCTGAATGTCACCAACCTTAACCGCTCCTATTGCGCGCCGAAAGGGGCTAGCGCGTGCGCGGCTGCGCCCCTTGCTGGGCTCGCTTGACGTACAAATAAAGCACGAGGCGCCCGCGGAGCGTTGAAAGGGACAGCTGGCCTCTCCCCAAGGCTGCCATACTCTATTTCTCTTTGCCGTCACTCTCCAACAATGTTCCCACCTGTCAACAACCATCAACATGGAGACGAACATGTCGCTCTCCCCGATCGAGTCTTTCCTTGACGCTTCTTCCTCTCTTGAGAACAGCACCGCCGCCGAAATGTTCGCCACCTCCATCCCCTCGATCAAAATCGAGGAGCCGTCCACATCGACCATCACCCCTGACCTCTTGCATCTCCCCTCCTCCTCCTCACCAGCCCCAGAGAACCTCAAGACCGAGTCAAGAGCGGTCAAGAAGAGGAAGTCATGGGGTCAAGTCCTCCCAGAGCCGAAGACGACTCTTCCCCCTCGCAAACGCGCCAAGACCGCCGACGAGAAGGAGCAGCGTCGAATAGAGCGTGTCAAGCGCAATCGCCTCGCCGCCCACAATTCGCGCGAGCGCAAACGCGAGGAGATGGACAAGCTCCAAATCGTGAATGACGGCCTCGTCGCCCAACTGGCTGCGATGCAAAAGCAAATGGCGCAACTCCAGGAAGAGCTCAAGCAGTTCCGAGCAGGAAAGACTCCTGCTATTTCGTCATTCGACTTCTCTACTACATCCGTCCCATCAACCTCACCCGCCATGACCGCCGTCACCGACGCCAACATCCTCACAACGCCCGAGCTTGGCAACCTCGACTCACCAATGTCCCACGTCGACGACTTCTCCGGCCCACCAACTCCAGATCCGGAACAGGGCCTGCCTGAGCAGAGCTTCCTCGAATCGACACAACAATCTGCAGCATTGTTGTGCGACCTGCAGTGTCATTCGAGCAAGCCTGCCTCTCGCAGTCTCTCTTCCCGTCAATGCCCACCATCTCAAACAAGCAGCCCGTCCCTCAGCTCCCTGAGTTTGACGGCACTGCTCACCATGTTCCTCAACATTCAACTCTTTCTTTCGACCTATTCGACAATTTCCTCAACCTTGACCCGGAGCATTCACAGCATCCCACAAATGCTGGCAGCACTGTCTATCACGCCAGCAGCAACGTCAACGATCATGTCTTCCCGGACTCTCCGCAGTCACTTGGCACTGACTTACTTGATGACCATGCTAGCGAGACTTCAGACTTCCTCAACATCCTCGCCGACCCAGGCGCACCTCTTCATGGTAGCGACGGGTCTGGCTTCGGCACTGAGGCAGGAGATTTCTCGCAGCTACTCTCACTCGAGAACGTCGGTGTCTAAGCGGCATCGGGTGGATTCGGGGGCTGATCCTAGAGCAACAAGACTTGTGGATCGGGATGCCCGGCGACGGAGAAGGAGAGAAGCGAGACGTCAATTAAGGGTGTCAAGAACAAAGGGGGAAATACACGAGAGGTGCGATAGTTTGTTAGGTTGCAGCGCAAGGGAGTCGCGAAGAAGAGCTCAGCGGCATCTTTTGGAGCTGAAGGTCCTCAGTCGGGGTGTCAGGCGTTGATGGGTCTCACATCAGGTTCTGTTGCTGGTGCTGGAGGATGCTTGGGTAATACTCTTGAGTATCCTTAAAAAGCATGTACACTAGCAAATGGATTATACACTTATGTGCTACGGCTTAACTTTCTTCGTTTCCGTTGTACCATTTGTGACGACCTAAATACTGGACGAAGTTCATTGCCGTCCCAAACGTGTCCCTTCGAAAACAACGACTGAATATAACTGTACAGAGTCAATATTTATGATGACGATCATTACTTCTTTCCTCCCTTTTGCAATTCATGCGTCTCCACTCTCGATCAGACAACAGGACCCAGCGATGACATATGAATGACGTCGTTTACGTACTTGCATCAAACCTATGTAGATATAAAACCTCCGCTGAACCTCACGCGACCAATCTAAATCCCATCACAACCATCAAATCCAATCAATTGAATATCCACCCAAACGATCATCACAATCAAAATGCCTCGCGACGGATCTGGCGCATCAGACAATGCCATCGAGGCCGGAGAGAATTTGACACACGGCGTGGGCAAGGAAGAGGTACATGGCAATATATATTTTTTTATTTAGGAAAAATGTTCTTGGAGAGAGCAATCTGACTGTGTTACAGACATCTAAAGTCGCACGCGCCGACAAGGTTGCAGAGATGCCAGAGCCAGAGAAGGGCAAGGCCCTCGAGGGGATGAATGCGTCTGGTGGAGGTAGTGCGAATCCCACGAATCCTGAAGGTCAGGGAGGACGGAGGTCGTGATTGGGAAGGGTCGAAGTGCGACAGTTAGCCAGAACAAGATCTGGGAAGAAAATGTCGGAGACCGTGGTTTTGCTCACAGGTCGAAAGTGTGGAGGGGAACTCCGCGAAGTCGAATAAAACTCAATAGATTCAGTTCTACGGTATCTGAAGGTTTAAAGCATTCTGTCCAAGCATTTGCGCCAGTTCTTTACTATTACAAGAGTTTTCGTTCCATCATCGCTTACGGGCCTTCGGGGGCCGCGCTGCTCGCCAAGTTGCACTGCCGGAAGATCCTCACTTCATCCGGCGCGAATGCTCCAACAACGGAGTGGATAACGCCCTGATTGTTGAACAGAACCATGTCACCTTCCTCCCAATCATGTGCGTAGACAAGCTCCGGTGCAATGCCAGGCCGCTGCAGCTTGTAAACAATCTCCCTGACCTTCTTGAGGTCGTCAATGACGGTCCCATCCTTCAGGTGCAGCTTCTCTACTGCAGACGGATGGACTTGCAGTGCCAGCTGACCGGTCACTGGGTTCTTCCAGCACATCGGGAGCACGAGAACCTTGCTCTCGTCAATTGGTGGAAGATCGGACTTTGGGATTTCGAGGCCGTCGGAGACCAAGCCCAGACCGGTGGAAAGAGACTTCGCACCACTCATCCAGATGTAGGGATGCGCGGCATATTCAACCTTCGTCGTGCGGACAAACTCCTTGTCCTCTTCGGACAGGATATCGTACATGGTGTAGCCCGATGCAAATGCCGTTGTGCCAAGAGGCACCGCCATCTCATCGCCAGTGCCATCGTCGTACCGCAGCGTCTGGGTGCGGCCCTTTGGAACCTTGACAGCCATGAGGGAAGTCACTCGCGGTGGCTGCAGGTCATAGAGGGCTGCATCGATGTGCCATCGGTAGAAGCGTGTGAAGTCCAGGTCCTCTTCCTCCGGAATGGCCGTCTTGTGGAAAGTCTTGTGGTGTGGGTGTTTGAGCTGAATGTTCTTAAGGCCCTCGAACTCTTCGACGAATCCGTTGCCGATGACCTGGACCTGTGGCTGGTGCGGGATGGTCTTCAGGTCTGGGTGCAGGATGCTGCGCTTTGCGTCGAGCGTCTTTCCGTGTCCATAATTCTCAGATTGGGGATCGAAGCGCTGTGTCAGTTCGTACTGCGCTTTTGGTGTGGCGTGTGCTTGGTCCTTGAGGACAAGGACGGAGTGCTCGTAGAGTGCATTGCGGATGACGTCCCAGTCTTCTGCTGAGAGGTTGTTCACATCGAGATTTGTTGCCACCGCGCCGAGGTTGCGGCGGGAGTTTGGCTGCTGAGGGATAGGTGTGACTTCGATCGATGAACCGATGGACATGGTGAATATTGCTTAAGGTGAATTTGGCTTTGTGATTATGTGTAAACGATCTTGATGAGGGGATGTCTTTGTGATTGTTTTGTGATGATAAGGAAGATAGGCAATTCGGTGTGGAGAAGACGGTTCCTATATACTTCGACCTTTGTGATTCTAGATGATGCTCAATAGTGACCTTTACGGCCTACGCCGAGTTAATACACGCCTCCGACCGCGTCAGATACTGTCCCTAAATGTACGGCCGAGTAAGCGTTAGTCGGAGATAGGAAATCTCAAAATTTTCTGGACTTCGAACGTCTCCCGCCGAGACATCGGAGGTCGCCGACGAGGCTTGCACGTGACCGGTAACGAACATCGAACTTCAACTATTGGAGGAATAGCCTATCAATTTACCGTAGCATCAGCGGAGTAATACATAGTATTACACCTCTGGCAACACGAAACCGATGTCACTGGAGCAGAGAATCAATCACCATGGCACCAGAGGTGCGACCTCCATCTCACCTCTCGAATCCGCTCGCCACTCTTGAGCAATTGTCGACTTCAGGATCCCAACTCGATGGTATTTCAGCGGATCTTGAGACATCAATTCTCTTCGCCGGGGCAACATTGACTCAAGCTGCGGGGATACTGCTGCACTTACCTCAGGACATCATTGCCTCTGCCATCGTCACGTATAGTCGATTTTGGGTTGGTGCTGAAGGCGGCAGTCTTCGCGAATATGGCGCCAAAGTAAGAACTCTATTCCCATCATCTGACAATGCCTCACAGTGCTTAGGATATATCTGCTGCATCGATCTATCTGACAGCCAAGCTCTCCGCATTTCCGAAGTCTCCACGGAGCGTGCTGAACGTCTATTCGTTCCTAGCCGCTGTTCCATCGACCTTCACGGACCTCGACAAGTTCTCCGAATTGGATTACGAAGAGTCATGCTACCTATCCGAAGGCGCTTATCAGTCTCGGCGCAACCTGCTTACGAAAATGGAAACCATCATTCTCCGGGTTCTCGGCTTCCAAACGCATGTTGCATTGCCGTATGCTCTCTGCATCAACTATCTGCAAGCATTGGACGTGTTCAAAGGCCCTTCTGGGAAGGCCCTTGCATCAAAGGCTTTTGAGTATTTGAATGCATCTCTGTTAAACCCGCAACTACTCTACCTCACTCACCAGCCACCGGCACTTGCCACGTCTGCCATATATCTCGCTGCGCGGGAAATAGGCGTCAAGCTGCCTGAAGAGGAATGGTGGGAGGTATTCGACACCGATCGAGAAGAGCTTGGATTCCTGGTTGTGGCAATGCTAAGCATGGAGGGCTTTGTGGGGGAGGAGAAGGGTAAATGGGAGGGCGGCTCCGTGCCGCTCACTGTTGAGGGCGTGGAGAAAGAGATCGAGCGGCGGAATGGCGTAAATGGACACGACACCCTTTGATGATTTTCTTGCACCAGACTTGACCTATTTGCAAATCATAATAGGCTTAACCTCCCAGGCTCAGAGATCAGCAAGCTCTGTCTTAGTGTCAGCCAGCTTAACACCACCTCACTATGCAAGTCATTCAGCCTCTTCGTCCGAGAAGTATATTTTAACCATCACCAGACGCCCATTTGGCGGATGAATTGTCCGAAACATGTAAATTTTCAGAGGTTCGCGTGGACTCCACACGTGGGCCCCCCGACCACAACCAAACAGTAGCTCCGTTGGCGGGCATGATTCCGTCATATACTTACCTTTGTTCGAGTGCGTAAAGTTTTAGACATCGGTCCACACTACGGAAGTAGTCCAGGCTATAATCATACGTACTATCCACCGGGGGGCACCCTGTGTAAGTATACGCCCTTCTGACTCGCACAACATTTGCAAAGTCAGCGACAGTAATATGTGTGCATTCTGCTCGTCATCGTAGGTATGGCTGATGACTGCCCACTACAGGCTCGCTCTTTCCTCAAGCGTGAAAAGATTTCTACCTTTCTTTTCTGGGTCTCCTTTCACCCAGCCTTTCCGCCCGATGGGCTCTTTGGTTCTGCTTGTTAGCTCGGTCAATGTCCTCGCGTCGCCATGATTTGCCAGGAAGCGGTGACCGGATTTCGTCAGTCTTCCAATTATATATCCTCGTAACGGTGCTCCATCTCTATCGAACTCGACTGTATATGTCTAGATCGCATAAGCCCCAGATTGGTCCTCAAGGTTGCTTGCAAGTGCACTTACCTCGATCGTTGCTTCGCCATCTGGCGATAGCTCTATTTCTGGAGCTGTCACGTCCTCCACATGCGCTGGCAAAGGATTCTTGTCTGGATATGGCCCGTTCCTGCGAGGACTGGATGAGAGACAGATGATATGCTGGTAGGTGATGACGCCTCCATTCGCTAGCACAAGACCATTGCGACCTGCTCCCTTCCGAAGCTGGCGTACCATCTCTGTGAGAGACTGCATATCACTTAGTTCGAGATTGCGGCTTGTTGTATGTATGGAACTTACGTGCATGGAGTAGTTATTTCCTGCGCCTCCGAACGATGTCAAACCACCAAGTAATGTAATCGGCTTCTGTGGATCAGTGATAGATAGCCCGAGATGGTTGCAAGCCAGCTTCGGAACGATCGGAAAGCACCTGTATATGCAATGAGCCTGTATTCTGTAGGTAAACGTATCGCGCTACGAACGAATAAAAATCGTGCAAGTCGATTTCGTCTTTTGTCAATCCAGACACGTCGAGGGCAGCATCTATTGATCTCGAAATGCATGGGGCACTGTAGTAGTTCGGGCGCTCCCAGACTACATCCCTGATTAGCTCTCACATCCGGAACGAGGAAGTGCAAGCGGAATAGCTAACAGTTGGCTGAATCACTTGTACCGGCACCTCCCAGGGGATATATCCATTTCGATTCAGGAATACCAATCTGCCTGGCGTGCTCCGTCGATGTTAACAGACATGCGCCCGCGATATTTACCGTGTTGAAAGCGTTCATTAAAAGAGGATCTGCTACCATGTCAGCTACCAATGCCATTCACATGGGCCCAACTGCACTCACAGGGGAAGCAAATCATTCTGTTCCTCTTTGTCACCTTGCTGATTGACTCTGCGGTTTCCGTAGGCTGACCATAGCTCCATGCATAAGGATTCTTCTCAGCCACTTTAGCAAAATCACCGTAGAGCTTCCCCGATTCGCAATCGTTCTCCTGAATTGACTGTCCTCGATGTGCTCGGAATCCATTCTCGTAGAGAGGGTACACATGTATTGGCGCACCAATCGAATGTATCGCGCCCAGATTGGTGCCCAAGTCGCGAGCGGTGGGAGAGAAGACTCCTTTAACGTCCTCTTCCAACCTTGTCCACCCAGGCGGCGGCAGCTTCCCTGCCTTAGCGCATGCCGTCAAACTAGCAAGAGCTTCTCCGCCTATGAGTAAGGCGACCTTGCACTCCCCCTGAGCAACCCTTCTTGCAGCTTCGTCGAACAACTTCCCAGGTTGACTGCCGGCATGAGCACTTAATGACTTGTGCTTGATTGTTGAGTCCACCAAGAGCTTCTCTGCCAGTAGCCCTGGGAGGTCAGGATATGGCCAGGTCCATGATCGGACGACATCGATGCTGTCGATGGCCGCACGAAGCCGCTTTTGCTCTGAAACTTTGAGGCCGGTGTCACGGATCGCCAAGTTGATGGCCCGAAGCATCAAAGTCAGGGGTTCGATGGCATCTTCAACTTTGGTCGAGCGGTTTTTGAAGTCTCCTACTCCGACTACGATCGGTGTGGCTCTTTTGCCGGACATTTTGTAGAGGTACTTTTGTGAATGTCAATGAGGGGGTTTGCATGTCACGATAAGTGTTTTGAATAGAGGCTTGGGTATGGATGGATGAATACCACCGGAGACAAACTGAAAAAGTGAAAGGAACAGAAAAGAGCTTCTCAGTCTTTTCATGAAATGCGTTCAGTCATCATGCTTTTCGGAGTGATGTCGAGTGGAGGCAGCCGCTCAGATATGAGCTTCAACGCGCATTTGCCGAGGCAATCTTGCAACCCCTTTGCACGTCCGCCTTACCATCAGGCGACGATGGGAATCGGGAAGGATACAGGAATCAGGCGTTTATTAAGTACACATCTCAGCTTGTTGACGAAGATGTAGGAGAGTGGAGTATATCTTTAAACACGTGTCGTCGTCCAGGTTGTTGTCGCCGAGCGCCGCCCCCGCGGCTTCCGACTCAACAATTTCTATCCTCTCAAAGTTGCCTACTTCCCAATATTTGCTCGTAGCATCAGTCCTCAGCAAGTTCAACCATGTCAGTATTATCTCACCTCGTCTCCTATAATATCTAAAGTCTTTCCGATGGATGCGATTTCTCAGGCGGCAGACAAAGCCGTACAGGTCGAAAAGAAAGTTCAGCAACGGCTCACCGTGCTTTGGCATGAGGTCGAATCATGGCAACAAGACAATCAATTCATCATCAGCGGATATCGGCCAACGTCGAATTCTTACGCCAAGTCCGCTGCTAGCTTAGGTTACTTGCACAACCAGTCCGTCAACATCTATTCACACCTCATCGGAGCCGTCGTCGCCATTGCCGCAGGCTTCGTCCTGTATCAAACGATGGAAGCACGATACGAATCAGCCACTACACAAGACTTACTCGTTTTTGCATGCTTCTTCCTTGGAGCAGCTGCATGCCTGGGAATGTCTGCAACGTACCATACACTCGCCAACCACTCTCAGTCGGTCAGTCGGTTCAGCAACCAGCTTGATTATCTGGGCATCGTATTCTTGATTTGGGGCAGCTTCATACCAAGTATCTACTACGGCTTCCAAGAGCGGCCCCAGCTCATCCGCACATATTGGACGATGATCACAACAATTTCTGCAGGCTGTGCAGCGGTCTCAGTCGCTCCGTTCTTCGCTGGTGCTAAATGGCGCCCCTTTCGAGCCGCCATGTTCGTTGCCATGGGGTTATCGGCTGTATTCCCGGTGTTCCACGGCTTGGGCGCCTATGGCATCGAGAAGATGGACAGGTTGATTGGGTTGAAGTGGCTTGTGACTCAAGGCGCGTTATACATCCTCGGGGCCGGCCTGTACGCTGCGCGTGTGCCTGAACGATATCGACCAGGCACATTTGACATATGGGGAGCGTCTCATCAGATTTTTCATATGCTGGTTCTACTTGCAGCCGCAGTGCACTTGGTTGGATTAGTGAAAGCGTTTGACTTTAGACATAGCAGAGTGGATTTGCCCTCTGCTTCTCCGATCGTCCCTATTTCTTGGTGGTGACGTTTGAGAGTATCCTTAATAGCATAGACGGAACCTGTACGTAGTAGGACATGTAGAAGAAACCGAGCGAAGACGACGCAGAGGCGGAGTAATAGACCAAAAAGACGCTTTTGTCCGTTCAGCCAGGGTGTCTCAGTTAGACTACTGGACCAAGAACGCGAACACGACACTTGAGAGTAGCCTTCTTGTTGCTTGCGTGTGGGCATTTGCCACGTCTGAGAAATTCGATGGAATGGAGCTTTAGAGAATGGAAACGAAGAAGAGTCTCACGACGATAGAAGGGCTATTCCGGTATCGGCTAACGCGTGACAAAATTGTTGGGCCTGTTCCGAATTTTATCAAGCCCAATAACGTTCAATTTCCCGACCCATAACGATTGATAAATAAATTTAAATTAAATAGAACTGTAATTTGCTTTCTATTTATTATAAATATTTAATTTAAAAATTAAAAATTAGCGTTGTGTGGACGCACCGACCTTTAGGCAACGGGTGCACGCACTGACCTTGAACGCAACTTTTTGGTCACCCATTTGCGCAGGCTCGCAGCCGTGTCAGTCAGTCACGTACGAAGTCGCGCTTTCTTTCTCCGCCTCTCCACCTCAACTTTGGCTTCGCACACAAACTGACCAAATCCACATGCGCTGCGCCAGCCGCCGACGCACCCCGCCTCTCCTATTTTCCAACCAGCCAGGCATTCACATGCTTGCGTCTGAGCACGCCGCTCTGCACCAACACCTTCTCAACCCGAGATCCTCCACCGCAAGTTTGCTCAGCTAGCTTGAGATATCCGTCGATATCGTCTGCAGCCCCGCGGAAACGTTCAGTCACAGACTACACTCCGAAACCATCGCTTTACTCACATTTCTGTCAACTGATATCAAACACTGCGGACTCGAGACTGGCCGTTCAGTGGGTAGGCTACAGCTGCTGCAACAATGCCGTGCTTTCACGGCCTCGCAGTTAGCATCCACACGCCTGACGGCCCACTGCCAGAATACTCGATCCAGAAGCAGTCGAGATTCCACCGTATCACGTCCTACATCCCTGTGCCACCCGCAAAAATCCCCGATGGCTCTACGACGAATAAGCCCGAGCAGTCGACATTCGCTATCTCCATCACTCTCTTAACACCTGGACTTAATGTCCCTTACTCGTCACCCAAAGCTACCCCCGAGGACCCATTACCGCGCCCAAAAGTCGTCGGTGGACTCCCTGGATATGGCGCCGAGCGAGGAAAGTATGGCCATGTCATTGGACCCTACGTCCCGCTCACACAGTCGCCGAATGAGACAATAGCGGCATACATATACTTCGATGGAAGGGCAAAAGAAGAAGTAGCCACATTGTTACGCCGCGGAGAAGAGACGTGGGTAAATTCACGTTGGGTTAGCGTGCCAGAGTCCGAAGGCGGTGGTTTGGCGGAGCGCGAGTTTCTCTTCCGTGAAGTTGGACTGGAGCGGTGGCTGAATGGCTTGGATCTGGATGGCAAGGACGTGGCGGAGAGAATTGAGAGAAGACGGCAACGACTGGAGAAGAAGAGGCGGAAAAAGAGAGAGAAGGAAGCCATGGAAACCGTGATGAGTGACGGTGATGATGAGGATGGACTAAAGAGCAAGACACCTGAGCGCAATGGAGTGCTGCGATATGGCGAGGATAAGAACGCGCCCGTCGAGACTCTGTCTGGTGATGAGGGTCTATTCACTTCCGACTCGGATTCAGACGATGAGCCTCCCATGCCTGAAGCGGCCGGCCAGATCAAAGTCGCTCTATTCCGTGTGCTAGCGTCGGGCGAGATAAAGAGAGGAGAGTACTCTCCACAATTCAACGCGCACGACGACGACGAGGAGGCTGGAGAGAATGGCACATCTGGTGAAGGTGATGTGGACCATACGACGAGCTTCGCGAAACCAAAGACTCTTGATCCCAAGTCCATTAGCACTCAGACTGTTACTGGCATTGATCCGCCGGATAAGCCTTACGCAGTCTTCACGTTCCTCTACCGCGGTGAAAGTAAGTATCTGTGAGCCATGAAGTTGGGATATTCTTTTACTAATACAAGCCCAGAGCAACTCCAGAAAATGGGCATTCTTCCGTCACCAGAAACTCCTGCAAAGACGCCAGCGAAGCGCCGATCTGTGCAAATAGACTTTGGTACGCTTAAGCCACTCAACACCACGACTGGCACCAAGAATTTTGCGGGCTACCGCGACACGAGCGAGTCTTCCGGATCACGAAAGAAAAAATTACCCGGCGCGAAAGGTGACGACGACGTGGACAGTGACGTTGAGGACGAGGATGAAAAGAAGGCGCAAGAAGCTGATGACGCTGAAGACAAGGAAGAGAAACCCAACTTGCTCTCACCAGAAGATGCTGCGCGATCAGGGGAGGTTGTAGAAGGCATAAGGAAGATGAAAGTAAGTTTGAATCTACCCATGAGCAAGTAGCACAGATCGATCTGATACTAGACAGCTGAAACGACAACACTCCGCGGAGCCATTGAACGAGCCGGCGCGCAAGCAGTCCACATCGAACAGTCCCATAACGACCGGTTCTCCTGCTTCCTCAACATTGCAAGATCAATCTCGTACCGATATGGCAGCATCCTCTGCGCCAGCTTCCGCCTCTCTCAAACCGCCTGCAGCGGCGATTGGAATCGATGCATCACCGGATGCCGTGCTCGGAAGCCCGTTCAAGAAGCATCGTACGAGCTTACCGAATATCGAAGAGCCCATCCGCTCTGGATTGAGCACTGAGTTTTTGCGCGGTGCAAGAGCCGGCACAGGTCAGACAGAGGATGCCGACACAGCGAAAAAGATGGACCAGGCGGCTGCCGCATTTAGCAATTGGCCCACAGTAACCAAGGATGAAGAGTTATGAGACACCACAAGAGCAATATGGGCGAAGATTCTCCTTTCGTGATTAAAAAAATGACGGCTAAGATCCATTACTGAGGGCCGCCACATCATTTTATGTTGCTTTTTTGGAAGCACTTCCATTGCATATCCAAACGGGCTATGCATTTTCTACCCATCCAGCTGGAGTGGGTGCATTCAATCGGGTACTAGAGCAATCGGATCTGGTGGCAAAACGAGCAAGGCTGCTGTACAGCCATCTCTGGCGGGCACATTCGCTTTCTTTTCTCATGTACTTGACAGCATTAGCGAAGGCTGTTTTGGGAGTTTGATTCGTCCATCATGACCACTGGCACGATAAATGGCACAGCTCCACCGCAAATGGTCTGTGGCCACTTGAGCACAACCACTTTTGGATGATGCATACTGTAGAAGACTTACGAGTTAAACAAAAGTCGAATCCAAATGAACATTATCATTCTACTTTTTGAATTTATTCTGTTATTTTATGTGATTGTCTCACGCAAAGTTACCCCATCCCCATTCCTTGTCCTGCAGAGCCGCATAGCGCACTTGCAGCCGCAACCGCGTCATCTTACCTCGAGGTCGCAGTTCGTTGCCTTCTTCCATTGTCAACCCTTTCCAAGAACGCGACAATCGTGTTTCTTCTACGATATACCGTCAATTGCAGCATCCACCACTGGAACCCTTCAAAATGTCAAATTTCGCACCATACCAAGACATCGACCCCTCCGCCGAGCGCGCCCTCTCGCCTCCGCCTCGAAACCGACCCACCTCACCACCGCTTGCTTCTCCTCGCGCCGCCTCTCCTCGCAACTCCTTTCAAGCATCTCGAAATGCCTCAAACAATATCGCCGGCGTCATATCGCCAAACCGGATAGCGTCGCCACCGCTCGGTAACTCCGGAGGGTTTGGAAGCAGAAGGGAGGAGATGGACCCGTTCGAGACGCGACTCGGCATTAGGATGGATTACGAAGCTTGTCTGGCATATCTGGCACTGCCGCCAGCGGGACCAGTTGTCCTGCTTGTATTTGAGCACAAGTCCGACTACGTGAGATATCACGCGTGGCAGAGTGCGTTGCTTTTCGCCTTCATATTCGTGCGTCCTTCTCTTGTTAGGTTGGAAGGATTAAAGGCTGACAGAGTCATAGGTTTTGCACATTCTCTTCTCTTGGACGGCGGTCATATCGTGGATGCTGTTTGCGGTAGACTTGTTATTGATTGGGTGGTTGACATATAGGGCGTATAAAGATGGTGAGCTACTCCAGAACTCAAGCCCTTCGAGAGCTATGAAGCTGATTATCCTGCTAGCTGAGACTCTTGACCGATATCACGTCCCCTTCTTTGGATCCCTAGCGAGTCAAATAGTGGACGACGAATGAGCTCGGGTTGGGAGGTGCTGTCGATGATTTACTTTTGGACTTATCAATGGACGACGATTTAGATACCCTTCTGCTTGCAAGACTTAGGTTGTATTACCGGTATCTCAAGCTCTACGTTTTGTCCTACTGCAGATAGCATATGGTGGTTTTGAGCTAGTCTTCTCGGTGACAGCATGGAGGCGTTTTCGCTATTTGACGGTATCATTATGGTCAGGTCTCCTGGGAGATCCTCGAATCCTTCCCCGGTGCACATGTATCATCTAAACATTGAGAACACTGGAATTTTTAATTACTGTGACTTGTTAAATGTCTCACTTGGAACAAATGGGTAATTGACCGAGCTCGTCCGGCAAGCCTTAGTATTCCCGTGGAAGCATACATTCTATGTGCATTTAATGGTTTTGTATTATGACTCTACATGGATTACGAGGCTCTTCCTATCCGTGGACTTTCTTGTAGCTTCTCATTCGAGTAAAGTAGGAAGCAGGTCAAAGCGTATGTGATCGCCCAGTGCTGTGGAGTCCATAAAGTCCATCGCCATCTTCGACCTCGGCGCTTATCTTTTCATCCCGAACAACATCCTTTCATCGACACGCATTCTAGCAGCAATGTCCTACCACTTACGCTATCGAGGTTTACCTCGTGAACTACGCGACGTAATCTACGAATACCTCCTCTGCCCTCCTGCGGGTGTGGTCTTCGAAGAAGCGCAATGGTATACAGTTGAGCGCAGCATAGTCTGCTCAAGCAAGATCCCGATCAACATATTCTTAGCGAATCGCGAGATGAACGAAGAAGCAACTGCCGCTTTATTCGCAAAGAACATCTTCCAGTTTCACCTGTCAGACGAAATCCTCATTTTGCGCTTTTTAAGGTCTCTGCCGCCTAAAGTACTGCGACGCATCCAGTACGTCGGCCTCCCAATTCCGAACTTGCGGAGTAGCACTCCCATTCTCCTCAACTTTATTATGCAAGAGATGTATATCTCATCTTTAGCGCTCAATATTGTGTCTTCCTGGACAAGCTCGAATGATTTTAGAATCTTTCCAATACCCATGCTCGCAGTGGAGATTCTCAGGGGAATGTTAATGTCGAATGGCACCATTCTACGGAAACTGCAACTCCGTAGCTCCTTCATCCGGTTGTATCGCAAAGGCAAAGGCGAGCAAAGGGAGGTCTTTGTGGATGCATTGGTAAAACACTCACTGCAAGTTACGGAGCTGTTATCAAAGCAAAGCCTGCCTTCCGCCAGCGACTGCCGAATTCCGTTCGTCGGAAGGACTCCTGGCTCTGTAACTAGCGATGTTGAAATCGTTGACGGACCTTGGGAGCCTCTCCTCGCCATCACGTTCAGACGATATCCACATAACGCAGCATCTCCAGGAACGTCGACAGAGATGATGCGAGCTGATGTCATGTCAAAACTTGACACCTACTGGAAGTCCATCTCGCAGCGGGATGCAGGCTCTGGACCCGGGGACTGAAGAACTCGGGTCTGCGAAGAAGCCATTCAACGACAACGGAAGGCGGGTAGGCAAATATGGAAGGCCTGAAATGGATATGGCCGCCTTGAAGGGACTCATCTGTACAGGCGAATGATGACCAACGACGGGTAGAAGAATTTGACTACGGATTACGGCTAGTTTTCGCACAATTCTGTTGGAAATGAGCGAAGCGGACCTTTCAGACTGGCAGATGGGAATACTCTATGCCTCTGAGGATCATGAAGGGGGCGGAAAGCGGATAATTATGCAATGTATTCACCGCTCTTGGCAACAATCGCTTCGAGTAACGAGCCTGGATTCGCTTGACGTAGTGTTGAGTTCGTTTTAAAGGTACTACCTGTGCCTGCTTAAAACATCCGTATCTGGCGACGAGTCCGGCTCTAATGCCGATCCTGGTTGGTGGCCGTTGCATCCTGGTCTCGAAATGGGAGCGCGACCCCGGTAGTGGCTCGTTCAGTCGGACGAAAATCAACCCTCATACATAGCCCTACAGAATCCCTTGTCCTTGCCCATGATGATTGCGGCTTCGCCCTTTCCGGACTGCAAAGCACAAGGCACCGATATGGCATCGCGTACCTCGTCGCGAAAGCGAGGAGTGGCTGTACCTCTCCGGCAAAAATTATATTGATGGGCTGATTCAAGACCTCCAGCGAAGGAAGCATCCATTTTTCTTTAACGGTTTTAAACATGACGCAATTATTCAAATGCGACACGTGCAGGGCACGCAAAGTAAAGGTATATTACTCAGTCATCCCTAATATATGCGTAGAAACACTAATAATGCCTACAAGTGTGATGAAGCGCGTCCACAATGTGGTGAATGCAGAAAAAGAGCGAGAACGTGCACGTATCGGACAAGAGACCCTTCGGTATTGGTACTCGATCGAACATCCGCAACTAAGACGCGAAGTTCCACTCCAAGAGCTGGTGCTTCCGCGCGCGTGAGCCCTCCCCAAGAGACCTCCATACCCCTGCGATTCCGGAATTTACGTCCCACAGAGGAAGGAGATGGCGTCTTCCAAGTCTTCGCTCCAGACCGTTGGAGTGTGAGAGCATCAAAGAATGGAAAGACTCGAGAAGAGCCGTCGATTGATGCCCGTGAACGCAACCTCTGCCCGGCCCCGACTCGATCGCTTTCAAGCCCGGAGAACAGGCTTTTGTCACGCTGGGCAGCTGTGATGGGCTCAAATCCTGCATACTCCCATCCTCTGCAAGCCTTCGGTCATTGGATGGCTCTAGTCCCGGCACGAATTGGAACAGATGTCACTCTGGACCTCGCAGTGCAATATCTTATTGATAGCAGCGAAGCGTATCGCCTCACACGTCAAATCAATGGGAATCCGGCGCGCTCTACTGGTGAGAAAGCACTAAAGAGTCTTCAATCTGCAATATCAAGCAACCGAACAGACCATAGCATTGCGCTGGCAATTAAAATGCATTTTGTTGCAGAAGTATGCATACGGCTTGCTTGTATCAGGCAGACTCTCTCTAACCTCTGCATGACAGGTATTCATGGGTCTGGGAACTTATTACTATGTGCTCCACGTAACCGGTATGGCTCGCATGCTGCAAAATCGCGTGTCCCATCGCTGCGAGGATAAGGTTGACTGCGTATTGATCGAGGCATCATATTTCGAAGAGGTAAGCTCACGCTACTAAATATGTTCTATCAGGCCTACAGCCTAATGTGCGCCAGGCCACTGAATCCTTACTCAACGGCCGCGATTGCGTATACGACAATGGGATATTGGCGAGAGCAATGCAGGACAGCTCCATCACAGCTACCGATTTTGATACTGTTTCGGTAATGCTTGCAGAGCAGTTCGTCAAAATCCCCCGCCTAGCACGGCTAGTGCGAGAAAGTTCTGCTCGTCCAGATGACGTCGAGACTTTCTCCCAAGCTGTTGCGCTTGCAAACGAGCTTTATTTGGATGATCTCGAGCCGCTGATGAACAAGGTCCTGAGCGACACAAGTATCGTCCCAACCTCTGCGTATAAGGTCGCCACATACTTCTCAGAGTCCTTCCACTTCTCATCCATCGACTTATATACGCTGGCAACACGCTATTACACCTACCGGACGCTGCTCTTTGGTCTCCTTCAGACGCTATATGGCAGTGGTAATCCCTCTGCTCATTTCTACATCGACAAAATTGAGGGGCAAGATATCCAGGCTGCTACTGCCCTTGCGATGTGTGTTGACTACGCCATGAATGTAGACCTATCATTCCCTCTGGCTTCACTTCGGGTTGTGGCGCCGATTCAGATGGCCTTTGGCACATGGCTTCGACTTGAGAAGAGAGCACGCAACGCTGCTGATGCCCAACGCGGCCGTCAGATGCAAGAATGGAGTTTAGAGCTTGCCAACGGTCTTCTGAGGGATTGGAAGGCCCCACCAGACCCTCTATGGATGATACGGGTGAAAAACGAGGCCTTCGCTGGGGTCCGATGGTGAATGGCGTAATGCGGGAGGTAGATTGGTCTCCTCTGCTTGACTTTGTTGCTAGTGGTCAAAGCCCCAGATGATCAGGTAAACTGTCTTAGAACCGCCAAATTACCGTAGTACTAGTCTAGCATTAATCGCCTTTTTACTCCTTACGCTTCGAATTAACGATAACGAGGGGCTATTCTCACCGCATCAAAAAGGCCCAACAATGATCAGAGTCATCATGACTAGCAGATCCGGAGATCGAACCCCGACAAGGATTGAATCTCGTTTCGACCGCTAGAGATACCATTCTTGTTGCAATGACATTCATTCTTGTCCCATCCCTTTGGTAGTATCATGCCACTCTAGTCCCATTTGGGAAAATCTGCGACTGGTGCATATGCCAAGCTTCGGCGACTCCGCGAAAATCAACGGCCAGCATCATCCGGAGGTATCTCCAGAGCACAGCCATTGTCAAGCTGTAATTCGTACCGAGGAAAGCCGGATCATGATGTTTCAGCAATAATTAAGCTAGTAGGCGCCATCGGAATCGGAGTTGAAGATGGACCCATTGGGAAAAAGTGCGACAAGGCTGGCCAATCAGGAGCATCTAAAGAGAGTTCGTGAAAGGCCCCAGCACGATATAGGAGTTTAATTTTGAACATCAGTTACAAGCTGCAACATTTATTCCTTGAATGGTGCAGGGCCAACAATACTTATCTCGTATGCTCAGACCAAAAACGACACGCTGAAGTGCGCAGAATGTCCCGAGAGGGAAAAGGTCCTCCAGGTACAGCCTCTCCAGGGGTTCCCATCTCGTCATCAGCATTGAATGACGGCACAAGATATTTCCTCTGCATCGACATAAATACAGCTCTGCTTGCACTCGAAAATGGGGGCATCACAACCGTTCTCAAGTCACTCTCATTCCTGCAAACAATCATCTGCAATCACTGCAATCAGTCGTTTCAAATCCGGTCAACACTACCCGATCATTAAACCCTCGGATTCAAACCATTTCAGCCAACATTCGAATCTTCACCATGCACGCTTTCGCCGCCCTCTCCTTGTTGCCAACTCTTCTCTTCTCTGGCGTTGCATTCGCTGGCACGACAAGCTGTAGCGATGGAGTTTGTGCCATCGTAGGCTCCCAGGGTGTCTTCGTCAGTGGTTCGCCAACCGGTACCGCTGCTGCAGACGCCAAGAGCACGGTAGACGTCAGTGTCGGCAGCGATGGAGTTTCGGTCCCCGGTGCCACCGTCACGGGCGATATCGTTAACCCTACCGACATATGCAGCGGTGGTTTCAGTACGTTGACCGGCTCAAGCGGAATTGGTGTCGCCTGCAGCTCCACTGCTGGCACAACTGGAACTACGTCGGCACAAGGCTCGGGGTCTACTAGCAGCGTTGATCAGGTTTCCACAGACGGAGCTGTTGCGATGGTCGGATCGATGGGTATGCTTGGAGGTGGATTGTTGGCCGTGGCTGCTATGCTTTGATTTTGAGTGTGTTTTACATGCTTGGAATGCGCCTTGCTAGCTGTTATCGGAACGGAGTGAGGTGTGACATAGAGGAATAGAGATACAGGACTGACATTCTTTTGGAGGAACGAGGGGGAGCATAGCGGAGGCTTGATAATGGAGCGTTTATGCTTGACACAATTTGTTTCTTTATACTCGGTGTATCTTAAATTCAGGGAAGTGACAGACGATTTATTGTACGGATTTGAATTTCAACCCGGCTTGCATTTATCAATCCAGTTCCTGATACTTTGTTGTTTGTCAAAATTGGAAGTTTGGCTTTGATGTAGCGGAACCAAGTACCAACGTACCTAAGCTGTATTCTGCTTTCTCTTCTCTTCAACATACCCTTTCAACCCATCCGCGATTCCCTTGTTCATCCTGGAAAGTTGCTGTCCGATTGCCCACTTGATTACATACGCCATTGGTCCGCTTTGCGTTTCCCAGATCTCATAGACGCACTGATTCTCTCCTTTTCTCGTGACCTTCTGTATCTTCTCCGGTAGGAAAATGAACATGGGAATCGACATGGCCTTTCCGCGCCAGCAGATTTCCATTTTCTCATCTGACACGTAGAGCATCTCGCAAGGAATGTCCATGGTGTCGCCTTTGGGTTCAGGTCGATAGGCAAGCGTGACGATGTCACCTACATTGATGGCGTTCGTGCCAGAGGGCGTCCCGCTCCGCACGGTGTAGAGGTTCCATTGTGGATAGCTCTGAAAGTCCTTGGCGGCTTCCCAGACTTGCTCTGCGGGAGCATCGATGGTCGCGGAGCCGTAGAAAGTCCAGACGCCTTTGCCTTCCTCGTGGGATGGCGTCGGGAGGCTTACATACGTGGCGTCAGCGGGGATCTCTCAGGGCAAGCAGCAGGCAGTTGACGCTCACATCTTCTCATAAACCATTATATTCCCTTCTCTCTAAAGGTCATAGCTTAAGGAGTCCTTGGGCTATTGAACAATCGAATCCAAAAATCATGCGCCAAATAAATGATGCATTTAAAAACTAATAGGTACTTTTGCCATACGAGCGGCCAACCGGCGTCATATGAGGACCCGATTTATGGATCATTCTGAGTGACCGGGCCCCTGGACTTGGGGAGCTGGTACCTAACCTTGGGTGGCCTAGCCCCTAAGCCGGGGCCAGCCCCTTTGCTACCTCTTCTCTATGTTTAAACTTTAAAATCGAATTCATACGGAGTACGGAGTAGACTTCGATCTTTCGCGCAATCGACGCATATGCCCTCGGTTTCGAACTACTTAATGAACTCCCTAACGCCTCACGATATGAGTGGTCGACGATGAGAAAGCCTCTGTTCGAGAGAGTTGAACAGCTGGTGTTTCAGCAACATCAATGTTAAACACCCACATTCGAGAAAGTCACAATGTCGAGCTATGGTAATTTCTCGTGAGCATATGAGAGCTGCAATAGTGTCTCTTTTCAGCGATTATGAGAAGCTTAGAAGTGCTGAAGGTAACATGGAGCGGCGCTGTTCGCTCACGGGGAACTAGCTCCTCCATAACCCATTTGGATACCTCATGATTGATGCTCGGAAGTATTATATGAGATCTCGCTTTCCTTGGCTGATATCTCCGACGAGTGTGATCAACCCACTTTGCAACACATCGGTCTCTCTCCCAGACGTCCCAGATATCAATTGAAGTCCTCTCGGATCGGTTTGGCTTCGAACCGGCGCCGATCAATCTTTGTAACCGATGCGGAGTTAACAATCTCACCATAGAGCACTGAATTGAAGCAGATATATTCTATTATGAATACTGCCGGCCCACTAGGATCCAACTGAATGATTGACCACTTAAATTCCGACCTCGCAAAACTAACCGGAAACAGCGAATTTGTAAGAAAGTTGCTAAAACCGTTCCACGGACGAGCAAGCAGTTCCTGACGCTTCGCACGATCTCCTGCGCTGGTGCACTACTTATTACTTGCTCGAAGCGGTTCACGCTCTTGAGGATTATTAATGGTGCGCGCTTCTGCGGAGAAGCTCATGGCACGCGACTTGGCTGTTATTATTAACTAATCTCTCCGGATCGATATATATATGTATATGTTTGGATGCGGAAACAAAAAGTCGTGTCTCTCAGATTCTGATATCGCAGTTTTGTTTGAGCCATTTCGATAGTACCTGCCCACAAACGAAATCTTGTGGACTAGTTACTTAGCAACATCATGTCCAGCCAAAAGCTAACTGCGATTGTCTTCGGTGCTGGCGCCCGGACAGGACGAGGTATTGCAGATGGCCTTCTCGCCGCGGGCTACAATGTCACTGCCGTCTCCCGCAGCATTACGGAAAGTGAAGATCTTGCCAAAGGGGCTCTTAATATTAAAGCCGATCTCAGCGATCTGGCAAGCATCAAAGGTGTATTCGAGAAGACCAAGAAGCTGCTCGGAACGCCAAATATCGTCATCCATAACGGTGAGTGCGACATCTCTTTTCACAGACCCAGATTGTTGAAGCTCACGAAGAACAGCATGGGCGTCAGTAACCCCGAAGGCCGACGACTGGTTCTCACAGGACCTCACTGAGATGCAAAAGGCGTACAACACAAACAGTCTGAGCGTCCTCGTGGCAGCTCAAGAGGCGGTCGCTGGTTTCGAAACTCTGCCGGCATCTGCACCGCAACTCTTCATCTATGTTGGTAACATGCAAAATGTCAGCGCATTCCCCAGCCCCGGTTTCGTGGCGCTGGGCATGGGCAAGTCAGCCACATCCTATTTGATTTGGGCCGCCTCGCAAAATTTCGAATCTAAGGGCTACAAGTAAGTTCCAAAGTCGTTGATGACAGACCTCCTTCCATAAAAAGAAAATGTGCTCGGTTCCATTAGTATACGATATTCGCGGAGTTAATTCTTACTTATATGGGTTCGGAGCTGATTGTATCCAGGTTCTACTTTGTCGATGAGCGGACCCCTGATGGCGGGGCAGTCTACGGAGACATCGACGCAAAAGCACACACAGAATTGTTCCTGAGTCTGGCAAAGGGCGACAACACTGTCCCATGGCATGCCACGTTTGTCAAAGGAAAAGGCTATGTGAAGTTTCCGAACTCGATAGTGTAGGGCAGAACTGCAGGTTATATCAATCCGATATAGTTTGATACACGGAATGCTGCATCAGCATAAGATACTTGCAGTGAAACACATCCACATCGGGATACATTGACGACCGAAAAGGCGACCTGGAAGTTGCCAGACGAATTAGAGATAGTGGTGTACTCGTCCACTAGTACGGTTATTGAACTTCTACTCGAACACTCCTCGAAACACTGTTAGTACCAGTATTTACCTAAGGGCGGTGTTTAAGGGCGGTGTTTAAGGACGGTGTTTAAGGACGGTGTTTAAGCAAGTGTTTGAGGAAGTGAATGTTGGTGTCCCTGGTGTGCGGAAAGTATCAAGGAATGCGGAGCATCTTCGGGGCATCTTTGGCGTTTCGGGCGCTGGGGGATTTCTTCGGCTTACGATATGCTTTTCCGGCAGCAACCTCAAATGATTTCCCTCAAATACCCGCCTTTCTAACCCGAATTCTCCTCTCGCGCACTGACGAGACCTTTAGGCTGCCCCAAAGTTGCTCAATTCCACGAATGAGGTGGCCGAACTTTCCTCAATACGGTATATGTCGCCGCAGAAGCAGGGTCTTCGATGTCGGTTAGATCGCGTCATGCCGTTGCTAGTGGATAGTCCAGTGCCACGGTACACGGCAACCATCGAACTTCGAGAACACGAATGATGATGGGCGGAAATGTCCGCTTTTAAATCAAGCGGCTAAATTTGTACTGACGTTTTAGATTCAAAACCTACAGCTTCCCTTTCGCATCTTCAATCGAGAGAGTCGCATTGCCACAGCCAAGATCCGAGACTACTACCGAGGTCGGCATTGATAGAGCTCATTGCGTATTTCAATGGCAGAGAAGCAACCCCTATCCTCAGTCCTACCGCCGCTCATCTTCGGCTGCGCAACGTTCAACATACAGTACAATAAAGATCCTTACGCGCTTGATACTGCCGGCCTCGTCCAAGAAGCCTTACAACTCGGCGTCCGCGCGTTCGACACTTCGCCCTACTACGGCCCTTCCGAAGAGATTCTCGGAGCAGCGCTCGACACTCCCTTCATTCATGAGCATTTCCCCCGAGAAGAATACTTTATCCTCACGAAGGCCGGCAGAGAAGCCTCGAACGAGTTCAATTATAGCGCAGAATGGATTAGGGAGAGCGTGAAGCGCTCGCTGAAGCGCTTGAAGACGACATATTTAGATGTTGTATACTGTCACGACTCGGAATTCGTATCTCCGGATGAGGTGTTGGAGGCAGTGCGCGAGCTGCGGAGGATACGAAATGAAGAAGGGACAGTGAAATACGTTGGCGTATCCGGCTATCCCATTGAGGTGCTTTGCTCTCTTGCCGAGAGGGTAAAGTCAGAGACAGGAGAACCGTTGGATATCGTCCAGTCGTACGCCAATTTCAACCTACAGAACACTAGGCTCGCAACCGAAGGGGTCCCACGCCTTCGAGCGGCAGGAGTTGACGTTGTCCCAAATGCATCGATTCTTGACCTGGGTCTGCTTAGGCGAGCTGGCTTTGCAGAGGGCGCGGCAGGAGACTGGCATCCGGCGCCTTCTGCGATGAGAAAGGCCATCCGTGAAGCGTCAGATTTCTGCGATGACCATGGTGAGCTCATCGAGGTGATTGCCATTCGCTTCGCCATCGAATCATGGATTGACGCTGGTGAGAGCGTTGGCTCGCGTGGTGACCCTGCATCAGGCGTCCCATTTCAACGTGAATCCAATGAACGCGTCGGCGGCAGGAGGCTAGGAGTCAGCGTGATGGGAGTCAGTTTTGCAAGCGAGCTTAAGAAGACTATGCAGGTCTGGCGGAGCATTCTTGATGGGTTAGAAGATGGTGCTGAAACTGCGGCAAAGGCGGGAAGATGGAAGAAGGCTCATGAATGGAGCTTGAATAGAAAAAGTGCGGTCCTGCTGTTGGCGGAGGGTGTGCGTGAGAGGCTCGGGGAATGGGTAGACTGGACTTGGCCCAGTCCTCCGCCAGACTATACCAACGAGCGTAAGAAAGCGATCAAAGCGAAAACCGCCGATGGCGTCGCCTTACCAACACCAGAGGTTACTCCAGAGCCGTCAAGCCTTGCGTCATCAGAGAAGAAGGATATCCCGTTGCGATGAGCATCGTTCTTGCGACAAAGTTTGAAGCATTGGCTCCCAGATGCATCCTTCTTATTATTAGAGAAGCTCTCAAGCGCCCTCCCTCGGAAGTCGGAAATGTATTCGGAATCAGGTCACGTGCCAACTGGCCTCAGCGATTGTGCATCTTCCATTTTGCCCGAGCCTTTGTGCTCGGTCGTCATGATTGGGAGACATCGTGATATATCTTATCAATAGATTGGTCGAGAGCATCCACCCATTAAACATCATTCCCAGTTTTGCTGTTTCCGTAGTAATGGAGGATGGCTAAGTGGTTCGTTGTACTTTCTTAGTTTGCACAGTCGTTGAATTCTTGGACCGTTGCCATCATCGTCTTAACGACTCCTGCTTATCTTGAGCTTCTATTCTACTTTCTATCTCCAGCTTGAAATTCAGAACGCTATCACCTCGACTTAAAATAGAACCATCTCAGAATACATCAACTAGGAACGAGCAAATCTCAACGAGTCAGAATGAAGGCTATTGCGATATCAGCTCTTACTGCGCTTGTTCCATCAGCGCTAGCGTCGCCACTGATACTTGCAGCAAAGCCGTATTCTGGCATCATCTTACCAGACTGCAGGCTTGATGGAGCCGAAACAGTAGATGGATCAGTATCGTGTCCGGAGGGTACACTTTGCATGCCGTTCGAAATGGGCGGCAACGCGACCCGTACGGGCTGCATCGTCGATCTGAAATGTGCTGGACCCAACGACGACAGTTGCCCTCAAGGGTACGAATGCATGAATAATCCACGAGGCGTCTGCAAAGTCCTTGACCCTGAAGGACATAAGCCAAGTTTTGGCCATGGAATCAGCAGAGCGAATGAAAGAATTGATTGCTATGGAGTGTGCGGGCCGCAGAATCACCGTTTCTTGACTACAAACAGCTGGCAGTCAGCAAAGAGACCTGACGATGTCGACGATGAGACCGCTAGCGATGGCCATCGCGAAGATAGTTTGCTGGATAAAAGATCACCCAAGAGCAAGGCTAAGGAAATGAAGGCCAAGCCACGATTCTGGACTGATGGTCTCACCACTCACTACTTCGACCCACGCCACGCTTCAAAGTCGCCACCACTCCAGGGACAGGATTTGATCCCAAGAATCAAGTGCGCTGGCTCCTCAACTTTGGAGGATGTGCGAAAGTGCCCACAGGGATATCAATGCGGACATTCAGGACATTGTGAAAAGGATGGTCCATTGGACAAGCGAGCACAACGGGATGTGCGGACTACATCCGTCAACAAGGACGCGTACCACGCGGAGAGGCGAGATGCGGACAATGCAGTCCTAGCGCTCATGCTAACCTTGCATGATAATACGGTGGCACCAAGTTCTACGAGCCCTTCATCAATACTCTCGACCAGATCAGCAATGCATAACGCCAGGGCAGTTTCGGCACAGAACGGCACGAGCACGATTGGCTCTCCAGCCAGCATATCAAGCAAGCCACAACCGGGGCCGACAATGCACGTGCTTTCTACTTCGCAGGACATTGAAACAATTGGCGGAACACTCGTGTGACACTACCACTTACCCACTCCGGCCCCAGAGTTCTGGCGGCAGCGTCTACCAGCTGACTTCACCTACACCAACAGCAAGCCATCGCCACCATTGCCACTGTACACAATCACGGTACGAAACGAAAAGCCCCAAGATACGGAAGAGGGTGGAGGCCACGCAGAGATGTGCAATTGGGCAAAGAGCTGTTGGGCGCCTCTGCAATGTGTGGCGCCGATTGGATGGAGGACTGACGACCGCTTCCGCTATGGATGGTGCAGAAATCTCACGGAATATCCCAACGTCGATCGTCAGGACATCATAGGATACGAGCCTCCTGAGAAGGATTCGACTTCTACTGCTTGAAAGTGGTCGCCACGAACGTTGGCTCCAGAACCAATGTCGATCGGAGGATTCATGGAGAATGACGGCTATGTGGAACGTGGCGGCCTATAATCGAATGCGAGATAACATGAACTGAGTCACATGTGAAATTACGGCGATCCCTTGTTCGAAATGGATCAGATATGAGGATTCGAGACCTGGTTCGCTTGTTGAAGAGAGTCGGAGGACGTACTCCGAGCTATGTCGGCGATTGACATTGGAAACCTCCGTGTATGCATGTGTTGTGGCGAGAAAGTATAGACCTCGGATTGAGCTGGGTGGCGGAGATGAGATTTAGACGTATAAACGAGAAGAGCGATCGAATTTGGGAGAATGCCATGAAGGAATGTGGCGGGAGTGAGAGATGGGGTCAACACGGTTCGCTCTGACGCCGGAATCAAATTTCCATCGTCTGTTCTTGGCCTCCTTGGAACAGTGAGCAATCAAAGATTCGAGTACACTTGGTTCCGTCATATTGTCAGCATTTCATTCCGCGAAGAGAGCGCAGTAAATGATGAAGTATCTCTGTGTGACGGATTGCTGATTGGCCGGGAGTTTGCGGATCACCATTTCCAGCCAATGCACACAGAATAACAGAAAACGTTTCAAAACAATTGACTCGTTGAATTAATAGCAATTACTGTAGAATGTAACATGAGATAAGATCTGATATGAACAATTTGAGGGGGAAAAGTCGTTATTCGTCGTCAATTATTCGTCGGGGCCCGAAATTCGGGTTCGGGGTAGCCACCACCTCAGAACCACATTGTGATACAAGCAAAAAATATTTGGGCGTCGCTGGCGGCCTCGTCAGACCAGGCAGTGTATATAAGAGCAAATATGTGACGGTGTTCTGCTGCGATCCCGATCGCGAATGCTGTTGTACTCCGTCGATTCTGACAATGCCACCGATGCGGGCATCAGAACGAGAGCTGTTGTCAAGGATGTTCTTTATCAAAAGTCCTCTCGTGTCTCAAGCTCTTCAGAGTGACCAAGCCAGACAACACTTGTTGGGTTCTCCCTCTTGAACTCGGCAATCTGTCGAATGATTGCTCTTGCCTTTTCAGGCTCGACGTGCATAGTTCCTCGTTCGTCAACTGCGTTGATATCAAAACCCTCGCGGGATGTCACGTACCCAAAAGGCAGCTCCGGATCGTCGAGGAAGTCGTTACTATGCATACAGTCGGCTGCGAGGAGAATCCATCTCCTGTCTCCGGTTTTCGTCCTGGCGGAGCAGAGAACGGCAAGATTCCCTGCGACATGCCCAGGAGCATCGATAATCCAGAACGATCCGTCACCGAAGAAGTCATGAGCATTGGCGAAGGGCCCAAGACGCTGCCATTTCGAAGGGTAGTTTGCCGGGGACGGTAAGTCCCAAAGAGGTAGGTCGGACATGGTGGCGTCCCAGATCCGTCCATCGTACGGGGAAGACTCGAATTTAGGAAAGCTCTGAGATGTGAGTTCCAGAGTACCTGGACCGCAAAGCATCTTCGCTTGGGGGAAGTGCTGGCCTACTGGGAACATATGGTCCCAGTGTGCATGACTGTGATGAGTCGTTAGCCACGGCACCATTAAAGGTAGGTACAGGCGACACCAGTTACCTTGCAATGACATATTTAACGCTCTTAGGGTCCTCTCGAATCTTTTCCATGTCGTCTAGAGGAGTGTTCGGGGCAGGCTCGAATTTATAGAGTCTCTCCGCAACTTCCTGGACAATCGGAGGATAGACATCGACAGTCTGTTGCGACAAGCTTTGTCAGTTTCGAAGACTTGGAACATAGATCGAAAAAGACGGACAGTTGCAAGTCCCATATCGAACCACAACTTGGTATTTGAAGGTCCGTGAGAGATGAAGAAGCGCCACGACGTCGTCTTGAGCGCATCGCCCCGCGCTTCCACAACAGTTTCGTGCGGGTATTGCATGCGGCCGGTTTCGAATGCTTTGATCGAGACACAAGCATCTTGATCTGTCGGTTGCGGGATGTAGATGAGATGAGAAAGATCTGGCATACTTTGGTGGCGAACGGAGGAGTACTATGTTTCGGGCAGGTGGTACGGAGGAGGTGAGGGAGAAGAGGGAAGGTAGAAGCCTGATGTGCCAAGGTTTTCAGACCGCAAACCACTACTTAAAAATGGGTTCGGGATCAAGCAGGCTCTATGTAAATATCGCGTTCCACATCAAAGTTATACAGCGATACGAGACCTTGTTCTTTTACGGCCCAGTCTGTCATACTACTTGATTTGCAATTCCGCAGGCATCTATCCGTGGAAGTCCATCGCGGAACAGCCGCATGAAGCAAGGGCATTTCCCAAGACCATGGAATCGAGGCGGCCTCTGAGTGGGCTGAGTCCGCTTCCCCACGCTGAGGTGGGGTCTCCAATCCAGAGAAATTCAAGTGAGGAAACGTGACATGCTGATCACACCGGTGTCTCTTCAACATCGCCGGCCGCCGATCATCGCTCAAGGGCTCTGATGGCAACCCTGCCGCTATTCTTTCGCTTCGTCTAACGCGGCCTCGGTCTTCGCGACTATGGTCGGGGATAACGAAAAGTCTGGGGTGAATGTTTTGCCGCGCGAGGCGAACGAACGAGTAAGTCGACGGCTTGAGGTCAAGATTCCGAGTCGAACTGATAGGTTGACATATGAGGGGCAAGACCGATCGTTGGACAGACAATTTGTGTTTCAGGCCTTGATCCCTGCGGACCCGAAATCCTGGGGAGAGCTGCCGGGATGTGTTGAGGCTGAAGTGCGCTGGGATGCTGGACCCCTATTTCAACCATGGGAAAACGGAGATACATGAAAGTGATCGACAACGGAAGAATACAATAGCTGACTTCGTATGTGTTTACACTTGTCACAAGGCAAAGAACGTGACAGAAACCCAAATCTAACGCGATTAGGTGATGAAGTTCAATATGGACGTTCTGGACTCGCATGAATGCTGATCTCGTGATGGAGTCACATAGAACGTAAACATCAACATTGATCTGATATGCAAGCTGGAAATAAACGAGATATTCTTGCCTTTGCTGGGGCCAAAAGAGAGCAAAACAGAGCGGAATACTCACACATGTGGCGGTGCCGCCTTATGAGAGCGGAAGAGTTGCGCAAGGACGTGATATTGTAGATCAGGAGTAGTCCAAGTTCCAAGTATTATGAGTTGCCATCAGAATGGTGATACCGCGGAGTGTCATAAATGGAAACTGAAAGCCTTCGGAGAAGAGGCCAACCAGTTTTGATATAAATTTGTCACTTTGTCATTTCAGAATGCATGCGCACTCCGCATTGAAAGCCGAGGCGCCGTTCCCCTCGACGCTGCCGGGCGTTGAACTAGTTCAGAGACAAGTTGATAGTATCGTGGGAGCCCGAATTAGAGTTTTTGTCACGTTCGATATTGAAAACGCGTTGTTTTGTGATTGCCGTTCCTTGAGCATGTCTTTACGGGTACGTGCGTTCGTCGACAGCAAAATTTCATTATGTCTGGACCTCCTAACATCTTCAAACGACGAGGCTTGCGGAGCTGTCGAGGCGATCTGTCCTACGAAGTGTCAAAGTCTGTAAGTCCAGAGGTCGATGCTATGGTTGTTCCAGATACTCAAAGTTTTGAGGTTGGAAGTCCAAGCTTCTCCAGAATGTTTCCGAGTCCTAACCACGAAGCAGTTCTCCAGCAAGCGAAGGAGAGAGACGAAGGTATATGGCGAGGCGAGGTTCATCGAAAGTAGCGAAGAACGAAAGGTTCCATAGAAAGAGTAGGATAGCGCTACGATTGCAAACGGCTTGAGAGCGTTGCCGTCTGGCAGCAGTCCGTCGAGACTGCCAGGTGGGTCGGCGAGGTACGTACAAGGCACTCTCAAGGCAGAAACACAGCTGATATTGATGTATTTGCTCGCTCTGAATGTTCCATTATCAGAATGGCGGAAGATTCGTTGAATGAACTGAGATTTGGTTTGAGAGATGAGGTCGAGCGTTTCCCGGAGCAGCAGCTGAAGAAGCAATAGGCCCGAGACACGCGGGAGGGCCGTTGGCTTGGGCTTCGCCCCCTTTGCCCACACTATGCCCTTGTGGGCATTCCTAGCCTTGCAAGACTTTCCAAAGTCTCTCAAGCTCCGCAGACTTTTCCACTTTGTCAATTGAGCGATTTACTTGCTGGTAAGCTTGAGTTCAGCCACAAAGCTTGCGCAGTCGACGACGAAAGGCCGGAGCGACTCCACATGTCTTCTAAGCCAAGAGAAAGGCACAAGCGCCTACCAGGGGAGCTGTTGCGTTGCTCTGCTATGGCGACGGTCGCACCCCTTTCCGCATGTGGACGGACGGTTCTTCAGCGTAGCCTCAGGACTCACTGTAGGCAGGCCAACTCGCCAAACACAGGTCACAGCCGCGACGTAAGTCAGAAGTATAGATGGAGATCATGAAGTCAATCATGCGTTTCAAACTGATATATATCCTGCTTAATTCATCTCCAAGAGTCACAATCACTCTGAATTTCAAGCTTCAACAGTTTTCTTTGTTAGCAACTCCAGTACTTTGGGCGCACAACTCTCCATCGGCATTCGATTTCAGAGCACGGGACACGATTTCATTGCCGCCGAATTCCTTGCGAGTCCATTGAAGAAACGCATATCTACAAGACAATGGCTCCTCCTTTCACATCTGTTCGTGCTTTGTTCCTTCGGGATACTGTGGACGAGGGAAATGGCCAGAGCACCACCTGCGCTCGCCCAGTTGCTGGCCAAGAGGGAGAGGTGCTCAACATTGGCATCACCACCCATCGACTGCTCGAATATATCTCAGGGATTTCGTTGGGCTTAACGCTCATCGTGACCCTCTTCCTCATCACACGTCACCTTTCACGATACACGGTTCCTCCTGAGCAACGACAAATTGTCCGAATAGTCTTCGTGCCAACATTCTTCGCTATCATTGGTTTCTTCTCGGTTATGTTCTACAACGTTTCGATTTATATCCGGCCGATTCCCGAAGTCTATGAGGCTTTCTGTATCCCAGCGATTCTCCTGCTTTATATCCATTACGTCTGCCCAGACGAAGGCCAACTGACGCGTTACGACTTTTTCCACAACCTTGAGCTTCAAGATCGAAAAGGCCGGTCGCAGTCTGGTGGAAGTTTAACATGGTTCAAGCGCACTTGGATTTGCGTATTCCAATATCCGTTGGCGAAGACGATCTCGGCCATCATCGAAATCGCGACACAAGGCGCTGGCGTTTTCTGCATCAATTCACTCAGTCCACATTACGCCCACTTGTGGTGTCAGATCATTGACATTGTGTCCATCGTTCTCGCTGTTCCTCGCGTCATTCGATTCGAGCGCCGGATGAAGAGCCAGATGGACCCAAAGCACAAGGCTTTCCAAAAGCTTCTGGCCTTCAAGGGCTTTGTCATTCTCCAGTTCATCCAGCTCATTATATTCGGATTGCTCAATGGCAAAGTCTTCAGTCCAACCGCATATGTTACGTACGACGACATCTACTACGGCATCCCGAATACCCTGACCTGTCTCGAAGGTGTCATCTTCTCCTTTCTCTTCCTCTGGGCATTCAACACCAGTGTGTACCATCCAGAATACCAAAACACTCAAGGTCGCCGCATGCCATTCTGGCGCGCAATTTTCAATGCAATGAACTTCACCGATATTGTGAAGGGGGTTACTTTCATGTTCGCCCTTATTACCGAGGGGCAGTTTTTGCCGGGCTCTCAGAACACATATCGATCGACTACATCTCGCGGTTCAGCCGAATACCCCCTGACGAACGTCCAACGTCCTCGTAAGCCCTCTGACAACTCTTCGGATTCTGAACGACAGTGGGCTCATTAGGACTAGGCAGCATCGATGCGAGAACGGGCTATCCTGGCTTGCCGGAGTATGCTCATTTGAGCCCACAAGGCTCATACCAATAATGCCGATGACTGTCAGCCAGAGAGATCAGCGACAGCCATTCTGTGGGAATACAACAAATGTATGTACGGCGTACTGGAAGCGTTTGATATTGTGGTCCATTCCGAACTTTGGGTTATCAGTGAGGTTGAGAACTTTATTTCTCAACCGAGAAAATGTATATGGATCGTCAAATTGAGTAGTTTAGCGTACTTGTAGCACTAGAGTCTCTATAAAGTTTCATATTTATTTCGAAAGATGTACGAAGTAGCTTGAAATGATTAGGCCGGGCTGTGATCCAATCAAACTCCACCGTCATCGAAGATCACTTTATAATTGGATGTTGTTCTGAAGTGCATCCTAGGCCGCTATTTTCTACACATTACCACGTTGATACTTTACGTCTCCGAAGGTCCGACATCCAGCTACATACAACGCTTCCAATTTGGACTAGGTTCTACATGACTGCAGCCACGACACCCAAATGGAGCTCATGTTGACCATTGTGCATGCTATGACTGTATTTCTGAGCCAGTGCCTCGAGCCATGTTGTCAATAGTCGCGTAACCTCCATACTGTACGTGTTCCGGCATCCATCATATGCCCGACCTTACCCCTTTCTCCGTTCCAACTACAGTACACCTTGCGATAGGCAACTGACTCTCCCGAATTCTTCACGCTAGTAGATTGATATTCAAATCACTTCTCACTTGAGATGTCTGACAACAGCAAGCGTCAAAACTCCAAGTTCACCTTTGACCCCGACGGGCAGTGCACGATACCATTTGGAGTAATTTTCACCTTGAGACTCGGCGAATCGGAAACTTCTCGGAGCCCTGCAGCCTCCCGTCCAAATTTCGGCTCTCATTGGATGCACTAGACGTAATCCTTAGGGCTGCATACTGTCGCAGATCACTTCCGTTTGCGGTTGTTCGAGCGAGATGAAGATCTGAGCGCGGTGTGTCCGAAGTGTTTTTCGAATTCGATATGTGCTTCCACAACGTCTCACGAGAACAGACGCCCGTCTTTTCAGGCAATAAGTCGCGTGCGAAACTGCCGACACCAGAAAATAATGTCAAAGTACGCACGTAGTGATGGCAGTCCGGCCGTAGTTGTCCACGAAATATGGTATATGAATGTTAAATTGTAAATTGAGGTCGAGATCTCTCTCCAATCTCTCATCTTGTCTCGTCTCCCCAAGTCCTTTTCTCCCAGCGCAAGAGAATGTCACAAACAGTGGTATCGTGCTGAAAAATTTCGGTCGTCCGTCGCGGATCATTCTACTGTACAAATCGGACAAATGCGGATTCTTGGGCTACCTCCCAGCGCTGTTCGTGGCGTCGCAGGCAACCACACAGCGAAAGAGCAATGTGCGACTGCTTTCAGTCAAACATCATCTCATTCGAAAACAGAGATTCGTCAAAAGAGACAGGCAGAAAACTGCTTGTGTCAGAGAGAAACGCCTGAGCCTTCGCAAGACCCAGGTTGTTCCTCAGAAAGGCGTATACGCACGGAATCCACATCCTCCGCAGGTTCACGTCGAACTGCATCACCTCCTCCTCTTTCAAGCAACATGAAGACGCAATCAATGGCCAGAAAATCATCAGCGCCCTGAATCCGTAGATCTCATCAGGAGTGGTCGGGTCATCGGCACCTCCAGTTGGGGTCATTTGCAACAACGTTGGAATGGTCATGCATATGCCATCGATGAGCTCGATGATTAGCGACGCGGTGGCAGTGACGATCGATTCGTGATAGATGCTCATCTTATCGGTCCCGGGAGACCGTACTGCAGCTTGTCGCGCGCATCGGAGGATGGACAGGTTGAGGTAGAGTCGAGTACCGCGATAGAGGTCTGCACCTAGCGCACCGAGTGCAGTGTTGAAGACGCTCATATGTGAGGGAGCGCCAGGTAAACTGAACAATTCTCTGGCCCAACTAGGTCGGTTCTGTGGATTTACCTCGACTGATGCCTGGTAGTTGAAATGAGCTTGTTGTCCCTGCCACCACTCCTCGAGTCGAGAGTCTAGCTCTAAAGCCTGCAAGCAGAAGGTTTATGTAAGCCAAGTTCGACATTGTCGGGGAAGAGATGGTAGAGACTGCTGCGTTCCGTGAATGCAGATCTCGTGATGAGTCTGATTAGTTCCAAGCCTCCTGCGAAGCGGGCATATGACTTGCAAAAGGAAACCTAACACCGGTGGACATGGAAATGGAAGGTCTTACCTGCTCGAGGACTTTATCAGGATTGAGGTCGTCGGCTACCAATTCTGGAGCCTTAAAAGGCCAAGCAGCAGACCCCGTATTCTCGCTTAACCGCCTGAATTTGTAGCGCATTATTGCAGCGCGATGCATGAGTCCCATCAGTTGATGCCGTGGATTGTCGGTGGTCCATATTTTCCATTTTGAATCGAATGGAGGCGGTGCGACTCCATCAGTCAGGCAGTGGAGCATGACTTGTATGTAAATAACAGCAAGGTACCGATTCTGCAAGGCATCTCGGAGCATTCCATTTCTGTATCTTGATCTTAGAATCGATGCGGCACCCATTTGGTGAGTTTTGTAAGATCCATCGAAAGTGGTCGAGGTAAGGGTCTATGCGTAGCACGTTAGCAGTCTAGACTTGGGAATAAAGCAATACATCTCAAAATAGCATCAACTCCGGCGACGTGAAGGAGGTAGATCTACACGGGTTTGGTTCGAATTGAAATCTCCGCGAGCGGACCATCTTTTCTCTTCCGCAAGCGTAGAGAGACAGCCTTAGCTTTTGTAGCTGCAGCCACACGCACAAAGGACTACAACAACGCACGACTCTTTGCGGCCGTACGACTCTTCTGTCCGAGAGGTAAAGCCAGATACGAGATACATTTCAAAAGTAGTTGGAGAGCGGCGACTGACCTCATAGATGCCAAGCAAGAACACTCCTAATAGGGCTTCATTTGTGTCCATCTCCTCCTCTGGACCTGTCATGGCCTTTGTAAATTGGCCCAGTGCTTTGCCTAGATTGAGATACGAATTTAGCCAAACCCTCCTTGATGATCTCTGGACTTGTGGAACGTTTGGATAAAGAGCAGCTCAAGTGGAGAAAGCAAATCTTGATGCTTTCTCCCCCAGTGTGTGGACGTACCGTAGTATACTTGGCCTTTCTGTCGTGCTTCTTCATGCTTGAAGCGACTTCCAAAGTTCGCCAACGAGACAGCAGAGACAGCGGAATGGAAATAGGAGTTGGGGGAAGCCTTCTTGAACATCTCCGGAATAGGATCGGCAGTGCTGCCAACGTTGTAATAATCTTGTGCGCTGATAAAATCGTAGAAAAATCGCAGGTAGGCCATTTGTTGCAGTGCTGGTCGAAGTTGTACACTTGTGGCGAGGGAACTGGTGAGTCCATCTTCACGAATAGGAGATGCTATTTGCTCCGGAGACGACGAAGATGTACTAGATGGGCTGTGCGAACTTTGCTCCTTGGTTGCACGCTGGCGCCATTTATCTTTTGCTGTCTTCTCTGCCGTCTTCGTCTGGTTTCGGTGGATGAGCTCGAACTCATCCTTGTATTCGCAGGCTTGGCCGGATTTCAGACACCTCTGGCAGGCAGGATGTGTTTGGTCACACTAGGCACCCTCGATTAGCGAGTTTCTGCAATTTGAGCATTCGTTTAGCAATGTAAATGGTGGAGAAGCCACATGCGCTTCTGCTGCCTCAAATAGACAGCGATGGGAGGATTCCTCCGAGCCGCGACATCGATAACACAACCAACATCTTGATCCCAGAACATTCTCTGGAAAGTGCAAGGCACAAGGTCGAGCGTATTGGATATATATCGACTTGTTTCGTATGAAGCCGGGGAGGATTGGTATCATACCTTCACCTTCTTTGAGACGCAACGTTTGCACCCCCTACTCGGTCTGCCTCTGTATGACATTTCCAGATATCGACGATTATTAATTTCGGGCCCTGATTCCCTCGACTGGATCAAGACTCGTTCCTGTTTGGGTTTCTCCTTCGTAAGAAACGGCTTGACGATTGATATATCTCTTCAGTCTGGAGTCAATCGGCCTCAGCTGTTAAACCCGCAAGAGCAGCGTAATGACCTACGGAACAAAGGCGAGAATGTTGGTTGCAGGGTAAAAACGAGAACTCCACCCATACAGTTCCCCATGCACGTCTCACGGCTACTGCAGATGAAATATCATGTGGTGTCTCCATTCGAGCCAAAGGCACAGCAGTATAATGAGCCGGAAATGGCGATAGCGGGCCGGCCTGGTGCTGGGAGCCGAGCCACTAGGAGCAAACCCTCGCGAAATCCCCCAAAATGAACCAACGGGACCGCGGCGTCATCACGCACTGCCACCAGGGGCATCGAGCGTCGTCACCTCCCCGTCTGCAGGAGGCCGTCATTCCAGGGTATAACAGCTTGAAGAGTCCAAGAGTTGCGTATCTAATGAGGCTGCGCATGTCAGCCCGTCAGTAGTCAGCAGCCCTATACCTCTTGGACTTCGTTTGGAACTCGTCGGCGAGGCTGGGGACATCGAAAATCGGCCCGCGATTGGGGTCTCGCGATACCTCGCATCTAATAACTGATATGGAAGCCCACTAGGACTCCGAAGACTCTTGAATCATGCGGCGGAAATCGTGGAAAAGACTCATGAACCTTATCTTACCGTTACCGGCCTGATATCTCTCTACGTTGATCGCTAATTCTATAAAGGTTGAGAATTTCAGTCGTTGGTGACGACGCACGTCATAATACGTAGAAACAGCCATGGGAGCAGGGCAGAGTTTGATGAATGCCCCGAACCGAAGCCAGTTGGGCGCTGTCCCGAGCAACAGGGGCTTCAAGCAGTGCCCTAAATCCTATCCTACGTGAACAGCCACCACAGCTGAGTGTAGTATTCAGGTCCCCCACACTACTCTGCATGGTTCAATTTCACTGTTTTCTCTTCCTCTCTCCTTGTCTCTTCCGACTCGTATGGCCTTGTGCTGCTCACATCGCAGGAACAGAAGATCTAGTAGACTACCATCTGAGATGACAACCGACAGCTGTCATTCCGCCGTACCATGACGGATATTGCAGGTGTAGTTGGTCTTAGCATACACGCAGCTCATGTTCTTGTCAACTACTTAGCAGAGGTGCAATCCGGGCCAGCAGAGCGAGATCACCTCAAGTTCCAGCTTGCCGACACCGCGCGCGTGCTTAACAATATCAAATTTGCTTACGACCAGTCTCCGTACGAGGTGCAGGTACAATGCGCAGAGCAACACGACGAAGTTTTCGGAGAAAGAGGGACATTCCAGGCCTACCTTCAATTACTCATTTCTCTAAACGAGAAGGTGCAAGAGAAGGGCTTTTCCGAGCGAGTCAAGCGGGCCTTTTGGTCACAGAAGCCTCAGAACTCCAACGACGCCGTTCTGCTAGGGACACCCGAGTTGAAGCAGCTACTCGAATCAATCACAGAGGAGCTGAATGAGCAAAAGAAACTCGACAGGTGGACCTTTCCATGGAAGAAAGAAGAACTACAGAGGAGCATTGCGCGGATTCAAGGTTACAGTGCTAGCTTTGTGATCTTAGGACGAGCAGTATTACACGTCGTAAACTTGAAGTCCTTGACTATACAAAACAGACGCAGGCTGCTGCACAGGATACAAGGACGATTGCTGACATAAATGCTGCGACAATACGGAGTATAGCAGATACCCTCAATGAAGATAGGGTCCGATCACTCCTCGATTCGCTCTCAAAGGAGGACCCTTGGGTCAAAGCCCGAGAAGAGTACGAAAAGTGCGACAACAGTAAGCCCGACTGGATCCTTGAAACCCCTGTGTACAACGAATGGGTGTCGAAAACGCCGTCGAAGCAAGAGCTTTGGGGAGTCGGCGAAAACTGGGTCTGTCGCCATTATCAAGATGATCAGAGATAGTTTTGGGCCTGAACTATTGCATATATTAGACAGGAATTAGCAGGAAACTCCTCTCCATGTTGCCGCGTCTTGGAGAGTGGAAGTAGCTGTCAAATCTCTCCTGGGGCTTGGCGGCGATGTGACGGCGGCGCAGCACCGGCAAAGGAAGACTCCGCTGCATATTACTTGCGAGAGGGACAATGTGGACATTCTCAAGATGCTATTGGAGAACGAAAATGCGGACCTTGAAGCTCGCGATCTCGAAGGCCTGACACTTTTGCACACTGTTTGGCGCCATGGCGCCGTCGCGAAACTAAAGCTTGTTCTAGATCGATGCAGTGACTCTCATTTAAAAGAGCAGGATGGGCTTAGACGAACTGCGCTACACCATGCCGCCACAAGAAGGGAGTTAGAAGAGCTAGAAGTTCTGCTAGATGCGTACATGCAAAGATATATGCATGATGTGCTGTTCTGGCGCCGTAAAGATGGCCTTCCAGCGAAAGACGTAGCTCTCGCTTCGGGATGGCCTGCTATATATGAAAGGCTTGCGAAAGCTGAGGACGAGTTTGGTAAATCTGTGAGCAGAGTGGCAAATGTCGGCGGTACCTGGAAAGAAGTGCATTCAGAATCTTAAAGGAGAAGCCGAATGATTTCTCTGTGTAGAAGTTGCGAGGCCTACGCTTTGTCCAACCCTTCCACAATAAATCAGGCCTTGCATAAATCAGAGGAGTACGAGCCGACTCATCCGAGTATCGAATAAAGGAGCAAACGCCAAATCATGCCGAGTTCCATGCTTCGTAAAACGTGATCTCTTCGGCTCGACCGAATCAGAGACGCCCCAAGATATCTCGAACCTCTTTTAGAGAAGTCTTAACGACGTCTGCAGAGCTCGGGATGTCTTTGATCAGTCCAATTCCAGTGCCACTGTGTGAGTTCAAGTGTTAGTAGCTTCGGCATCTAAGGGGGTTTTCCGCAAATTTATGAAAGGGGAGAACTCACGCCCAAATATTTCTCCGCGAGTTGTCACCTACTGCTGCTGCCTCCTTATACTTCGCAACGTTATCAGCTAGACTCATCCCTGCTTTGTGGTCATTGTACGAGTCCAGGATCATGGCGCGACCGTCGTACAGAGGCGGCCAGAATCCTGTGCTTTGGATGTCATCATGTACCGTATCCCTGCAATATCAGTTAACGAGATCACATTAAGAGGCAATAGTATTACTGACTTGATAGTAGTAGCGCCTCCATCCTCCGCCTCGATCAAAATGGCTTTCTGTGAGTCTGGAGTGGGTGATTCTTTTGTCGCAACGAACTACATCGGTAAGTTAAACATGAAGTGCTGAATTGTGCCTTGCTTACTCTCGTGCCCATAACCACTCCCTCCGCACCTACATTACTGTTAGCATATTTCATAAAATCCATTTCGAATCCAAGAAATCACCTAAAGCCATAGCGGCCGCAATCCCTCTCCCATCCATAATTCCTCCTGCCGCAACGACAGCTACCTCCCTCCCCTTATATTCCGTTTTCAACATATCGCACACTTCCGGAACCACGCTGATGATACCGGAACCCTTCGCCCACTGATGCCCACCCGCATCCACGCCCTGCACCACGAGAACATCCGCGCCATCGCTCATCGCCTCCCGCGCCGCTTCTACTGTGCCTACCATCACAAACACTTTCAATCCCCAACTCTTTCCCATTTCCTTCAGTGCCGGAATGACGGGTGCATGTGCCGATGGCTTCGAGGGCGTGGGTGCAAAAAGCCACACTGCAGCGACCTTATGCTTCGCCAGGACTGGTCCAACGGTCTCGATGAAATTCGCAAAGCTCTTGTCAAACGTGATGAAGCCGACACCAGCGTTTAATGCCTGGCCAGGTGTTTGGCCGAGGAGTGAGGCGGTCTCGGTGAGCTGCTTGTCCAGGCTGGAAATCTGTGTCGACTCTGGCTTGAAATCGAAGCCACCTCCGATGAAACCGAGGCCGCCTGCGTTGGTCACAGCTGCGGCCATGGGAGCAATTGCAGTGCCGAACATGGGAGCATTACTGATGACGGGGGTCTCGCAATGCGGGAACCAGGACTTGAGGAGAGATCTCGACATCTTGTGTGGCTTTATTTTGCATCAAACCGGGGAATGCGCACACGGAGATGAAGAGGTAGCGAGAGTTGGATATCCTGTGAACTATATATACTATTGATGTATGACTTGAGTGTTGTACACTCAAGGATGTTGTGCGCTATCGCCGTCTTGGCAGAGATCCAACCAAGTCAGTGAAGGAACTGGCTTGTACGATTGGTCGACTGAGACATTGGCGGAATAGGTGCGGAATGAAACTCAACTAGGTAGTTAGGCAATATTGAAAGAGGAAGTAGTCGAAATTCCAAACCGGAGAGGCAAACGTTGAGGCTGAAGACATGATGACCGAAAGTCAGACCGTAAGAGTGAGAATCCTGCCGTTGAGGTTTGGATCTCCGCGGAGCAGATAATAATTGAAAGCGGAGTGAGCACTCTTGTTAGTACGAAGCGATGCCTGAGCTTAACTATTACCATGTCAAGACGGTATTTGACAAAGCTATGCTTATGAATAAATGTCACGTGGGATTTGATTATTCCATTGGTGCAGCCCGAGGTGTAGCGTGAGCTACATAACACTCAGATCTAATAACTGTAAGCTCGCATATCTCATCTAGCTCGTAGTTACCTGTTGCATATTCATAGCATCTCTAGTTAAGACTTGCGAATGTTCGGCCACGGGGAAAGTAGAGAGGAGCACACCGTACTCATTTTAACTCGCCCAGGAAGTTGGGCACACGCCTATCTTAAGCCGACGGAGATCCATCCCGAGATCTGGGTCAGCGGACACAAGCAATTTCGAATTAACGCCAGACACGATGCAAGAACAGAGTCGGGCCTCAATTTAGCGAGCTGCGAAGGGAGAGCGTGTTATCGTAGTCTGCACAGTTGTTGGAGGTTGGTATGTCCACGCAAGTGGAGAGCTCTCCGCACCGCGCAGGTGCGCCCACTGACCTCGTCCATCCATGGAGCGCCAGGTTTCTCGGGCCGCATGGGTCAGCGCCGCCACAAAATTAACATCCCCTGGAGCTGTGGAGGTGCCACAGACGAGTTGGACTTGGTAAGTCCATAATGTATTGGGATGGTCCACCTATATCTAACGCTCTTAAGTAGTATCTGGTGTCTCCGGCATTCCCTGCAAAGGGTAGTGCTGATCAACGTTGAGCAGCGGTGACGATAAAATCAAGGCGACCGGCAAAACCTCCCTGTGGCTCCGAAGGAGCCTGTCCGCATCTGTGGCGTGCGGTTGCAGAAAATCTCCCCTGTGGTTGGCTAAGGAGGCTGGGTCCGCCACGGTCGTGGCAGGCTTGCCCTGGCTGGGGAGATTCTCCTTCTGCAGGAGTGACGATCTCTACATTTTGTAGAGGAGAGAGGGAAGGGTCCAGGTTCCTGCGTCCATTACGACAGAGCGCCCTTAGGAGATATCTCGTATTGAATTTCGCTTATCGGAAAGCCATAGTTACCAACATGAACTCGACAGCTTCAATCACAATTCTTCGCAAGTGGAATATCTGATGGCTGGCTAACGTTCACAGAACGTCTTTTCTTTTGCTCAAGAGGGGCCAGGTACGAGTCCCAGCGGACCGTGTCCGCATCGCTACCTGATAGCCGGGGTTCTCCTCCATGCGTAAGATCCTTTCACGCATCGCTAACCTCCCACTTCTGACCATTTAGCCTCCTGCATACCCTACACCTGCATCTAGGCCAAAGTGCGATGAACATGGCTTGCAGAGCTAAGACGTGCTCATCATGTATCCGGTTTTGAGGGGAAATTTATCGTTTTGGAAAAATGTAGATAAGCCGGCTTCGTCCAATGCTCCGCCTGTAGTGGAACCCACGATATGTTCAACCAACCTCTCGAATTTCTCGACGTCATGACGAGAAGGTGATCCATATACCTCTCTCGTCGCGTCTCCTACGTCGTCTCCAATAGCATAACTGCACGGGATGGCTCCCACAGGCGTGTCCTCCAAAGGCGTCCCAGTTCATGACTGCTCAATCATTGCCGTTACTGACCTCGAGGAGAGCGATGTGGTCACCATCAACACTACCTTGTCCACCAATTCGCTTACGTCATGGAAGTCGACGGCCACTACGTCCAAGCGAAGGTCATGGTTGTCGTTCGGATCGAGCGAGCAGCTACAGTCCCCGCAAGGTACTGAGAGCTCACTTAAACGGGCCCCTTCGCAAAAAAGTTGGAACAGACGAAGTGTCATCATGGGAGCTATGAATCCAGGACATTGGGGGGACCGTGAATACATGAAATGCATCACCTTCTCTAAAACAAAAGACCACGCGCGCTGGACGCCGCTGCACTACGCTGCCAAGAAGGGATTTGCTACCGTAGGGGACCACCTTATCGAAGATGGCGTGCCAGTCGAAGCTCGGACGTTGGAAGATCAGACCGCTCTCCACATAGCTGCCGCAGAAGGCCACCTGTCTACAGTAGAGATGTTACTGAAACACCAAGCGAACTACTGGGCGAACGACCGGCAAAGGCGAACGCCAGTAGCTCTGGCCGTAGAGAAGGGCCACCTGGACGTTGCGATTACTCTGTTCAAATTAGACGGACGCAAGTCCCATTTTGCAGCAGAGAAATCACAGCTCCTAACCGGAGCCATCTTCACTGGCGACAAAGCGCAACTTCGGAGACTGCTAGATGCATATTGCGACCCCAACTCGACGGTGGGAGGACCACGGCCACTTAAGGTTGCAGTTGACAAAGCCGATGCAGAGATGGTAAAACTCCTTCTTCAGAACGGGGCAGATCCCTCTCTGCGAGGCCAAGACGGCTCTCTACCTCTGGCGGTGGCCGTTCAACGGAAGAGCGTAGATATCGTCCGCCTGTTGGTTGCTCACGCTGCGAACCCTTACGCCCCATCGGCGCACGGAAAATCACCATTCAAGCTCGCAGTGGAACGCGGCGATAGAAACATTATCCAAGCCTTGATGGGGAAAATACCCGAGCATACGGTCTGGTCTGCTGAACCAGTAAAGCAACTCTCGATGCTATCGACAGCTGTGGACTCCAACAATACTGACGCAGTTCAGATGCTTCTTGATGGCGGCTCAGACCCTTCAGCGCAGGAAGCTGATGGTTCTACACCTCTAATCCGAGCAGCGTCCCCAGATCGGATACCAATGCTCAACTTACTTCTCGCACATGGAGCAGATCTTTCTGGAGCAGATCACGACGGAGTCTTGCCGGTACACAGCGTCATCATCCGTGCGGCCAAAAGAATAAAGACGATTCGCTCTAGCTCTGCTGAACTGCAGAGTGCAATTGACTACGAGAAATCAAGCATAGAGGTACTTCAGACTCTCACCCAGTACGGTACCGATCTACATAGTTGCGACGCAAAGGGCAAAAATCTCTTGCATCTGGCTTCTGAGTTTGGCTTGAAGAGGACAGTACTCTTCTGCCTCTCAAATCGCTTTGACACGGGTGTCACTGACAGCAATGGCTGGGCGGCTTTGCATTGGGCGGCTTTCGGGGGCGACGCCTCAACAGCTCAAGTACTAAAGTTACGCGGTGCCGACACGAGGTCTCCTGATTCCCAAGGAATGACGCCTTTGATAATTGCCGTCAAATACAGCCACAACGACGTTGCAATGCTCCTTACATCAAGCTCCGATCTCAATCAGCGTGATGTCTACGGCCGCTCTGCTCTTTATTATGCCGCGAGTAATGACAACGTCTTACTTGTAGAGAACTTTCTCAATAATGGTGCCGCGGCACTCGAACAAGATTACAACCCCGTTTCGCCTCCAAGCACACCATCAACATCGTCAAGTCAAGGCACTGCTTACTTCAATTGCAACATTCACACTGCAGAAATCTGCAAGCTCGGCGCGACCTATGAGCTCCGCCAGAGCCATCGACTTCCCGACGTATTAAACCTAAAACGCCTCTTGAACATGGGCGCTTCACCCAACTCTCACATCTCTGGCACGCCCATTGTCTGCCTCGCAGCAAGAGCCAGCTCGACAGATCCCATTAAGATGCTTATTGCGGCAAAGGCAGATATCAATGCCGTCGACCGCAACAAACAAACTGCCCTCCACATTGCCGCGTCTCGCGGCAGGACTGATGTCGTCGAGGCTCTCATCGCCGCAAACGCCGATCTCGCAGCTCGAGACACCTTGAGACGCACGCCGGAAGACGTTGCGAGCGGTTCTGGCCACGCCGAGGTCTTATACGTACTGATCGCAGCGCGACAGGCGATACCGCACCGTGACACGAGTGTCAAAATTACACCACGGCCGAGCGTTCGGTTTGCAGGTCCAGGTCCAGATGCGACTGAGCTGGCGAAACTAGGCATGGCGAGGGTCCATGGGAGGCAGAATCAGGCACGCCCAACATTTAGAGTAGGCGCGACCAGCCCACAGCAGAGGCTAGCCGGGTGGGTAAAGCACCATGAGAAGAGTGCCAGTGCGCCGTCAGTGTCGGGTGGAGGCATTTTAAAGACGGCGTCGAGAAATGAGAGCAGCGTTTGGTGATGTGAATACTCGGACTTACGACTTACGTTTGGCATTTGGGATTTGGTTTTCATTCATGACACGAGCGACGACTTCGAAATCACCAACGGATACCCTTCATGACTGTACGACTTGTAGACTAGGGACGACATAGAGATTCTGTAGCATCTAATTATTTTAATGCTCGACCAGGCACGGCTGGACTGAAGTGCAATTCTCTCCTGTTTCATTAAGTTTCTGGAGGCGACGGTGGAATACGCCCCCGTGCATGTCAAACGGCCCCTGCATACGTGCGGCGGAACACGAAGGAGCGAGCAGTCTCTTCTTGGGCCGCTCTATTATTTCCGGAAAGCTTCTTCTGAAGGTCGCTTCCTGAAATGGGGGTGACTGCCTACTCTCTCTTATCTGTAGAAGGCGCGATCTGCCTTGGTTGGGAAAGAGCGCTGCCGTCGAAAAAGTATAAACCCCCCCTCGCCAGACCGATTTCAAGAATTTCCCAAACTCAAACCTCAAGTCTCATACAAATACTGAGCGCACAGGCTTGCGGAGTTTCAGAGAACAAGAACATCTCTCATGCCTAGCGGCGTGCCTGTAAATATGATGGTCGTGGTGGAATGTGCTTCCAACCATGCCAGTTTGCATTTGCGTTATGCTGGCTCAGGCCACGGAAGAGGCTTTTTACCTGTCAACTTGCGCAGAATCGTTTTGAGCCATTCAATTAGTTCAAGTGTTATGTCTCTAAATGACCGATACAGCCGTTTCCATATCAACTACAAGGCATGGTATCCACCACCACCCTCATGTCCAGTGCTCTTCCCATCACCAGTGCTCGGATGCCCCCTCGCATCCTGATTCCGCTCCTTCGTGATCTCCTGAATGCTCGCCGACTCGCTCTCACGCGGGCTCTCTAGAACTTCCTCCGCCTTGTGCTCCGCACTCAGTCCACTCCGCCGCTCCTCCTTCGGCAGCCCGACCATCGATAGCGGATTCATCCTCAAGGGGTTCATCACCGCGGTCTTCTGCTCACCACTCGGACCGGGCTGGCCTAGCGTGTCACTCGCCTCGCTTCGCTCGTCGTCCTCAATGCCGCCCATCCAGTTCTCTCGTAGCTCGAAGGAGGAGCTGCGCTCGGCTTTGCCCTTGCCCTTGAAGTCCCTGTCACCGTCTCTGCCGGCCTCGTCCCGATCTGCGCCCGCCACGTGCGTGGCATTCGTCCAGCTGTCGTCGCCTAACACCGTGCTCTCCCTGTCCATGCCTCTCAGCCGGCGTAGCGCTTCATCTTCAGTCTCCAGCCTCAATCCACTGCTGCGATTCGCCGGGTCTCGAACCAAGATCCTCGATGCACCTCTTGCGGTTCTCGCAGCGGGAGGTAAGCGTGGCCCACCCTCTCCTCCCCTTATCTCGCCGTCGATGATGGGGATGGAAAGCGTTTCATCCTCTGCGGCGGGCGACATCATGCTCTTCGTGCGGCTCCACCTGGTGCCGCTCTCCCGCTTGCTCGCATCGCGATGAAGGTGCGCCCATCCGCCTGCGTAGAACCTGTGGTGCTTCTTTTCCTCTCGCAGGTCGTCACCGAAGGCAGCATCGAACTTATCATCATCCAGGCCCGGCAAAAATGCTCGCCTGATATCGAAGTTCTGCGCGTTCGACTGGACATTTTGCTTCGGGTCGAGGTTGGTGAGCGACAGCGAGGCTCTCCGCCTCCTCCGCCTGAGATACTCCTTCGGCCTGCGATACAATAGATCATACCACGTGAGGATCATCGATTTTCGGACAATGACGAAGAAGACCTCAATTCCCACAAGCGACGCCATGACATAGCTGGCCAACACGGTGGTGGGGCTGAGCACAAAGCCGCTGACCAGCTCCAGACACTTATTCTTGTCGCCCTCGTTGACCGCGAGGCAAAGGCTCCACTCCTGCACCGCGGGCTGCAGCTCCGGGTGCACGGAAACGTCCTGGAAGCGCTTGTCCTGGCTCCAGAAGACGGTGACGAAGAAGACGCTCTCCAGCACGACGAGGATGCTGATCGCGAAGCCGCGCCACTGCAGGAAGAACAGCTGGCGCAGCTTACGCACCCTCAGCCGAGAGTAATTCACGTGCGCACGATTCCGCTCCGCGAGACTCATGCCCGTCTCCGTGGCCGTGCCATCTGCGGTCCCGCTCTGCGTGGTATTGGTCCCGCTCCCCTTGCTGATATGCTGCCGGTGCTGCTGCCCCAGGCTGCGGAGGTAGGTCCAGAAGCAGTAAGCGGCGGTGACGCACTGCGTGACGAAGGCCAGGCCGGCGAAGCCGAGCAGCCAGCCCCAGAAGACGGCGAAGCTGTTGTCGTGGTTGATGACGCACGTGCTGCCGAGGCGGAAGGAGTAGCCTGACACGAGCGTCGCGGCGATGAGGAAGATGACGGGCACGAGTATGCCGGTCGTCAGGCTGAGGTAGAGGAAGTATTTGCCCGGATGGCGGTCCCAGCAGATGCGGATGTGGAGCCAGAGGGTGCGGAGGACGACTGTGTTACGGAAGTGATTAGATTTGACATAACGAGATAGAGAAGCGTAAGATTGGAATGCAAAGAAGAGAAGGCTTACTCCATATAGCGGCACCTAATCCCCCAGCCTGGAATAGTGCGCCTGTCCAAGCGCAGCTCATGCTCGTGTGCATATCCTGCGGAGTGATTTCATCGTAGCACATCGGAGGCTTTGTCCCGAGCGGTATAATGAAAGCCAACTATAACAGGTTGCAGTTAGCTCTTGTTGCGGATAAAGCGTGAGAGGCACAGGGATCCTGCCAACGTACCTGAACCAGTATCAAACAGACAATCAGGCCAATACTCAGATAGTGTCTGTGGCTCCTTTCAGGTGGCAGCACAATCCACGTGAGGAGCAGAAAGGCGCAGAGGACCAGTGACGCGACACTGATCCATCCTGGAATCTCGAGATGGTCGAGCAATTCTATGAACTGATTAGTCAATGCAGCAATATTTTCCTCATGCCTCATTCGACAGTGGTTTGTGACGTACTATCGCTGTACACCCAATATTGCACCGGACACGGAAGACAGCATGATGTCCCAGGAGCAAGTGGGTTTGCCCCGCAGAAGCGTCCAGGGATATCTGAATCATGTTAGCGCGTTCCAAGGAGAGACCCTTCTCTGGGGATAATACGTACAGCCACCGGTGGGAGGGAAATCGGCGGTGGAGAGAAACGGTGGCGGACAGGAAGATGTGCCGTTCGACGCCTTGAGCACTCCTTCAGCGGCGGCGCCTAAAAGAGCCTCGAAAGTGCTGGGGTGAGCTGTAGAAGTCATTGCATGGTGTCTCTCGAGGCCGAATACAAGGAGTGAGACGTGGGAAGACGAATGTCTGCACCGTGCTTTGAAACCGCAGGTCTCGGCTGCTTCCACACAGAAATCCCATTAAGGGTGCATTTTTCAGAGATGAAAGTTCGCGCTGCAAACGCAAAAGTTCGTTGTGCAGGCGATGTAAGGAATGCGTATGCAGTACCGGGGCGCTGGTGCTTTGTTCTGCGCGACCACGTTGGCGGGAGCACATGACGAGCGTGACAACGAGGAGAGCACATGAGCAGCAGGAGATCAGATAGCAAGACGAAAATGAATTTTTGGACTCGATTGGTTGTTGAGGTAAAGTGAAATCCCGTGCGCTTTTGATGCAGGCATTATACGCAATGGGAAAAGTTACCAACAGGAAGGATGCAAAACTGATGCTGCGGACGCTCTCAAAACCCCTCAGGATTCGCAGTCCAGTCCATACGCATTTTTGAAAAGCAATAGAGAGCGATCTCTGAGGATATTCTGCCTCTTCTCCCATAGCAGATGATCGCGATCGAAATGTGACATTGCCTCCGCCCTCAGCCATTGCAAGTTGCTGTGACCAATTGCCCTCGCAACTACTCCCTCTCCTCAGATGGCCATCTCACAGGTACAAATGTAACGATCGATGGCAGAGTAGCAGCGACTGACTTCTCATCGTCACCGGTGAAAAGCTCCTTCTCCGCTTCTGACAGCTCTTCAACTCGTATGCCCTTGAAACGCAGGGGAACTGTGGGTCTGCACGCCGGCGGTAAGTAAACATGCTGAAAAGACAAAAGGCCACCAAAACGCGACAAAGGCTTTAGACTGGATACCCCATATATCCAATTTGCAGCTCCGATCTCATCCCATCTCTCATCTCTGTTCCCCACTTGTCCTTCCAGCCCAGCTCTTCGCGCTTGGCCTGCTCGAAAGCCTCCCTGCACTCGGGAGGCAGCTCGCCCAAGACGTCTTCTGGAACATCTGATAGGCCGTTCGTGCCGACGTCGATGAATCCGCCGTCAGCGCCTGGGATGCCTTGACCTGGCGCAGCAGGAGACTCGAAATGAGTATCGACGACGAGGTAGTTGCGTGCTACGACAGGCGGAACCGGCGCGAACCTCGAGTTCTCTGGAGATGGTGCATGGTGGCCATTGACGCCATTTGTGACACCATTCGTTCCATTCGTGGGCAGCTTCGTGCCGTTCGTTTGATCTTCATCCGCCGCAACTTCAACCCACTTCGCATGCGTCGGCTGCATGATCTTCGGGTACGTCATGAGGTTTGTGTGAGGGTCGTAAATGCCATCGAGATTCCTGCGGCGTTCGGCAACAAGCACAGAATTGTAGCGCGATGCCGCTCGTGCATGTTCAAATTGCCAGTTTGCAGAAGTGATGTTGATGCGCTTCTTGCCCGGTACTTGCTTGCCGTTTGCCATTGGCACACTCGGAACACCTGTATGATAAACGGCGCTCGCACCATGCCACGCAACGTATTGATTTGTGTTATAAGGCTCACCTGGAGGAGGCAACTTATCGTGTGGGTCTGCTAACTCGCCTTCGATCGCACCCTCTGCCTTAGCCTTGGTAACGTAGTAGTCGTCGATGATACGCTTGCCGCCAACGATGATTCTGGCGCCGAATTCTCGGAACACTGAGCGTGCCGTGACAACGCCGATTGCGCGGCCCTTGTAGGAGTGCGGAATGATGTCTCGTTCGATGAGGCCGTGTTTCTCATTCTCGTCGACGATGATCTTGTAGAGTTGCATGTGTTTGGTGAAGAACAGATAACTATCCCTGAAGCCTGTGCAGCGCGCTGGCTCGGTTGACAACATGTACAGCCTGTCTCCGCGGCCTGGAATGAGAAAGGTGCGCACGCGATACTGTCTTCCGCCCTGCAAGTGTCCGTTCTTGTCCACTTTCGTCTCGCCCTCTGCGTCTTCTGGCAAATCGACTTCGTCGTTGACGACGTCCATCATATTGCCCTCTTTGTCGATAGGAACGCGCGTAACGTGGGATGGTCCACCTCGCGGCCGACCTCTGAATCCGCCACCTGCTGGTCGTCCTCTCTTTCGCTTCACTGGCGTGCCGCCCTCCGAACCATCATTTTCAGCAGGCTCAACATTCCAGTCCGGAGGCCGATTCTTTGGTGGTCGGCCCAGTCGCTTCTTCCGTGGAAAGGGTTGAACGATGGGTGGTGAGGGCTCAGGTTCTGGCTCAACTGCGTCGGAGTCTTGCGCGGGCGTCCCGACTTCATCTGCTGGAGTCTCTGCGCGTGACTCGCCAGTGTCGGCATTGACCATATCATCATCGTCGTCGTCTGAGAAATTCATGGCGGGTGTTGGCGTGCCTGTGTTGACAGTCAGTGTTTTGTGAATGGAAGAGAAATGCAGTTGTCGCGCGTACTAAGGTTGCGCGCGGCGGCCTGTGCGGCCAGCCTGGGCCTTCCGCGGGGCATGGTTGCGATTGCGGGTGGCAGATGTGTGCGCAGGGAGATTGCGGGTTGTGGTGGTGGAAAGTTAGGGTCGGTCTTGGATGAGGACAGTGAGGTTGTCGCGAGTGGTCGCGTTGTGGACGAGCGTGAGAGCGCAGCTGCAGCCGTAAGGCCGCTACCGTGTTGCCGCCCGCCGTAGCTTGGCACGATTGTAATCAGATTAGATTAGATCTGGCCGAGATCTGGCCGCCGCGCCGCACAGGCTTGGCGGTGCAATCTTGCAGGCACGTCAGCTTGGCACATGGCTGGCTTGTCCCTTCCCAATGCGGCGGATGTGCAGAATTTGCCATCTCGAAAAAGAAAGGACGCTCAGACCTTGCTTGTGCTCCATCCACCTCCAAACTTTTCCTGCCCTTGCGTCATGCTCTCTCCACCCTGGAGCTGTCCAGCTCCCGCCAGGCTGCACAGGGTCTCAGAGACGTCTGGATGCACAGGCTGAGGCTTTCTAGAAGCCCAGTTCAGCCTTTGTGTGACAATGTGGCCCAGCTGCATCGAGCCCGTAGCTGTCTCACTGGACAGATCGAGCTGCGAGCGCTTGTGACCGCTATCGAGTCTGCCGCCTTGCCAATAAACACGAGACTGACATTAGATGTGCTGCACAATTTCCCCTTCGGATCCGACATGCTATCTGGTATCGGAAAGGGAGGCTACGGCAAATGACGGGTGACGCGCTTGGTGAACGCAAGGTGTCGATACCTAACCTCAAGTAGCTGCTGCCTGACGACGGTGGGCCCTGATGTGAAGCATAGCCATAACCGAGTCCGGAGAGCACTTGGGGCGTGAAATGAGGGGAAGCGAGACACAACCCGTCTTTCGCCGTTCAGAACTGGACGATGTTGGATGGCATTGTCCAGTCGAATGGAGCGACGAGCAGGGCGGGTGAGGCGTCAAGCGCACGTACAGCAGTTTGCATGCATTTGTTAGCGGTGCTGGTGCTGGCGCACCAGCGCACTGCAGATAATTTCTTCGCCCGCACGAGGGGCGCAAAATGCAAAGGGCGAGTGCCTCATTAGTCCTTATTGCCTGGCACGCCTGGCGGCAGGTGTGACTCCTTCCGCCGATGCTACCTGGGCGGCGTTGAGACATCAAAAACGTTGGTTGAGCGGATCGTCTCCTCTGCAGGCGCGCCGATCTGCCTCAGCGCCTGCTGCGACGCTGCTAGAGAAAAAGCGCACGTTGCGCTGCTCTTCGCGTGCCAAACCAACTTCGCCAGCCGCTCCGCCGCCCACACGCATCCATCCTGGGTTCGATCGGAGCAGGCCGCCGGGGCATGAGCGGCAGAAAGCCAGATACCGTACAGCCTGCTGGATGAAGGTGAAGCTAAGCTAAGCATGACGCTACCATCTCGTCCTCACCAACGCCTCTCCGAGAGCTCGAACCTTAACCCCTCCTCCTCCCCGACTGCTGTCGACACAAAGCCGCCCGCCAGCCATGCGAATGGAAGTGCTGCTTCCCAACCCACCTCGCCAATCGCCCGCTCCGCGCGAGAGAATCGACCGTTGCCGCGCCGTCTGACTGCGGCGAATCCAACTCCTTCGTCATCGGAAGTGCCCCTCAGACCGCCGCTTCTGCCCTTCAGCTCGCGCTCCAGCAGTGCCGTGCCCACCACACGCCTCTCCACCAGCTCGGCCGTGTCGTCTGGAGTCACCACGCCTACAAGAAGCCGCTCGCACTCGCTCTGGGGCATTGGCAGCGCTCTGTCCGGCATGGCGACGCAGACTGGCGTGAACCTGCACTCGGCGGCAGACCTGCTGCGGCAGGCCATGATGCAAAGGTACGTGAGCGCGTCTCAGACTCCTCCAATCTGCCCAATTCCCGTCAGCGTCACTCAGCAAGCAAGCAAGCAAGCAAGCAAGCAGCAAGCAAGCAAGCAGAGGCCGCATCATCGCTGCCCTATCAATTTGCATTTTGCCAGATTTGCCGCATTCCATTTTCTAGAAGCAAAATCTCCGCTAGGGCCTATTCCCAAAGCCGTGTGGCTGGGGGCCCTTGCACGCGTCACATGCTGACTTTGCGCGGCGTGCTGGTTCGCCTCTGCCTTCGAGATCTCGCACTCGAATCGCGCACGGCCACCCGCCCGCCACAGTCATTCGGCTTCTCGCGAGTTCCACTTAACTAACTCCTCTTGCGCACCCTTCTCTTCAGCGTTCTCCACTCCTCTCCATGAAATCTTCACACCATCATTTTCACATCCACCAACATGGCAGCCGTTGCTAACGCGCCGCGCACCATTAGCAAACCCGCCGAGGACACCGACGTCGACCAAATCGGCTCAACCTCTTCCACTCCACCCGGCGCCGCCACTCCTCGTCCAGACCTCACGGACAAACGTTTGCCTGGAATACTCCACACCTATTTTGGGCAGGTTCGTGACTCCCACACATCTAGTCCTCAATCACACCCCAAGGCCTCCCCTCCACAATCTACACCTGCATCACACACAACACCGCGTAAGACGCAGCAGGAGGAGCAGGGTAGCATGGGCAACACTATGGGTGTCCGTACGCTGCCCACCGCTCCAGCTTCACCTGCGGAAGCGAGTCTCGCCTCAGATGACATGGCGCCACTCCTTCCACACGAACAATTACAGTTGCCCCTTCGCCCCCAGCCTGCGTCACGAGAGCCCTCTGCAGCATATCCGACGCCTCCAGTATCGTCTGCGTCATCAATGCACAAGGTGCGACCGGAAGAAGAGCCTGGTGGGATGGGTGTGGGCAGGCTCTCGCTAAATCCTCGCTCGACATCGTCGCAAGATGGTCCAGCGAAAGAAGGAGTCTTGCCATCATCTACCCGCAGACACACCATCAACTTCTCCAGTCCACTCGCTCTCGTCACCGCGTCCGCACACATTTCGAATCCTGCAACCCAAATTTCCTCGACTACCCCTTCTAGCCCCATAATCGCAGCATTATCTGCATCGCGGCGCGCATCTCTTTCCAAGTCTCCCATTAAGGGCAAAGAGCTAACTGAGAGCTCCCTGAGCAATCAGAACACGCCCCCTCAGACACCTCGAACACGTTCGCACGAAGGCAAACCGACTCCATCGAAACGCTCGCAGTTGATCAAGGAAGCCGAGGAAGCGACGATAGGCCCGGTACTCGGGAAGTTGTCAGTATGCATCACCGAAGGCCGAGGACTGCGTCCAAGTAGCGATCCGTACGTGGTATGTCAGTTTCAACAGGCCGAGTACATCTCAGAGGGCCCAAGAAACACGGATGATGGATCTCTGGGCACAGGAGCCATACCGATGCAGAGGTCCGGGAGTGATACCGGCCGACCAAGAGCGATACCAATGAAGAGCAGGCAGAGCAGTCACACAGGACTTCCAGACCTGAATTTGGTCAGGACAGGAAGCAGACAGGTTACGGATCCCGTCTGGGTGCACGAGGCGACATTGTGAGCACTATTCCTATTTCTAACCATTCGAATCAATGGGTCTATTGCTAATAGCGATTCCAGTGATGTCGTTGGTGAGCATTCTGAAATCGACATCTCTATATATGATCGCTCTGGTGAGACCTTCATTGGTCATGTCCGGTTTTGCCCTTCTTTGATTGAATACGACGCGCCTTACGACGCTTGGTTCCACCTCGAGCCTCGAGAAGGTGAAGACGAATCGAACGTAACCGGCGAGATCCACCTGCGGATAAGTTTCAAAAAGACGGAGAAGAAGCACTATGGTCCACAAGATTTCCAGGTCCTGAAACTCATTGGCAAGGGAACTTTCGGTCAAGTTTTCCAGGTGCGAAAGAAAGATACGCAGAGAATCTACGCGATGAAGGTGCTGTCTAAGAAGGTGATTGTCCAAAAGAAAGAGGTGGCACACACTCTTGGTGAACGCAACATTCTTGTCCGCACAGCCATGGCGGACTCGCCCTTCATTGTCGGCCTCAAATTCTCATTCCAGACACCTACTGATCTCTACCTCGTGACCGATTACATGTCTGGCGGTGAGCTTTTCTGGCATCTGCAGAAAGAGGGCAGGTTTCAGGAACACCGCGCCAAGTTCTACATTGCCGAACTCATCCTTGCTCTCCAGCACCTTCACGAGCACGACATTGTCTACCGCGATCTCAAACCGGAAAACATCCTTTTGGACGCCAACGGCCATATTGCCCTATGCGATTTTGGCTTGTCCAAGGCCAATCTGGCAGAAAATGCAACCACAAACACCTTCTGCGGAACCACCGAGTACCTTGCTCCGGAAGTTCTTCTAGACGAGCATGGTTACACGAAGATGGTTGACTTCTGGTCTCTCGGTGTTCTCGTCTTCGAAATGTGTTGCGGATGGAGTCCTTTCTATGCTGAAGACACACAACAGATGTACAAGAACATAGCATTTGGCAAAGTCCGCTTCCCCCGCGATGCTCTCTCAAACGAAGGTCGGAACTTCGTCAAAGGACTCCTCAACCGCAACCCGAAGCATCGTCTCGGCGCTGAAGGTGATGCTCAGCAACTCAAGAACCATCCCTTCTTCAACGATATCGATTGGGACGCACTGGCAAAGAAGAATGTCGTCCCCCCATTCAAGCCTGTCCTCAAGGGCGAACTAGACGTTTCCAACTTCGACCCAGAGTTCACGAATGCACTCAACAGTGGTGCTGGATCTCTCAATGCACGCGCGGCTGCCATTGCAGGAGCAGTAAATCCCGCGTCAACACCGCTGTCGCCGACAGTTCAGGCAAACTTCAAAGGCTTCACGTTTGTCGATGAAAGCGCGATGGAGAAGCAATTCGCTAACCACTCTATCAATGATGACGATGGCCAAGACCGCATGGACGAGGACAGGGGCGACGATGACTGGGAGATCGTTAGCCGTAATCGCGGTGATCGCATGAGCGGCATCGTACCCAGCAGCACCACCATGGGCCCAGGCGAGCACGACGATACTGGGTTCCAGATGGACTGAACGGCCGGTGTACAACGAAACATACACGTCGGGCAGTTGACGATGTTAATGTCAACAACTATGTGATTTGAAGGTCGAGGCAGTACACATGTCAACAGCGGGATGGGATGCAATGGAAAAGTTTCTGATTTCGATCTGGATACGGATTACCATCGACATGAGCTATGGTGTTGAGGTGGGAACACGACGCGGCGGGTGAACGATGGTCGCGAACGTCCTACGAAGTGACGCTGGACGTCGAAGCACAATTTTCTCTTAATTCGCTAATAGGCGACTGGGACAATCGGTGAAATGAAGCTGTACAGAAAAGAGAAAATGATACCATCGAATCGCCGACGAACGTATCCTGTCCCCCAAGCTCACCTTTACGACGACTGCGTAACGAATCGTTTTTCCACTTGCAAACGGCATTCACCTTTTTTTTTCGTAGCCTGGCATTTACATGGTGCTTCGAGGGTCTGCGTATGGCATTGCTTGCATATCTCTGGCTTTTTCTACCCCTTCAAATGAACCTCTATCTTTCAACGAGCTTTTCATAGTGCTATTTTTCTCATCCCAGCGCCGCACCATTGCCCCTGTGCTTTCGTGCATCCAGCAACACATTGCAATGATTTCCACCATAACCAGTTCCATAAACAGAATGGGGTAGCAGTGTGTAAATATGATCTAAATCACAAATTGAGGCACGGTGAAAATACAATGAAGAAATTAAATCAATTTCGTCCCTGGTGACACTTATCTAGCCACGACACTTGGGACTTCACGACTATTTAACTACACTTCCTAACACACCAATTCGTTTATAAATACCATCTTTTGACCGCTAATATTTCCCCAAATTACAAACCTTGATTAGTTTCTACCAACAACGCTCTGCTGATTTCGAACCTCGGTAAGCGGACTCGACGGCCGGCAGAACTCCATAGCTTTCCCCAGACAGCACGCGAAAGCCCCGCCTCACCACCACTCACAGCACGCCTTTTGACTCGAGCTGGTTTACCGCCAATTGCCGGGGCGTTCGTGCTTTATACACATATCTCGAATCTCTCGGCCACATTTTCGTAGTTAAAGCTTTGGTACTAGCCTTTTGCTATTTCCCCACAAGAGCTTGGACCTAGCTGTATACACGGCACGTGGAAATACCTAATCCCACAATGAGCGGACCAGGCGCTGGATTCGAGTATCCGCGATACGACGTATCATGGCTGAAGAGGGACGTCTTGCTGTTCGCGAACAGCATTGGGTGCACTGTCGATGAGCTACATTTCCTCTATGTGAGTTTCACCATCTAGTCTCGTCCCAACTCATTGTCTTGCCTGGAAAAAGACAGGCATGAGACACCAGCACACGTGCTCCCCATAGAGCCCCTTATATACCTTTCTAGCGTGTCGTAATATAACACGCGAACATCCAACTAACCCATCCCTAGGAACTCCACCCCAACTTCGCCGCCTTCCCCACCTACCCCATCATCCTGCCCTTCAAGCACACCGACCAGGAGATCATCGACTTCTACAAGCGCAGCGGGGCCGTGCCCATCCCCGGCGTGCCCAAGTTCGACAACCGCCGCTCGCTCGACGGCGAGCGCCACATCTTCTTCTACAAGCCGCTGCCGCCGACGAGCGCCGGCCGCCAGTTCGAGATCCGGAGCAAGGTGCTGGGGGTGTACGACAAGGGCAAGCCGGGCAGTGTGATCGAGACCGAGGTGTTATTGGTGGACAAGGAGACCGGGGAGGTGTATAGTAAGGTTATTGGGAGTGGGTTTGCGGTGGGTCAGGGTGGGTGGGGTGGACCGAAAGGTTAGTGCTCATTTTTATATGTTTCTGCTGTTTCGCTTGATTAGCAGTTTGTCTGGAGCAGGTCTGCTAACACAGCACGTATAGGACCAAAGGCCCCAACATACGCCCCTCCCGCGAACAAGAAGCCCGACGCCGTCTTCGTCTTCCAGACCACGCCGGAAACCGCACACCTCTACCGCCTGAATGGCGACTATAACCCGCTCCACGCCGACCCGGAGCCGGGCAAGAAGATGGGCTTCGGCGGCGCCATCATGCACGGCCTCTTCTCGTGGAACTCGACCGCACACGGCGTCCTGCAGTGCCTGGGCGGCAGCGACCCGAAGAACCTGAAGGAGTATCAGGCGCGGTTCGCGAGCCCCGTGAAGCCGGGCGACAAGCTGATCACGGAGATGTGGAGGATGGGCAACCCGGACCGGGAGGGCTTCGAGGAGGTGCGGTTTACGGTGCGCGTGGAGGGCGGGAAGACGGTGTTGACGAATGGGAGGGCGATTATTAAGGTTGTGGGGGAGAAGAGCAAGCTGTAGATAGGCGCGTGATCTATATTGAAAAAGTCTGGTCAGCTTTGATCCATTCTCGATTGATGAATCGCATTTCAAGAGTTCCTAATGCCTGATACTTCGTGGCAGGGATGATGCGACTAAGAAGGGCAGATCCACGTGCCGCCTTACCGGAATAAGCAAGGGATACAATTATAGCGTTGGGGGATGACGGGAGCTAGTAATCCACCATCTCCCGTTTCTTTCAGTTTTGCTCTCTATTCTCGACTAAAGTATGCATGAGGATACCTTATAGCACTGTCGAAGAAGAGAGACTATGCCGAAGCCGACCGTTGAACATGCCGAAGACGATGACCACCACTCGGACCACGAGTCTGTGGGATCAGATGAACTCGAGGCGACGGAAACTCAGCCGCTGCGGACCCCGTCAAGAGAAGGGCTGGCAGACGATGTTGCCGAGTTCGCCAGAGGCTACAACCTCATGCACAAGCTGGAGATATTTGAAAAAGCAGCAGCTTTGATTCAAAGTAGCACTGCCATCGAGGACATCCCCAGCATCACGGACGAGGAGATCGCGGCACTGCGGCGAGAGACGGAGCGCAAATGGAGCCAGCCGAAGATGTTGTACTTTACCATCCTCGTTTGTTCAATTGGCGCTATCGAGCAAGGCTGGGCCCAAACGAGCATGAATGGCGCCAACTTGTATTTCCCTAGGGAGTTCGGCATTGGATCACCGAGTCCAAGGGACAAGCTTATCGTTGGATTGATTAACAGTGGCATATATCTCAGTACTGGGATCATGTGAGACTGCCATCTCCACTTGAAGCTTTGTACTGATCGTAGCAGCGGTGCCTGGCTTTCCGAGCCTATCAATCGTCGAGTTGGACGGAGAGGAGCAATCTTTATGGCCAGCTGGGTGTGCCTAATTTCCAACATTGCATCTGCTCTTAGCGGAAGTTGGCTCGTACTATTACTCTTTCGCGTCCTTCTAGGAGTCGGGCTTGGTATAGACGCGAGCACCGTATCGGTCTTCGCCGCCGAGTGTGCTCCTTCCGCCATAAGAGGTGGGCTCGCCGTGTCATGGCAGATGTGGGTAGCCTTTGGCATATTCTTAGGCTTTGTTGCGAATGTGGCAGTCTATGATGTGAGCCTCCCTGCGAATCCTGTCAGGGATACTTAATTGACGATGCACAGTTCCCAAATCCATGGAGGCTACAACTGGCTGCACCACTTCTTCCGACAATACCGCTCCTCATTATGGTCTTTATGAGTCCGGAGTCCCCCGCTTGGTATATCAAGAGCGAGGCACGCTACGATCTAGCATTCCGTTCCCTATGTAAACTGCGCAACACAGAGTTGCAGGCAGCCAAAGAGGTGTATGCAGCTTACTTGCAGCATCAAGCTAAAGGCATCGCTCCAGAAGCAAAGTCGTCCTTCTTGACGAAGATGGTTGAGCTGGTCTCCGTTCCACGTATACGGCGAGCGACCATTGCTTCGTACACTGTCATGCTTTCACAGCAGCTTTGCGGGATCAACATAATCGCATTCTACTCCTCGTCGATCTTCGTTGATGCTGGCTTCTCCGATTTCGGCGCTCTCCTAGCATCTTGCATATTCGGCTTTGTCAACTTTGTCGGCGCTTTTCCGGCAGTTTGGACAATGGACACTCTGGGGCGACGGTCGCTTCTGCTTTTGACTCTGCCCTTCATGGCGTTGACCATGTTTGCGGCCGGCTTAAGCTTCAGTATCCCAGAGGATAACCCAGCACACTTTGCCCTCTTGGCGACGATGATCTATCTCTTCTGCGCCGAGTATTCGCCTGGAATGGGGCCAGTACCAAGCGCATACTCAGCGGAGGTATTCCCGCTATCGAACCGCGACGTCGGAATGAGTCTAGCGGTGGCAACCGCCAACGTCTGGGCTGCAGTGCTCTCGTTGACCTTCCCTAGGATCATGGAAGCTCTCAGGCCGCAAGGCGCCTTTACGCTCTATGCGGCGTTGAATGTCGTGGCGGTTATTTTGGTGTTCTTCTTTGTTCCGGAGACGAAGCGGAAATCCTTGGAGGAGTTGGACGAGGTATTTTCCGTGCCCACGAGAACGTTCGTTAGGTATCAGACGACAGAGTATTTGCCATGGTTCGTACGTCGGTATATTCTGAGGCAGAAGGGGGCAGAGCTGAGACCGCTTGGACTTGGTGGAGAATATAGACAGGTCGGCCAGGAAGACGATGACGATGAGGAATCGTAAGGAACTCGAGAATCTCGGGGGTGTGCTACTCAAAACCATGCTCCTGGAATATCATTTGAAAGGGAATGAAAATATCAAGATATAACATTTACCCAATTATTATATATGCTTAAAGCCGTTGTTAGCAAGCGGCCCGAACATTATTTCGCTCTCTGCTCGATCTTCTGGATGTCTCTCGCCCCACCGAGAGCTTGAGAATTCTCTGCCAATTTTCCAATTGTCGCAGTCCAAAAAGCGCCAAGATCTTGAGATTGCATTTTCTATATTCCCTAGCTGTTCGTCATCAGGGCAGCCACACGGACATGAAGGATCGAAGATGCTTACTCCGAGACACGCAAGGACCACCGCGAAGTAGTTTGAGGCTCTGTGGTGGCAGTGCGGAGTAAGATCACCACCTTAGACTTGACTGCGTATCAATGATTATCGCCACAGTTTTTGTGCAGTATTCTCCCAGTGTTTCATCAGGCTATTATCCAGTCGACTGTGACACGGTTACACGGAAGAGGCGAGTTTCGAGCGCTTTTCCATGTATAAAGAAAATGTGCGTGATTGGACAATGAAAGCACTCGCCACCCCCTGTGTTGCTATTTTCGGCGAAATTCGATAGCTCCAGGTCCGCACTCAGCCAAACGCCCATCGGCTCTCCATTGTCCAACTCGCCGCCGCTATGCGTCTATCACGAGGTTTGTGCCGCCGTCACTGCCTTCTTCTGGCACCGGCTTGCGACTTGTCCTCGCGGCTATCTTTCTTTATAACCTGAACAGTTCCTCGCAGACGATCCTTCTAGTCACACCTTGCCAACAACAATCAACCTTCAGCCTCAAGCTACAAACTTCTAGCAGAATTCGGACAAGATGAGAGTCCTCCTTCCCTTCCTCTTCGCGGTGACTGCGCTGGCCGTGACGTAAGCTCCCCAGTACATTGCATTCCAAATTGCGGATAGGATTTATAAAACTGACTGTTTCACTCTAGGACGAGTCCCAACGCGTGGGACTCTGCTGCGTCAGTCACCACTCCTTCGGACTACCCTTCTGCTACCTCTTCTACGGGTACATCAGACTCCGGTTCGTCAGATTCCGCTTCAACCTCTGCCGATACCTCTGTCAACACCAAAAGCCCTCCTCCAGTCCCTGCCTTTGTTCCGGCGTCGGAAGCCGCGACGGCCTCGTCCCTCACGGCGGCCTCGGGAGTAACTCAGATCACAGGCACACATCATTCGGCTTCTACAACGAAGGATACCTCGAGCATAAGCAAGGCTCCACAGGACGCGTCGCCGACTTCCCTCAGCACGTCTGCGTCTAGCACGGACTCTGGCTCTTCTTCAGCCAGTGCTGCGAGCCAGACGTCTTCGAGCGTGAGCACTGCTGGAGCTGCGATTGCTACGGCTATGCCTGCCGCCCTGGGCTTGGTGGGCCTGATATTTGCTCTTTGAGTTGCTGCCATAATACCAGCACTTTTGGCCCCTTTCGATTCCGCCTGTATCGATTATACCAGATGAGCGTGGAGTTTCGTGCGTTACGGATTCTGGTAATTTTACAGTCACATAGGGTGTACAAAAATACCAATTTGGCCAGCACAGCACTTTCATCCAAAGCATATGTGTTTGAGACAACGAGAACACTGTAATGCAGGAACTCGGTCTGTCCCTTAGTTGATGTTTCGAAACTGTACGGCGCGACATGACTCCTCACGATTGAAATTTCCAAGCCCGATTCAAAATGTTGCGGAGGGGCAGTAAGTTTACAGGTGATGCCAATGTCTCTGCTATAGTATTTATGATTTTATCGCTACGTGGAAATCCGCAATGGAGCTGCATCTTTTCTCTGTTTCATTGATTGTCTTCCATCAAAGGCTTGCTTCATATGCACATGAAGCTCCTATGATGATTTGCTTCATTGTCCTATCAAGTGCATGATGTGTTGGACAAACTTTATGAAGAGTATATATATCTCTGATTTTTACACTCTCTTGAATGTCTTTTTTATCTTCATTGGCCGTTTACGATGGAAGAAATCACCGTGACACCACCTGCAAAACCTGAAAACATCTACATCATCGGCGTGCCCAATGCACGGGCAAAACGACACTCGTGGAAGCTCTAAGAGATTACTTCTCACGCGTCTCATACCAGAACAAGCCCGAGATCATCGACGAAGTCGCACGTGTGTATTTCCACGAATGGGGTATCACTCGTGAAAAGAGGAACGCTACTGCAGACATTGCTTTAAAGCATCAACGGATTATTTTGGGAAGACAAAATGCGACAGAAGAGCGTGCACTGGATGACAATGAGTGGTACATCTCTGATCGCTCGGCCATCGATGCGCTAGTGTACGCTCCCAACAATGAAGGAAGAGCAGCTCTATTGAGAACCAAGGATTTCGAAGAGATGGAAGTGAGAATGAAGAATTCTCTGGTTGTACTGTGTGAGGCGCCGTGTAGCTGGGGTATGAAGGATGATGGAGTGAGAGGCATCCCGGAGAGTAAGAGGGCATGGAAGAAGATAAGCGACGACTTCAAACAGGTGCTTGGCGAGCGGAACATTACGTTCTGCACATTGGGTGAGGGCTTTGAACATGTTCTGCTTAGACGGAATATGGTTTTGAAATGGTGGTCGATGTCACGAGAAGGGAGGTTTGGGGAGAGAGTGACTTGGCCATCACGTCTTTGAGTCTGTTGGTGACGACCTTTGAAATTTCGGAATAGATGTTCGTGAATCAACTTGCAAGTCCTTCCTCTCTCGCACAATCTAACGTATGCAAAGGTTTCGTGAAGACGTAGATAGGCCCCGCTAGACAGAGGTCACCCTGTCCAATGGTTATCAGTTCTTTTGACATCGCAAAATTCCTTCACTGTGCAATTAAATAAACACTTTCCCACAAGAAGAGCAGGTGAGTGAGAGGGTGCAATGTTCTTGGTACCGGAAATCCATGATTAGGTCAGTGGCAAAAGTACTCTGGGCTGATAGGTAAGTTCCGATCAATGGACGTTAGACAGTTTCACGCACACCTCTTCCAGCAAATTGAACCAGTAATGTCTCGATCCTTGCAAGTGAAAATTTTCGGGAAAACTGAGAAAAAGGTCGGCGGCAGATCCGAGCGCTCACGTTACGGATCGTCTTTCCCCGGGCGGGATAGCGCAAGAGTACTATAGTGGAACCAACGGGATCACTCCGCACTGATGGAGGAAAAGTTTCGCTCCAGTGCATACTCATATCAGTTAGAGCGACGGCACTTATCGAATGATTTATATTTGAGCCTCATGACGAATGGTTAGGTGCAACATTCCTGCTTCAGCTCTCTTGTCCAACTTTTCCTTCTCATAGCGCTGGATCCACCTCTGGATTGAATTTCAAAAGCTGTGTTTCGTCCTATTATTAATTCACCATCTTTTGACGGTCAGAGAGACAAGCTCGCATCACTTCTGACGGGAAACCGAGAGACAAGCATGACGACCAATTTCCTCGCCGAGAATGAAGTGAACTCCTTCGACTTTGTCATTGTAGGCGGCGGAACGGCCGGATGTGTGATAGCAAGTCGGTTGTCAGAGTACCTTCCTCAGAAGCGTGTCCTTCTCATCGAAGCCGGACCTAGTGACTACCAGGATGACCGAGTACTTCTCCTGAAGGACTGGCTCGCTTTACTAGGTGGTGAGCTCGACTACGACTATCCCACAACAGAGCAGCCGAATGGCAATTCACATATAAGACACTCACGTGCCAAGGTACTTGGAGGCTGCTCAAGCCACAACACGCTGATCTCGTTCAGACCATTCGAGTATGACTGTCAGAGATGGGAAGCGCAAGGTTGCAAAGGATGGGGTTTCAAGACCTTCATGAGAGTTATCGACAATTTGCGGAACACGGTGCAGCCAGTTCACGAACGCCACCGGAACCAACTGTGTTTGGACTGGGTAGAATCATGCTCCACAAGCTTGAATATCCCCACGTATCACGATTTCAACAAGGAAATTAAGAGCAAGGGAAAGCTTGCTCAAGGTGTTGGCTTCTTCAGTGTGTCATACAACCCGGACGATGGCCGTAGAAGCAGTGCGAGCGTTGCCTATATCCATCCGATCCTTCGAGGAGAGGAGAAAAGACCAAATTTGAAGATCCTGACCAATGCTTGGGTCAATCGCGTAAATGTTCAAGGAGAGAAGGTGACAGGTGTGTCTCTTAGACTCCAAACTGGCGAGCAGCGCGACATTCGGGCCAGAGCAGAAACAGTTCTCTGTGCTGGCGCAGTCGACACTCCGCGTCTCCTACTTCTCTCCGGAATCGGTCCACAGCTCCAGCTCGAAAGTCTCCAGATTCCAGTCGTCCGCGATATTCCTGGTGTGGGAGAAAACCTGGTTGATCATCCTGAGAGCATGATCATGTGGGAGCTCAATCGACCCGTGCCGGTCAACCAGACGACCATGGATTCAGATGCGGGTATCTTCCTCCGACGAGAGGTGCCAAATGCTGCGCCTGACGGCAAGGACGGGGATGCTGCAGACATTATGATGCATTGTTATCAGATTCCATTTTGCTTGAACACTGCAAGACTTGGATACGACACGCCGATTGATGCATTCTGCATGACACCTAATATTCCTCGGCCGAGGAGCAGAGGCCGCATTTACCTCACGAGTGCGGATCCCGTAGTCAAACCGGCACTGGATTTCAGATACTTTACGGACCCGGAGGGATATGATGCTGCCACAGTGGTCGCAGGCATTAAAGCTGCGCGAAAAGTTGCGCAGCAAGAGCCATTCAAGAGCTGGCTGAAGCGGGAGGTCGCTCCAGGGCCAAAGATTCAGAGTGATGAGGAACTGAGCGAGTACGCGAGGAGAGTTGCACATACTGTATACCACCCTGCGGGAACTACCAAGATGGGGGACACGGAGAGGGATAAGATGGCCGTTGTAGATTGCGAACTGAAAGTCAAGGGGCTGAAGGGACTGAGAATTGCGGACGCAGGCGTGTTCCCAGAAATGACGAGTGTTAATCCTATGTTGACAATACTTGGTGTTGGAGAGAGGGCTGCAGAGATGATTGCGGAGACATGGGGCTGGAGAGGACTAGAGAAGGAAAAGCTATGAGACAGACTTGGAGGCTTCTTGCATCATCAGCTTTAGAGATGCTTTAGAAAGCGAGAACCTAGAGCTAGCTAGAGTGATATTCCTAGTCATTCAAAATTTCTGAAAAGGGGTCAATGCGATGTGATGAGGCTTGTCGCTGCGGCCGTACCCAGAACTCCTACCCTTTACGCCTTCACGCAACTTTGACCGCAACTAGCGACTACAGACCTCTTCGTGCAACATTGTATACGATGTACACCTGACAAGAATATACAATCCATCCCGCGTGGCAATTTTCAAGGCAGGTGATCTCTTGGCGTCATTTTCCTTACCTTTGCCCGAAGCGGAATTTTTGTCCTACTACAATCGAGCTCCTCCACCTCCCGCAATTGAACTGTCACGAGCGGCCCCATCAGCATTATAGGCCTTATCCAGGGTACCATTTGCTTTTCTTTTGTTGAGGACTCTTTCATACCTGCTCTCTGAAGTCATTGTCGGTCTCCTCTCGGTGCGTGATGAGCACGATGTCTCCGCATCAACCACAGCACCTTTACTATGAGGGGAAGCAGCAGAAGGCTTCCTCAGGCAAGACTTTCGAAACAATAGATCCCTCGACCGCAAAACCTCTCGCAACAATCCACTCAGCCTCCCATTCCGATATCGACGCCGCAATTGCTTCCGCCTCCACCGCATTCCACTCGTGGTCCCATACCCCTCCAAACCAGCGATGCCGTATCCTCCTGAAGGCTGTGCAAATACTTCGAGAGCGCAATGATCAGCTCGCAAAGGTGGAGTCACAAGATACGGGCAAGCCTTTCAGCGAGACAAGCACAGTAGACATAGTAACAGGCGCGGATACGCTCGAATACTATGCCAACCTGGTGGGTGGGGGAGGGCTCAATGGGGAGACGGTGACGTTACGAGAAGGTGAAGATGGAAGTGCTTGGGTGTATACAAGGAAAGAGCCTTTGGGTGTCTGTGTGGGGATCGGTGCCTGGAATTATCCCATTCAGATGTATGTCCCTCTACCTCTCTACCCAAAAATGGCTCAAAGGAACCCTTGTCCAAATATGTCAGTACAGAAGCTAATAATCCAAACAGAGCATTATGGAAATCAGGCCCCTGCCTTGCTGCTGGTAACACAATGATCTACAAACCCTCTGAATATACGCCACTTCATGCACTCCTCCTCGCCGATATCTTCACTCAGGCAGGCCTACCTCCAGGCGTCTTCAACGTCGTACATGGTGCTGGGGACGTTGGTGGGTATCTTACGTCGCATCCATCCGTAGCGAAGGTCAGCTTCACCGGCCAAGTCTCGACAGGACGAAAGGTCGCCGCGAGTGCGGCGGGAGGGATGAAATACGTGACGATGGAGCTTGGCGGCAAGAGCCCCTTGCTTGTCCTTGATGACTGCGAGGTCGACAACGCAGTTGACGGGGCAATGATGGCAAATTTCTTCAGCAGTGGACAGGTGTGTACGAATGGGACAAGGGTGTTCGTGCCGCGAAAGTTGAAGGCGGCGTTTGAGAAGAGGTTGGTTGAGAAGATGGAGTATATCCGGGCTGGCGATCTGGCAGACTCAGCGACAAACTTTGGTCCTTTAAGCTCGAAATCGCACTGGCAGAAGGTTACCGAGTACATACGGCACGGGATCGATGCGGACAAGGCGAAATTGCTCTACGGAGGCCTGGGAGCGCCAAATGTGCCTTCCAGATTAAAAGACGGGTATTGGGTTAACCCGACGGTGTTCACGGATTGTACAGATGATATGAGGATATGCAGAGAAGAGATATTCGGACCAGTTCTTTGCATCCTACCTTATGACACGGTGGATGAAGCCGTTGAGCGCGCGAACAATACGTCATTAGGTCTTGCAGCTGGTGTCTTCACGAAGGACCTTAATCTGGCGCACAAGGTCGTTGCCCGATTACAAGCAGGCATCACCTGGATCAATAGCTGGGGGGAGAGTCCCTCAGAGATGAGTGTTGGAGGGTGGAAGATGAGCGGGGTTGGTGTAGAGAATGGCAGGAAGGGGATTGAGGCATGGGTTAGGAATAAGAGCACGCTGGTTGATATGGGCGGGCAGGTTGCGACTGTCTTCGCAAAGCTGTAGATATGAAGAGCCAGAATAGTACTCGTTTCGAGGTAAATGATCTCAACTTGCACTTGCTTGAGTTGTGTTGCATACCTCCAATGGAGTTCACTATTTGTCTTAGTCTCGCCGGTTCCCGGTCTTCATGTAACTCCAGCTGTTATAATATCAGCTTCGTCTGAGCATACATCTCTCACTTCAAACTCGCAATGCCGCCGACTTGAGCGACAGACAAGACACTCGCTGAAGATGAGGGCCTGCTTGATTGGTTGGTAGATCCTTTACCACCGACTGCTATCGCCAGTTTGAGGAAATCCAAATGATCCAATTTCGTAACTCCTGAAACGCGTAGCGTCATTGCAGTCATGGGGATCGCGATCCGTCGTGTCTTATCAAGCGCATACCAGTATGCCTGATCAAAGTGGGCGAGCAGAATTAGAATCACTTGGCTACCTCCCCCGGCGGAGTGGACCCGTCTGGTGTTTGCGCCTTCTCTTAACTTTCTGGTGGAGAGAGAATGCTCTCCTCGTACTTCGTCTCACCGATCGGGGTCCCTGCCATCCAGCGAAGAAGTAGCTTCATCATTTCTCGGTCCTCCGTCTCCATGTTGATGATCTTAGACTTGCGAACGGAGATATGGCCGATCCTGTCATCATAATAGGCTTGAGTCAAGCGCAAATTTCTGTCCGAGCCGCAGATGACGGTAGTCTGTGGGTACACGTCAGTTCGTAGGTTTACAATTTCCGGTCATAGGACATACCGGAACGATCCGGTGCCTCCGGTAATAGGTTGGAGAGTAGAGGCGTGCAGCCATGAGACCGAGCAGAGACCACAACTCGCTAGCAGACAATTGATCATCCTTCAATGGAGCATCGTCCCCAATAAAACACGTCTCATGAGGCACTTCAGGATTGCACTGGTCTAAAATGCTCAATGCTTGCCACTCATTCTTGTCGTCCATTCGGTGGAGTCTCTCTAAGATGGACATGTTTGGCCTAGTGTACGTTAAGTTAATAAGAGTGTCTATGGCTGCAATGTTAGCATTGTGTCACGTACATTCTTACCACCCACTGTGTCTTGTTAATCAGGCCAGGGAGGTTATCATCCTGGTTTTCGCCCAACCACGACTTTAACACCGAGCCAACCCCAAGTGCGGTGTACGTGGCGCTTGAAGGATCCTTTGACTTTCCGAGCGTGCGAACCTTCCATGGAGCTGCTTGTTCGAGGAAGTCATTCAGGGCTTCGGAGGGATATAGACGGATGAAGGCGGGGCCGCCATCATTTGACTCTGCTGTCTCGAGGTTGAGGTAGCTCACTTTCACATTCCAGGCTTCTAAATCTTTTTCGCTCAAATAAAGTCCTTGATGTCTTGTGGTTTTGACAAGTATATCTCTGACGGTCCGAAAGTTGTTCTGAACGATCTTGAACTGTTATGGATTCATCTTCAAAGTTTTGCCGGCAGAGTGTGGATGGTGGTGCAATTTTCTAGCAGGAGCAGTGTCGTTAGGGAGCTCTCTTTTGCTTCCTCGGGTCCATACAAGAATGTTTTGGAGTCCATGTAAGGTGTATTCTCAGCGTTGTGGTCTAGTTTCCTCTCTTCTGGGCCAAACCATCGTGGTTTTGAAGTCATGTCGATTAGCACGTTTCGATGCTTTTAATTGCCGATCTTGTGGTGAAGGTCGAGTGTCGAAGACATTGTTTTAAGGTGTTGTTGACAGAATGGGGTTTGGCCTAGCAACAACTTTAGTTGCCAAAAATGGTTAGTACATAGCCCCAGGCCAGTTCCGGTTACGATACGCATACAGTCCGACACGTGACAAAGCGCTGGTACTTAGGTTACCGCCAGACCTGAACGACTACAACCAGGCTGGGCGCGTGTATCTCTGGCTGTCTCCAACTACACACCTCAGGTACTTCTGCCACTACGACTCACCGTCCTTTCCACAGGATGTTGATGCAGTCTCAGCCTTCCCATGGCTTACCCGAGGACTGGTTAACTCGAGTCTTGTTCAGATACACGGGCTGAAATATCCATCTCATCGAAGCGACAATGGCCCGCTCGGAGACTATATCATTCTAAGAATGTATAGCTTCGATCGCTTTCATGCGAATTATGCAAAGTATTTGATCAGATGGTACGGCGGAGTGGGCTCGGTCTGGACACTGCGTGTCCTTCTATGTATTCACTTCAATCACTTGGCTTTGTTTTTGTGTCTTCAAGCTTTTGCGCCAATCTCTACACCGACGTGTTTAATTTCGTACCCATACATAACAAGATCAAACAGCATTCCTTCATTGTCCTCGTAGAGTCAAGCTATCCTCCAAGAAACACGTCGAAAGTGAGGTCTGATTAAGAAAGTTTGACGGTCAGCCGACGACATTAGTGTCTACCGCCACACGGGAGCGCTGTTTGTGCCGGTTACAATCTCGGAGAACTCATATTTCTGCTACTTGGCTCTGTGTCCGCACGATGGACCAGTTACCGTGGAATAAGGAGTTGTGGCGGCAGGAATACAAGAAAAAGAAGCTGCAGAGCCGCTCGCTTCACGGAGAAGGCCTTTTCTCTGCTGCTTCTGAGATTGGCTTCGATCAATATATGCTTTTGAGAGTCGTCTGGAAGGAAATTCGGCTCCAATACCTGCTGATGAATGAGCGCGCTCAGTGGGTCGAAGAAGAGACGTTCCAATCTGCAAAAAAATTCTTAAAGCGTGAAACATAGTTCCAAGCATATCTGGAGACTTTTGACAAAAACAGTACCGAGCTTCGTGGGGTCCGTTATGCTGGCCTTGGGACATTTGCTCTTGTTAGGCAATCTCAATGTGCGGTTTTGGAGGAGACCAGAGGATCGGACGATTACTCTCAGCCCAAGATACATTATACCCGGCAACAATCACAACGACAACCTGCGCCGCCTGTTACTCCTACTCCTGCACCACGACAACGGCATACAGACCTCCTTGATATCTCCGAAGACATGTCAAACCTCGAAGTATGGTCATCAGAGATGTCTGAAAAGGAGCTCCGCTCTATCACGAAGTCGGAGATGTTATCTCCTTTATCCCCATTAGATGGTGAAGAAGCCAAGCATCATCGAGCGACAGATGACGAGCAGACAGTCACACTGCACTTCTGGAATATTTAAACGCTATCAGTATTCACATTAAGGAAGTTAAAGGAAAGTGGTCATCTAGAAGGTATCGTTTCCTTTTGGGTAATGACAAGGGGAAGGTCTTCGAAGCACGAGTCGATGGATACCTTAGAGCACAGGATCCGGAGCAAGTTATCGCTATAGTAGAAGTCAAACCCCTTTTAAGCTCAACATCCAGGAAGGCAAAACTCGTTCAGATGCAGGAAGCAGCACAATTGGCAGCTTGGATCAGCCAAGATCCGCCCAATGATCTTGAGGATCACCGCACAAACAGAACTTTGATGAAGTATGCCAATTACTAGCAATTGTAGTGACCATGCTAACTGTTTGCAAGACGTCTGCTCGTGTCCCAAAATCGACAGGAGATCTATCTCGCCTTTGCCACATTTGATGTGAACTATGTGGATTACGTCCAGGGGAAAAATGCTGGAGTAAATTTCCTTGAAGTGCAGCAATACGGGCCATTCAGGACCGATATACAAGACCACATGCGTTCGCTCTCATACTTTATGCTTGCATTCGCTCTACAGAATTGCAAATAGGCGTTCTGCTAAACAGAAAACAAGGAATCTATACACTTATTGAACCTGCTTGGATATCGTACCCTCTTCTGACCTTCTCATAACCACAACACCCGACTAAAAGTAGCGTTTCAAAGCTTCTGTCGTCCCTTGGTAATCTTACCAGACCTGCTTTCCACACCTCGGTGAACTCTTTATAGCTGATCATTGGCGACCCCTCCAGCGACCTCCCTGGATCCGTTTCTGCATCCCAGAGATATGTCCTTGAGTCGAATGGCAGCGCATCCAAAAAGACACTATGCAGAAAGACTCCACTCCGCACCGCCGCAAACGTATCGACCAGAATATGTGCGAGCAGGATCGTTCGCCGCACGCTCTCCGCATATGTCCACGCCTGCCACGCGGTCAAACTTGCCGGCAGATGCTGCGGCACACGGCTGTACAGCAGCTTTGTCCATGCCGAGAGTGTTCTCAGCAGTAGTCCTGCCTCGTCATCCGAAACTGCATCCGGCGCAAACAGCAGTGCCATCTCTGCCAAGAGAAGTGCCTGAACAGCGCTTAGGAGACCTTCAAATCCACCTTCGGCCGGCCGGCTCTCAATCAGGCGCTGCGCAGCAGACTTCAGGTCCCACAGGCCCGCATAATTCCCAACGTAATGGTAGCTCACACAAGCGTCGAACACTTCCTTCGCGCGCGGACTGGACACCAATCTCATCTCGCTCAGCAGTGGGTGGATGAACGGCGTCTTGCCGGTGGAGCAGTACAGCTCGGGGTAATATCGTAGCGTGTTGACGAGGTAGGCTTGCGTCAACGCGGTGTGTGAGATGCGCACAGCCTTGATGGACGGCTCGAGGAGCAGTATGGACTTCCACTCGCGCGCCTTTTGCGCTTGTATGCGCTTCTCTTCGTTCGACTGTGGGACGGTGCCTTGAGAGGCCCAGCGTGTCATCATCGCCGCGTTGGAGATGCGCTGCTGGAGGTGGAGGCTATCCTGTTCTGAGAAGGTCGGAGTGGCGTACTCGTCGGAGGTGGGTTGTGATTCCACATTGTAAGTCTGTGGAGAGGCTGGCGGCCTAGCGGTGGTATCTATCTTTGGTGCTGCTAAGGGCTCGTTGGTATACTGGCAGGTCTTATTTCTCTGGCTACATCGTGTGCATTGTGGCATCTGGCGGTCACAACGGCGCTTTGCTCTGATGCAAGCAAGACACGAACGTTCGAGTGGCACTGATCTTCTCTGCTGCATGACTATCTTCTAAAGTACGAAACGAAGAACAATTGCTTTTCAACGCAAAACGTCAGGCCTCCCACGCGTAGCGTTACAGGACTTGAACTCAAAAGGCTTGAAGTCGCGCGACAGTAAATATCAGACAGATTGAGGAGACGGATAGACAAATTAGGACAATGACGGGTGGAAATCTAGAGCATTTCTAGCATTTCTAAAATGGTGAAAATGCAACGCGCGGTGACGCGCCTTTCTTACCCATGGCGAGCATTTTCTGGATCTCTCCCTATGAGGGCTCACTGGATCCGTTAAAGCCGTAAGTTAGTAAGAAATGGCACAGATGGCTTGCACCTACCATTTGACATTGCATCGCAGGGCTAGAGAATGAAGCGGGCCTTATTTCCCTCCCTTCTCTCCCGCGGCTCCGCAGCTGCAGTAGCGGGCAGATCTAAGCCCGAGTTTACGGTGTATACGGCGTACCACGTTCGCAATAATCGTAGCGAACAGTCTATAAAAGAAGGTGATCTGCCTGCATGAACACCTCGTCCATGTCCGCGTGGCTCGCAGGGCTGGGCTTCGCAGGGCTGGCGGCCCATGCCTGTGCTCTGCGTGCTGTCTGATGCTGTGAGCCTGTGATGCGCTCTGATGCCCGGAACAGGAAGGGGAGACGGATGATTAAGGCCTCAGAGATGGCCCGAGCGTCGCTAGCGATAGCGAGGAGATGTTGAAACAGACGTCGGCCGAGCAGGACGGAGAAGACGAATGGAAGGGAAGGTGACTTTGGTACCTGAGCATTAATAGGGCGCGCGAGGGCTAAAGGTTGCGAATTGAGGCAGACCGGGCCGAACCTATTCCCGGGCTTGCCTTGCTTGCCTCGAAGCGATCGGGTCAAGGCTAGGGAGCACCAGCACATCATGTATGTACTTGCTAGTGCTCCTGTCAGAGTCTGCGGTGCTCCCTAGCTTCGACCAAGCGATCGGCTCCACAGGCCCGGACGCCGCGCGATGCGGACAGCGCAGGGCTGACTCCTTGCCCGTGGGGAAGGCAAGCATAATAGCATGAGGTGATGTCGGCGACGAGGCATGGTGATGCAGTCGTTCCTCACTTCTCGGTCTCGCAAGCCTCGATGTGGACAATTCTAAGACAGGGCAATGCTTGGATCTGCTTGGACGGGCCTCGGCAGGCAGGCTGATTACAGTCAAGCAGCCGACACCTGACGAGATTCGCCGCTGTTGAGCAGTGAGCAGTGCGTGCGGCGGCCGCGGCAAGTCGGGAGACTTGCCATGGTAGATGGAGCGCTCAGAGAGGAAGATTGAGCGGGCGGACACGGGTGGACATGGGCGGACGACGGCAGGCATCATTTCGCACACTCGCTACAAGTGTGCGTTTCGGGACATTGGTGGGAAATTCGGGGATATCATGGGCGTAGGGATAGAGCAGAGGGTGGAATCTTCCGCGGAAGCCTTCCAATTGGGAGCATTCGACGGATGATGCCCTGCAAGCCATGTCCGGACTGGAGTCATATCGTCAAGCCCGTCAGACTGGCGGATTGTGGGAATAAAATCCTGATTTCTCATCTGTCCCTCTAGAAGGGTCTGAATAAGGCTCAATAAGCACTGCCCTGCGCCTCTCACAAGCCTTCGCTGTGCATGTATGCCTTGGTCGGAAAAGAAGGAGAAGTAAGGCAGCCGGAAACCCAGGTCGATCGTGATAGAATCTGGAGATCAGAAGAACTCCTTTTGCGGCACCGCAATCGAAGTTTCTGTCACCGCTAGATTATCTGCGCCAACGCTATGCAAGTACGCCTTGGACGGGAATAAAACAGTAAGGCACTCGGTGTCTGCACCGATTGAAGCAACGTTTGGGAGAATCAGAACATGTCATCTCCGGCATCACCACCGAAGCCTTCGTCACCGCCAAAGTCGTCGTCTCCACCATCAAAATACTTCTCTGCATTGTAATCGTCATTGTCGTCATCGTCATCTTCATTGAAGTCGTCATCCTGATCGTTGCCCTGTTCTTCCTCATCTTCGTTCACCTCTCCATCTTCATCCACTACAATTTTGGCTGGGCTGCGAGGGCCAAAGAGTTCGTCCTCAGCTTTATCGACAGGTTTATCGACGTTGGAGCTTTTCTTCTGCCTCATGTGCTTGAGTGGCTGTTTCTTCATCTTCTTAAACCTCTTCGCGCGCTGTTCGTCCGCGTACGTAGTGTCGCTCGGGTCTATCGTGGACCAGAGCTCTTTGGGGAAGAGTTCCTTCACTGCACTCGCAAGGAAGATTAGATTCAATCTCGTGTAGTAGACGAGGAATCCATACCGTAAGGGAGCGGATGCGCAGCCAAGTTTGGCTCGGTGCGCGCCTTCTTGAGATACTTGTCGCTGTACTTTGGCATGGCACTGAAGGTATCGGGAGGCTCAGCAGTCTTCTGCTCCTTCTTGACGAAAGCATCGTCGGCCAGATCGCAGTAGAATGGGCCATTGCGAGCGCGCTCGACATTGGCGCGATGGATGTCGACCACGACTTGCTCCCACTTGGTGATCGCCTTCGGCTTAGGCTTGCGTCTAAGCTGTGGCCATATTAACGAATACTCCGGCTTTGAAGTCAAGACAAAGTGCTCCATGACAGAGCCCCAAGACTCGAAGGACGGAGCATTGCTGCGATCGCCACTCTCATGCACATCATAGTTTGCCGCGCGATTAACTAGCGCGTCGGGGACATGCGGGTGGGTAGCCCACGTGCGACAAGCGCCGATAATTGGCTTGGAAATTTTCTCGGACTTGTGCGTAAATGGAAAGTGACGGACGGCGCACGAGACAAGATAAAAAAAAATAGAGCAAGCCCAAATCTAGCATACCGGAGGCCATTTCACGTTGAGCTTCAGCTTCTCCTCGTTCATCGCCTTTTCCATCTCTGGAGTCAGTTTCCAAGGCAGCTGCATGCCCCCTATAAAGACGGCCTTGCCGCCTTCTTCATCTCGAGCCATGACTGATGAGTGCTTGCGTCTCGTGTGTTGCTATGTGAATTTCGATACTGACAGTGTTGAGATTTTGGCCATGCCAGAAAACATGGGTGAGTGCTTGCAGTGAGGAAGCGAGGTGAAAAAAAAAACCAAATAGAAGAAGAGACGATGACGTGAAAACGAAGAATAGCTTCCTTAAGAAAGAGAGTGTTAATTCGGTGGAGGGTAACCACACCAAGGGGTCGCTATAATGTCGAGCCTAACCTAAACTGTCGTCCGTTTAGGACATATCCACACCTTGTTTCATGAAATAATAAAATCTGTGCATGATTTGGCCAATATCAAAAAGGCCTTCTCTTGTCTGAGATCTAACATAGCTCCTGATTCAGGCAAAGAAGTCGTCTTGGCCGCTCGTCTGCCTTCGATCATTCTAAGGTTCTACAAGCTGCCATAACGCAGTACCGGTATGTTTAGTTGAGATATTGTACTGTCATATCCAGGTTGCCTTTCGTGTTACCAATAGGCGCTCATGTTTACCATTTCAAGCTCATAGGAGACCTTATCCTACTTCTAATGAATGGCCAGGTTACACGGCGTTTCTGTTGATAGATGCGATATAGTGTTTCGACATTATAATCGCTGCCTTGGGGGCGGCGGAGTTGTGAGAAGCTCGAGCTTCAAGGCACCCTTGTGCGTCACCTCCGTCCAGCTCGAACGAACACACATGCCCCGCCAACACAACACCACGACGCTATTGTCTTTGGATTCGTGCAGGCGACTGCCTTGAATGGCGGTGCTCGCCACCTGTGACCATGCTCTTTGCCTCTCACTAATCGAGTTACTTCCATCATCCATCCTACCTCCATTAGAAGAACCACACTATCGAAGCTTCTCTTGACTGATGGGGTTCTGTCGGAAGGCAAACTCAGGTTGATTTCTGGAATCAAAGTGGCAACTCTGACTTGGCCAATACATACCGTTATTCCATTCTCTCTGCGCTAGCTCAGAGAAGTCCAGGCACCTGACGGTTAGGCATTCTGCAAACACGAGCAAGAACCGCAATATCGCAATATGGCGCAGAGAACATCATCTCAGCAACTCCAGGCTCATCTTGACCAGGTCAAAGATGGCTCGCACTCTCTGAATACCGACCTACTCGAAGAGTTCCGCGTATTTGGAGTTCCTCATCTGTCGCTTCAAGATTCTCAACAGCTTGCAGTTCAGCTGTATCAGCTCCTGCCTCTGTTACGAGAAGACCCAACTCCTGTTAACGACCTCCTCCAAACCCTACTCGAGCCTTGGCCACTTGACATCGTCCTACAAATCGAGCCTCCAGTAGACTTCGCAGCCGGCCTCGACTTACGAGCCAAACCGTTCCACTCGCTCACACTATCGTTGCTTGAGAAGGGTATATCAGATATAGCGTCAGCGAGGAGACTGGCAGCTACACAGCCAGAGGTATTCTCATCATTACTGAAGCTTTGGCTGGGCACAGATGAATCGGGCGTTGCTCAGAAGGCTGGGCTGATTGTATTTGGGTTGCTGAAAGCGGATAAAGAACTTGATGGCAGTGGCATATTGCCTTCTGCGGATGACGACCTGGCTGCAGACAATCCGATCTGGCGACGCATCTTCAGGGACCCAAATGTCTACGGCCTACTGTATTCCACGATGGACCTGAAGAAGCAATCAAACATGAGCAAGAATCAGAGGACACTTGCTCAGGCCAGGTTGATGGAATTCCTACCAAAGCTCGGCGCTCTAGACTGGAACGCTGCAGTTGAGAGCCACCTTCCGGATGTCGAGTCCACACATGGTCTCAAAGCTGGCCAGGAAGGCTTACTGCATTTTGCTGCGATCCACATGGTTGATGTAAAGGGGGACGTCCTTATGCACAGGAGCCTCATCAACTTCTTCGCAGATCTCATACAGAACTGTAGCGACTCGTATACCGGAAGGTAAGCGACTGCCCTTGCTTCTTTGTGCACTATAGACTCCTTTCGGCTTTTAAATCATTATCACATATTTTCATATTTTCACTACCTTCAGAGCAGAATACAGCACCCCTTATATTCTAAACTGGATATTAGCTTTAATCTCCACCCCTTTTGTTATATCAGCTCAAGTTTCTTAATTCCAAACGTCACATGGATACTGACTATCGCCCAGTCATCCATCAGCCTCTTCCGCTTTGTCCTTTCTCGTAGACAATAAGCTTCACGACCGCACCATGAAAATCTATTTAAACCCTAACGATCGCTCTCACGACCCGCTCGACATAACGTTCCTCTACTCCGCCGCCGCGGACTATGTTTCGGTATACACATCGATCTGCGCTGCGCATTTCCTTGCCTCCTCAGACGCGCGCAAAGCGCTTCTAACTCGTCTAGACAAATGTCTCAATCTTCCCCCATCTCGATGGCAGAATTCTCCGCCGCCATCCGCAGACCTACACGTCCTAGCTTCTGTTACGCGAGAGTTTCTCTTGCCATCCTCTAGCGCACTGTCACCATTGCTTTCTATTCCAACTCGCCCGGCCAATGCAGACGCTCTCAACACTCTCGCGACGGTCTTTCATGGTCCAGATACGCCTAAAGAGTCCATCACGTTTCCTCCTCAAGCGACGTCTACTATAGCGACTGCGAGAGAGAAGCCAGAGTCCGTGGCAGCACAGAAGCTTTATGTCGCATATCTGTCGCACAACAGTCGTATGTGGCAGGACGTCATCTCCACTGCAGAAACGGTCGCGATCAAGGACGCTGCACTTGCTGCCATCAACCTCATCTGCGCAGTGGCTACTGCGCGGTGGTCATCGGAGCCAGACGGCGATACGGCAATGAGCGGCACTACTGACGTCGGCGCAACGTCTCACACTGGAATTGAAGCGCTCCTCTCGCCACCCACACTAACTTCCGTGCTCCCGTACCTCCTACGCCCACCGCAGCAGTTTTCGAACCTGGTGGGCGGTCGAGGTGATGCCGAGGGCGCGGCGTACAAGGTAGCGGCTGCCAAGTTTGACGCTCTGAAGGTGGTGCAGAAGAGGCTGGAGGCGTGGATTGAAGAGGATGCGGAGAGTGAGAGTGTGCAGATGAGGAGGGGCGAACTGAATCGGATCGTGGAGGCAATCAAGGAGAGGACGAGGGAGGGAATTTGGGGAACTAGAGGGGATATCGGGGGCCGAATCGCCACGCTGGAACTTTAAGAGTCGATGAAGAGGTTGATGGGCTCAAAGCTCGAGGAAGTTACGAAAAGGCATATTTCTAAGTGTCTCAAAATTGTGGAGCAATAATGATATCACAAAAGATAAATTTTTCAAGTGAACAACCACCTTTCTCTACCATCCTGTAGTCGGATTCGTGAACTGTTGTTCAAGGCTATCATTTCGGCCACTGATAGCTGAGAAAATCTAGGTAGCCTCTCTTCCGGTGAGGTTCTCAATCATCTCGGCAACATCGAGGACCGTCTCATCGTTTCCAAACTGGCCAACGACTTGCATGCCACATTTTGTTTCAATGGATTGTTCATCCACAGACGCCACCGGCACACTAATGGCTGGTAACCCAGCTAAACTTGCTGGAACCGTGAAAACATCGTTCGTGTATGTCTCCAATGCTGTCTGGCCACGCACAGTATCCAATGTCGGTGGAAGCGTCGGAGCAGTGGGATGAAGGAGAACGTCCACTTTCCCATCATCTGCAACAACATGATCCGCCGTCTCATGTCCGATTGGCTCTTCAGATAGCAGTGGGTTCGAGGCTCGAAACACGCGGTCGAAGTCGCGCTGCACAAGACGTCGTGCTCGCTGCGCCTGGATGAAGTAATTGTCTATCGCTGCCGCACTAAGCGAGTATGTACCAAGTAGTATTCGTCTCTTCACTTCGTTGCCGAATCCCTCGCCTCGAGTCCGCGCAAATAGTGGCGATCGGTCCGGCGCGTCTGACGCGGCGTCCGCAGCTCTCGAACCGTAGCGCACACCGTCGTATTTGGCGAGGTTAGACGAAGCCTCGGCAGGTGCAAGGACATAGTATGCAGGGAGGGCGAGGCGAGTGGTAGGTAGAGAGACAGATTGAAAAGACACCGTTGCTTTGTAATGTTCGCGTAAAGCTGAGATGATCGAGAGCCAAGACTTGCGAACAGCAGGAGATAGTTCGAGGACGTTGTACTCAGATGGGATGCCGATACGTAGGTGGCGGTCTTTACGGTGGCTTTTGGCAGAGCCTTTGCGAATAGACACAGGAATGGATGTTGGATCCTGACGATCATGCTCACTTAGGACATCTATAGGATGTTAGTAGTATCCTCTGTAGACTTATTGCAGTATGAACCCACCAAATATATCTCGTGCGACACGTACATCGCGCGATAAGATGCCCACGGTATCGAGCGAATTCGCATATGCGATCACGCCCCATCTCGAGATCAAACCATACGATGGCTTGAACCCAACGATGCCTGTATAAGCTGCAGGAAGACGGACAGAGCCTCCTGTATCCGTTCCCAATGCCCTAATTTTTTTTTATCAATATCTCATCTTAACCAATATATCCACATGTCAACGTACGCCCAGCATTCCCGTCCCGCAACAGCTATAGCACTTCCACCGGAGCTGCCACCCGCAGAGAGAGCTTTGCCGTCAACATTCTGTGAGACCGGACCAAAGTAGGAGTATGTTGAGTGTGAGCCCATGCCAAATTCGTCGAGGTTCGTCTTGCCCGCAATCACAGCGCCGGCGCTCTGGAGCTTCAAGACGACGGTCGCATCGTAGGGGCTCGTGAATGATCGGAGGATACCCGAAGCTGCTGTCGTAGGCAGGTCCTTCGTGCAAATATTATCTTTGATGGCTATGAGATGGCCATTAAGCGGTCCTGAGTGGTATAAGAGCTCTGATTCAATTCTATAGCGATGGGAAAGTCTTCCTACCTGCATTCGCTTGAACCGCATGTTGAACCGCTTGCAAGACATTATCGGGGTTTGCTGCCGCAATGAAAGCATTGAACTGCTTTCTAGCCGCCTGGTTCGCAATACATCGTTGCGCTTCCCGAAGCAGCGACATATGAGCCTCGTCGAAGAGAAGATGCAGTCAAATTCAATTGCTTCCAGACAGAAGGGCAAGTGTAAACGGCTACGCTATTCCGTAAATGGAATAGTGGTATAATTAGATTTCGTATTTTGCACTACGTACCAGTCCTCAGCTCTAGCAGTCCATAGGCTGGACGATTTCCCGTCCATTTCCCACACTCATACCAATTCATATCGATGACCATCGACTGGACAGCGGGATCGAGGGAATCCAACATTCACAGCCAAGGGATCTATCACCTCTGGTAGAGCAGACGCGAGCTAAGTTTCAGTACTTAAGAGTTGTACATTCTGAATATGCTAGGTATCTGGTGGATTCGGGATGGTCTGGTTTTCACCGACACATCAGCCAAGAGATGCCAGCTCCTGCTTCAAATCGGTGGACGCGGAGGCGTCTGACCTGCCAGGCTGCACAGACTTTGTCGGAAATTATGTATATATCAGGAGGTGATTCTAGCTCACTAGCGCGTGAGCACGTGCACTTGAGTATTATGGCATTCCTCTCCTTGAATTTTGTCTCTTCAATCCATCCACGATATTCGCCACTTCGTACTCGCTGTGTGCTCTGACACTATATATCATCATTCACCATCCTGGGAGTTACATTAAACTATATCAGCCATGCCGACACGCAAGGTAAGTCTCCTGCGGCCGAAACGTCGCGTCGTCTAATTTGCTCAGCGTCAATCGTCCTCAGCTGAGGTGGACGACAAACCCGTAAAGAAGGCTCGCTCTGCCACGTCCAAACCAAAGGCGAAGGCGAAGAAGGACCTTGGAACATGTTCTCTAACCAAGAAAGAGATCGGAGATAGAGTGAAGGAGGCATTGACTCTTCAGAAGTACCATATCCCGCGAATGCGATTGGACGTATGTACATCCCCTCTCGTTCCTTTCTAACAACCCCGCTTGTACAAGCATACCATTGCGGGAGACAATGGTTGATCGCCTATCCAAACAGATGAAGATGGACGTCGCGTTCTTTCGATCTTTCTTCGTCAACAACGACGCGCTCAGCAAGCCGCTCCAAATTGCACCGAGCGACTTCGATGACACTTCCTCAGTCGTTGTCGTTGAGATGGGCCACAATCAAGCCGGCGAGCTACTTGGCGTGAGCAAAGTCAAAGGAGGTAATAGGATGGAGACCACCTACCTCGCTGCGATGTGCGTAGTCTTTCGACCGTCAGAGGGGCGCTGTACGATGTGGCTCACCGTGTAGAGTTCTGCTACTGGAGTTGGTAGCATTTCCACTAGACATCATTTAATCATAATCGAGCTTCTTGTCACTAAACTTTGATAGTTTCTTTGCTCTTTACTCGCCGTGCTCAACGGCTTTGTTGACTCATGGTTCTAGTAGTTCGGCCTCAAGCTTTGATTTAAGGCTGCAACTTCGCCAACGTGCCGTCAGGATCTTCAAAGTAGAGACTGTATCTTCCCTGGGGCCACTTCATTCTTGCCGTGATGGGGAGGCCCCTCTCTATCATGTGCTGATCGCGTTGCTCGACGTCTGAAATACTGTCAACGGCCAAACAGTAGTGCTCGAAGTGAATGTGAAGTTGCTTCTGCGAGTCTCTTCGATTCGTCCTCCGGGAATTCAACGATGTGTTCAGACGGTCCGTATCTGGGGATTCGATAATCTGGCTTTGCGGGGTCGGCTACAACATCTTGTGTCGTCATTTTAGCACGAAAAGCAGGAAGACAGTGTTGCCGAGATGGAGGCTTGCTCCTCGTCCAGACCCAGACGTGTTGGTCTTAATGCCAAAGTTGTCGAGATCACTTCTTTGCTGATGGGATACCGAATTCGAGTATCAAGACGATCATGCACAGAGTCTCTGTTACTGCTCCTGTCGTCCTCACTTCGCTACAACTTCGAGATATCTCCGTGCCCGGCTGCCCATCTTTCATAGCCTTCGACCATCTCTCGCGTAATGGTCTTACGATAATTCTGCACCAAGTCTTCAAACTCATCCATCTTCACCCTCTCATTCAGAATACCGTCATTGTCTCCACTCTCAAAGTTCGCGTGTGCTCTCAGTGCAGCGAACCAGGCAGCATCGTTACACATGGACGCGATTTCGGCACCCGAATGGCCTTCCGTCAACTCTGCCAACTTGAGCGGATCAACGTCCTCGAAGATTTTGGAACTCATGTTTATAGCGAAGATCTGTTTTCTGGCCTCCAGAGGCGGCGGCGACACGTATAATACGGCATCGAATCTTCCCGGTCGCAGTAATGCAGGATCCAGAATATCAGGGCGGTTGGTTGCTGCAAGCACCAATACATTATCAAGGTTCTCGATACCATCCATCTCGTTCAGTAAGGTCGTTAATACATTCAGTCCAGGTGTGCCGCCGCCGGACTTGCCGCCTCCCTCTGTGCCTCGTGAGGACGCAATAGCATCAATTTCGTCAAAGAAGATAACAGATGGGCTGGCAGCCCTCGCCTTGCGGAAGACCTCCCTAACGCTGCGTTCCGTTTCGCCAACGTACATGCTCGTCAACTCCGCTCCTTTCACTGCGACGAAGTTCAAGCCTGAAGATGCCGCTACAGCTTTGGCGGTGAGTGTTTTGCTGCAACCTGGAGGCCCGTAGAGCAAGATACCTCGAGGAGGCCGGATGTTAAAGGCGGACATGATCTCCGGATGTTTAAATGGCAGATCAACAAACTTCGAGAGCGCTGCTTTGACGGTTTCGGAACCCCCTATGTCGGACCAGGACACATTTGGCGTTGATAGAGTGATTTCACGCATAGCTGTTGGGCGGACTCGTTGTAGAGCAGTGGCGAAGTCTGAAAGGAGTATCTCTGGATTCTCCGGATGATCGTTGTCGGTAAATCCGTGCTCTATCCCTTTCCTAGACACAAAGTCCCCATTCGGTTTGTCTGTCGCAGTTGCTTCGCGAAGGATTCGAAGTTCCGCAGCGTGCGCGGCAGCTTCACACAGCTGATCCAAATCACGGCCGACGAACCCGTGAGTTTTATCACCAACAGCATCTATTACTGTGTCCGAGATTGATGTTAGTGAGCCCCTGAGTGCTCTTAATATTTGCCTTCGCCCAATTGCATCCGGAACAGGTAGCTCCAATTCGACATTGAAATAAGGCCGTAATTTTGTGTCAATATCATTTGGATTGCCTGTCGCTGCAACGACAAGAACTTGTGCCTCCCCAAGGTCGCCCATCTGCTTCGCAATAATCGGTGGTAGAGCGTAGTGCTTGCCCTCTCGATCGCCATTCCCCGCGAGGAGGTGCAAATCATCCATTACGATTAAGCTGGGTTGCTGTGATATTGCATCTGTAAAAGCTTTCTGCGCCATTGCTCGATTGGTAACTGAGTCGCTGTCGATGGTTGTCACATTGCGGAAGCCGGCCGTTTTGAGTTTGTTGAGCACCAGAGTCTTTCCTGTACCTTGCGGCCCATGCATGAGGATTCTTGCCGGCTTTCGACGAGGCCAGAGCTTTGATGATAGTCCATTCTTGTCAAGGAGCCGTTTCATAGCGGCGATGTGACCGTTTAGCTCTTCCAACTGGCGATCCAATGCTCCAATCCCTTCGCCATCAATTTGGATTGGGGTCATGGCATGCCCTTTCGAATTTTCTACTCCGTCAGGGACGGTGCTGTGAGAAAGATGCAAGATGCTATCGGTATCGAATGTCCAAGGTCGCACAGGCAGACCCGCAGGCAGATCTGGCTCTATTTTTTCAATGGTGAATCGTCTCTTTCTTCTACTGGACTTTGGGAGAACATCAATTACACCACCAGTCCAAATTGCTTCTAAGTGATCTGAAGTAGTCAGAGTCTGTGAGAAAGCTAGGGCTGCTTCGGATACTCACAGAGCGTCGAGTGGATGCTATATTTCAAGGCAGCTTCTTCTTCCCCCTCTTGAACACCTTGACCAGGCGTAACCTCTTTGGCCCAAATACTCTGGATTCGCGGAAGGTTCCCTTCATCCTTTGAGACAGAGAAACGGTCTTCCAGTTTGAAGCCGTACACTTCTTTGAATGAGTGGCTTGCCTTCACGATCGCACGAGAACTTTTCGCATCCCCGAGCCAGGCAATCCCCACACCTGCCACCGAGCCGGCACTGAGAACACAACGATCGCCATTTTGCAATCTAAGTGTCTTCAAATCGTCAGGGTGAAAATAGACGCGGAATTCACCGTCAAGAGTGGACGACTTTTTCTCAAGTAATCGAAGTTTGAACGATTGGGCTTCTGCCATTGCTGCAGTGAAAGAGCTTGCGTCGAACAAGCCAAGGCAAAAGAAGCCAGTCGCATTTCATGCTTGTTGTCCGACTGTGCGATTTTCAAAGAAGGGCAGACCTCGCCTTGAACTTTTTCCTTGGGCGAGCTAGCCACCAACCCTAACCCTAAAGATACATTATGGCGTTATCAAGACCGAAAGGCTCCGAGCCCCATGGGGACTTTTATAATACAACAATTTCTTGCCTGCTGCGGATTTGCACAGGCGAGATGCGTGAATGCTTTATAACCTACTTGATTGTTGCTCTGGCAGACTTTCCTTCTGCGAGACCTGGAGGCTGAAACATTCCTCTGGACTCTTGTGCCTCAAGCTTCGACTACCACACGATTAAATCTCCGACTAACTCGCAAGAGGTTGTCTTCATCTACGAAGGAGTGTCTCAAACAACCCATTGCCCTCAAAAACAGATCCCATCTCCAGGCCGCTTCGCGTTCCGTTACCAAACATGGCAGACGAAACGAAAGATCAGGTGGCAGAGTTTCTTGACAAGCTGGATGTTACTTCTGCTTCCCTTCGAACGCTGGTAGACAATATACGTTCAAAATCCGGACCCATACACGTCGTTGTCTCGATCCTCGCAGGTACCGGCAAAGCGGAGGAATTCTACAAGAAGCACATACCGAAATTTCTCGCCAAATTCGATCTCAAACAGGGCGATGACTATACAACGCATTTCACAAAATCGGCTACTACCGTCACAGAGCTCGCTCAGGAAGTATTTGCGATACAAGCTCGGAGCAAGCAGGTCTTCATTATCCTCCTCTCTGGCGATGGCGGAATCGTCGACTTGCTTAATGGCCTCGCCGCTTCTGCTCACAAAGACGGATATGTCCCTCCCATCGTAGCGGTACTTCCGTTTGGTACTGCCAATGCTCTAGCACATTCTTCAAGAGTCGCATCAGACGAAACATTCGGCCTCTCCACTCTCTGCCACGGGTCACCGAAGCAGGTACCCATTTTCAGTGTCCAGTTTTCCCCAGGGGCACGTCTAGTCACTGACGAAGGACGGCGTTACGATGAGCTCCCACAAGTACTATCTCCCAAGCCCCCACATCCAGTGACACAAAAGGCTGCTGAGACCAGTTCTATCCCCATACCGCTGCTCTACGGCGGCGTCGTGTGCAGTTGGGGCTTCCATGCTGCCATTGTTGCGGATAGCGACACCGCCGAGTTCCGCAAGCACGGCATCGAGCGCTTTAAGATGGCTGCCAACGAAGCGCTCTGGCCATCCAATGGCAAAGGCCCCCATGAGTATGTCGGCGATGTGTACCTCTCCCGCAATGGGAAATGGATTAAGATCCCACGAGAGAAACATAGCTATATCCTGGCCACTACGGTATCGAATCTGGAACAGAAGTTCGTGATAAGTCCGGCATCGAAGCCCATGGATGGGAGCTTGAGGCTTGTGCACTTCGGACCTATGGGTGCGGATGATGTTATGAAAGTCATGATGCAGGCTTATGATGGAGGAAAGCATGTCGACGAAGAGACGGTGGGATATGAAACCATTGATGGGCTGTGGATCGACTTCAAGGAGGATAGTGATGAAGATGATGACGGGCAGCGATGGCGCCGTGTATGCGTGGACGGCAAGATCATCGCGGTAGAAAAGGACGGGTGGATATGTGTGACGAAGGATCCGACGACGGTGCTGGAGCTTATCGTTCCACCCCGATGAATAAGGGGTGTGGTACAGTTGGGGAAAACATCCAAGGTCAAGACTCACGAGGAACGTTCTGGGAAGAAATGCGGATGAGATATAATAACGCATAAAGCGTTCTTCTAAGCGTTAGAATGCAATATCCCTCAATTAATCAACTGATCCTTTACTAATGCAAACTGAGGAAGCTTTTCGAAAGGCACATTTTATGGTCAGGGAAGCCGATCCTGACTGAAATGTTCCCTCAGTGTCAGTCGTGAGCGTCGGTGCTATGCTTCCACGTAGAACGTGGTGTAGGTTAAGTAAACGACCAAAGAAAGAATCCCAAAAAGCAAAACACTCAAGACTCATGCCTGATACAACATGACAAGGTTCTATTTCAATGCATCGCAAGACCCGTCAGCTGGCCTTGGTCAATGTTGCCTGATGACAGCGCCAAATGGAAGTCACGAAAAGAACGATGCACCGGCACATTCGGATGCATTCAGGGACTGACCCTTAATCACAAGGCTGACATCGCTGTCCTCGATTGGCCTTGTCAATTCATCCTGATAACGCTGGCGGGTCTCTTACTGTGAGCAATACGAGAAGAGCGACTCGTCCTTGTCCGATGAAAGGCTCCTTTCCATGGCGCGACCGATTTGCACGTCGACCTCGACTAGATGGTGCTCCTTGCTCTCACGAGCTTCGCTTTGGTCCTGAGCCAAATCCTGGTAGTCGTTTGGCAATTGTGATACGACAGTCTCATCGTCGAGCTCAGTTATACCGTTGGTTGAGCCTGGAGCGGCTTCGCTCGTGCTTCGTATTGTTATGGACGATGGATGGCGGTGCCGGGATGCGGTGGCTTCACCAGGGACGGGAAGCGCAGAAACATGTGTTGGGCCACCGAGTAGGGAAGCAGCACGGTCGGTGAGGTCCAGATCTTCGTCGTCGGAATCTTCAGGCTCGTATCCACTATCTTCAGCCGGAATTTCTTGATCATTGGAACTGGCGAAATCGTGGCTCGAAATCGATGTGTTGGGTAGATGTCTTACGAACAAAGGAGCTTCTCCAGTAGAAGTATCAACAGGAGAATCAAGTCCAAGAAAAGATATGTCGCTGTCACTGCAACTCTCAGGAAGGCTAGGAAGAAGCGGCTCAAATGCCTCCATCCCTCCATCGTCGTCGGTGAGGCCGTATAAATCGTTGTTTGGGTCCTCTGAGCTGGTAGGTGGTGGCCAATCTCCACTCACGTAAACGTACCTTGGGCTGAGGCCGCCATCGATATCGCCACGCTTGTATTTGTCAATATCCTCAATGAACCGGGGAGTCTCTGGTCGAGGTGGCGTATTCTGGTTCGTGTCTGGGTTTGTGACGCGGAGAGGCATAGGAGATGGGCTGGGACTATCGATCTCGCTCGTTGGGGAGTTAGACCTGGAGCTGTACGCGATCGATATTGCACGTGATATCTGGGTCGTTCCTTGCAGTACGGGAGACTCTGTACCCCTAACTGTGATCTTTGTACCGTCGACGAGCTCTTCTGAAGAGATGATGCGGTCGTAAGCGAGACACTGTGATCCAGCAGACAAGCTAATGTCGTCCTTCGATTCATCACCAGACTCCGATTCGTCGTCAGATGGAGGCGGCAGGTATGATTCATCGTTATCATCATCACTTCCCTTGTCCACATCATTCCCACTAGCGTTGCTAATGCCATCATGGAGCGGATCTCCAGTGTGTGAAGCGCAACGCTGGGGAAAATCTGTGCCTGGTAGACTCCCACATGAAGCGCGGTTTGAACTGGTACTTCCGACTGTGTTAGACTCCGGACTAGCTGAAACGAAGAGGCGGCGAAGCACTGAGGGATCCGTAATAATCCGCGTACTCGGGGCCGAGCCACCGGGTGGAGTGGAAAGTTGACAACACAACGGCGTACTGAGATGTCCCAAGGGAGGAGGAATCCCATGGTAAGAAGCGTAATACTCAGGATCATACAGTGAAGTGTTGATGCGGGCGCGCCGCACAAGCTCAGAGTACGTTGGGGTACTGAGATTCGATTTTTTCTCCTGACCGTGCTGAGTTTCGATTGCTTGCTTCAGAACCATTACAGATGCCTGGCAGAGCGCTAATTGACGTTCCAGGCGTCTCAACTCGGCAATTTTTGTGTCATAGGAAAGCTGTGCAACAGTGGTGTGAGGCGTTGGACACTTAGGAAATCTATACTAATTTTAGCAAGCCTATTGCTCTGGAAAATGCAGTAACCTACTCGATCGGTGCGACCCGTGAAGCGGTTGGATCAAGTTGTCCAAACACGTCATTAGGGTGACCCACAATTGGCACGACTGGCATCGCGAGGGTGCATCCAAGTCGTGGCGTGTCCAGGCCTTCTTCTTGAGCTCTAATCTGTCGCACTCGCTCAGGTGGACTCAAAAGTGGATCCAAGGTGCAGTAAGGCGGCGGGTTAGCAATGGCGGAGTTGCTCGCTGTCGAGAAGGCTTCGATGGGATCCTGTTTGACAGGTTCAGCTGCTTTGGACGGCTCATCTGGCTCTGAAGATCGATGGCTCTCAGGTGAATCTCCTGGAGTGGCTTGCATGTTGGACGGCCTTAGAGTCAGAGTCGTGCTGACACGCCTTTCCATGCTAGCAATATCTTCGAAGCGGCCCCGTTCAAGAACGCTAACTGATATGCTTGCCCCTGGCATAACTGCAGAGTCTGTAATGTTAGGGTCCGCAGCGTCAAATGGTGCTCGGTATTCGTTTATCCGCGACTCTGACTGGGGGTCTAATGGATCGACGAATGGATCATTGAGCGAAGACAAGGCCTCAGGCATGTGGGAAGAGCGAAACGGCGAAATGGTGCCCGTGTCGCGGACGTCCTCGATAACAGGGACGCTGGTGGGTGTCCCAAGCTGCTGATACTCCTCACAATCAGATTCGAAAAGCTCAGATTTAGGCACATCACCATCCGGTTGCTCATATGCAACTGTTGGGGGGATGCTCCCAGCGATAGGCGCTGGTGAACGAGGCTGTGTGCCGACGACGAAAGTCTCAACATCATCTTCGATGGTCAACTCTTCATGGATCAGGGCACTGAGAGGCCGACCGGAGATGTTGATGTTGACGGTAGGCGCTGGAATCGGAATGGGAGACGAGTGATGCACCTCAATGTCGGCAAAATCTTCTGGGGCTGGCGTATTATAGCTCGATACATTCGATCGAGGTTTATTCATCTTGCGCGACCGAGACGAGAACGTAGAGAGAATGCTCGTTCTTTTGTATTCGCGATGAGACGGGGATGGCGAGAGTTGTTCCGAAGTTGACAAAATCGACGAGTTCTCGAGGTTAAGCACGCTTGCAGACGCTGGAGTATGGTAGGAGCTAGACCGATCCGGAATCGTTATTGGACTTTGGTGGGGTCCGCGGTCGAGCAGAAATGAACCATGGCGCTTCAAATGATTTTTTAGGGACAAGGACAAAACGCTGACAGACGCCGACTTTGCGAATCCCTCTGGAGTCCTAGGTGTCCCTGACATCCTCAGAGGAGTGTTTTGGTCGCTTCAGTTAGGATAGAAATCAGCAAACGGCCCCATTGATATCGACTAGACCTTACGTTTCATCTTCAGCATTCATTGCAACTTCGAGAATATTCGAAATGCTGGATCTGGCCTTGTGAAGGTTCCTGCTGACACCAGCCACCATCTTCTTGGTAATGGTCTGTTGCCACGACTCAGAGGATTGTTTGATCTGTGTCGATTCGCCCATGCTGATGCCCGAGTCTTTTCGAGTGGGTGCTCTTTCGGCGGGGTCCATGGTGCCTGGACCGAGTATTTTCAGGGGAGAGCAAATGACAGTTCGATGCAAGCCGTTACAACGGCACCGAATAATAAGATGGGAGAATGAGATGCAAGTAGAACTTGAAAACAACAGCAAATAAATTGGGGAAGGTAGGGCGTGCCTGCACGAACCGTTATAGCCGTCCCGAGCAACGCGAAGCCTGCGACTTATAGCAGGAGCCATGAGCTCGACCGCGACCGACTTACTTCTGCAATATCTCCTGCTGGTAATTTGAAGGTATCGAAACGCATTGGTCACCTTTAGCACACAATACCCACTCTTAACGGAAGGTTCAACGGCGAACTCGTAGTCGTTGAACGAGGTGGGGAAATCATCGTCAAAGAGAGATGACACAGGTAACGCGAAAAGCAAAGACGGATCATTTGGTTATGGTGCAAGAGGGATGGGACATGCTTTTCTTTTCAAGATGCCGTTTTCTCGCAATCCGCAACGAGACGGTCTCCTCAGTCGTCTCTCAGGTTGTCCAGCAAAGCGCCAAGCCCTGTGGCCCGTGCCCGGACGCGCTTGCATTTCTACACGCGATCGCGGCTCTGAAATCTATCAACGAACGCCCCTTCCGCACAAATTTCCTCCTCACACATTCATTCTCGCTTACTGCGAGCTTCCACTGTCTGGAAACTTCGGTCTTCGGGCCTCGAGCATCAAGCACGTTGAGAGTATCGACTGCCAGTTGGTGTTCTCAACATGGCGCAAAACACAAAGGCCGCGGAGGTCTTCAACAAAATGATTCAAGAGTGTAAGATCCTGCAGAACCTTCACCCCGGCTTGAGGCCACACTGACATTGCAATTCCGTAGCTCGAGAGCGCAAGAAGAATGAAGAACGCGCCAATGCCATGTTGGGAAGCGGACGCCGCTCCAGTGCACCTGGAGTAGCAAATGTGGGCAAAGCGCGAGGAAACCTTGCTAGTCGGATGGGAGTAGCCAAGGTTAGAAGCTGTTTACAGACTCGCCCATGCGAAGTTTGACGTTACCGTTCAGAAATCTGTCTCTCCATTCGCACGACCGTCTTCGACGAAACCAGCCGACCGCTCTCCTGCCAATGGTTCTGCAGCGAGATTCAAGTCTCGGCCCTTAGCACGAACAGCGTCAGATTCACGACTGGATCGAAGGAATCGAGCCCTGGAGGACGCAGTTACGCACAATTCTTCACCAAGTGGCTTGCGTAACCAAATTGACAATCGTGACACCCAAACAAATGGCTCTGGCTTCAGCATCCGCGGTCGAGCTGCACCTGAGACAATCACCGTCGTGGCTCAGAATCTCGCACCAGGTACAACAGCAGCAGACATGGAGGCAGTCATTCAGCCACTTGCGGGTGAGGTGCAGTGCAAAATTGTGACTGCGCGACCGACTGTCATTTGCGAGATCGTATTCCAGGATAGAGCCGCGGCAGATAAGATTGTGCAAATGTTCAACAACAAGATGGTGTGTCTCGAAATATGGACACGTGCAGAAGAATGGCAGCTAACTGTCTCAGGCTGATGGCCGGAAGCTCTATGTCTACATCAAGGACTCAGCGAACGCTCCCTCAAATGCCCCTTCAAACGCTCCCTTGCCAAGTAGAGCGCCGCCAACTGGACCCCGAGCAGATCGCGAGCGCAATGACAGGCAGCTGGAAGATGAGATGATGGATGTTGATGATGACCGTCGCCGGTATGATGAAGAGCGCAGGTATGACGAGGAGCGCAGGCACACTCGTCGAGCCGATCCTGAGTACCAGGATGGACGATATGGCTTTGAGGAGCCGCAGAACTACCGCGATCCGAGACCTGCTGGCCCCAGAGGTAACCAGAGGGATGGTCAGAGGCTGTACTCTGACGGCATGGTCGGAAGGCGAGGTGAAGGAAGGTACGGACGCTGAGAGCACTATAAGCTCTCGTCCTCAGTCTGGTTCGGAGCGTTTTGGCCCGTCGCCTGCTCGCAGTACCGTTGGGTCGTCGATATGGCAAATTGGCTTATGCTAAGTCTAACAAATGGAAGCTTCACGTCTGGGGCGGGATGGAGTGAAAAGTAATACGCATCATCTCTGGCTGTGGTTTGATGTTGAATAGTATGCGGAGCGATGATGCGTCACGAAAAGGCGAAACTAGAGCAGCTGTAGGATAAAATCGAGAAGAAAATCTCTGAAAAATTTCATGGCTGTGACTACGCTATCCATTAACTTAAAGTACCTCAATGCTGGACTCTGACTTCGCATGCACGTGCATTCGCGACTTCGCGCGCGTGAACTCACCCTGGCCCAGTTGCACTGTGTGGAGTTGAGCCGCTCTCCACTCTGCACAAACCCAGCTTCATCACCACCAAAATACAGCAATTGCGCTGGCCCATCCTTCCTCAAACATTATTATAGCCTTTGGATCTCGCAAACCAAATATGTCAGAGCAAAATACCTCTGCGGTTGGAGCAGAGTCCGCTCAACCCTGGGACGAAACCCGCATACGCGCTTCATTAGCACGCATCGAGCAATTGCAAAACCAAGTACGCTTCCAATGCTCTTAAATGCACTCTCAGAACCCGAATGCTGATATTATTCTCGCTAGCTCGATGCGCTGCGCTTCGTTATCCCCACAATTACCGCCTCTGCTGTGAATCAAGGCACCTCGAGGACGACGTATTTCAAGCAATTTAGCGTTACGGCTATTGGTGGGAGCGAGCAGCTGGAAAAGTTCAAGCGCGATTGGAGGGATAAGAGCACGCAGGAGATCTTCGACAAGGCCAAGACAAGGAGAGAAGAGGACTCCAATCTGAGCATGGCGGTTGGGGTGCCGAAGTATGGGTGGATTGAGCAGGATGAAGGAGGGTCGGCGTTGAGCAGTACAGAGGTGGAGGATATGAAGAAGACTGTCGAGATGTGGAAGGAAAAGCATCCAGAGGTTAAGGTGAACCTGGAGGACGAGGATAGCAAGGCAATTGTGAGTATCTACGGCTGCAATTGACTGGTGAGCCCTGTTAATGTGATATATAGGTTCAGTACACCGCTGGACCATACAGACTCCACTTTACCGTCGCTCGTGTTGTTGAAGACAATCGGAAACAGGTCTATCAAGTCTCATGCTCAGGAGCGAAGCCAGTATTTGCGGCAATGGAACGATGCATCGCGTCCCGACCTCGAACAGATCGTCTATATGACACTCTGGACATGCTGTCTGCCTACTCGAATCTGCCAACTGCTCAGTGTGCCACTTGCAAGCGTCTGCTAGATCGTCAGGCTACCATTCCTGCTGCGCGGAGACGGAAGCAGTCGGCGTCTCCTCCGGCTGAGAATGGGACAGATGTAGAGTGGGACGCCCTTCATGAGAGCTGCTTATCACGATGAGCATGATCTGGCCTTTACGAGCTTTCACGACTCACGAACGGGCAAAGGATAGAGGTTTGGTTTACAACTACAAGGACTTGGGACTGTTTTGTAGGATACATGTTGGAATATGAATATCGATACCCACCAAAAATCAACCCCAACACCGTCTGTTAAGCCCGACAGGATAATTACAAGCCAATCATTCCGTGCGTCTACAGGCAAGCCTAACAAGCCAGCAATAGGGTTCACAATTTTAGTTCTAAACGAAAGAACTCCCCTTGACATGGCAACCTCAGCCGGCCTCACCACATGGCATTATTGTAGCCGGCCAGGACTGGCTGCGGAGTAAACCACCAGCCATCCGGAGTCCTGAACCTCCGAGGGATCTGATCCTTCGTTTTCGCCCCCGTCTCCCACTTCACGTCACTCCACATACCCTCATGCCCGTCTTTCCACTTCCTCGTCCTAAAGTCGTACTTCTGCGCTGCTCCCCTTCTTGCATGCCAGAACGGCTTGCCAATTCCTCTGTCACGTGGACCGTCTCCAATCACGGCGTTGAAAGCCCATGGGTCGTTCTCTGGGCGGTCGAGGAAGTCCCAGCGCGACCACTGCGAACGTGTCGGTGCATCCCATCCGAGACCTCGACCACGGTGCGTCGCGACGAAGATGTCTGGGCCGCTGTTGGTTAGAATGTCGGCGAGGCGGCCAAGGCGGGTGCCGCGTTTGCCGTCTTTTGGCCAGATGAGGGCGTGTCGTTTTGGCGTTTTGCGCCGGACGGTCCATGGTGCTTGATATGCCATTGTTGGTTGGGGACTTGGTTTTTTTGGGGGGTTCTGTTTTTTTAGCAAAATATATGTGCTTTTGGATTGGAAAAAAAGGTAGATGAATTCGGGGTTCAGAAATTAGAAAGAGACAAGAGCAGATATCCACCCAAGACAAACAGGTTCTGATGTCCAAACCTTCTCAACGGATCTTCTCTGCTGTGATCAATCTACCTTATGACTCTTACTATATACCTCAACTGCATGGCAGTTGCCTTGCTGTCGTTGTACGGTCCTGTATGTGTGATGAAAGTTTGATCAAACAAACCGCAGCAACTGGAGGAATATCAAACCCAAACCCAACGAGCGGCAGCAAGATTCACTCCAGACTCACGCAGGTATTTGCGGATCGGGAAAACAGCGAAATGGCGCAAGAAAAGCTGCTCAGGTAGCAATAGAGGGAACTCTTTTGGGCATCTGTGGGAAGTGAATATTATCGTCTGAGAGTTCTGCTGAGAGGTTTGACGCTGTGGGTCAGGAACAAGCGGGGAGAGTGTTTGCAACAATGTTCGTTGAGCAATTTGGAAGATACTGCAGAACTGATTGCCTGTGTAATAAACGCGTTTCTTGGGCGATAATGGAAGGAACGCCGTTGGGATACCAGAGCAAATTCAAAGTGGAAATCAATTCTTGTCAAATATTGCCACTGAAAGGACATACTTAGATGCTGTTAGAAGTTGAAATTCGTGAGCATCTCGGAGCATGTGACGGAAATTTTGGCAATGCCATGATAATGAAAGCCTGAAACTTTTGAATGGTTGCACGAGGATATCGCAAGAGAGGTGAGATCGGCGATTGCTACCTGTTCTCCATTCAAAGTTCCGTCGACTCTATTTTGATATATACATAAGGGACTATTCAAACAGCCGTTCGTCCGCTCCTCGAATCAAAAATATCTTGGTTTACAGCTTGCTGATGAAGAGTCTTGCGGCCCGTGTACGCACCGTCTTGGGCAGGACATATTTCGAGAAAAGGTAGATGAGAGTCGGAAGGCAGATGAAGGCAACTGTAACCTCGTTCATGAAGTAGAACGGGACGAGTTGGGGCATGGCAGCCTTCAGGATGACCTGTAGTTCTCCCAATTAGCTTTCCAGCATACTCGGAGCTGGCTCCATAGGTGCACGGGAGGTCATACCGATGTATTGAGCTCGCTCTCTTGGCTCTGACCGGTGGTCTGCTGTCTTCCCTCCTTGCGGATCTGTCCGAGTTTCTGGACTTGCGCGTTGATGGATGGAGTGAACGGGGCGACATTGCGCTTGGTGGTGAAAGTGGCAATCGCAGCCGGCCTGACAGCAGGCGAGGAGCGCACAATCGATTGTGCGAGAAGGGGCTGGCGCTGTTGCAGCGACCGAGCAAGCGGTCGGAGGAGTCGGGCGGAAGACATGCTGGGTGCTGTTGTGAGAGCGATTGTGTCAGCGGGGAGCTTTGCCGGTTATGCTGTGATCGTAGGAAGGAGAATACATACAGCTGGGAGCTTCACAAGCGTGTCGGAGATGGCAAACGGACCAATTGAGATGGATTCTTGTGGTGGTGAAGCTGTTCGGGCTGCAGCACTGAGGTTCTGCGGAAGTGCCAAGGCTACGCGCGCGGCTATATCCTAACCCTGTCACTATTTTTAAGCGCGACAAACACGAAATCGCGTCGAGCTCTTGTTTGCGCGCAACAGCTTCCCTTCCAGCCTGCCTTTACCACCACAACCACACACCCAAAGGCAGCGCTGGCCAACCTGAGGTTGCTGCTTGATTCCACCGCAGCCCAGCATGTCGTCATTGTTCGGGAACTTGGGCGGAAACGGCCAGAAGCCGAACTTGTTTTCAGGTCTTGGGGGGCAGTCAACGTCCGGTGCAACGACGAGTGGGCAAACAGGTCCCTCTCTCTTCGGCACCTCTACTGGAGCGAGCAATGCGACAAGCTCGGGTCCGAGCACTTTCTCGGGTTTCAACACCGGTGCGACTTCTACGAGCTTTGGTCCAAGCCTCCTCCCGCCCTCTCAGCCCGCTTCCACTGGCGGAGGACTCTTTGGAGGCTTGAACACGAAGGCTACTACTTCAACTGGCGGACCGAGTCTCTTTACAACGTCTCAGCCTACGACGACTAGTGCCCCGAGTGGTGGCTTGTTCATTGGTGGCTTAGGTGGCCTGGGCACCACCACTGCTGCGACTTCATCAAGCACGCAACCCACCCAAACCGGATCGCTGCTTGGTGGATCAGTGTTTGGGGCTCCACAAAAGCCTCAACAGGGTCAGCAGCAGGGACACCCTCAGCAGTCAGGCCATTCTTCGCAGCAGCAACCATCGCAACTCGTTCAGGAGGCCATTAATGACCCAAACGCGTCCAAACCTGTCCAGTCAGCCTACTTCGATCATTTGCTGGAGCGTGGAAAGAAGAGGAACAATGAGAAGAATGGGACATCGCAGCTCGGTGAGCTGCCAAGCCTGCAATTGGGCCTAGGAGATATTGCCCGGAAAGTTCGTAACTTGGGGACTGGTGGGCCTTCTGCTGCGCAAGCGCGTGGCACTGGCGACACAAAAGCGTACATTATCCTAACCTTATGCTGTGTTTGAGACGGAAGTGGGCTGACAAGATCATGTAGTCATTACCTCCTTGCTGCTTCGGGTGTCAACACGGCGACGACGTTACGTGACCTCAACAGTTTCACGGCGCAAGCTGGTGCAAGTGTTGCCCCGGCTTCTCGTCCCGAAGCCGTGGACACCGACCTGGATAACTATGTCGCGAGCTTGAGAAATCAGTCCACCCTCGATCTGATCGCCGAAGGACTAGAGCAGTCGAAGAGGGATTTCGATGCATTCTTGGAAGAGAGCGTGCAACTTGAGTGGGACCAGCAAAGGAGAAGAATCTACGAACATTTTGGCCTAGCTAGAAAAGACGACAATCTTGGCGGAAGTGTCGACGGCGGAGCTACCGGCGATGATCGAGGTGCGTTTGGGAGATCGTCGAGGAGAGGCCGTGGCTTGGGCAAGTCATCACTTGCTACAAGCATGGCATTGGGCGCATCTGGTATGACCCGATCAGTCATTGGTGCTCCCCAAGCAGGCAATGGACGAGCTAGCATGTTTGGCGAGTCGCCAGAGAAGACGACCCCGACTAGTACTCAGGGGGGTGTAGCAGATCGCTTCCAAAGGGATCGCCAAGAGAAATTGGCCGAGGAAGTCAAGAACCTCAATGCTGCCCGTATAAGAAAGACAACATTTCCCGTCTTGCACCGATTTGCGGAAATTGAGAAAGAGGCTGGCGTTGACAATGTACAACCACTTGTCGACTCGTACAAGGCGGTTATTGCCATCACTGGAGAGAAGTCGAACGTCGCTCGCTTATCTGAGCCTGGAGTTCTTCATGAGAGGAGCTACAGGCTGGAATATCGCGAAGAGGGCGAGCGACCCAATTCTGACGAAGCCATCCGCCTACGCAAACGCATAATCAACGGCTCTCGCACCTTCCTCGAAAACCAATTCTTGGACCAACTCACCACTCTTGTCACTAAGAACCCTCGCGAAGCCCAGCTGGGTGGTGTACCCTCTGTTGTTGACAAGATCCGTGGCTTTGTGCGCATCCTTGAAGCTCGTAAGGAACTAGGCTGCGAAGTTACGAAACTTCAGCACCTAGGCAATGACTATGTGTTCGTCATACTATACTTCCTTCTCCGCTGCGGGCTCCTCGAGGATGCGAAGAAGTACATTGAGGAGCATAGGGTCGCTTTGGGTCGCATCGACAGGAACTTCAAGTCTTTCGTTGAGTGCTATTCGAAGGATCCGGACCGTCGTTTGCCACCTGAGTTGCAGCAACGGATCACGACAGAGTATCTCAGCCAGACAAAGGTTGTTGCCGACGACAATAGAGACCCATATAGGGTCGCATGCTACAAGATTCTGGGCCGCTGCGAGCTCTCCCGCCGCTCGCTTGATAACATTGGAGGTGGTTGGGAAGACTGGCTGTGGTTGCAATTCAGTCTTGCAAGGGAGCAGCCCCGTGCAGAGGCCAGTGCTGGTGAGACGTTCGGTCTCGAGCAACTCAGAGAGGTGGTTAGAGATATTGGCACAAGACATTTCCAAGTCGGCCAGAGCAGTGATATCGGTGGCTACGGGACTTACTTCTTCCTTCAAGTCTTGGTGGGCTTATGGGAGGGTGCGGTCAATTGGCTTTATCAGCACGATCTCATTGCTGCTGTGCACTTTGCCATCTCAATGGCGTACTATGGTCTTCTGAGGATTGCAGATTTCTCGGCGCCGCAGGAGCTGTGTAAGACTTTCTTTCTATCGTGCCATATAATAATGAACTGACAGCTCTACCAGTAACATATTCGACCCGCCAACTGCCGCAACTCCATTTTGGCCTGATGATCGGCTACTATACCGCCTCCTTCCGTACAGCACGACCCCTGCATGCAGTCGACTACCTCACTCTAATTGCTCTCAATGCCGACTTGGAAGGTGAAGCAGGCAAGCAGCAAGCCCAGCTGTGCTACGAAGCCCTCCGCGAACTCGTCCTCGAGACGCGCGAGTTTGCCGCGCTGCTTGGCGACGTCTCAAGTGACGGGAAACCCGTCAAGGGCGCGATTGAGACCCACAAAGAGTTGCTGAAGTTGGATGATGAAGACGAGTTCTTGAGGACGATCACGTTATATGCCGCCGGCATGGCGCAAGAGGCCGGCCGAGTTACGGACGCAGTGCTACTGTTCCATCTTGCGGAACAGTATGACTCTGTTATTCAAGTCTGCAACAGGGCATTGTCCGAATCGATTGCAATCGAGCTAGGTCAGGAGCCAATGCGTTTGGAGCCTCTGAAGCCCGCATCACAGGCCAACGCGCAGAATGGCGTCAAGCAGCAGCAAGGCACGTCTGTCTCCTTGTCGCTCACGAGTATCGAAAATCCCGAGCAATTGTCCCGAGCGATGGCAAGAATCTACAACTCCAACGCTCTGGACCTCCAGCGTATCAAACCGCAGAACCGCGAGACGTGCGAGAAGCTGGTAGCTATTGCCGAAGCGAAACGTCACGTTGAGTCGGGCCAGTGGTCGGACGCCTTGGAGTCCATCATGAGAGTGAACCTTCTCCCCCTGACGCTCGAGCCCAACTCATTCGTCATGCTCACAACAAACTCTGGGCAATCGACCGCCCTGACCCCTGTAACTTCCCCGCCGTCGAGCAACACGCCGTCCAACCTGCCTCTCATCCGCGACCGTGCGGCTGTCATGCAGGGCCTGCCACAGCCTCTCGCGCAGACGGTGCCGGCGCTGCTACTCATGACGCTCACGGCGTTGAGCAGGTGGCGCGCAGAGTTGCAGTCAAGCCCGTTTACTGGGGGTAATGTGACTAAGCGGACAAACATGAAGGCGTTGGGAGACGCGGCGAGGGATCTGATGGTCTTCGCGGGCTTGGTGAGGTACAAGCTCCCCGGAAGGGTGTTTGAGAGGCTGGGCGAGGTTGTGAGTGAGGATGGTGGGATGTAGGAACTGCTAATGGCGTTTGATATTGTCGCGAGGAGCACTTTGCAAAACAGTGGAGCAAAAAAGTTGTGTTTTGGCAATAGATGGTCTCTGCGTGTAGCTTGAATGAGACGGGCAAAATACCAATAACAGGCTCGTTCAAGAACTTTCTCAGATTGTTTCTCCTAAAGAGTTGTCATGCATCTAAGCCAGCCATACTCTCGAAACAGAATTATGTCTGTCGCCATCAGCGCTCGTCATGAGAGCAGCCTTTAAACCTTTTCGTCAATCCAGTGACGCAGTACGTTCTATAAGAGAGTAAATGGTGAACCTTCGCAGGCACGAAGCTGACTTCCTTCGCGATTAGAACTAGCCCATGCAGGGATTTCCCCATGGTGTCTCTGCTAGAAAGTTTTCTAAACCTAAAGAAAACCAGTCTTCTACGTTGCTTCTGAGTGTGTAAACTAAGGGACTGGTCGTTGTAATTTTGGGAAGAGGGGGCATGCACCAACTTCGTTTATGGTATATACATTCGTACCGTTACACGTGGCAACTCAGCCTTATGGATGCAGCCCAGCTTTCACGCAACTACGACCCCACCTCAAGTTTAACCTCGTGGCCGCCTAAGCCTGATTTCTCTGAATCAACAATAATCCTCAGATACTAATTTCTTTGGGTTCGGGACTTGGCTACATGGAGGACTTTGTGTACGAGCAGATTGACCTCAACACTCTTGGATTCCGACTCCTGCGCCTTCTCAAAGGTAACGGGTACGACGACCCTATCCAATGTGAGCTCCTCGCTGCCTTCCTAGACGAGGAGTATGTCCCCGATTATGAGGCGCTGTCATATACTTGGGGAGGAGAGGGGAAGCCATGCCATGTAGAAGTGGATGGAAAGACGATGGCGGTCACAGAGAATCTGGAGCTGGCCTTGCGACACTTGCGGTTGGAAACTCGAGATCGACTGCTGCGGGCCGATGCGATACGTATCAACCAGCGCGACAACAAAGAAAAAGGGCATCAAGTTGGCAATATGCAGCACATCTACAAAGCTGCGGTTAGAGTGATCGTTTGGTTAGGTCCTGCGACTTCTGAGACGGATTTCATTATGGATCAATTAAGGCAGCTCGGGATTGAAAGCAGAAACCAGCCGCGTATGATGTTGGACTTTGCGAAGGAACGAATACAAAAGCTCTGGCTCAGGGCGCAGCCAGCCACTCGTAGTGTTGGAGTCGTATCTGAACAGCGAAAGGGACTGGAGTTGCTTCTAGCGCGGCCTTGGTTTAGAAGAGTCTGGATTCTTCAAGAAGTCGCCAACTCCAGGTCTACCGAAGTCGTTTGCGGCAACATGACAGTCTCCGGGGAGATATTTGCGTTCGCTCCCTCTCTGGTTGGTGTCGACACCAGCATAAACTGCCAGGCCGTGCTGGATATCATGTCCCCAGCTTCACGCATCTGCTCTTGGTGGGCCCAAAAACGCATCTCCTCACTCTTCTGCAGAAGTTCGGCCAGAGCGAAGCGACTGACGAACGGGATCACATCTTTGCCTTGCTTAGTTTGTCAACGGACAGAAATATCTCGGAACACATAATAGCAGACTATGAGAGGTCTGTGGATGATGTTATCCACGACACAACCGTCTTTTTACTGGGAGTGGCCAAGAGTGTCCCCAGGCAGAGTCTGCCACGATGGGACATGTCATCTCTCTTAAACTTCCAAGGAGATCTTACAGTAGCCGGGTTTCGGCATAGGGCATTTTGGCGGGCAATATCTGACAACCGCGACGTCCCTGTGAAGGTGCTCATCGAGTCCATCAATATGGATTTTAATGAGAAAAACAACGAGGGCGAGACAGTACTACTATCGGCAGTAACTAGAGGCCACAAATCGGTTGTCGAGGCCCTCCTTGCGTTGCCCAAGGTCGAGATTCATTCACAAGACAATCAAGGTAGTTCACCACTGATGATTGCGATGCATAGTCGGGACACAGGGATTGTGAACCTTCTTCTCGAGCAAGACGACATAGACGTCAACTCGAGGGACGATGATGGCCGAACACCATTACACTTAGCGATAGTTATGTATCGTCATAAGGGAGCTATCAAGCTTCTTCTCGAACGAGACGACATAGACGTCAACTCGAGGGACAATGATGGCCAAACACCATTACACTTAGCGATACGTACACATTATGATGATGAAGACGTTGTCAAGCTTCTTCTTGAACGAGACGGTATAGACGTCAACTCGAGGGACAATGACGGCCGAACACCATTGGAGTTGGCTGCATACGAGCACAAGGTGTGGATAGAGAACCTGCTGCGCAGCCGGATGAGAATTCCTACATCAGTTCCACATTGGCTTGTAGGATTTAAGGGATGGGGAATAGGATCGTGACCAGGCACACAAAAGTCGCTACATCGGGCTGAAAGTAAAGTTCGTGGAGGAAGGGTCAGACAGAACATATACTACATGAAGTAGGCTTGTCTGTGAATTTCCTTGTTACGTGTTTCTTAAACAAGTCAGCGTATTTGAATACATTTTGGGTTAAATGTTGGAGGAACAGCTTTACCTGGTCGCATACGATCAAGCATGTCAGCTGTAAATCAAAACTCCCAATCTATTCGAGCGTCTGTTTGAGACCCCTGCTCAGCAAGGTGATAATGTTGACAGTCGTGTATAAATTCCTCAACCCAATTCCAGTACTTGCCGCTCCCCCTAAGCCTCGTTCGGCATCCACTTGTGATGCACAAGGCTGCAAAAAAACAAAAAAAAAAAAAGGAGGGAGGAGACAAGCCCGCTAGTAGAGATAATGTTCCGTCATCGCTCAAAGAGACATTCTTTGACCTTGACAAAAAAAACTATAAGAAGACTCTTCCGAGCAGGGTATGAAATCTGGTCAAGAAGGCCGTGGTAGCATTTGACGTGTTTTAATGAGAAAAATATTTATTTTTGGAGATCTTAGAGGGTTTAGAATCAAGAGAAGGTTCTGGCAGGAGCAGATATGTAGAAAGGTATGTGAAAGTCGGCCTCTGTTGTGTAGAAAACATTACTACTTACTCAGTCCGGAAACCTTGTTGCAGTTAAGTGAAATCTGTTTGAAACGGTTTGCGTCGATCGAATTAAGACACTATGAGAGCAAACGCCATCGGAGCTGGTCACTGCTCCTGAGGATTTGAATACCCGCAAACCTTGGCCCCAAAGACGGAAATGAGAAGAGAACTCTTAATTGTAGAATATACCTACGCGGTCGACTTCGTCATCAATGTTTACGCCGCGTTCAAATTGGCTCCGCAAGCCGCTTCGCGTCTAAGAAATAGTAGCGCGAATGGACAATGTTTGTGGAGTCGTGAACGAGTGATGGTCGCGTCGTAGCGCGTTATGGCGTCCAAACGGCGGCGGGAAGGCTTCCGCGCCGTCGATGACCTCCCATGCAAGGCCGATCTTCGACGTCCATTCTTCTGGTGAAGTGTTCTCGAAGTGTGACAGTTGAACTCGGAGGAGGAGAGAAGCAGAGACGATAGCTACTGTTGGGGAAAAGTACGGAGTACTGTAGCACTTTTTCACTTTACGCGCCAACCATCTCCTAGCAGGGGTTCAGAACTTTTTTTCCTGCGCTGTGCTTCATTTTGAGGGGGGAGGCTGAAACGTGACTGCGGGCCGGCAGCAGCTGGGCCTTAACAACTTGAAAGCCACAACCCCACAAGGACAGTTATCAGCTTATTGTTGCGGCCGGAGTGCGAAGGATTGCTGAAGGCTCGCTGACGATGCAGTAGCTGCTCAAATCCTGCGTCTGTTTGACATATCTGACGGCAAAGTCGCGCAAACTGGCTTCCGATCCCTACGACGATGGACATAAAATAATCTGATATACAGCGTCGAGGCCTTGTCAACGGCGCAGGCTTGCAAAGGCCGGCCGAAGCTTTAGGCTCGCACGAGGCGCTCAGGCGAGGCGGACCCGGTACCCGGACAATTGCGCTGGGATGCCTAGCGATCACCCTTGCATGCGGCGCTGCGATGAGTTGTCAATTTGATCTCCGCTGTACAATTTATTAGGGTTGGCAAGCCCTGACCCTGAGAGAGTCGGCCGCTGCGGACGTTATCCGCCGATTTTTACTTTTCGTGATGAATCGGATACGGGGGCAAGTAGGCCGTAAATTGAGTTGGATTAACTTCTGACGGTCCGACGGACAACGCATATGTACTCGGAGATACGGAGTGCCAGTTCTTTATTGGTGGTACGGCAGGACGGAGTATGTATTCTTACAGCAGAGCCGTGAAGCTCCTTTCGCCTATCACTGGTTTAGCTTGGTTTGCCCATCCGGATGTCTCAGTGGAGAGATGGTTTGGGAGGGATGGATTTCACAAACGGCTAAAGAGCGACGTGTGTCGCCGCACAGCAGTGACGGAGTAGAAAGGCGTGGACGAATAGAGGAAAGAAGGGTCAATACTCTGTCTGGACTGGCTTCCGAAGTAATGCAGGTACCCGCGCCTGAGGTGCAGAGAGAGAGAGCTTGAGAACGTCGTCGTGTGCGGGCGGAGTTACTAGTTACTCTCGTGTCCGCTCCCGTTGTCCGCAGCGCGACGACATACGAGTGCATCCTCCGTAATTCCTCATCATTTCGCTCTGCACAGCTTTCGTCATTCACCGTTCAGTGATCGCGATCACGGCGGAGCCTTTTCGGCAGTGAGAAATTTACCCCTGGCACATGCCACCCAGCGATCCCGTCACATGCCTGCATTGGCTAGCTGCTTAGGGGTAGGGGCTAATTTCCTCCATCCCTACCACCCATCGCAACCAATTTCCTCCGCCTCATCGATAGTCTCTACTCTCTCTCTGTCTTTGGATCTACACCGTCACTCGTTCAACTGCACTCTCTGAGAGACTCGCCGTTCTTTAACCTGCGCACCGCGTGCTGCATTTCACCGACAAGAACAACACAACACTACCCACGCGCGACGGAGTACCAGAGCATCTACGCGACTCGTGCTCCCCCAGTCCCCCTTTAAGAAACCCCGGAACCAAACACAAAAGTCCAAGCGCGGCCAAAAATCTACCACTCCTCGAACGACGCCTTCAACGATTTCTTTGCGGCCAGAGCCAGCAACATATTTCGAAACTCCTGCGAAACGACGCACCAGAACCGATATTCACTCGCATCACGGCGCGTCACCTGGCAAGACCTGATCTGTTGCACACTCCACAGGTGCTGCGAGTCAACTGCACCAGCCCAAGCTTCGAATGGTATTTTGGTAGTTCACTCGACCTGTCTACGCCAGAAGAGCACAAAGAATTCAATTTCGACGCGACGACAATTGCTAGCAAGGCGCGTCTGCCTAGGACGGACCGCATCCACACGACGCGTCGCAACACACCACTTCTCCGCAAGAGCGTGCTCACACAGACATACTTCCTTCATCGTGTGTCTGCGACGCCTGGTCGTAAAATTTGGTGTTGGCGGTTGACCTCCGCCTACAGGACATCGTCGGTTGATAGTCGTGGTGGAAATCCCCTTAAGCACACCCCTTCCCCTAAAATATATCTTATCAACTCATCGTACGTATGATTTTCGTCACTAATCTAGCCATGGACGCGACAAGTCCTACTCAGCCGCCAGTAAAGCGGCAGAGAAAGTCAGAAGGATCATCTTCGACTAACTTCTTCAAGGCAACGATGAATCGATTTCTCACGAAGAAGCGGGCCAAGAAGGCTCCTGAAGTCCCAAAGCCCGAACTCGACCTCACGGCTGTCTTACCTCCCTCTGACAATTTCAGAACGAGCTTGCTCATGCCTTCTCTTTCGACGAGATTCTCCATGCTTCGAGAACAAGACGATCCAAGCTCAAAGCTTGGCAAGGCCAGTGATGACAGCGTCCTCACGCCGAACCGAAGATCGCGACTGTACGACTTTGGATACAGTCCATCCGGCCTGACAGATATTGCCGAGGTCGCTTCCATCAATGGTTCTGTCAAGCCGTTCGTATCAGGACGGAGGCAAGATTCTTTTGCATCAGCGGATGGTTATGGTTCGGACAATGAGTCAATGAGGTCCGGCAGCATGATGACCAGATCGAGACCAGGTGAAGGCAATGTCCTTTTTGGTGGACGTCAGAAGATATACAAGATCGCAGTTGGCGGCCAAAGCGAAAAGAGCCTTGGAAGCTCATCCACTGGTAGTGGAATGGGAGGAAGAGCAGTCTACGAAGATGATGTGAACCTCTCTGCCTTTCAGAAGTATAAGCAGGCGGAGCGCGAGAAACAGCTCATCGAAGCTGCTGCTCACTTTGATTTTGGCATTCAGGCAGAGCCGGAGCCGGAACCAGAACCAGAGGTGGAATTGGCGCAAGAACAGGAACAGGAGCAGGAGAGTCTCGCGAAGGGACCTTCTACATCCCCCTCCTTCTCAAATTACAACAACAGGCGCGAGACAACTTCATCCACCACATCAGGACAGAACACACGAACCTCGACAGCCGCGACATCAGTAAACTCACAAGGAGCCAACGCAGTAGCTGCCTCCCCCGCTCTTACCAGTCCCACCGTAGGACCAACTACCAACCTGGACCGATCTGGGACCAAGAGCAAACGACTATACGACCATGGCCTAGATAAAGACATTCAAGACCAGCACTCAACAACACTGAATCGCTTGAATTCAATCCAAAAGGGCCGCGGTATCGGCATGCCATACATATCCCAGCCTAAGAGTGCTCCAAATCTGCTAGACCGGTATCAACGAGGCAATCCATTGAGCCGTACTGTCAGTCCTATCTCACCTGCATTATCAACAATTCCATCCGACGTTCGAGACTACGCGTCACCTGAAGACTCGCCCCGGACTCTACCAGATTCAAGGCCAATTAGTCCCTTGGGTAGTGATTTTGAGGATAATACAATCCTCTCCGCCTCCATTGATCCCCGGGACCGTGGCAAGGCAACTGCCCTTGGAGTGTTCAACAAGCCAACCAAATTTGATCAGTCCGAGTACTTGCAGAGGCAAAAACAAATGGAGCCGGGAAGGTCGACGCCGACTCTGACCAGGGAACCGTCGAAACCCACAAAGCCCACAGGCTTCGCGTTTTCTAAACCGGATAGTGTGAACCCTGAGTTGGCTCGCTCAAGATCTCCAACAAACTCGAGTCAGAAGTCTGAGCATACTGCTTTCTCACTCTTCCAGAATGCTGCAAATCAGATGAAGATGAAATCAGATGCACGTCCAGATCCCCGACCTCTTTCGCCAGATGCTGGAAAGACCTTTCTCACATCACCTGGAGCAAGTGAGATAGAGTTTGAGCCGTCAATATTTGCGCCATCACTGACGCCATATGGCCAAGGCACCCGTGTCGTCAAGAAGGCCGACATTCCCAAGGCTAGACTTATGGCTGAACCTCCCCGCAATGACCATCCTGCATTCCGACCAAACAGTCCTTTCGAGCGTATCGATCGGCCCGAGGAACCACAGCAGACTCCAAATGCGCCCATGCCACAGCGCAGCAATTACGATGACATCCTCCCATCTGATGACTTACATACGATGACGGCGCATGAACCAAAGGATGTCTCTCCGCCTCCTGCTACTGGCGCAGGTTTGAGCGGCCTTGTCAGACAACATCTTCGTCACGGCAGTGACAAGTCCTCGATATACGACTTCCCTTCTCAGCCGCCCCCATTGCGCATGAACAATAGCAATCTGCCTACTTACAGCTATGGTCAAGGTGCGCCGCTGGGTGTGCCGTTGCCTAGCCAGACGCCCGAACATACCAGCCTAACAGCATCCAATCCGTGGGATCTTGATGACTTTGACGGCGCTCATTACCAGGAGCCAGACAGCCGAAGTTCCGTCAGCCCAATGGATTCGGATCAATTGAATGACGAAGGCTCAACGCCTAAGGCGGAATTTGATGGGCTCGATACTACGCCTGAGGCAGTCGATGTTCCGTGGCAACGTGAACTGAAGGCGCAGCATGCAAGAGGCGCAAGCACCGAGACGACGGCTGAGCGAGAGGCTTTGGCAAACGAGCTAGAGGCACGCAGACGGGCAATCCAAGAGAAGCTGAAGAACAAGGCTGAGAGTGAAATGAGGTCATCGAGCCCGACTCCACCCAAAGCTGGTGGTCTGAAAGCAATGAACATCCTCAAATCGAAATCTAGCCGTGATTCGATGGTAGATCGGACTGAGCCGCCGCAGTCAAAGGCGAAGAAAATGCTAGGTCTTGGAGGCTCCTCAACCAACCTGGTCGGTCTCACTGGTCCTGGTAGGCGCTCAGAAGAAGAGAAGGCTCGCCACGCGGCAAAGTATGGTGTGCCCATTCCACCAGACCCTGAAGACGGCACCTCGGTGTACGACACCCGATCTCGCGAACCCTCGAGAGAGAGGAGCAAAGATATCCCAAGGAGCGCTAAAGGCAGGTCTCCGCCCGCTTCATCGCGCAGCTCCGGTATGCGTAATAGGTCGGACTCGGAAGCTTCTGGCGGACGCTCTCGAAGCCGAAGTGGCAGATATAAGGACGATCTCGAGAAGGCCATGGTTGAGGGAACATCGAGTCGCACGACTTCAATGTACCCCGACGCCTACTCTACGCCAGACCTGCTCGAGCAGCATCCTCTTCCACCCCCACTCCCTCAGCTTCAATCACCTCAGCCTTCTCCTCGTCTCCGCAGCAACAGCAAGTCAAACTCCCCAGCAATTGGAACTGGGCAGTGGGACCAGAGCCAACTCCATCCTGCTATGCGGACCAATGTTTCCGCAGCGCCGTCTCCCAAACTTCCTCAGGGGATGGGAATCCACGCTTTGAACACTGCTTCGTCGCCGAACCTCTCTCGTCCATCTCCTAGCCCTCTTCAGCCATCAAACACCTTCCCAGGATTGGCCGGTCCTTCCCCCAACTTCCAACAGAGTTCGTTCGCGGCAAACATGACGCCGCCAATCTCTGGATCTTCCACGCCAGTCTATCCGACATTCCCTGTGCAACAGACACAGACAACAGGTTCTCTTCGCACAACTACGCGCAAGCGCTCGATTCAGAAGTCGGAGATCTCGGAACCCACACTTATCTCGACCACCTCTGTCGTCGACACCGTCAATCTCCCGCCAGGTGCCAGCCTCAAGAATGGCCTCGATGAAGCCGCCCCGCCCGTTCCGCCAATTAATCCCCGTCGCCGCATGTTCGGTTTTGGCCGGTCTGGGGAGAACTCTCCAAACACGCAGACTCCACTATCGAACAGCCCACCACGAGAGGCAGGAGCAGGTAGCGTGTTTGAGGAAGACGACTTTGAGCGGAGCCGTAGTCGCTACCGACTGAGAAAGACTCCAAGCAATGGCAATAGCTTGGCCGAGAAGGCTAGGCGCGATAGGGAGATCGAAATGTTGGGCGGCGCTGGTGGCCCGCAAGTCCTACATCAGCCGGTCGGCAGCCCGCCTATCGTGATGGAAGGTGGCATGTTCTAACCAGACACTGCTCCATCAACATACATGCAGTCACTTTCGATCTTTTTTTGACCTGGTTATTCTGGCCTGACCGTTCGATACCAACAACGCCCGTAATCTTGCTGCATTCCGTTCTACTTCTTTCAAGCTTCGAGCTGTACATACCGTTTCGTCCCTTTCACTTGGTGTTCTGGGGATAACGGACGGTATGGGTGGCTACACTGGATGGACAAAAATGTCGAGCGATCGATTGTTGTCTTTCTTCTCACTTCTTCTTCGATAAACGCCTTCCCACGGCGCAGTTATAGTTTTTGCTTAAGGAGCTCACTTTTGAGCTTTCGCCTTTTTAAATATGCGGATGGAACACATGAAGGTGGCGGCTGGGTCGCCAGAGATGGAATGGATCTGGAAATGGCAAAGGGCTATGTCTTTTTGCAACGGCCGTGGGATCTTTTCTTCAGTTCTGTCTTACTAACGTCTGGCTCGGAGGTGGAATAGCTGGCTTCTGGCTTGTAAGATCAAATCGAATAGTAAACGAAATGATAACTGTGTACTCTACATTGCTGGCCTATGAGGAGCGCGGAGAAGCTCTTAGCATGTGCGTGCAGTGAGCCGCAGAAACTGTTTCACAACCTTCGGAACGTGTTTCGCAGAATGGAGATGTAGTCCACAGAACACTTTTCCTTTCACGGCGCAGTGATCGGCCGTCATATTCTTCTACAATCACCGTAAGACCTCATCCTTGACTTTGTCCAGCGCCTATCGAGAATCACCATTATCCTTATTTAGCTCCCAACAAAAGCGTTTCTGCCTTATCAAGTGTTCCTCCTCTGCCCTACCCATATGAAACTTCCAAACTGCAGAATCGGTGCTTCATCTCATGCAGCCAGCAGCAGGCGATGACGAACATTGATTCCGGCAGATCTCCTCGCACAGACTTTCAGGCCCCTTGTGCCTCCACGTTTCGTTGGCAAGTTGCCCACGAGCCACCTGTTCATCGCGCTCACAGTGAACCCCACAGGTGGAAACGCACAGAAGACGGGTGTCGCCGTTGCACAGCTAAAATCAAGTCCAGTTAGCATCGCTGGAACCATCTCGCAATTTATTGGGTGCAATTTCACTTATTCGAGAACGGCCAAGGGGAAAAAAATTCAATAAAGTCGAGCAACAACGCTCCCCTGTCCCCTATCTGTGCCTGAGCCCAACCGTCCATCCAATTAAACCCTCTACACCCAATATATCAACTCCTCACCTTCCCCCTTGCGGCACTAGCCCAGCCGCCTTTCCCAATTCCTGCTCGAGCCCTCGTCTGGGGAACGAACGTTCGGCGCTGACACAGGGGCCAGCTTCGACGTCTCCCGCCCATCGTCACGTCGCACGAAGCAATCCACCACGCTTGTGTGGAGCGGTGAGGTTGCTCGTCACATTTCCACCTGTCAGCCGCTGGAGCGCGCTGGATGGGACGCCAATTGGCACGTTTGGATGAAGCGAGCCATGGCATCGGCGTGCGTGGGCTGGACCGTGGGCGATGAGTTTGGTGGACTGATGGGACCTTTGTGGTGACGCGACGAAGACGGGAGCTGATGTTTGTCGTGTCGTGGAGGGCTGGATGGCAGGAGTGAGATGGGTATTTTAATTGCTTGCTCGTCTCTACGTCTTTTGCGCGCGGTTTGCGTTACATCTCTTTTATTGAGCTTATGTCTTGGTTGATGAGACCTGGTGAATCAAGTCAAGAATTGTTGAAGCTTCGTTCTACTATCCAATTGGTGTCTTCATTATTCTAGTCAAGCACTTTCCTGTGTCATCCATCTCAGCTCCACGATAGGCCATCTCGCAACACAAGCGTATCACTGAAGCTATTGTCCCGACTCTGTTCGAACGATATTCCCTCCGGTTTACAAAGTGTTACATGTACAATATCACCACTGTCCATCCTCAGCTTGGCATTTGAGCCTCCACAATTAAGGACAATGAAGTTCACATTGATCGTCGTCTCGTTGGCCGTTGTCGGCTCTGGCGTCAAGGCATTGGATATCGAAGGACTGCCAGACTGTTCTGTACGTCTGATATCACTCCACTGTGGCTCTTATTCCCCTGCCTCTCCTTTCTCTTGACTGCTGTATTCATATTGAGGACGTCCAAGCGCTAAGACACCACCTTCCTCCAGCTCACCTGTCTATCAGCTGCCATCCAGGGCAGTGGCTGCACCCTCCAAGATACCCTATGCCAGTGCACGACTGGCAACAAGAACATCACGGAGAAATCAGTGCCTTGCATTGAAAGTAAATGCGATCCTGCTGATCAAAAAAGTATGTCCTCTTGCATGAACCATTTCTCCAGATCATAACGATCAACCTACCAATTTCACTACGAGAGGCCCTTCCTCCTAATCCATGCTTGTGCAACAATACAACCTGGAATCTTTCTGACTGCATCAACAGGCGCCGCCATAGCCGCAACTTCAATCTGTCGGGCAGCGATCGCGTCTGCTTCCTCTGCAGCTCATACGGCTACCGGCTCATCTACCACCACAGATGCAAGTGCTGCTGCGCACTCCACCGGTGGTGCCGTCCCCACGCGAGTGCATGGCTACGCTGGTGCACTTGGCGTTGTCGCAGTTGGCATGCTAGCGCTGTAGAGACGAACGCAGACCGGCTGAGGGGAAGCAAGACGATGGAAATGAAAGTCAAAACAGTTGACCTCCCTGGCGTATTTGAAGATAAGTGTCTGACTATTGGAGTATTCGAAAATGGCGTTGGTGCAGGCTTCACAAGGCACCTTTTGGTACTGGGGGCGCATTGTCTTCTCGACGACCATATCATCTCCTACGGGCTGTGGGCGCTCATGGCGTCCCATAGGCTGCTTAACTCTTGTAATCGAGTTCTCAATCTGTTTCCAATCGAGAAACTGTTTGATTTATCATCCGCTGCGCAACAGTGGAATCCACTTGTCCACCCAATCTGCGAATGCGCGATCCTGGCCTGGTTCAGGACTGTCATCCCAACCATTCTTAACTAGCACAACAGCGTTGATAGCGGAATCGCAGCACTTTTGCAATTGGACCACAGCGCCTTTCTCGTCCAATTCATAGAATTTTCCTGCGAGCTCATCGACATCTTCCGGAATTCGTTTCAGCAGGTCCATAACCTCATCGAGCTTCTTCACTCCCGCCTGGGCCTTTACAGTTTCGTCTGTTTGTCCATTGGGTCTCCCCACATCCTCAAATGGAAATGTCTTGAGCCTTCTCTTTCCCAAAGCCTTATACCCCATCTCCACCAGCTTTAACTTCTTCACTGCCCCCTCCACTTGCGCCCTGAGTTCCGGCTTGTTCGTTGGACATTTGCTCGGCCCAAACTGCACGTCACTATCCTGGTCACTGACCTCTTCATCATCATATCCCTCATCCTCCTCTTCCGCCCACTCTTTGAGCTCATCAATAGCATCTCGTAGCAAACTGCGATACTCTTCCGCCTTCTTGATAACTATATCCGCGGGCGAGGTAGCAGATATAGTGACGAGTGCGTCACAAGTAGACCACACCTGCCCCGTTGAAGCCAGCGTGCTGTCACTCTGCTTCTGTGTGCGCGCAGCATCCTCGCCCTTGGCGACGCGCTCGATGTCCTTGACCAGTTCGCCCACCGCGCCGAGAACGGCGTTGACCTTGCTCTTGACGTGCTTCTCCACACAACTTCCCCAGCAAACCCCACTGGGCGTATTGAGCAGTTCGATGGCACCCATCATGGCGGGGAGACATGTTCCGGTAATCTCGCTTAGGACCTTTACGACGGCAGAAGGTGTGAACGGCTTGTTGAGAAGGAGGAGACCGAGTTTGGTTGTGTGAGCCTTGAGGAGTTTGGCGGCATCTGCAAGGACGGAGAGCGGGTTCGGAGGAGATGTAGAAGAAGATTCGGGACTTTGTGATTGCGAGGCTGTGGAAGCAGACGAGTTTAAGAGGAGAGATTGGAAGCGAGCGAGAAGGTGGTGCGTCGACTCCAGGAGCGCTGGAAGTGCGGACGATGTTGGCGCTGGAGGAGGCATGTCGCAGAGCACTGTGATAGATATTCCGGGTATGTGCCTTATGTGAAGTTCAACCGCTGACCAAGAACGACCGGGCAGTCGAATATGAGCTCGGGCTTGATGGCCGAATATGACGCTGATTTGGATGGAAAAAAGTTTCAGGACAGGCAGTTTTTCGCGAGAAATGCGGCCGGTTGGAGTTGCCCCAATCCCCTTCCGACTTCAGCTCCTCCACCACTAAAGCTGGCTACCCACTACCATCGCTCTTGTGGCCACTCTCCACAATTCAAACACACAATGTGTTTCCATCAAGCTTATCAGCATATCGATCTTTTGCTATATGTTTCTTTATTCCGTCGGAAGTTCCTCCCAACATGACCGAGTGCAGGCGCAAGTCGCGATTTGGCTGTCGAAATTGCAAACTGAGGAAATTGAAGGTAAGTTAAACTATTCTCCGCCTACTACCGATTGTTATAGAGCTAAGTATAGAACCCTTAACTTTATAGTGTGACGAGACAAGACCACATTGCACAAGATGCCGTACTTACGGAGTCCTATGCAATTTCGATTTTAATGTACCCGATCTCCAGCCGCTCTCTGAGGAACGAGCAAAGCAAGAAATAGTAAGGCGGTCTGGGTTGACATCGCCTCGGTCGAGTATCAGCAATGCCATATGGGCGGATAATGGGTGGACATTTTTCATGCTAGATCTGCAAGATCAAGAGCTTTTTAACCGGTTTCGACACCGCACCGTATACTCCCTTGGTGGCTCTGAAATGGTAGACTGCTATGAAAATCATATGCTACGGCTCGCTTTCACCGTGAGTATAATGAGCCCGGATATGCGGACTGCTTCAAAATTACACTCAAGACAACTTTTAACTAACTGATGCTCTAGTGTCCATTCCTGATGCATGGTTCACTGGCGGTGGCAGCTGTCCATGATCGCTATCTTGGCCTAACGCCAACCAATCGTCGCTCATTTCGGGAGTCCTATCACTGGTCTCAATGCACAATTTTGTTCAACAAGTGGTTGAGCCATCCTATCGAGGAAAAATACAAGGATCCCCTCTGGGCTACGGCTGGTAGCCTTGGTATCTTGACCTTCTCGTCCATCAATGTTCGTTCTCCAGAGGAAGCATGGCCTCTCGGGCCAGCCGACTCCTCCGACCTGGAGTGGCTACGACTAGGGGTTGGCAAGATGAAACTGTGGCATCTGGTGAATCCTTTGCGGCCAGGAAGTGTATTCCGTATCATGTCGGAGAGCTTCGCATATATGCATACACCTTTACCTACTAAAGGCACCGATGGAGTATCGGCAGAATTAGTACAACTGTGCGGGCTCGACGAGTCATCGACGCGAGAGAATAACCCATACTTCTCTGTTGTACATGCTATTTCTTGGCTTTTGGAGGCACCGAAAGGCGAAGTTTCGCAAGGAAGAATCATGATGGTCTCAAACCACATGCATGATGAGTTTGGAACGTATTTGGAGAAGAAGGACCCGGTAGCCCTTCTGTTGTTATGCTTGTGGTACACCAGAGCCCGTGAAGCTAAATGGTGGATTGAGTTTCGCGCCAGACATGAACTTCCCGCGATTTGCACATATTTGCATCGATATCACAAGGACAACAGCGCCATTCAGGCACTTATACCTTGGGTTAGCCTTCATGAACAGCAAAAGTCGATAGCATGATTGGAAGATACGTTTCTCATATTATTGTGTTATATGTACAAAATGTTATTAAATAATTACGGATTATATGGCGATCAGGATTCCCAGCAACCCGAGCACCGCACCCGGCCATCTAACCGCCTTCACGTCTGCGGCGGCCTGTGAACTGGTTGGCGCCGCCAGGCTTTCCGATGCACTCGGGCTAGTCCTAGCCGCGGTATGGCTTGAGGTGCTCGTAGCTTCGAAGTTGCCATTCGCTATACCGCTCATGATCAAACTGGCGATCACGTCTCCATCAGCTGCGTCCGTGGCATGGGGCAGTGAAAAAGTCTGCCCATCGACAACGATGATGCCATGGCCGTTGGAAATAGTCTGGCCATTTATGATCGTAGACGCGCCAGGTGTGATCGTCCGGCTGCCGATAATGAGGTCGCCCGCCGCGTCTGTGCTGATTTGGCCTGCTTCTAAATCGGAATTGAGAACTGAAGCAAGAGCAGGGACAGGGACTATCCGTCCATCTACCAAGACTTTCCCTCCTTGCCCAACAGTTACGGTATGGCCTGCAATCACTGTTCTCTCTCCAGGCGTGAGAGTTTCGCTGCCGCCGATGACTATATCTCCAGCTGAGTCCGTACTGATTGCGCCCACGAGGGAATCTGCGCTTAGAACAGATGCCAACGTGGGAATGGGTACTGCTGTTCCGTCAAGAGAGACTTGTCCGTGGCTTCCCAGAGCAACAGTGTGGCCTTCAAAAACGGTCGACTGTCCTGGAGTCAAAGTCGCGCTATCGCCTAATACCAAATTTCCATTGCCGTTCGTTGTAACTAGGCCTATGCCAGCGCCAGCACCGAGTACTGACGCAAGAGACGAGCCAAAGAACTGAGCGACATTTGACCCTGTGGTTTGAATGGTCTTTCCTGCCGAAGGAACAGCGAAGGTATTGCTCCCGATGACAACAGAACTTCCATCACTTCCAACCGAGATGCCAACGCCGTTGATCGTCGTCTTTTGGCCTTCGCTAACTGTCGTTCCGCCGATAACGACACCGTTCGAAGTTGCTACTACCGGATTTGTCCCGACAAGTGGCACAGCAGCCGTGATCGGAGCTGGGGTGGTCGCTGGAGGAACTTGTACCGTGTTCCCGTTAATAACCACTGCGGGACTCCCTCCATTCCTTGCCGCGGATATTGTTGTGGAGCCAACAGTTATCTGCTGCCCAGGAGATACGGTTTGCGAGCCTACCAGGACACCACCGCTAGCTGGCCCGCTAGTAATGGCGACCACGGGCTGGGCGCCGAGCGTGATCGCGCCAGAACCGTTGCCCTGGCCTTGATTCCCGGATCCAGAGTTTGAGTTCGACCCAGAGTTTGCGTTCGACCCAGAGTTTGCGTTCGACCCAGAGTTTGCGTTCGACCCAGAGTTTGCGTTCGACCCAGAGTTTGCGTTCGATCCGGAGTTTCCACTCGACCCTGAGTTCGCGTTCGACCCAGAGTTTCCGCTCGAACCAGAGTTTGAGCCGCCTTGTGTGCCAGTGTTTGATCCTCCCTGCGAGTTAGAACCGCTTGAGGGAAGCGCGACTGTAGATGTGCCCCCATTCCCTGCAACGACCAGAGAAGAGGAACCTGCGGAGATTGTTGTAGCCGCAGTGCCACTCCCAACAACGATTGGGCTTCCACCTGCGGAAGCGGTTTGCGATCCAACAGCCACACCTCCTCCGCTGACTTGGGAAACCGTAATTCCACCTACTGATGTGATGGTAGATGGGTTTCCGTTTCCGCTGGCGCCACCACCATTTGAGTTCGAGCCAGAGTCCCCTGAGCTGCCCGAGTTGCCCGATGAGCCACTTCCGCTGCCTGAATCTCCATTCCCTCCGGAGTTCCCAGAAGACCCGGACTCGCCATTACCGGAATCGCCAGATGATCCAGATGATCCAGAATTGCCATTCCCACTCCCTGAGTTTCCACTGTCTCCAGAGCTACCAGAAGATCCGGAATCGCCATTGCCCGAGTTGCCAGACGAGCCAGATGATCCAGATCCACTATTGCCGTTTCCGCTACCCGTGACTCCACTAGCTCCAGAGACGCTGGACGAGCCAGATCCCCCACTGCCGCCTCCATTATTCGATCCCGAGCCAGGACTGCTCCCTGAACCACCATTGTTTGACCCAGATCCACCACTATCACCGGAGCTTCCCGCGCCCGAACCTCCGTTACCATTGGCAGCAGAACTCGAAACGGGGGGAGGGGTAGTGGTGGAGTGCCCGGGGTTTCCGCCGTCTGCCCCAGCAGGTTGTGTGGATGGTGTCGAGGAGTGTCCAGGTTTCCCGGTATCCTGCCCAGAAGGTGAAGTAGGCTTTGTCGACGGTGCTTGTCCAGCGCCACTGCTGCTTTCCGGCTCCGCAGGAGGTATGGTACTACTTTGAGACTGCGTAGGGGCCAAGAGCGCGCCGACACTACCAAGCGCCGTAGGTGGGTCTAGGAGAGAAGAATTTAATTAGCACAGCTCTGGGCGTGACGTTTGTACCATAGGATAACATACCGACCGCGCCCTGCAGACCAGTTACGCAAGTGCTGAAATCAAACGCGTTCGTAATCTCAGTTGGATACGCAAAACGCGGGATGCATGGGTCGGCGCCAGTCAGTGGGGTAGTGCGATTCGGATTGTTGCAGCCGTTGAAGTGCCGAAAGTCGAAAGATTCTGAAATCGTCGTAATGCCACCTGGACCTCCTGCTTCAAGCACCAGGGTCGATACGTCAGTGGGTTGAACGGGGAGGATCACGGTGCGGTCTGGCCCTGATGAGCACAGGTCAAACTTTGCAATGTTCGTATATTGGAAGTAGACTGTGGGTGAGCGACTGCAGCAGAATCACTGAGTTAGTTGAAATGATCGATATCATAACATTTGCTGGTTGTCGAAGAATTGAGGGACGCCGAGAGCTTACTATGTCGTGCCATTCAAAGCCACGGCTGTCACATTTGGCTGAGGATTCGGAGTCTGCATAAAGGTTAGCGAGATCATCCAGCAGGACGGGAAAGAGGTTCGAACCGGCCAATAAAGAACCCTCACGTTATCTGCATCAATCTTTTGCATCGAGTAAATTAGCACAGCTCTGGAATGCATGTTTGCACCACAAGATCTCTTACCGTGCATGTCGAACAGCACGGCGGCTGCGCGGTTAGATCGAACTCAATCGGGATGGTCTCTGTTGCAGTAGTTGTAGTCACACGTCCATTGTCCCCGGTAACAGTGTCAGTTTCTATGTCGGTGTCCGACGAGGGATTCTGGGCGTATGATGATGAGGATGCGAGTGAACGTTCAATGCATTCAGTGAGGAGACTCGTCGAATTTATGAAGCCTTGATAATCTGCGCATCCATCCCAGAAGATGTTATTAATATCATTATTCGTAAGAATCGAGTTGCAATCGAACTGGGTGGCATTGTTCGGACTCGATGATGTAGCGTTACTTTTGATGACTGCTCCTGACGATGGAGGCGACGAAGCTCCGGTGGAAAGAATGACCCCGGTAGAAAGCCGAGCTGCTGGTGTTATGGATGCAGGGCTTGAAGATGATGATGCGGATGCATCTGGCACTGGGATACCGCTGGATAGAAGAGCGACTGGAGAGTGTACGTTTAATGTTGTAGATGAACTGGAGGATGTACTGGAGTGCGATGTTGATGGGCTTGAGCTATTCGCAACATGTCGAGGGTAAGCTATTGCTCTTCTCCTCGGATCAAAATCTATAATTCTCCATAAGTACAATCGTTCAGTCGTTTTATCGACTGAGTCAAATCGTTGACCACACTTACTATAATCCTTTCCGTGAGCGAACGACGCAAAATGAAGCGACAGGATGATGGTTACTACTCTCCATACTGAGCAGGAATGAACCATTTCGGCTTCTTCGCTCCCCCCTTTGCCGCCGATTGACACTAGAAAGCGCCCAAAACGAGTAGGTCGAATATATATCGAACGATAGTGGTTTAAGAGCGAAAGTTTGGTTTATGTAACGAGTGGCCAGGTCACCTTTGACTTGTACAGATCAACATGGTCGTAGAAGTCGTCGGCAAATCTCTATTTTGCGTCGTGCCATACCGAAATCAATGGTGCCTCAAGATGGGTCCAAGGAACAAGTATATTAGCGAATGCGACGCTGAGCTTGATTTGGAAAGAAGAGAAGATTGCGTTTAGTCGTCACCGCATAAAGCTAACTTGCTTGGCGGCCAAAAGATCGCCTCCGAAGACAAGGTATTTTACAAAAGCGACTCTGGTAGTGCTGACATGATATGAAAGCAGTGGAGATGGGGGAAGAAAACGGACGGGTACTCATGCAGTTCCTTGGAAAGAGGTGGTGCACGGGCGCTGGCCGGCCCTCCTTTTTGATTCCTTTCATTCATTATCTTGTCGCAGACTTACTCTGTTTGGGAAAAGGTTCGGCTGAAGCCGATTCTTCAACAGACACTTAAACCCTACAGGATAATTTAAGGACAAATAGCTGTTTTAGGTTAGATGCTTCGGCCGTGTTCGCACTTTCGCGTACAACAGTCCCAACCGAGATTTGCGACACTCGAGATCCACTCTCTAGAAATGGGTTTCGTGATAGCCGTACGTGCGAGCTAAAGGTGCATTCGCCTCGTTTCATAGTCGGGCCGAATGAATAAGCTGATAACTCTTGAAGTCCCTGCTTGGAGAGAGTTTGGGAGTTGGACTGGTGCCGCGTCATATATGTAGCATCGCTCTGAATGGCTTGGTATCGGGTACAACAATCGGGGGACTTGCCTTTAAAGGTTGTGGAGAAATGGTGCTCCACCATCAGATGAGTGGACTCTTCCATTTCCTCCTCGGTCCCCCCACAATCGCGGTCTGCTGTAACTGGGCTGACGTCCTGGTTGTCGTTCAAGATTATGTGAACATGAACGTCCCACACCTCAGCGCTGGTCGTGATTGTTAAGTAGCATGGGATTCATTCGATTTATTGGAATCTAAGATGCAATGCCATGAGAGAGTGGAAGAGAAGAGAGATAACGAGTCAGAGGGTGTATGATACGATATCAGTAGACGCTGGTGCTGTTGAATTAAAGCTGAGAGTGGTTATTAATCATTCGCATTGGCTCTTGCGCTCATAACTATATGCTTGAAAGAGTAAAGGCAGTAACCAGAATCTTAACGGTCGGTACGATTAATTTCTTCGATTTCAATTATTTACAGTATTAGTAAACCGGCAATACAGCATTAGGGTTCCCAAACGACATCCGTACGGAGTAGAAGCCAAGAAATGCGGCTCCCGATCGACACGCCGCCGCGACCTAGATCCCGAAGCCTTACGAGGAGCCATCGACGAGAAAAAAATCCCCCATCTTTTACCAGCGCCAGTGCAGCGACTACCGCAACCCTGCGGATATCATTTCAAGGTCTTCGGCAGCAGTAGACGTCACACTCACCTTCTTGTTATCCTTCCGCCAAGTTTCGGTTTCTAAGCTCGACGCTTGCCGTCAGAATGACCTCTTCGGAGGATGCTGTCACCCTCAAGGAGAAGGGCAATGCTGCTTTCAAGGCGCACGATTGGCCCTCTGCAATAGATTTCTACACACAAGCAATCAAGGCGAATGACAGAGAACCATCGTTCTATACAAATAGAGCTCAGGTCAGCTTCACACTGCCCCAGTATCTGCGCACGCGACTCACCATCCGAAGGCGAATATAAAGCTCGAATCTTATGGCCTAGCTATAGCGGACGCAACGAAAGCATTGGAGATTGACGAGTCGAATGTCAAGGTGCGCACTGTTGTTTATCACCTCATCCGGGTGGACACTGAGACATAGGAATTAGGCGTACTATCGGAGAGCAGTAGCAAACACTGCGATATTACGACATAACGACGCCCTTCGCGATTGGAAGATTGTCCTCAAGAAGAACCCCTCTGACAAGAATGCGCGAATACAATACGAGCAGTGCAATAAGAGCGTCAAGCGCGATGCCTTCCTCAAAGCCATCGAAGTGGCAGATGTGCCGTCCGCCGCGGAAGGCCTGGACATTGACCACATAGAAGTAGAAGCAGACTATGACGGGGTGAAGTTAGAGAAGGAAATGACGCAAGGGTTCATTGACGACATGATACAGAGGTTCAAGGACGGAAAGAAGTTACACAGGAAATATGTGTTTCAAATAATACTGGCCGTCATGGGCATCGTGAAGGAGGAACCGACTATGGTGGAAATGGAGGTAGGAGCGGGAGAAAAGTTGACCGTTTGTGGTGATACCCATGGTGAGTGTCCCATCCCGTCGCTAAGTTGGTCTGCTTGTTGCCCCAATTTGGAGAAAGCCTCTATCTGAATCGGTGGATCATGGATCATCGCACACAAGGACTAATATGATTACAGGACAATTCTTCGACCTTCTTGAAATATTCCGTCTCAATGGCTATCCGACCACATCGCATCTCTACCTCTTCAACGGCGACTTTGTCGACCGAGGTTCCTGGTCTACCGAAATTGCCCTCCTCCTTTACGCATATAAGTGGCTGTACCCGTCCAAGCTGTTCCTTAACAGAGGCAATCACGAAACGGATGACATGAATCGCATGTATGGATTTGAGGGCGAGTGTCGAGCCAAGTACAACGACCGGGTCTTCAAGCTGTTCTCCGAGTCATTCTCTGCGCTGCCACTCGCCACATTAATCGGCAAGAAGTACTTTGTCCTGCATGGCGGTCTTTTCTCGGACGATGATATCACACTTGAGGATATCAGGAAATTGAATCGCCACAAGCAACGACAACCAGGTCAGTCGGGTCTGATGATGGAAATGCTCTGGACAGACCCGCAGACGGAGAATGGAAGAGGGCCGAGCAAGCGAGGCGTTGGACTGCAATTCGGCCCAGACGTAACAAAGCGGTTCTGCGAAAAGAACGGTCTCGAGGCGATCATAAGAAGTCACGAAGTCCGCATGGAGGGCTATGAAGTTGAACACGATGGCCGATGCATAACTGTCTTCTCAGCGCCCAAGTACTGCGACAGCACGGAGAACAAAGGCGCGTATATCAATATCGGACCGGAATACAAGCTGGATTTCACCAAGTTTGATGCGGTACCGCATCCCCCAATACGGCCCATGGCGTATGCAGCAAACGGTCTCATGTCTATGATGTAATGGAGATATACCCAAGTCTCTGATAATGGGAGGGGCTGTACAGTATTCTGCCGGCGTTGATCTGACCTTAACAGTGGGCTCTTTGTAGCATAGCTTGCATGCGATCCAGCGCTTCTTGAATGGTTTGCGAGGCACACTTCCTGGGCTTAGCAAAGATATACATATACATATTTGAGTTTTACCTGGCACCTATTTTGCGTCAAAGAAACACGGAACGGAATCATCCGGTTATTTTACACCCCTGGCTAACCCGATTAGGGAGGCAATCTAACCTCTAACCTCAAACCTCAAGGCTGGACGTCAAGATCCTCCATCCAACTGAGCTCACTTAGCAGCCAAACCGACTCGCTCAGCCTGAACAATGAAGCATTCAGCAGGCAAAAACATCAACAGTCTACCCGACGAATGTCTTCTCAATGTTGGAAGTTTCCTCGACTTGTGGAGAACGGCGAGAACATTTCCAACAGGACCTCAGGACGATAGAATGGTTGGCCTGCAACGGAACGATATTCATCGGTGCTGGAGAAAGGATGTGATAAAAAATCAAGTCAACGATGTTCAAGCCATCCTGAAATTACGCCTCATCTCCCGGGCTTTTGCTAAAATTGGCGGTGAAGTCCTTAGACGTCAACTGCGAAGGATTTACATCTGTCCAACGGCGAGGTCAATCCAAGCCTTCCGGCAAATCATTCGACATCAAAACTTTGCTTCAGGTATTACGGAGATTGTCGTCTTAGGAAGTTGCTATCTCCCACTCAATCTTAAATATCCGGAAAAGACGCTGGACGCTGATTATCGTAACTGGCGCAGGATGCTTCGTGGTGAGGAAGCAGACTTCGAGGCAAATGCTAGCGGCGAGGGATGCAGCATTTTCCAGGATATATCCGGTCTTGTCGGAGATATGAGAGCTTGTCTTGAACTTGGAATTAATTTGCTTCGACATCTAGAGAAAATCACTTTTATGTACTACATCGATCGCCCCGGGTATGGCATCGAGCGAAGATGGTGGACATCTGATTACTTGTCCGACGAGGACACTCGGCTTATCCACTACACCGACTTCTCTCCCGGCCTCGGCTTCGACGACGTACATGAGATCGTCCGTAACCATCATCGAGAGAATCCGGATCGGCCAGTCCTATTACAAGTCGGAGCTCCTGGTGACTCGATGCCTTCGTGGATCGTCGACCAAGTTCGAGTGTGGGAGGTTCCAAAACTCTCTATTTGTTACCTGGAAGGGCAGCCTCCAGCGAATGAGAGCGGTGGTAGCCCAGGAAATCTTGCATCCTGTTCTATTCTCACACATCTAGAGATCTCTATGAACGAAGTCGTGCACCTGTACGACTTTGATAAAGTTTTTAAATCAGCTGAGTGGCCTCATCTGCAGACCTTTGGTCTATCGTACGCTGTTGTCGACCTGCAAAACTTTCTCCGATTCCTGACCCGCCATCGAACGTCATTGCGAACGCTTATTATGAGAAATGTCACGTACTCAAGCCTCCTTTTCTGGCCTTCCGCTATTCCTGCCGCTGAACAACACGCTTATTGGTCGCCATTCCTAACCGGTATCAAGGAGAATCTCTCACTCGAAAATGGAGAGCTTTACAGCATCTTCGATGAATTTGGGTCGGCATGTGACGCAGACAACTCACATGACTTCAATATCAAAGAGATGGAATTTTGGGAAGATGAGGGATTCGATACTGAACAAATCGAAAGGGAAGGTTCAAGGATTTTCCTGAGGAACGGCCGATTTTTATGCTCACGGTGTGCCCAAACACCAACAGCGCTGCGATAGACATTTAACCTTTCCACATATTGCGACGCGTTCAGAAAGCCCCTCAACGAGATCAGCATGCGCTCGACTTTCTCTTCCGCGATTCATGAGGTCGTTGTCTGCACATACTAGAAAACATCGGAGGTTATTGCGACTTGCCCTCTAGGTACATCTTCGCGAACGGTTTGTCGAAGAACCTGAAATTACGAAGGAGCTACCGAGCTAGTTTCCCGGGAGCGTATGAGACCTGTAATGACGTCTACTTTCTGTGGCAATGAGAAGTGAATCTTCTAAAGCGGGCCTGGGAAGCTATTCCCTAACATCTTCGAACGTCAACTCACCAATATGCGGAAGCTTTTTAAAAGAACTGAAGGCGATTGTAATAGGGTGACTATGTCGACTATTCGCTTGCGGGAAACTAGCTCCTTCGTTCTTCCAGTTCTTTGTGGACCAAGGACGACGAAGGCCAATTCCAGGGATTTCTCTGCGAGCTCAGCCATCGAGTAACTGGGAGCTTGGATCAAGCAATAGTGAACCTCTCTCATCTCGAAGCAGTCCACTGGGTACTGCCTTAACACGATGTCGGGTTCGGCCAGCGTTCGCAGGTCCTGCTAAGAGAAGAGATTACGTGAGGATCTCCAAATGCTCAAGAATCTCTGTTGCGAGAATGGAGATTCTGTGTTCAGAATGTTTGTCAAATCTTCACCAAGTCCAGGAAATCTCGTAGAGGAGGTGACAATCGTCGGCGGACACCTCCGGTTCATGACTTTGACGCCGAGTGTCGTATAATGGATTGCCAGTATCTTCACTCTCGAATCAAACAGTGTCCTTGACGGGTACGGACCTCAAATACGAACATTTCAGACTGTTTCACGTCGTCACGACACAGGCTCACAATTGGTACAGACGACACTGTTGAGTGTGCAACCATACAACACGGATATACCGACATATAAGAGCCGGAATTTCGTTGGAAATGGATTCATCCTCCGCATCTTCAAGAGCACCGTCATCAGTTGACAATACGACAACCTCACCGAGTTCGTCTGACGAGAAAGTGACCAATAGCTCATCATCCTCGGCCAGCACTCTCGACCCCGACGCTTCGTATGACAGAGCTCTATTCCATTTAGGTACCAGTTAGTCATGATATTCATGTGTCGTTGGCATTCTCTCCTAACATTCTATGGCAGATCAAACCTCCGTTGTACCGGCGTGTCAAAATGTGTGTCTGGCGTGGCCAGTTCCATACGACTTGTCAGCACTTCGACTGGATTCTCGTCAATCGGTGCAGCTCCTTGCCCAGGCCTGATTACGGCGAAACAGACTGGCAGCATGGCAACACAGGTCTGATCTTCGCAGGTGGAATGGGTGCCGCGTCCAGCTACGTGATTCGGTTCACAGTCAGGAGCCATTGCATCCAACACCCTCCAGGAATGCCTAGAGCTGTTTTCCTTGACCATGTGGCCGACTGGCTGAAGCGAAGACTCGATGAGGCCGATCCGCATCATCGGTATGTCTGCGGGCGGTTCAGCATCGACACTATCATAAGCGAGACCCAAGACCTCTGCTTAAGCTGCATGACGCATCAGTCAAACCGATTCAACGTGCACGACCGTAGTGTTTGGCAAATGGCATAGTGGATCCTATCACTTTAGAAGGGCATTTCTCTGCGCTGCTTCCTGAGTGGAAGTGGCCATCTATCACTTACATACAATCTTTACACGAATTCTGGAGGGGATGCATGCATAGCGGAGGCGTTTAAAGATTGGGGAAGGTTTTTGATATTGAATGCATTTGGATTGGATATACCTGCTTGACAAGACACAGGAAGAGAGTCTGACAGACGACTCCTTGTAGGCGGTGACTTGGTGGTTGAATAGAAGATGGCTGATTAGGGGGAAGCACACTCTGACTGAGGGTGATTGGGCAGGAATCAGAACAGTTGGCTAGATGAAAACACAAAGCAAGCACGGCAAGGCCGCGCGATTCTAGCAAACACATTCTACAGCATACGTTATCAAGGCTCTACACATGATCTCGATTGCCTTGAAGAGTGATATAATCTTAACTTAGAGTGTTGCAGGTCTACGGAGAGAGGCACCTGCAAGACGGAAGGAAACGTGATTCTGGATATGGCAATCTTACAAGAGAACAGCAAGCTGCGGGGCCTCAACGATACGTTGAGACTTCTCGGAGACCCATCTATTATCCTCGCCATATACGACGCTACACGGCCTGATGGGTGTCCTGGTAAGGGCGGCCTATCCAGTCAAGAGCGAGGCTCCGAAGAGAAACGCGAGACTACAACCTGCAGCTCTGCGAATACTGCAACTCGATCGGCCATATTCAGGTTGACTGCAAAATCGCAAGGTTAGCTACAGGCGCCCAGCAATAACACGCATGAGGACTGCCACCCATAAAACTCTCAAGCTTTCGTCGTCGGCGGGGTCACCCTGTTCCTCTTTGCCACCTTCATCCGTTCAGCCGTGTGGCACATCGAGACCATTGCAAGGATTCGGCGATGCTTGCCATGCAGCCATCAAATTTCCAGTCCGCCCAATAAGGAGTTAGTGTATGGTCTTGACATTTCTTCCGCTGGGATAGGGGCGAATCCACGCAGGCCTAATGACGGAGTATACTCCGTACCCACACATCATTTTATTCCTGTCAACAGGCAGCTACGCTACCTCCTAGCTTTTGGCATGCCATTGAACAATCTCGTGTCAGGGGTGTCTCGTGTTCCCGAAGTTTATCCAGGGATAGGGCGACGCGTCAAATATCACCTGATATGTATCGCTTCTGGGCTCTGGGTTGTTGCTCTCACACCATCACGCGACAAATATCTCCCAATTAACGTGCCACCTACCATGAGCCAAGGAAAGTAACAAAATAATCTGGATCCAGATGGATATCGACCCAGTCGAGGAATTTGATAGGTTGAGTATCAGGGAAGTCCTGGATCACGACTCAAGACCCACATTCGTTCTTGATCTTGATCCTGATGAAGATATTCCCAATGCCTCCAATTCAACAATACTTCCAATTTTTTGCAACACCGCTCTGCGACTGCATGAACGGCTCCTCGATGATATGACTGGCAAGGCAAGCGAAGAGTCGGTGAGATCTTCCGAACAGCCTTCGCATGAAGACTTCAAGAGCTGGGCGACAGGTTTTACCCCACACGACGATTCAAAAGACGTCTTCCCACAATCATTCATCTATCGTGGACTGCAATGGACAGGTTCTACGATGCGCCAACGATGGAGGCTGATTAGTGGGAACCTCTTGCTGGCCCCTCACATGTCTCTACATGATTTATCCTCAGGACCACCTGTCGAAGTGACAACTAGTGTTTTGCGGGCAGCACGTGCTTCTGACAAGCATGATAAGACCCTCGGAATTTCGCCGAAGCGGTCAGAGGCACAGATGGAGGGCAGCACACTGGCAACGTCGACAACTCTCGCGTCATCGAAACAACAACAATCTTTGAAAGTAGTCAACGTTCCCAAGGCATCAGAGGGAAGCTCAGAAACTACTGGTTCCTCACAAAGCAAAACGCCATTGACCCTGGCGACACCGGAGAGAGCTGTTTCGGACTGGACGGCCCCCGAGCCGAAAGGAATATTGTCACCTCATCTTGCCTTTGCTCGAACAGTTGACTGGGCCTCAACTCCTTTGGGGCCGATGGAAACTTGGTCACCCGAATTCCGCCAAGTCACGAACCTCTGCATGAGTAATCCTCATCCAGCAGCCATTTTCTGGGGCAGCGATTTGACAATGTTGTACAACGAGGCCTATGCAGCCGAAGTGGCTGGTAACAAACACCCAACTTTGATGGGAACAGGGTGCTCAGGTCCATTTTCAGAGCTTTGGGAGGCCGTTAGCCGCTTATTTGCCGAATGTGCCCGCACAGGTATCAGCATCCGCAAGGAGAATGATTATCTGCCAATTGAACGGCGTGGTTTCCTCGAGGAAACCTTCTTCTCCTGGTCGTGGACTCCTGTATACGGTGGTACGAATAAAATACAAGGTTTGTACAATGCGCCCTTCGAGACTACGCAACAGGAAATGTATCGGCGGAGAATGCTCACTATCAATACGCTTGGTGAAACAGTAGCACACGCAAAGACCGTCAAACAGTTCTGGCAATATGTACTCGATGGCCTGGAAGACAACCATTACGATATTCCCTTTGCCATACTGTACTCGGTCGGGGAAGGTGAAGAAGGGGACTCCTCGATGTCTTCTGAGAGCACTATATCCCAAAAGTCTTGCTCTCTTGAGGGGGCTATTGGTGTTCCCGAAGGCCATGCTGCGATTCCACAACAGCTGGATCTGAAGAGGAGCCGAGAAGGTTTCATACCGTCATTCCGCGAGGCAATGCGAACCAGAGAGCCTACCTTGTTACGATCTAAAGATGGAACGTTTCCAGAGGCACTCCTTGAAGGATTGAATTGGCGAGGATTCGGTGATCCTTGTCATGAAGCCATCATATTTCCAGTATGCCCAACAAACGGGGAAATGGTCTTGGCATTTCTTCTATTAGGTGTGAATCCACGCAGGCCTTACGACGAAGGATACAAATCTTTTTCAGCTATGCTTAACAGGCACTTAGCCACCTCGTTGGCCTCTGTCATGCTATTCGAAGAAGAAGTTCGCCGAAATCGGGATGCCGCCGAGGCAGCTGCTTTAGAGCAAGAGCATCTGGAGCAACAGCTTGCGCTGCAAACAAGCCGGTTACGGCGCATGACAGAGCTCTCCCCTCTTGGCATGTGTCTCATTAGTCCAGATGGAGTCCTGCGCGAGGCAAATGACCGGCTCTTCGAGATGACCGGCCTTCCGAGGGACAGCATGGACGAACTATCTTGGATGGAATGCTTGACTTTAAGCAGTATGCAGACCATGCACGAAGGTTGGTATCGCTTGGTGACCGAGCATCTTCCGTGGTCCGGAGAGCTTCAACTCAAGAATCAATTGAGTAGCCCGGGAATGTTTAACGGAGAATCCATAGACTACTGGGTCCTATTTGCGGCTCAACCCGAATTCGCGGCCGATAGCTCATTACGGTCTATTATGGGATCAATGACCGACATTTCACATCTGAAGTGGGCGCAAGGTCTCCAGGATCAGAGGCTTCGAGAAGCTGAAGAGACGCGAAGGCAACAGAATGAGTTTATCGACATCACTTCTCACGAGATGAGAAATCCGTTAAGCGCCATTTTGCAGTGTGCAGATGACATCTCATCCACCTTGACCATATTCCAGTCGAAAGCTACTTCACCGCCCCAAGAGGTTGTAGAAAGTTGCTTGGATGCCGCAGAAACAATTGCATTATGCGTACAGCACCAGAAGTCGATTGTTGACGACATTCTCACTGTCTCAAAGCTAGCCTCTAACCTGCTGGTACTCACACCAGTTGTAGCTCAGCCAGCTGCAGTGGCCGAATGCGCCTTGAAGATGTTCGACCCAGAGTTGCAGGCTAAGGATATCACAGTCGTGTTTCATAAACAGCCTTCGCTCGAAGAGCTCGCGGTCTCTTGGATGACTCTCGACCCTAGTCGAGTCCTTCAAATTCTCATCAATTTAATGACAAACGCAATCAAGTTCACCGCTGGCGCAGACAAGCGAATCATCAATGTTGCAATAGGAGCATCTGTCGACCCGCCACTAAATCCCGTCTCACCAGAATTCCAATACATTCCAGCCAATGCGACAACCGCCCCTATGATTAGCGGCGGCGATTGGGGAATCGGGCAACTTCTGTACCTACGATTCGAAGTTCAGGACACTGGTTGTGGTCTTACGCAGGAAGAGAAAAAGATCCTCTTTGACCGATTCTCGCAAGCAACCCCCCGAACACACGCGCAATATGGGGGCAGCGGCCTCGGCCTCTTCATTTCCAGGCAATTGGCGGAGCTGCACGGAGGTCAGATCGGCGTCACATCCGAGGCTGGAGTGGGTAGCACTTTCGGCTTTTTCATCGCAGCAAGGCGATCTGCACCTCCTCAATACCGTATACCGGAGGTATTGCTTCCTTTTGGCCCTAACATCTCAGAAGAGATTTCTCACACCCAGCGTATTCCGCTTCAGCGACGGAAATTGGAGTCAGTTATCCCACCCGCCAGTCTTGTTGCGGCCCAAACTGGTTCGACCTTCAACCCTAAAAATCTCTACATTCTTGTTGTGGAAGATAACTTGATCAATCAAAAAGTCCTTGTGAAACTACTCAAGCAGGTTGGGAGTACTGTTGATGTCGCCAACGATGGTGTCGAAGCGCTTGCACTACTCGAAGAAACACACTACCGCAAGGAAGGAGGGCGTAGGCTCTCTGTCATTCTGATGGACTTGGAGATGCCTAACATGGACGGCTTGACATGTGTCCGCGAGATTAGAAAGATGGAAGCGGGTGGCAAGATCAACACGCGTATACCTATTATTGCGGTGACTGCGAACGTGAGAGATGAACAGGTGGCAGCTGCCATGGAAAGCGGGATGGATGATGTCTTGTCGAAGCCTTTCCGTATTGCGGACCTATACAAGAAGATTGAGGTGGTGCTGGAGGGACATTATACGGTCTCCGCTGTATGACGAAATGATTAATGATCGCGTGGACCTCTCACAACGTCTTTCACGACTGGAAGCCTGAAGGGCTTCGAGTAAACGGCGTTTCAATCGGCTGGCTGCTTTCAATTGCGATAGATATATTTTCAGACATGAGATACCCCTCTATTGACAGTGTTCAAATGTCTTTTTGACCCATGTCCTTGACTCATATGCAGCGCGCCTTCATGTGCATTCAGAAGACCGTTCTGTAAACAACGCAGCTTGATCCTCAGATGACCTTCCCATTCAAGTGCTAAACATTTCAGTCTGCTCTCGACGTACTAAACAATTTCCGTTTGAACGACCATTTCAAACAATGATGGATGATATTCTGGCGCTCACATTGAGGAAACTACCAAACCTTAAGATGGTCTCCTTCCAGGACCAAGTTATACAGCTAGGTAAACGCCGAAACCAATTACACTGTTTTAATCATAGAAAGAGAAGTGGCGCTTTCGAGTCTTGAGTGAATATTATGCCGTCCCAGGAGTCAAGCCTCTCACTTTTACCATCGGTCGTAAAACTAGGCTGCTCTCGACTTGCATACAAGGTCAAGAGAGTCAGGAAACTGCGCCTTGGGGAGACGATGTCGGCATGTCGAACATTCCGAAGATTTCGATATCCTGTGATAGGAGTTTTGTCTTTTCGCGTGGTGATTTCCTCGGCACAATTGCATCCACGCCAGTCGTCACTCATCCCGAGATCCGTGCCGATGGACACTGGGTTGAACTCGAAAGCATTCGTGAGATTCCGAGATTCCTGGGCGACTGCAACCTGCCGAATCTTCAAGACTTCAAGTTGGTCTCGACCAGACTGAACTATCGCTAGTTAGTCAGGTTCCTCCGGAGACATCGCTCTTCTCTGCGCAGCGAAGCGTCACTCTCGAGGATCTCGTGCATGTTGCCGATTCAGGACAAGAGGGAGCCAGCGCATGGACGGAGATGATGGTTTTCCTGAGAGATGAAAGATCGATAATGAACATCAATCGAATTGGATCGATTTACGATATGGAGGAATAATCATGGCATTTTACGACAGTAGATAACAATGGACACAAAGATATTCTCAATTGACGTACTGTTAGGTCCATATCGGCAGTGTCACGATCAGCTTGAGAAGTATAGCGAGGGCCATCCCATAAGCCCGCGCACTCGTATTCGAAGAGCTTCGGGCGACTGGTCACTAAGCACACTGTAAATATCTGGTGTTCTGGGATTTAAGAGATTCGGCTGAGCTTACAGTTGCAGCTAAATTTTCGATACAATACAGTTCGTATGCAGAACCCCGCTTGGACGCTGACAAAATCGAGGTCATTTGATCCCACTGTTCTAGCTGTCCTTTTGCCCTATCTAACCTCCTGATGCTTTCGTCGCCAACGTGCCACTCCCTCTTGAGCTGAAGATTGCCATTATCCCAAAGCCAAGATAAAAGAGTCCCAGTGGGTACGCCACCAACCACCTCATCTCGCTCATCCTACCCACTGCACAGAACATCGCGCTACTGCTATAAGTGCACCATAGGATTGCTGCGCTGACAAAGACATACCCGAATAATCTGTCCATCGGCACTACGATGCCCACGAGGCTCGTTAACACAAGCGGCAGTAGGCAGTAGCCCAATACGGAGGCAGAGCGCAGGAATGTCAGTGAGCTGTTGAAATGCGAGCTCGTATGATGGACTTGTGAGGGAGGAGATGCTACGTTTTGTGCCGAAGGTTCAGAGGGCGGCGCCATGAGCGAGAAGATAGTGTGGAGGGTGACGGAGCCGAACGCGGCAAGGCCGTAGATGAAGCCAAAGTTTACCTTGCCGGACTATTTAATGCAATATTAGCTGGATTGCCTCACGTGCGGAAGAGGATGGTGTTGTCCTTACCAATGCAAGGAATATGCCAAAGAGCAGCGCAAACAATATAGGACCCGCGAGGTCCGAATCATCCATGAGATGCTGGTCTATTCGCGCCGTAGGGTTGAGCACTGAAAGAGTCTGACAGCAGCCGTATCGTGAGCGCCTGCTTCCGCTACTTCAAAGCGGGCAAACCTACCTTTGTCTTGATGTGATCGAAATTGACGCCAAGCTCTTCCAATAATGGAGGCTCCCCATCATATCCTTCGGTTCCAAAGGCCGCCAGCCAACCTGTTCTCAATCCGCCTTGCTCTCCCATGCGCCCACTGACGCCAGGTTGGCCTCCAAAGCCGCCCCCAAAGCCTGCATTTGAGAATGCATTTGATTGTGCGCTGCCCGTGTATGCTTGGAAGGGCGTCGACTGGCCGGAGACGGGGGGTTGCGAGTATCCGGAGGAGTAGAAGTTGAGATTTTGAGGGTTCGATTGCGGGTAAGCGGGTTGGTTGGGTTGGTAGTAGTTGGCCATGTTGGCCAGTTTGCGGAGAAGGCGACGCGCGATGCGGTGGAGAAGAGAAAGGCGGCGTCGTGAAGACCTTTGAAAATCAAGGCAGATCTGGAGCGAAGTTGGTGATCTCTCAATGGTCGAAGAGGAGGCAGAGCAAGGACGGATTGTAGGAATACTTCATACAGGCAGCTGCTTAGCTGAACTTTTGGCAATGTGGTCCATAGAGCTCGATGCCAAGCTTACCTTTGATTGGCTGGTGAAGGTGGATTTCCACGTCTCCTTTTAGCTTCTCTGTCCATTACCTCGTAAACAAAGAGACAATCATTCAATGTTCGCATTCTCCCTGAGATAGCTGACCTACGGTATTTCTTCCAGCACGATGCGTATCCGACTCCCTTACCACGAGCGGTATCAATACGTATTAGTCGTATCCATGAGAGGCAGCACCGCGCCTCAATTCTTTGGCCAATCACTAAGCTATGAATTGTCGCTCGCTAAGCAAATCAAGTTAAGAGAGGCACGCACGTCAAGCCATAGCTACGATACATTCGAACTGTCCCAATCACCCTTGGTCGTTATAGTGTGGGTGTTGAAGCTGTGCGTTCTTGATAAAACCTGCACAAAGAATATCAAATCAAGCTATCAAAGGTGCTCTCGGACACGTGGAAGAAGAGAGTTTGTTCGTGGCGCATGCGTTCGACTTCGTTGGTAAGGAGGTTTGCGGCATTGGTGCCAAGCCCGAGACTTCGCGACGGAACTTTCCCAATGCCATCATCGTCCGTTTGCCTCTGCGACACTTTTAATCCCACGAAATCTCTGCGCAAAGCCAATCTTTAAGCTTCTTCTCTCTTGTCATTGTAGAGCAAGCCAATATGGGTTGGTTCTGGTCCGATCTCTCACCAAACTCTCTTCCCCCAAGCACAATTGCGCCTCATCCTGTGTCGAGTCCCGATGCAAAACCACCGGTATGTACAATCCCCCTTTTGTCTTGCGAAAATTAACGCCTGGCAGCCGGGCTGTCCTATGCACAACTCCTCCTCTACAAACTCTCCATTCAGAAAACCATTATTGTCAGAGTCGAAACCATCTCCGGCATCGAAATCATGTCCCTATGCTCCTCCGACAGCCGCATCAACCTCCGTCCCCACAAACTCTTCACCACAGTCCGAGCAACCTTCCACAGGAGGAACTAGCTCATGGATGTGGAAAATCAATCCTCTAAACCTCATGCCATCTCTCCCCAACGCCCCAACTACCTCCTCACAGACCGTATCACTTCCCTTGGAGCGCGAAGGCTCTTCGATCCCCCGAGGACCATGCGCTCCATCCTCAAAGTCCGCCGGCGGTTGCCCCGTCAAGCATTCCTCTCCAAACTCCTCATCATCATCTCCTCCAGCTGAATCCGCCTACGCCGACTCTACCTCGGACAAATGGCAGTACCCTTCTCCACAGCAAATGTACAATGCGCTACTCCGCAAAGGCTACACGGACACCGATCCCACCGCCGTGCCCGCCATGGTCTCGGTACACAACTTTCTGAATGAAGGCGCGTGGGCCGAGATATTAGAGTGGGAGCGACGTTTCAGCCCAGGCCTGTACACCGGATGGCGCATCTCGTCTCGCGGGGAAGAGAATAGCTACTTTGGCGCGATGACAGAGCTTGAAGAGGATGGTTGGAGGAAGGCGATGCGGAGTACGCGGCTGCGGCTAGCAATGATGGCCGACAAGCAGAAACTCGATGAGGGGAAGGAGCTAGAAGAGACACCGGAGCCAAGACTACTGCGGTTTGAGGGCCGACCGCAGGATAGAACACCCAGGTCAAGATGGCTGGAGCTTTTAGGAAAGGTCTGGCCTACGGAGTACTCGTCAGCACCGCCGTTCGACCGGCATGATTGGTATGTGCTGAGGCATATGCCAGACGGCAGCACGAAGGAAGTGCGATATGTCATCGACTACTACAGCGGTCCGACCGAAACGACGGGTGAACCTGTATTCTACTTGGACGTCCGGCCCGCAATTGACGGTCCGACGGGATTCGGGGAGAGAATATTGAGATGGGGAGGGGATGCTTGGTGGAGAGCGAGCGGCGGTACGGTGCGCGAGCAGTCGGAGCTTGAGAGAAAGATACAAGAGGCTAGGGAGAGAAGAAACCAGCACGGGGAGAGATGACCTTAATTGTTTTCGTTCGTGTACATTTTGATCGACTTTGGCTCAAGTCTACCGTATATTTGGGAGGGCTAACTGCTTGTATCATAATCTCTTCTCCTTTTTGTATTATCCACATTACCAGCACGCGTTAGTAGCGCTGTCATGAACTCGGCGGATTTGTACCGCGAATACATTATTGGGAGCGTCTTTGGCCTGTTACCATCCGGACAAAACCAGCGGAAATATTTGAAAATTTGCATGTACTGAAGAAAGTTCTTCCATTATCACTCAACAAGTGATGATGATGCGTTCGAGTATAACGAAACTCTCCAAAAGTGCTGCTGACTTAGGTCTATATTTCTAGCCTCTATCGTTAAAAGTATCATACAAATGAATGTAACAGCGCTCTATCAGTCATTAGACATGTTCTCATTACACCCTACTTCCTCGCCTTGTACGGAAAAGTAGGTGGCTTCGACCAAACGCTGCCGTTGGTGCGTTCGTAGTAGTGCAGAGCTCCAGGCGATGTTGCACACGTGGTGTTGAACGAGCCAGCACCGGTGGGAACTGCGTGTCCCTCCTGTGGACGTCCGTAAACCCACATGTAGTACCAGACCTCGTCGACAATAGTCCGTCCATTGTCTGTCGAGTTCGCGCCAGCCGCTGTCTCATTGAACATCGGTCCCGTGCAGCCGATATAAGGAGTTGCTCCATGCGCCTTGGCCAAGGGGTCTTGGATATCGCTCAGAGTGTAGGTCTGCTTTGTATTAGCTTTGCCTCGGTGAATGAATCGGCTTGCATACAGTGCTGTTGCTAGGCGTGACGCCGGCGTCGCTCAACCACTTCCATGTTGGGAACCTCTCATAATACATAATTGCCGTCTCGAAGAAGTCGACCACCTCTTCGTGCTGCACGTATTGCGGGCCGTAGCACGGCACATCGAAGGTACTGTAGCATGTCGCGTGCTTGCTGAACTCGTGGCCCCAGAAGTCGTGGTTTGGCCCACCTTGGTTGATCCAGAAGTGGTTCATCCAGTCCAGAAGATCAAACTTGCCGAAGGGCTCGAGGAAAGTGCCGACATTTGGGCCAGTGTATGGTGGTACGGGAGTGCCATCAGGCGTCCCCGTGGTTGTATTAGGGCTTGGGAATGGGTCGTATTGACGGTTCAGATCGCAGTATTGTGTGAAAGAGCCGTTGCAGAAGTCAGGCCAGAGACCATGCAGGGTCCATTGATTAGGAGGGAGGAGTTGGCCTTCGGACTCGAGGCCAGTGTATGTGTCCCAGAATTGGGTGCTGAGCAATAGACCACCAAAGGTCTCTACGCAGCAGGTGTCGATCGGCTTAGACGTGTTCAGGTGGCAGCTGAGTAATGGTTGTTCTGACAGTCTGTGAGTACGAGAGCAATTTGAAATTTCATATTGAGAGGTTGTTGAATACCAATGACGCATGTGTGATTGTACTTTGTCTCATTACCAAAGAGCACAGCAGAGGTAGCGCCAGCGAACAACGCGATCGACGCGACTTTCGAGAATGCCATTGTGAAGGAAAAGAGCAATGACTTGGATCTGACTGAGAAACATTTCCATGACGCGAAGAAAGAGCTCTACTTATTTCTCTGCACATTCTCGAATTCTGGAGCTCAAGCTGCAAGTCCGCGCAGCCCAAGATGAGCTTTTCCACAAGAGGCAGGCCAGTGAGCCACTCAAGAGCATTGGCATCGTGGCAAATGAGTGCTTAGTGGGTGAGAAGTGAACAGTTGCGGCCGTTCCTGCGGGTGGATCGTACTCTTCGAGATGCTCGAGCTGCCCCCGTGCGCCGGACTACTGGTACACGCAAAGTCTTGGGTGTAGACCCTCGTTCACGGCGAGCCTTTGGGTCCGAGCAGGGAGCGGGAGTCGTGCGTAATACAAAACGCGGGCCAATCAGTGGGCGGAGTCGCCGTGGGTACGACTTGTTGAACAGGAAGCTGTTGAGCGCATGACAAAATGATTTCGGACATCGAGAAGGTGGACATGCAGCAATAGGGGAAAGTATCGCCGCTGGAGACGAAGAATTTCAAAGGAGCCCGGCCGGATTCTCGGGATTAGGCCGGGCAGGGCTGATTGACATCACGACAACCTCCTTTTACCGCCATTCCATTCTACCGGACACAACCGATTTCTCGCTCCTTTTCACTGCTCGGCCCGTCATGATTATTCTCGAATATGGACTTCTATCGGCACTTTACTGTAAGAGCGAGAACGGACTACTTCCCGGTACTCGATGGACGGATTGTATCCTGCCGTCGATTCCGTTATACCCCGCAAGTATAAAAGGACGATAGAGTGAATTCCTACATGTTGATATTTCTTCCTTTCAGCACGCAGTCGAACAATTCTTTGAAGCAATTCACCGTTTTACAGTGTCTGAGTATACCGTTGCGTCAGGCCCTCACAACAAGCATTCCGAGCCCGAAACTCATTCATCATGGCCAACCAGTGGGCACCCAATATCCCACCACGTCCGAGTCGATCGCTCGCTGGCCGCGTTGCCATCGTGACAGGAGCTGGTGCTGAGGGTGAGGGCATCGGCAATGGTCGTGCCGCAGCCGTCCTCCTCGCCGAGGCCGGCGCCTACGTAGTTTGCGTCGACGTCAGGGAGGAAATGACGGCAACGACCATCAAGATGATCGAGCAGGATGGCAAGGGCAAAGCGATATCATTCAAGGCAGACGTCACGCAGAAAGATGAATGCAAGGCTATCGTGGACAAGGCAGTTCAGACATGGGGACGGCTCGATATCCTGGTGAACAACGTGGGTATCAACGGTCCGAAGGGCAACGCCGTCGATGTGGATATGGAAGGCTGGACAAACGCCATGAATGTCAATGTCACAAGTATGGTGCTCATGGCCAAATATGCTATCCCGGAGATGAAGAAGAATACGGACACCCACATGTACAAAGGATCTATTGTCAACATTGGCTCTGTTGCGGGCTTGAAGGGCGGCATCCCACACATCCTCTACCCGACAACGAAAGGCGCAGTGGTGAACATGACCAGGGCAATGGCAGCCCATCATGCTCCAGATGGAATCCGTGTGAACTGCGTCTGCCCCGGAATGGTCTTTACACCGATGATGTACCTGTCCGATGAAGGATCGTTTATGACGCCAGAAATGCGAGAAAAGAGGAAAGGGAGGAGTCTGATGAGGACTGAGGGCAGCGGTTGGGATATTGGCGCCGGAGTCAGGTACCTGTCCAGTGACGAGGCACGGTGGGTCACTGGTGTCATTCTTCCTGTAGACGCCGGTGCTACAGCAGCTGTGCTACTAGGCTAGTAGGCGCCAAAGCTGGACACTTCGTGTCACTTTCATCATTGCACAATTATGGTGTTCGGCCGAAAAATAGAAAGATATCCCAACGTGATCAGCCTCTTGACGCGTGACCGGAAATCGACCAGAATCAATTTCATGTTGGCGCTTATGCCTTTCTTCTGTGTGAATCTTCCTCATATTCTCTCTATGATACTCTGCCTAAAGTGAGAATTCGCACTTTGGGCTTCAATTTAACCTTTGAATCACATTCGCTGTTACTCTATTGACCATGACGAATAAGCGCCTCAGCATTGAAAACCGTACATCGAACAAGCTCTCGAGCGTTGAAAGACTCATAGCAGTTTAACTTCTCTCGACCCAAGAACGCTCGTTGCCTCACGTCGGGCTCAGGTTTAGTATCGACTTCCCCTGGGGAGCGCAGCCAAACTCGTCGCAAACGTCGCGGCAAGAATGGACTCCAATCAATCGAAGCCTGAGAAGAACGGCATGAATTTGCAGCTGCCCGACTCAATCAAATTCGACTTTGGAGATCTTCCCAGGACCGCAAAGCCGTCGCCGCCCATCGGACCTCCTACATTATGGGCCTGCAAAGTCTACGGCCGGGAGAACACGGGCTACGGCATTCTCGACATCTGGAAATATTGTGGTGAGAAGAAGTGGCTCATATCCTGGGCCTGATGTGCGTCTCTTGAACCACTTTATAGCAACGGGGAAACTAATTAACGGAGTTGTGCAGGGTTATCAGTGATTTTGCTACGATATTATTCATACGCCGAATATCAGCGTACTCAGAAGACGTCTAATTGCCCATTTACAGCTTCCATATCGCATTGCACCTGTCATTTGCTACAAACAATTTTCTTTTGTGGAAAGAGCAAACAGCACATACGATTCGGGACCCTCAACGCAGATCACACCACGCCAGTTCATTCATCATCATAATCATCAACAGCTTCTTCATGGGAATCTCTCCATTACTCTTTCATCATTAAATCTCGGATCTCGATATTGTACGGCCAGGATGACCTTCCCAGCACCGAAACATACGTGGCAGTCAAGAAGATCCAACAGAAGCGCCACACCTCCGGGCACAATCTATCGATATCGGCACACGCTATTTCAACGACCACCCTGCGTCAACGATGCTGCCAGCACCAGCAAGATAAAAGTCGAGCCAGTAGAGTACCCATCGAGCGACGATGATCCCACCAGCACTAGCGAAATAAAAGTCGAGCCATATCAATGCCCATCCAGCCCCAACGATCCCGTTGGCATCAGCAATAAACAGGTCATGTCTCGCTGTTCAAAGTGTGATGTCGTTTGGATCGGAGTCCCGCCAGGCTCCACGTGTCGCCAGGGCATCGTACTATGCAGGGGCCTGACGTTCTGATGAATAACTGAATGGTTAAAGCCGGGATATCATGGAGCTGAAAGAAAGGATGCAGGTTCAGGCTTCAGGCGGGCGAGGCGAATGGGGCAGTCTTTGAGAGAGCATATGTCGCTCTCTCTGTGAGTGGGCCGAATGTTGGGCGTTTTGTGAAGAGTTCAGTCTTTGTTTAGGTATCGTTGGATGGCTGTCACTCCTTTGGCGGGTATTATGGGCGCAGCATAAATTGATTGCAATGCTCTGAATATCTCCAGTTCTTACTCTGACAACACCCCCACATGCACCTGGGAATCCTTTCCTTGCATCATCAAGATGACTTCGAAGACCGGTAAAGGTAAAAATAGAAAGCCAAGCCTTACCGTTCCCAAAACACCCGAATTTAACAGCCTCAAATCACCTTTAAAGCCAAAATATGCTAATCAAGATGAGGACTACAAGCGGGAACCCGGCTCCGATCAGACTCCGCAGGATTTCATAGAAGGTGCTGAAGCTTCCAAAAGTGCTGCTAAAGCTTCCAAAAGTGCTGCTCAGGTGCAGGATGCAGATTTGCCTCTCAAACCACAATGTGACGATCCTAGTGTCCGAGCTGAGTTAGATGCGATCAAGGAAGCTGTCGGGAGCACACTCAAACGCGTGTCGGACAGTCCGCACTATGCTGCCATCTTGGAAGGTGTTATTTCGTTCCTTTGCAAAGACCTGAGTGCTGCGGAGATCAAAAGAGTCGGAATGGGTCTGTGGGACTTCGCATTTTCACAAGAAATGAAAGAGCGGAACGCAGGAGGGAGCGTGAGTAGTGCAGGGTTGCCAGGGGAAAATGCGTCCCTGTGATGCACAGTACATGAATCTATGTTGAATTAGCAAACTGGATAGCAAACCCTCCAAACATCCGAGGGATGATCTTAAGATTTCTCCAGTTTGTCGGTATCAAGGTGTTGTAGCCCAAAGTAAGATGAAACGTAAACAGCCGTAGCGACAAGCAGTGCTGCTGTATGCGACCGTCGTTGCTACATGTTTGTGGCGGTAGAAGGGTTTGTTTGGTGTAATATAAATAATACAACCAACTCACCAAATCAGTGGAAAAGCCAGCCCCATTTGTTACTGCTACTTGGATTCATGCAAGCGTCCATCATGCCTTCACAGACTTGGAAAGATAAGGAGCTTGCGGGCCACAATATCGCAAGGCTACGAGTAAAGCTCCAAGAGTTACTGGAGTCGTCTCTATCAAAACTAAACAGGGCGACAGAGAGAGAAGACTACTGTGTGGTTGTTAAGGCGGTGACAGAAGACCTCTGCCAGGAATTCCTAGGATCCACGGATATCAGGAGCGTCGCAGAGATGCTTCGATGGCAAGCTGAATGCAAGGAACTTGTGGAGAGGGAGGAGCTTCTGAAAGAGAGAAAGAACATGACTGAAGAAGCAAGAACAATCAGGACTCAAACAGGCCAAGGAGTAAACTCTGAAATAGCTGTTCGGTTTGCTGCATGTCCTCGGCTATAACGAATGCTCGAGCCTAAGTATTACTGAGCAGGGAAATACGCCAACTGCGTTCAATGAAGCTTTACAGAGCGAGGATTTTTCTCCGGGAACCCCCACTCCGCTGCGTGAAAAGGGGAGAACGGTGCCGGATAATCAATTTGACAGCCGCATTAATCCTTTTCGGTTAGCGAGTTCGTAGACGCGCCAAGGGCGCACGCGTCGCGTTTCGTCCAGCAATGTACGGAGCAACTTCTATCTGATCATACCTATCATTTTTAGAGTTGAATGGACAATTTCACCCATCAATTTGAAGCCTGAATTTATCGTACTCGTATCACTTCATTTCTATCGCTCCAAAGATCCCCTCGAACATAGAACGATGGCTACAGAAGTTCACCGAACGCGTTTAACTCTTAAACGACTCAGCGATGATCTCAGCTACCACTTCATGCTTTCTGGGGAAGCCAACAGCAAACCAAGGTACGCAAGAGAAGACAATAACGCTGTTATTATCTTCTACAGCCCAAAATGGGGCTGGATTGCGGCCAGTGATGGCGAATCCATACCCAGCGGAATACCCTGGAATGTCCATGTGGCAGACCAAGGCGACTACCCTCCAGAAGGCGAATGGGTAAGCAAAAAGGCTTCGAAATCATATGTTTACGAGCTGAGCTATGCCTGATCTACCGATTCTCGCAAATATTCCTTATGATTTCAAGCTGGCCGGTTTTCCTCTGGTCTCTCCATCCATACTGCTATCCCCGCTGCATATCACTGAGATCAGCCTTTGCTGCAATTTTCGAAAAGGGATATTCTCTGAACCTGATCTATCTGTTAAATTGAATCCTTCAATTGTCTCGGTTTTATGACGTCGACTGGTGCTAGAATGATGGGATAATCCTTCCCCAACTCAGGGCTGCGGAGATGCGCGGGGAAGGCAGGGGACTCGGTTCACTCTAAAAGACATCTCCGCCCTCCGTCTGTCCACCGCGTTCAACCGCCGGGGTTTCAAGGACTTGAGTATCTTTGACGTAGCGCAGTGACGGTTTCATATCTCACTTTTCGAGAACTGATCATCGGGATGGCTGGACCCACGAACCGAAGAATGCCCCTGAGCTGCGAACCTTGTCGGGAGCGGAAAATACGATGTCCCCGGAACACGCCTGGCACAGGCGGCTCTAGAGGGCCTTGCGAGACTTGTGTCCGTCGAGGAGTTCCGGCTTCAGACTGTATATACCTTCGCGATTTTGCGCAGCGACAGCCAGTGCGCCAGCCAAGTTCGGAGAACGCGAACCATGAGGAGCTCCTCGACCGCATTCGCGGTCTTGAAGAATTACTTCGCCGCCACGTTAGCGACAGTACTTCTAACCCCGACAATGGAGCATGTATGGATGGACTGTCTTTATCTTCTGCTCCTGGTAATCTTAAAAGTGCAGGTCCAGGTGCGAGGATAACAAGCGCAGAAGCAGCCTATCTTTCCCCTGCATCTAGCAGCCAATCTTCAATTCCGACTATAGGGACCCTGGTGCGGTCTAAGACAGGCCATGAGCGCTACGAACCGTTCTCTTCAGTTTGGTCGTCGATCCTGAAGACCGATACGGTGACCAATGTGCTGGGTGCTGAAGCCGACGGACTTCAGGTTGAGTCTGAAATACCGATTGCAACGAAAGAAATCTCGAAGGAAGACTTGGTTTCTCTTCTCCCGCCAACAACCCAATGTGATGAGCTAAAGAATGTTTATTCTCAGGCCTTTGCACCTGTAAGTAGTAACTACTAGCATTCCAGCTGTGTCTTACATTTTGTAGCTGTGGCATGTATTACATGATCCAACTTTGGACGAAGACTACTCTCGATTCCGGAGCGATCCCAGCAGTATGCCGTTGTCGTGGGTTGCGCTTCTCTTTGCGATCCTCAGTGTGGCTGTCACTGCACTCGACGAAGACGGGCCTCTCCTCCAGGATCTCGGGCGAAAGTCTAGCGCAGCGGCCAATGTATCTTCACTTACTTCTCGTTACCGATCTGCTGCTATGCAATGCCTTGACGCCGACCATTATCTGTGGCGACACAATATCTATACCTTGCAGACCTTGATAATTCTCATATACGGCATGAATCACAGCCACGGTCAGTCTTGGGCGCTACTTGGACTGACGAGAAATATCGCTCTATCGCTTGGGTGTCATATCGATCCTGAAAATTTCGGACTCGATATAATTGCATCAGAAGAACGCCGAAGATGCTGGGCTGGACTCAATATGCTTTACACCATTCAGAACACTGCCCTCGGGAATATCGATGCCACGCAAATACAGTCTCAAGTAAAGCTTCCACTGGACGTGGATGATGACGCCCTTGTGAGTATGGCCGATGTGCCACCCGGACCAGGAACGGCACCCTCCCAGATGTCGTACCTCTTACACAAATTTCGTCTGTACGATATCTGCAGCCGAATTACCATCCAGCTCTTTTCCCAGAATACTGTAGCATCTTACGGTGCCATTTCAGCTCTGGATGCGGAGATCTCGGCGCAGCAAGACTCTTGGAACATCAAATACTTGGTCGATTCGCAGACGTCAAATCTACCAGTCCACCACGCTATTCATTTGAATGTTCTCTTCGGATACTCTCACCAGCTTTTCTTGCTTCTGCACAGACCAGTTCTAATGCAAGAACATTCCCCAGAAGCTCCTGCGCGATACACCACGAAGCAGATCATGGATTCTCGAAACAGGTGTATTGACAGCGCTCATGCACTGCTTGGCATTCAGAGAATGCTTGACGAAAGCGCAGAATTTCGTCCCTTCCGATGGTACAACAGAGGACTAGGCAGTTTCCACGCTTTCCATGCCGCCGTCCTTATTGCATACATCTGCTCAACATGCTATGACCTCCAAGTAGATGTTATCCAAACTCTGCGTCGTGATCTGACCGACACTGTTGCTGTATTTGAACGGATTGCTGCAAGTGGTATGAGTAGGATTTGTCAAAAAGCTTTACCTGTTCTAAGGAAGTTGTCGTGAGTTTAACATGCAGGACTGGATTGCCGTTATGTACTAACTCATATAGTACAACCGCGCAAGAGAGATATGGTTTGGGATATCAACGAAACCATACCGCTACCTTTGCTATTTCTCCTCCACAATCGGAATCAAGCCAATCTGCCCCTCATTTTTCACCTGTCGGACTTGGACTCCCACAGCAAGAAATCAATGCACTAGTTGGAAACATGCAGCCACAGCAATGGCTGTCTCCTTCGCAGATAAACTGGAACGAGTGGGATTTCATGATAGACGGAAACATGCCACTCGCGGTCCCAGGAGCGTAAAATATGAAGGAGCTAGTTTCCAGCGAGCGAACAGTCCCCAGAGCCACTCTACAGACCCTGTTACAGATCTCATATGCTCGCATCAATACTCATGGGTACTAACATTGAGTCCTGGAAAACCACCACCATCAACGCCTCAGGCCACTAATTTGTCTCTCGAGAGCGCATAGTACAGTGGAGGCGATCAACACAGATCAAGCTCGATGGAATCGTGCAAAGTCAAGAAATACAGGCTAAAGCAAACTTCCAGGCATGCTCTCGCCTGGCCTGAAGAGCAACACCCGAATTTACCTCGATATTTCAACCTTCACGTTCACATTTTCTTACTCTTCCTTGTGAAGCGGGAAGGTGGGAATGGTGAAAGGTGTAGTACCTCCTGAATATAGACCAGCGCAGCCCGCCCAATCTAGAATGGTTAGCTTTGGCATATGATGAGGCAGGAAAAAGTTTTCAGACTCACAACTCAGGACTGCGACAACATATCCTACGCCATATCCTGCAGTCGACACCTTCTCGTTCTGAACCATGAACCCGACAGCGAGCAAAAGTAGCGTTAGGTCCAGAAATGCTAGATCCAAGAAGAGAATCCAAGAGCTCCGGACGGCGGCGATCGTGAAGATGACAGTCAGGATAAACCATGCCCAGACATAAAGCGAGAGGGACTGCTGGAATTCTGGACTGATTGCTCCAGTCTTCGGATCGGTGTATGCAGCAATGATTCCGGATCCTGGGAGATAAATCATAGCATACGAGACATTGAAGGCTCCGTAGGAGCTGAACACCGTGGCGCCGAATGTATTGCCGGATACGAACTCCATGATTCCTACGATGTACTGGCATATACCACCGAAGAAGATGAGGACTGAGATCATCACGTTCGGAGTTTGAATGCCGCGAGCATGTACACCGAAGCTTGAGATGAGGAACATGCCTAGCAATCTTCAGCTGAGAATGGGAGGTTGAGCTCATTCCTCTCACCTGTAGCAAAAGAGAGAAGCCCCAAAGGAGATGGGTTCGCCAATCGACGATGAACTATGGGTAGAGCGGGTTGGCTACGGTCTTCAATATGCCCTCCTGCTGTGCGCACTTGTTCCAAGTGCTGAGCATTGCCGTAGGCTTCGAGCTTGCTGTCATCACTCATGATTGCTTGTTGGATATTTGCTTGCTTCAGATTAAGATCACGACTCTTTCGAATTGTTCGAGAAATGTGGAGTCGGCTTTGAATTGCATAAGATGGAGACTCAGGAATAACAGCGGCAACGAGATTAATTCATGTTGACGTCCTACAGCTACTCATCGCCAATTAAACCTGCAACTTCTCTTGTGAGAAACAGGCTGAAGGGTGTTCTCCACCTTTCGCGACGCGGACTGCAAAGCGCCATCTCCGTCTCTCCGAATTGGAGAAATCTATAAGATCAACTTCAATTTCACAACAATCCTGGGGTATTCCGAAATGGTTGTAGTGCAACCCCGCGATGTCCGCGCTTCGCCGCCCCTGCTCCCCGTCTTCGCATGCAGCTCGGAGATCTACCCGCCCACTGGGACGCGTGCAAGAACGTCACTGACGCTGACAATTTTTTTTAAAATATTTGACATTGCTCCTCATGTTTCCAAACGTTCAATTACTTTTTCTTTGATACCCAAAACGTAGAGTATACAAGAGCACGATGGGGTCACATACAGAACAACTCTCAAATTATGTCGCTTTCGTGGATCCTGAAGGGGACGAAAGAATTGGACACCTGAATTTGGATGAGAAAACTATTCAACCACTATCTTTCGTATCTGGTACTCCAATCAAGAACCTTTATCAAGTGATTGAGGCCGGCCCCTCAAATATCGCAGCTGCCGGCGACCCAATTCAAAGCTCTTCAGTGAAGGTGCTTCCGCCGATTTCAGGACGGGATGTTCTCGCTGTAGGGAAGAATTACATGGAGCATGCGAAAGAGTTCAATAGCTCAGGATACGACAGCTCAGACAAAGTCGATCAGCCAACCCACCCAGTCTTGTTCACGAAGCGAAGTAGCTCCATTATTGCCGATGGAGATGACATCTCTCCGCATCATAATCAATATACCGAAACTATTGATTATGAGGGCGAAGTTGGTGTCATTATTGGCAAACCTGGATATCGGATCAGTGAACAAGATGCGTGGGATCATGTTTGGGGATATACAATCATCAACGACGTGACAGCGAGAGAACGCCAAAGAGACCATAAACAATTTTACATTGGCAAGTCAGGAGATACTTTCTGCCCCATGGTGAGCAAAGACATCCGTTCAAGTACAGTTCATAGCTGACATTTACAAGGGCCCTATTGCAGTGCCGAAAGAGAGGCTCCCGAAGCAGCTCCGAGTTCAAACGTTCGTCAATGGCGAGAAGAGGCAGGACGCAACTACAGACGATCTGATCTTCTCGGTCCCGGTTTTAATAAAGACCCTTTCGGAAGGAGCAACAGTGCAGCTTGGTGATGTGATTGCAACTGGAACTCCTGCTGGAGTAGGTTTCGGCCAGAAGCCTCCAACTTTTCTTCAGCCTGGAGACGAAGTCCAAATTTCTGTCACCGGCCTGGGTACTTTACGCAACAAGATTGGGTCCAGTTCCAAGGTCAATGGTACGACAGCCACCCTCCTAAAATCAGCCATACACCTCACGAATGGTGCAAAGTCGATCAATGGCCATGTTGGATTGACAAACATCAACTCGAAGCCGCTTCACTACAAACACCTCGGTTCGGGCGGTCCGTCGATCGTCTTTGTCCACGGGCTTGGTGGAACAATGGACTACTATACTCCATTAATTTCGTCTCTCTCTCTGACAGACTCTCACTCCCTTCATCTTTCGGACCTTGAAGGTCATGGCCTCAGCCCGACACACCCTCTCAGTGTGTTAAGCATTGAGTCCTTCGCCGCCGATATTGGCGGCGTATTTCAGCATGCAGGAGTTTCCGACTCGAACCCTGCAACTCTAGTCGCACATTCAATGGGTTGTCTTGCAGCCATGACCTTTGCTTTGAATAACCCGGCTCTCGTCAAGAAACTCATACTCATCGGGCCTCCACCATCTCCCCTCCCGGAAGCTGCGCAACAGGGCACTCATGCTCGTGCCATGACCGCTCGTACAAAGGGAATGGGCGGAGTAGTCGATGCCGTCGTAACTGCAGCAACATCGGATCAAACTAAGAGCACGAATCAATTGGCCGTTGCAGCTGCGCGATTAAGTCTTCTTGGGCAGGATCCAGAGGGTTACGCGAAGGCCTGCACCGCACTTGCTGGCGCAACCAAGACCTTAAGTGTGGAAGACCTTAAGGCTGAGACTCTTCTCATTACTGGAGATGCTGACAAGGTATCCCCACCCGCGCTGGTCGAGAAGTACAGCAGCCGTATTCCGAATGCGCGCCATGCCATTCTCGACGGCTGCGGACACTGGCACAACTTTGAGAACTTGTCTGGCGTTGTTGAGGCTGTCAAAGGGTTTCTCTAATTTCGTTCGATAGAATTTGTGTTATCTAGGGATTGCTGAGCACGGCTTCCTCCTTCCTCGGAATTCATAATTAGATTTCTAGCGTATCACCATTCGTCTCTACTCCGAAACCCACTTAGTCCAACAAATCTTGGTCGCTCCTTGAATTTGTTCTCTACCCCTTCAGTCCTGCCTATCCGCAACGCCCTGCCGTATTGTTCCATTTCGCCTTCCCCGTGAAAGCGCCAAAATTGCCATGAACAGTCAGATCCTCCAAATGGTTCTAAGACGTCCACGCCGCCTGGATGCTCTGCAGCAAAAGAAGTACAATCGTAAACAACTCCGTCAATAACCAGCCACAAACGGTCTTCTCCCGCGGAGCGACGTACGCGTTTTGCGTCAATGATGGGAAGATCGTTATTGGATATTGATGGGGAGACTGGACGGTACAGCGACAACGCATTGATATCTTCGATAAGCGTCGTCGAAACCTCTTTCTGGTCTATTTCTGCAGAAAGTGGTTGTCGTGGTAGCTTTTCCGGCGCCTTGAAGTTTTTGTGAATCCAGCCCATGGTTTCGGCGAATTTCGGACTGAAAGGTATTGACATTCTCGACCGCAACATTGAGAACAGCGTGATTGCTCGGCAAAATAGATATTTACGCGAGAACTTGATAATAGCATGCTGACAATGACGCAGATCGGCGGCAGCGAAGTGTGGGGAAGCGGAGCAGGCGGAGATGATCCCCCAGGTTCTCCACACTGCGGAGAAGGCATGATCGCAACGCCGCTGACATCCACTGAGGTGTGGATGCTAATTCAGGCTGCAGAGGGGTTAAATCGAAGAGAGCATATGATGAAGATGCAATATCTTTGCTTGTTTACGCCGCCGCAAAGCGATCCACTAATCTACAGTAAACGCAAAAAGTGACAGTGAACGAAATGGCACCTGCAAGAGTCGTCAATACCGGCGTATCATGGCATCAAGGGCCTCACTCGGAGCCTGCAGAGCCTTACGATGGCCCTCCCCGCAACGTGGAATATATCGAGAATCTACAACTAGATCCTGAACTCCAACCAAAGAATTACGAAATTGCTGGAACGCACCCTGATTCCAAGATCCTTTTCAAAGACGTCAATATCATAGATTCTACGGGCAGGGAACCTTACACCGGTGATGTCCTGATTGAAGGTCAGTCCATTGCAGCGTTGTGCTGTATATCTCGGACAAGGTACTCACTTGCGATAGGCGAAAGAATCGTTGCAGTCGGAGAAGTCAAAAACAAAGAAGCTCTCGAAAGGAATCCGAAATGCAGAGTGTTCAATGGAAAAGGAAGGACTCTCATGTCTGGTATGGGTGATAGCCATACCCACTTCACCTGGAACGGAGGCGATCTGGCGACACTGGGCCAACTGGGCGTGGAGGAGCATGTTCTCTTAACCATGAAGAGCGCTCAATGTTTTCTTGATTCTGGATTCACAATGTAAGCTGCCACCTTGGCCCTAGCGAGGCATTCATCTAAAGTATCTCAGGTGCTTCGGAGCAGCGTCTGCGAAGGATCGACTCGATGTGGTCATCAGAGACGCGATAAATGCAGGAGACATCCCAGGCCCGCGGTATCTGGCGAATGCTAAGGAGATTGCAAAGCCTCAAGGCGAACTAGAGCCTGGTATAACCGCTTTTGCTGATGGACCGGATCGTACGTCACACGCTCTTCTCCATACTACCTACCGAAGCTGATGTGTTCGTAGAAATGCGGGAAACGATTCGACATCACATCGAAGATATTGGGGCCGACAACATCAAGCTGAGTATGTCAGGTGAAGAGATCTGCGAGACTCGATCCGCAGAAGATTGCTACTACACGGACGAGGAGACAGCAGCCTGTGTAGATGAAGCGCACAAGCATAAGAAGCGCTTGTGTGCACATGCACGAGCCCGCGATTCGGTAACGATGTGCCTTAAACATGGTGTTGATGTCATATATCATGCATCACACGTCGATGATGAGGGTAAGAGGTCCATGTGTGATTCCATTGCTTGACGTGGAGTATGCACTAACCATCATTTTGAAGGGATGGACATGATGGAGAAGCTGAAGCATAGAACATTTGTTGCTCCTGCGATTAACTGGTTAGTTGCCACGCTTTTCGAAGCGGAAGCATTTGGCTATACTCATGATAAGGCGGAGAAGGTTGGGTATGGACGAGAGCTTGATATAGCCGTGGCTGGACTGCGAGAAATGCACCGACGTGGAGTTATCGTGTTACCCGGAGGGTAAGCTGAACAGTATTCCTATTCAGGATGCGACTGACAAATCAAGGGACTATGGCTTCGCCTGGACACCTCACGGAACATATGCGCGCGACCTCGAACACTTTGTCAACCTACTGGGGTTCACTCCGCACGAGAGTATCATTGCAGCCACTGCTGGAGTTGCTGCACTCATGATGAGAGGGCATGAACTGGGCAAGATACAGCCTGGGTATTACGGAGATTGCATCCTGGTTGACGGTGATCCTCTAAAGGATATCAGTGTCCTGCAAGATCATGACAAACTAAACATCATTGTCATCAACGGCAGAGTGCACAAGGCGGGACGGAAGGAGTATCTTACGGATGGAAAGGCTGGCCTGTCTGTTGGTGTGGACAGTACCAAGCACCTGACATCTGACTTTCCTGAAGTAAAGCCAGCGATGCAGAAGGCCTACTGATGAGTACAATTGCGATGTCAACAGGACATTGGAGTATTTAAAGCGATTCGTGTGATATACTTTGATACAATCTATGTAGTTACCAAGTAGGAGAGCAAAATTTCCAAGTCAGCGCATGCGAGATGATGAGCTCCTCACAAACCTCAAGTCGAACTTCCACACACGCGCAGGAGAGATGGTCCAAGCTATTTTGCCTGTCAAATACGATGCTGATAAAGCAATTGTCTGCAGATACGCAGTTTCTAGATAGCCTCACGCCATTCTTCAGCAGCGTGCGCAACATAAAAGTTTAGTCGTTAGACTTAATAGAATTGACAATACCCTCTAATGCAGGATGAATGAGTACAAGCCACCCATGCTGAAAAATGCACCAACAAAGCCTCCCAAAACAATGCAATGCGATCTTCAATGCAATCCAAATTAAGGAAAGAGCGTCTATGATCTTCTGCATCACCTCTATCATTCTCGACCAAGAGCATTACAGCTTCAATCACCCAGAACGTTCTCATCGGGCACCGCAGCGGGAGGTAGTTGCACGGGTACCATGTCTTTGTCGTCCTCAACTCCTATATTGAACTCTTGCGGAAGCTTCTCCGAAAGATTGATCGCGACGAAGGATTTGGGAAGTTTCACGCTACATTAAATATTAGTTCTGACACATAACTAGCAAATATTATTGACTCACGTGTGGAACTTCGCCCTGAGAGTCTCTAAAATCTCCCTCCATTCGATATGGTTCGTCAAGCTCCTCTTCGGCGCAATGCCAATGCAATGTTTGCTGTCGAGTTGGACGTCGAGGATTTCGAATGTATGGCAACCCGGGGAAAGCGTGATCTTGATGCTGTAGTTGAAGCTCTCCGGAACGTCTCCCCTACGTGGGTTCCTGCTTTCGTAGAGCTCAAACGTGATCTGGCTCAAATAATCCAGCTCCGGAATCTTGTTCCTCGACAGCTTCGTCTCTACTCCACCCTCCATAATGCAGTTAAGAAGCGTATAGATATGGCTCTCCTTCGTGAAGTAGAAGAAGCTCTTCGCGCCCTCGCTTGCTTGCACCTCTTCCAAGTCCTTAACAATCTCCTTCAGCAGCGGGAGACTCGTTAACAGGCCAATTTCTAGCTTCTCGCTGTTGCTGATGCCGTACTCCTGTGGCCCGATATAGTCGAACAAAACTTTCACTCTTGCGTATAACTCTCTCAGTTTCACGAGCCTTGCGTCTTGCTTTGCCCTTGCCATTCCGGTGGCACCGGTATAGAGTGAGAAGTACGAATCTGCTTGGTGACTGTAAGAGTTTGCCTGGTCGGAGTCAGGCGCGCTTGTTGGTGCTGCTGACATTGGAAGTGTTTGAGGCTCTTTCGGATCGGAGCGCTTCCGAAGACCCATGCGGTGCGCGATAGTATCTTTGCCTTTGTCGTTGTCCTTTGGTCGCTCCTTCTCTGGAGGACGGTTCTCCTCAAATGCGATCCCAGGCGTGGTTGGCCTGCTCGCTTTCTTTTCTTTGCTGGAAACGTACTCCCGCATCTCCTCTTCTTGTTTTGGCATCTTTACGCTCCCGTCGTCTTCGAAGAGTGCATCTTCTTGTAGCATGCCACTGTCGGGCGTAAACACCCATTCGAGGAACTGTCGGTTGTGCAGCGCGTCGAATTTCATGCTATCGTAGAGCTCACTGATCTTACTCGGATCTACCTTTTCGGTATCGCAGAACTCTGCAAACAGCTTCTCCCATCGCTCTCGGAAAAGCTCTGGGTCTTCTCCGCTGCACCATCGAGGCTGGATATCATTGATTTCCTTCGCTTGATTCAATACTCGTGCTGCAGCAGGGTTAATGACATGTGCGGAAGCCACAGCAGGGCCAATACCTTGGGAAGGTGATGGTGGACTAGCGCCGGGCGAAATTGGTGAGTTCTGGTTATTCGCAATGCCCGTAAGTGACAGGACAGCAGACGAAGCGCGCAACTTTGCAAAATTGCGGCGCATAACCTCGCGATGAAATTTCATGAGCTCCACGACCTTTCTAACGACGACGCTTGGCTCCGGCTCACCCTCCGGCCAAGCAAACTGCGGGGGTGGTTTGATGCCTTCTCGCAGCAAGGGCTTGAGCTTCTTCTTGACCTTGTCCATCTCGTCCTTCGCGGCATTCGAATCATCGAGGAGATCCTTTCTAACAGTAATAAAGTCATGGGGTAGGTCTTCGTCCGCAAGAAACGTACTAGCAAAGATCTGAGCGGTCGTTGTGCTGCGGCGCTCAGATGAACTGAACACTGTGACATCATCGAGAGCCTCGCGGTTGAGTAACAATAATTCGGATCTCCAGTTCTGTCCTAGCTGCTGTGCTTGATAGCGCGAGGCATGGGTAGGCTCGCCACCCCACTTGATGATGAGCTGAAGCTTATCGAGTATGAGATTCTTCTCCGCAGCCGAAATGCGTGACAAAGTGACACCGGCTGTTGAGTCGCTTCGACGTTGCGCCGGAGACGGTTCTTCACCCTCAGGAATGAGTGAATTCTGTCTCTTCGCATCAATGCTGGGAGAGTCATCGGTCTGAACCGGTGAAATTGGAGGCTCTTCCATGCCTTCCAGGAGCTCTTCCTTCTTGCGCTTCCTGAACATCGGCTTGATCTGGACCTTAGTACCTGGCCAGTCACCCTTCTTGACGAGCGCATTCTGCAAACTTCGCAGCTTGTCCGGATCTTCCTCGCCAGCTTGGATGGCTTCTCTGACAGCGCTAAGGACACTACCCAACGCAGCTTCTCCAATTAAGAGGACTTCTTCTGTGTGTCCTTTCAGCAAATCAACAAATGGTCTACTGTGGAAAGTAAACTTGAGCTTTTGCTTCGGTGTTCTGTCAGCATGGCGGATCACAGATACGACACCTTTCAGTTGCCACTGTGCCTTCGAAGCCGGTGCTGGAGCGGGGGGCGGAATGTGTTCGTTGGAAACTGAAGCTGGAACTTCTGGAGGAGGCTGAAGTTTCGCTTCATCATTCAATTTCCTCAAATCCGGCTGAGACGATATGACAGGTGATAGTGGTATTCCAGTACTTGTTCCGGAGGTTCTCTCGAAGCTTGGCGGTGACGTTATTGGTACTGTGCTGCCAGACAGATCTGGCGAAACGCTTCCGTGAGTACGAAGATGCAAATGCGGATGATGACTTGCCAGGTTCTTCATACTCGGAGATTTAAAAAGACTCTTGAGTGTGCTTATGTGGTGTGACGCGGTGCCACCCTTCCGTTGAGGGACAGCCGCCCGCTCTTCCACCTCCTGTTGTGGCGCTTTGCGTCCTTGAGCTGTCCGTCGCTCCTTTTCTTCCGCAAACATGTCTCGAAGTATCTTCGCGCACTTATCATAATATTCGTTGTTATCCTTGACAAAACTCCATCCGTTGACGTCGATGACATAACTCTTGTCCCCAACACGGAGAAGATCGAATCCGCAAACACGCTGTCCGAAACCGCTGGAGATCTTGGACGCAATTTCAGCCTCTTCCTTAGTCAAACTCGTAATGTAGCGAATCTCTTTCCCGCTGGGATTGCGTTTTACAATGCCATCTACCACAGGAGACTTGCGAGTCTCGGCATGGCAAAAGTCGGGGCCAACAGTGTATGCTTTTACATCCTCCGCATTTGCGACTTGAAGGAACTGCTCATAGATATAACTACGATCTGGCTCTGTGATCGAGCGCGGCGTCGTCAAAGAATCGTCTTGCTCGGAACTCTTGTTATTGATTTTCCGGAAGAGACGACGTCCACCGCCACCCCTATTGTAGACATGTATGTTGTGGTCTTCGCCACTGACTGGCTTCTCCACGAAAGGCTTTCGAATCTGTCTCCCATCCACTTCGAGAACGTCGCCGTTTTCGAGCAATCGGACCTTCTTGGGAGGCTTCATGCCACCTCCTGTGCCATCCTCAGAGCCCTCAAGCTTCACGCCAGTTGTCTCGTAAACAGCCTTTGCAATATCTGGTGAGGGAAGCCGTGGACCACCATCACGATTGACCTCAACGCGATAAGGGGTCGGCACCTTGAGTTGATCCAAAATCTTCAGACATAACCTCCGATCCCAGAGTACCATTTGCATTGGCAGATCATTGACACAGAATGGCTTCCTCAACTTTGCATAAGCAATGGCCTTGTCAAGCGGAAACCCGTCGGAGAAGAATGAGATGAGAAAGTCACAGATTGGCCAGTTTTCGACGGCCTCATCCAATATGACCTTGTCTCCGAAAATCTTGACTTCAAATTCATTCTTTGCGATCAGTCGGTTCAGAATGTTCCTGCTCGGTTTGCTGCGAGCCTTATTGTCCAGCGCACAAACGCCAATGACACCAATTGAAGGTGTCCGTCTTTCAGAACGTTCACTTCCCGGACTTGCACTGCCAGGCGCTTGACTCCCGCTTATTCGCCTCTGTGCTCTTGTTCGGCTTCGAGATCGAGTGACTGGACCAGAGGTGTAGGAAGCAGGCACTGACCCTGGCTGAGACGTTGAGGGTAAAAATGAAGGTGAGGATGGAGACGTGCTTTCTCGAGGGGTCAATGTGTGAGGAGCGTTGCCTACGCCGTTGATATGGCTTGCTGTTGTCACGGAGAGCGGTGTCGTTGCAGTAGTGGGTGCCAGCTCGCCATTCTTGACTAGTACGCATGTTAGAGAACCTGGCATAGATCCTTATGAACGAATTGCTCACCCTCGGGCTCTGATCCTGTCACAGAGCTGGGATAGCTCGGAGCAAGACCTCGAGCTCCATTGTATATGGCCGAGCCAAGAGAATAGAGTGAGGAAAACGACATCCTGTTCGACTCCGTATCACCTTCTGAGGGCTTCAACAGACGAGGAGGCGACTCTGGCAGCCTGTCACCAATCTGATTCTGGCCATCCGTCCCATAGTCTGCTGCATCCACAATGGCACTTCCACCACCACCAGTTGTATTCCCGCTTTCGGCTTGGAGAGCGTTCAGAGCATTTACGTGTGAGTCTGACGCTTTCGAAGGCCGCCGATGATACTGTCGATTCATTGTCTTGCTCACTGGTGGAGGCATAGAGATGCTTGCACGATCGGATGTGCCATGGCTGCCGTTCGAAATATCTGCTTCCGCAGAGCGAGCCTTCCGGCCGGAGAAAGAGCTTGCAGAACTGAGGGAAAGGACGTTCGTGTGGCCTTTGGAATTGGAATTAAAGCTCTCAGCACTGGGCGTGCGCACGAGAGTATCCATTGGCGTGTTGAAGAGGGTGGTGTGGAGCGGGAAGAGGCGGCCTAGAGGATTAGCTCTTTAGGGTGACATTGGCAAGCGGCTGTTGAGAAGCACTAGGAACCTATGACGACAGAGAACAGATAAGAAATATATAGAAACTGATATCCCCGGAAAGCCGTCCTACCAATTGCGCGCACAGGGCGTTGAAAGAGCTCAAACTCGCATCTCGACTATACATTCGAACAAAGCAAGTGGGCTGTAGATGAGGGGCAGGGCAAATTTTCTTTGGTGGTGAAGAAGCACGCCCCCACATCCCCATCGTCGTATTTCAGCTGTGACAGGCTGATCATCCGCACCACATGCGTGGGATTCAAAGTCTGCTGCTTCTCCTTTCTGCTGCACAAGGTCACGCCAGTTACATCCTTGATTCCCCATCTGGCTCGGCACAGCCTCGCGAGATCTCGCTGCTTATTGTCTCGTCCGTCTGGCCTTGTACTACCACACTACCTACCGCTGTAAGCGATACGATCTAATGATCTATCTGATGACCCAAGCAGAAGTGTCTTGTGACTTCCGAAGACGACTTCTCGCTCCGCCGAGCTTTCCGAACACAGATTGACAAGTTCTTAATTTGGGAGTTTATTCCTATCACCGTTTGAAAGTTCAAATCCATCTCCTAGTCCGTTGCTAAAAGTCCTGCTAACGTCGGATGCGTAATCTCAAATGCCTCCTTTCTAATTGGGCTGTAACCTCTTCATCCATACCATTTGAATAAGAATTCCTTATTCTCATGGATCCAGTCTCTCGGTGTTAGGATCTCTAGCTGCATCACCGTCGCGCCTTGCTCGCGTGCCCGCACAGTTGACTAATGCACGACCCAGCGCGAGACTATGATGGCGTAACGGTACGACCAACATCCTAGCCTGGCACTGATTTTAGGACTTCATCCACAATCAGAAGCTTCGGCATGAGGCAAGAGTTGGAGTTTCATGACGCTTAAGAGCTCGGACGGCTGGATAGCCTGCTTTTCCATCTGTGGCTGCTTGCTCTCCATGATTCGTTTGATCTCCTGCTTGTCTCATCGGACATGATAAGCAGAAAGCGGAGAAGATCAACATGAGTTAAGACCCAAAAACAGAAGCCACCGGTAGATTCTTGGCTTTCCAGAGGAAGAGAAGGCCACAAACATTGGTTACTGAAATTGTTGGCGGATGCAATAGGATTTAAGGGTCTACTCAGTCGGAGAGATACAGATAGGCTCTTTCAAGTTCAATGCACATAATGCAAAATTACCATTTACATATTATGGGATTCTATATCTAATTCCGAAGTAACTGCGGTAGCAGTTGTTCTCACTTGGAGCCACAAGGCGAAAGTCGTGGGTAACGCGCTAGGGCAATGAAGCGGACTGAAAGTTGAGCGTGTATCAATTAGACGGCTAAGCATTGTTGCTCTTTTTGTGAATCGGGCTATCTACATGCCCCAACCCCACAAGCCTCTCCCCCCCGAGCATATAGCCCACTGTGCTTTAGTCGAACCGCTCCAGAAGTCAAATTTGAGCTCAAGGGTAGACAGCCCTGCAATGCGCCGGTACCTGCATCGTGAAGCGTCGTAAACAGCTCAAAGCATCGCAGCATTAACAGTGAAGAGGAGAAATTCCCATTGCCGCCGAGTAACACGCATGCAGGATATTGGAAAGGTGAAGAAGTAATTTCCTGGTGAGCTTGGTTTGTCTCCCACTAAGCTCCATCGCCATCATCGTCCGGCTGATCAAAGAGGAAGTTCGCGGCAAGCTCCTCGTTCTTATCGCATGCGAAGTAGGCCTGGATGACGAGATCACGTTCGAAGCCCAGTCGACAGAGCTAGAAGAATGTTAGTTTGACTTCATCGGGATCATTCATGTTTTGAATCATACCCTCTCAATCGCCTCACGCTCCTCATCCGTCACACTAATCGCCTGAGCACCGGGAGGAAGCGGGGTGTCCTCGTCGCCATCTTCGGCAAGAAGTTGCAGGAACTGATCTGGGTCTGAGGCGATCATCTGGGCGAGTTGCGGGTTCCCAGCGCCGACTTGTTGGAGAATTGGCTCAAGCATCTGCGGCTGTTGCTGCACGATCTGTCGAAGCTGCTGGAACTGGGGATTGCTGCGCAACCAATCAAGGTTGGCCGCAGCTCCAGTCGCAGCAGCTGGTGCACCAGCACCCGCAGTACCAGTACTCCTAGCTCCAGATCCACCACGGCTGCCACCTCGTCCAGCTTGTGCAGCGGCTTCGAAGAGGTTGATAGGCTCATCACCACCACCTGTGGTGGCAGCTGGCGTCGTGCCAGCGGCCGCTGCAGGCTGTGCAGCACCCGTTGCAGGTCTAGGAGAAGCCGCCGCGGGTGGTGGATCGTCACCACGAGCGTTCTCGGGAATGCCGTTCAGAAGGTACTCAACAGCACGGTCCGGGTTGAAGTACGCTGCCCTCATCGCACGGTCAATGTCTGCCCGCTCAAATCCCATGCTCTCCATGTTCGCTATTGCCGCTGCGCGCTCGTTGCCCAAGGCAAGTGCAGACGGATCGTTGAAGCGAGGCGCGGATTCGGTCGATGCTGGAGCTGGTGAGGGAGTGGCAGGTGCGGCGGGAGTTGATGAAGATGCCGGAGCCGGAGCTGCCGGTGCTGCGGGAGTCTGTGCAGGAGGAGCAGAAGGTGTCGATGGTGCAGCTTGACTTGAAGAAGATGCAGCTGGTTGAGCTTTTGGCTGCCAAACTGTTAGGGCCTACGTGCGAAGGGGACATGAATTGTGAGGGACAAACTTTTGACACCATGCAGACTACAAATCCCTTCTCCTCAATGTTATACGATTCAACGGTGTTGCCATCTTGGAGAATCTTGCCTATGAGTGGCCGTGTGAGTTATCTGTCCGTACAGGCATGGCCCGTTCGAAAACGTACCAGAATAGATCAATTTCTGCAACGACGGCTCCCAGCCTTTCTCGGCGGCGATCTTGGCCTTGACATCGGAGATCTGTTGAAATAAAAGCGGTTAGAGAATCTAGTTGTTCACGTTTGAGTGAAGATAATCTCACCTTGTCAGAGGGCTCAGCCTCTATGACAAACTTTTGTTGCTTGAGATCCTGCGTTTTCAAGTTAGGTGGGACTCTGGCGCGGCGCTTGAAGAGACCGGGCATACCTTGAAGGTAAGCTTCATCGCGGAGTTGCTCGTCTAGCGTAGCCAGTGGCAGTGTTGTTGATGGAGAGGTTGTGCAAGATTCAAGAGCTTGCAGAGACTTAAGAGTCGATGATATATGCTAAGAAGAGGCGTGTTGGTGCTTGCGTGAAGGCAGAGGTGGAGCAAGGTGGGAGGCGTTTAGGTCGACGTAGTTGACGTTCTTGGCGCCTCGCAGGCATCGGCCTCGGCGAAACTGTGGAAGGCACTGGCAAGAAGGCGATCGAACTTGTCCGTAAAAGGAAGGGTCCATGGTCGTGATCGTGCGGAACGCCACATCTCACGCCGAGCACTTCGCCTTGCCATTTCCCTTTCGTGTTTGAAATCACTTTATCTAAGCAGCTGTCACGGTGTTTCTGAGGAGTATCTAACTAGTCCTTCTTTGACTTCACGCGTACACGGAGCAGAGAGCGAACACTCGATGTCAAACCGCGACCAACGGCTAGTTTGTGTTATTAATTACGGAGTATACTTCGCACACTGCTCGATTGGAGGAGCAGTTGAAGCTACATAATACTAATCACGACGGACCTTCTGGCTCTTCAATTTCCAGATCCAACGATGAGGTTAAGGTGATATCTTATACTTTTTAATGCCTCTTCTAACGCTACTCTTCCAAGCCCTCATTCACGTGGTTTTCCACTCAGTCAAACTCCGTTCGCCGTGAAACATTGGCAAAATCCTACGGGAGAATCCAAACACTCCGAGGCCCATTGGCAACTTTCGTCACGCAGGAAAGCAGCAGCCGCCTTGCCTAGGGAGGATCGCATCGTCCACGGTTTTCCTGGCTCTGTAATCGCAAGGGTACATATTCCGGCCGAGGCGCTCGGGCACTACAGAATGCTAGGCACGCTAGGATCCGTGGACGATCGTCAATCAGGCGCGAGAACGCACGGAAAGCTCTAGTATCGATTTGAATTTGAACTGAATGACTAGCTTCCTTCTGTATGTAAGATACAGGAACCCTCTCTTCCCCGCGCAATCACCGGTCCTTTCATTTGTGTGCGCAGCGCCGACGTAGCGCGGGCCTGGCGCGACTGACGAGCTTCCAGTACGGTAGTACCCGTCTGACTATTCTTGGTGAGAACAGGCGCAGTACGTTTGTACGACCTGCGATGGGTCACTGCATGCCGGTGGTGGTGCAAGTAGCTGGTGTCCTTCTACAATGCCACGCTCCTCCAAGACAAGCTAGGACTTCGAGGATGGACTTCGAGGCCTCACCGGTGCGCCCGCAATATGAGCAGTTCACGTTTGGCTTCTCGCGTTGTTTTGATGAGGTGCTACATACAGGGCTGACCCGCCCATGACGCGCTAGCGAGCGGAAGTTAACCATTGGCGGAGCTGGTGCATGTTGTTATTGCCCACAGGCTACAGCTTCCCACCAACATTCTAGAAAGGCACAATTTCGCAGTGAGCACAGCAAGATCTGAGCATCGGCGCTGTTATACTGAATTGGAGTTTTATGAGCTGCTCTGGTCGTTTGCCAATGCTCTGAGCTCGCCTTGCAAACCGAATTACAGAACGCGTTGCGCGAATCAATCCGCCGAAGCTTAAAGTGTCCCTAGACGCCATGACCTCCGCTCTAATTAGTGCTTCACGCGTCCCACACGACGCGCTGCTGCGAGCATGGTCCCTGCAGCTCCTTCTCTGTTGTACTTCCGGCCATGGACGCGGTCTTAATTGCCTCTATATTTGCAAACGGTGCCCCCGCCCGTCCCTCTGAGCTGTAAGTTCGTCATTTTCGTCGCTCGTTGATTTTCCCTCGTCCTATCGAATTCATTCAACGCGCTGCACTTTCGTACGAACGATACTGCTCGACAACAATGGAATTTTGAAAATGCGTCCAGTTTAAGAGCTGGAAATTACAGGATCGGGTCTTTGGTCGACCCTCACTTTCGTTTCAAAGGGAAACTCCAGAGGACGGTTCCCTCTCTTCCGCAAACCTGGCTCATCGACCACATACAACCTCAGCTCTGCCCGTTGATGATTGCTACCGTCAGAATCTACGAGGGACCTGTCCGCAAAATCCTCACTCCAAGGTTCGACTTTATTGCGACACCCTTTCATCCAGTTGATTCGCCCGCTTCCCTTTTCAGTATCATGCTCAACGGCGTTCATTTCTCTTTTCGGTGGTCCGCAAGTCTCGAGCTGTGATCGTTAGCTCCTTCACCCACTATTTCGCGAAGCTTGGGCTTCCTGCATTTCACGGCCTGCATCTCTGTCCTCGGAGAACCTCGAGCGCATTACAGGAACCCTTTCCAAGTCCACAATGCAGTTAGAAAGGGTCGTATTCTGGTCGTTCGGGGCCACAGCCTTTCCGTTCCTATCGACATCGACGGTCCTGACCATCCTTGATGCTGTTACTACTTCGACATTGCATATGGAGGTTGTCGTTGCCGCAGCAGTGTTCGAAGTAATAGCGCTCGGGTGTCTCGCCCTAGTCCTTGTCCTGCGCAGTGCAGACTGGTCCGGGTATCGCCCGCCATCGAAGATGCGAATTCTTCTAGTCCCATCAATCTGCGCAACATTTGCAACTTTAGCTGGAGCTTTAACGCTTGCGGAGCTCATATTGCGGGAAAAGGAAAACCAGGCTGCTTCTCGTATGAACGCTGATATTGCCATTTGCGCTGTGGCCATATTCACGCAGGCCATCTTCTACGCCACAGCCCTCATTGCTCGCCCACGCTTGGACAACAGCTTGTATACAAGATCACAGGATGATATACGCGCGACTACTCCACGGCAGGACCCAACGCCTCCAATGTCACTACGGATCTTGACTCCGCCAAAACCTCTAATTCGTCGAGATTCGAATCCTTCACCTACTCTCACTAATAACTCGTCGAATTCGTTGCCATCACTACGAACCTCTGTCAATCAGATGGTGCGGCCTATCACATCGAAGACGAAGCTCATCACATCACGGGTGAATACTTCACATGACACAAAACTGTCACAATCGCTCCGCTCATCAATCGACAGCTTCGGCCAATTGGATGCCTTCGACACTTGGGACACTTCGGACGTCGATTCTCAGAACCGTGATGCTGTCCTGCACACAGCTTCTCGTCGCACACCAGCATTAGAGCCCATCCCAGGTAGCCGGCCGGCAAGTAGGGCTCTGGAATCTCTGGAAGCTGCTCTATCAGACCCGTCTCTTCCAAGAACAGCATCCACTACCCCATCTCCAGTTGAGCAGATGTCATCGCCAGTTATAGACCGTCCTATAACAGCTTATTCGAACTACACGAGCCGAAGTCGACACGGAGGATCTATGGTTTCGCTGACCTCACGTCCCACTAGTCCTTCTGTCAACGAGGCGCATATCCACCCGCTCTTTCGCACAGACAGTCCGACACCGCCTCCAGCTGCGACTCCAGGCACTGTCATTCATGCCTCGCCCATGGGCGGCCAGTATATCGCTCCTCCGAATCGACCATACAGCCGAATGAGGGCTGGTAGTCGGGAGACGCTGCGCGGAAGAAGTCCCTCTCTGCTACGCTCGACAAGTGTCGAGAACGTTGCGCCAGGCATCGAGACACCGCCGAAAAGGGAGCTGACACCGCCTATTCCGGACTTCATTCTCTCTGGAGTCTCATGACTACGCGTGATTTGAGGATTGATGGATCTGTTCTCTTCTCCGGTGGAGACTGCTTCATTTCATTCTTTGGAGAATCAACGACCTTACGAATTCCGTTTGTCGAAAACCTGAAGATCCTCTCCAGCGAATGCTTACACCCTGGAGACAAGTCCTCACTAGAGAGCCACACTCCTTTGTATATGATAGGGATGAAGAATTTGGGAAAGAAGGGCTTCATGAGGCACGAGTTGGAAACGATTTGGGCTTGAAAAATGGGTGGTTCGGTCAGGATCGGGTCAGTCGGGTCACGAAAGACGTAATTGTGGTGATCCATCTCCTGCGATGATCAAACCCGCGCTCCAATGTCACTTTGAAACGCGCTGGTAAAACTTTTTGGCCCTGTAATCGGTCTATGCAGCAACAGGCGCCCCAGCCGTAAAGTGTATCTAGCAGAAAGCAAACGGATAGCTCAAATACAAGAGCGCGTCTACTTCCACATTGTTCTCATGTGAGCGATTTCCGAGGATGATATTGCCTGGCTCCCGGCTCAGTGGACCGTTTTGTGGGATCACGAGCTCTTCGAGGAGGATGATTGGAATGCATGGAACACGGCAGGGATCGAGTCAGGGATCTACGGGGCGGGACGTGGGCAAGGAGTGAATGAAAATTTTCCAGGGTGTACCGAGTTGGTATTGATATCTACGGCGTGAGTAACATATATGAGTATATAGAACGGAGGATACCATTTAGAGAGCTGTAGGCATAAGTAGCAGCCTCTCTTTCTCTCAGTGGTGGCGGATTGCGGAAGATCAATGATGATTTCAATTTGCTGACTGAGACACTGTGATCAAATGTATTTGGGTAGAGACAGCGCGGCGCTCCTGCACTGGAGTTGAATGGAACTTAATGAACAGTGAAGGGGCCCAAATAAGACGCAACATAGCATTGCAGACGACGACTGATGCTCACCCTTCTCAGCTGTGCGAAATGCTTAACGCTTCCACCTGCGTGCTGAAAGCGGTTAGCGCATGGCACTAGCGTCGAGGGCTGCATTGGGGGTCGAGCCGATACTCTACTCGCTTCGTTCGTCAGATACTTTGTTCAGTCCCAAATCAGCGCGCTGCTTCGCTGAACATTTGCGCTCCTGCGTGCTCTCAGACGGCTCTGTGGCCCTTTCGCCAAGACTCGCTACGTCCACCTGGGCCATCTGCTTGATTTGTTGCGCTGTTTCTGAGGCGGCGCAAATTGCAACACCTCTTCACGCGATCTGCTGCACCAGGTGGAGGACTCTATGAAAAGTGTGAGTAACTTTCCATCCAGCCGATAGTCCACTCTTCCGAGTTGCCATGGTACTATAATCGTTTATGCGATGCAAGATTTTGTACTCCGCGCTATTGTGCTCTTCTTTGCCAACATTTTCTGGAGGATTCCGGGTTCCGCTGACCATACATACCCAGGCCGCGACAAAAGAACAACATCAAGCACAATAAGCAGGCATCAATCTGTTGTCATAGCTATTCACTACAGTGCTACATTCATCCTCGCCTGCTCAAGGTAAAATTGCTCATCCTCTGTTTCTCATCTTTCGCCGCTTCCAGGAACACAACACTGACAACGAAACAACAGCGGCAAACATGAAGAGACACCGAGGAGGAGAGACGGAGACTGCCGCAGGCTCATCTGAGCTCAGTAAGGAGCAAGGTAATTCATGTTCAAACTCCCTTCCCTTGGTTGTCAAATATTTTTGGTCCGTTCCACTGACGCCGGGCCCCAGCCACATCGCCCGAAACGAGGTTGCGGAGGTCAAAGCTTGAGCGTGATACAAGCAACCCGCCAAAATCGTCGCGACTGCAACCATCCACGCCATTGCACATGATGACCCGGGGTGCTCGAGCAGCTACAAATTCAACAGCAAATTCGGTTACTAGTGAAAGTCGCCGTAGCTCCTTTGCAGATGCTCCCAATCTCTCAATTGTCGCAAATGGGGCCGACGAAGACGACGAAGAAGAGGAAGACACCCGGCCTGCGAAACGTACGCGTCGATTATTGAATTCGAACGCATCTTCAACTAGCAATGGCGACGACAAGCCTACTGCGCACGAGACCAATGGAGTCGATGTTCTAGACACCAGCAGTCTGGACTCCAATCGAGCCCCTCGGAGTCTAAGGAAAAACGCGGACATTGCCAACTCCATCGAACTTGCCGTCAAAGAGCCCAACGCCCCAGCTGAAGAAGTTTCCAAACTACAGGAAGATGTCGCCGATGCACCACCTGCAAAGAGACGCGCGCCGCCTCCCAAGCGTGGCAGAGGTAGAAAACCGAAAAATCTCCAAGTCGACACCCCCGCAGAGTCCACAGATATTGGATCCGCAGTAGCTTCTCCTCTTTTGCCACCAGAAAATGGAGGCTCTGGAGAAGGTGTGCGAAATGAGCAACTCGGAGATAAGCCCACGAAACGGATGCCTGGACGTAGAAGAGCGACCCATCCTATCCATAGCGTTGAAGCTGATCTTCGTCGTCAACTGGACCTGAAGGTGGCTTACAGGCAAGTCGCGAAAATGCAAAAGCAGGCCCTTGACGAGCTTGCCAAGCGATCCCTGAACGAACTCAAGAACGATCCTGAAGCCCACAAGAAGAGCAAACACTATCAGACTGTAAAAAAGGGACTCGACGACGCCCTTGCTCGCCGACTACAGCAGCTGAACAGCGAGTACGAGCACAGGAAGGCAAACGTCGAACGATCTCGCGCAGGAGAGACCGAGGTTATAGAGCAAAAGACGAGGTCGCTGCTCCAAGATCATTTCGAAGAGTTCATTCTCAATATCAAGTCGAAAACGCTCCAAGTGATGAGGGCTGCACGTAAGGATGGAGATGCCGATGTTACTGAAGATGAAGACGGCCCGGTCGCAACTTTCCGCGCTCCAGCCATTCTGCATCTCAAAAACTCGGATCATCCTGAGGACAGGAAGAAATACTGGGCACACGACTCTCGCAGCAGGCGGCCCATGCTAATTGAGAAGGCTTGGCGTGAGGAAGAGTTCCGGATGGAATTCTCCCGGAAACGCAAGCGATTCATTGAACAGGATGATGAGATCGACGAGGAGGAAGTGAACAACATAGATGGATTCGCGACATACGATCCAGAGACACGGAGGTCGGCGGACGAATTCAAGCGTCGTCAAGCAGCCCTTGATGCAGTTGATCTAGCATCTGAGCAGCTCCACAGGGAGCAGCGTGAGATGGAAATTGAGCGTAACAAGGACCCCGAGAGGTTGAAGAGCCTGGCCGACGCTGCAGATTTGCAGCGACCAGCAACGCCACCTCCGGCCAAGAGGGTGCGTCGCACTCCAAGATCAGCAAAGGCAGCTAACTCCAAGAGCGCGTCGACCGAGAACGCTGCAGTGTCTATCAACGACGGATCGCCTGCTCCTCCACCTTCTACACTGAGGCGATCAAGGCGTACTTCCGTTTCACAGACACGTGAAAGCTCCCCAGCAACTTTGAAGCAAGTCACGCCTCAGCAAAACAGAGTAGAACGTTCAGAAACACCAAAGACTTCTACCAGCAAGATTCAGGATCTTCTCAACCAAGAACCTCCCACCCAACTTCCATCCATCGCGGAAACCATGCTCGATCCCACAGCTGATGCACCTAATCAGTCAACTGAAGAATCTGCAGCACCTAGCGTTGAACCCTCCATCGCTGGCCCTGCTCCACAGCAGCATAACGTTGGTCTTGATCTTCCATCTGTCACCCAAATCATGCAGCAGGAAAATAGCGCAATTGATCGAGCTCCTCTCGAAGCGGATCGGACCCCGACGGCAGAAGAAATGATAAAGAACGAGTCTGCACCCAGCATGGGGCGTAAGGCCGGAGCTGGCGCTTTCTGGTCGCGTGTTGGTAAGGTCTCTCGTGATAACACAGTTGAGAAGGAGTATCGTTTTCGAGAACCATCCACATCCAATTCTTACGCTTCAGATCGGCGCGCTTCAGACAGCACTCCTTCTACGGCTCTTTCTCCTCGAACCTCGGCTCCTATGCATATCCACGATTCGGCATCCGGACCTCGTAACACGCAGAGCGCCGTCGAATCGAGTAGTGAGGCTACAGGCCACAATCACTCGCCAACCGCTCATCATAATCGTGTGGCTAGTATGGGCCACAAGTCTCGGCCTTCCTGGGAAGGTGGTGAGGCGGCTCGTAGGGCCAGCATTGCTGTGCCACATCAGTTCTCATCTCAGGATCGCCGCAGCCAGCGCCCATCATTGGACCAGAACCTTTACACTCCAGTTCATACACAGCAGGCGCCGCCGCCTCGCCAGAGTCGTGCACCAAACGACCGTCCTTATGAGAGAGCTCCTCTCTCAGATCAAGGCCCTAAATACTCAGGCCCACCTGGGCCTCCAACCCCAGCGCAGGCCACTTACGGCGCATACCCATCACCCTATGGCCCTCCGGGCCCATCACCTTATCCGCCAAATGCATACGGCCAACCTCCACCAGGCTACTTGCCAATTCCGCACAATGGCCCTCCCCAAGGACCTCATCCAATCCCTCCGCCGCACATGATGCCCCATCCCGATCACGGATATCCACCTTACCATGGGTCGCCATTCGCAGCGCCTCAGTATCCGCCTCCGCACGCATCATACCAGGGCCCTCCACCAGGCCCTCATCCACCTCCCTATCAGCAATTCGGTCAGCCCATTCTTCCAGCAAGCTCACCCACCGCAGCAGGCCCATATCCTGCACCTCCATCAGCGCCGCAACACGGCCACTCACAATCGTACTCCGAGCACCAGGCTCCCCCACCGGCTCCGACCGAATCATATCAGCAAGGCTATCAAGTGGGTAGTGCAGAGCAGGCCAGACCCGAGAAGAGGAAGAACCCAGGCCACGGCGAATTCTTCGGTCGAGCAGGCCCTTTCAGGCACTACGATGGCGCGAAGAAGCAGCGTCGCTAAACTGGATCAGTACCAATAACAACCGGAGTACCGGAACACCCAGTTGTACACTAGTTGGAAAGGATCACTCTACTACAAGATTGTTTTCTGCTTTTTGGAAAGTTTTGCTTTGGGATCGATCCCCTTGTCCTTTCACTGCATTCAGCGGGGTGTAATATTCTGCATGGCAACGGCATTTCAAGTTCTTTTGCTTTCGAATGGTCTTTTGTTTTGTGTTACTAGAGCTCCGCAGTCTCGGTGCAGGCATGGCCTGGGGAGACTGCCATGAACGAGGTCGTGTGCGAAGCATCTGTTCTCGGACAGTCGAGGCGCCACACCAAGTGATGGGTCTGTCGAACCAAGTCATGCTTCCATTGAGGCTTGAGCTATGCCGCGTGTAGACTATCGGAGGATGGGGACATGGCTGGAGAGGACGACTTTGATTGAAGCAGTGCATGAGGCGTCTCTCAGACGTCGCTGCCGCAGAGAGAAAAGATTGGCCCACAGGCTGCTAACCTGATTCTCGAAGTCTGCCTCAGGCAGTGCTTGTGCTTCTCACAGTCATACGGAGGCTTCTCACAATCGTACGAAGCTTCTCAGATAGAAAATTCCAGTCATCTTACTGTTACCTGAGGCTGATCCATGCAGTGGAAGCGCAAAGAGTCACATCGTGCAGGATGAATCATGTTGAGCCAATGCCCCACGCAAAAAATAATCGAAAACACCCCCTGCGCCACCTACTAGCCTCGACCCTCACCAGGGCGGGGAGCTGCAGTTGCCGAAGACGTCAGATTATTTCGCAGTTCAAATATCGGCCAGGAACATCTCTTTGTGCTCAATTCTTCCTGTCAAACACCAGCTCATCGTTTTTGTGAGTACAAAGTCGCTCGCTTCCACTGACAGAGCATACCTACCTTCTTTCACCCCACTACCACACCTAGCAAACGAGCAAGCAAGTTTCCGATAGTAATCACCTCGCAATCATGGCGGTCCGCGCGCAATTCGAGAACTCGAACGAGTCCGTATATCCTCCACCGTGAATCGCCAGCTCCAGCTAACAATGTGTTCGTAGAGTCGGTGTCTTCTCAACCCTTACAAACTCCTATGCCCTTGTTGCTGTGGGCGCATCGGAGAATTTCTACAGGTACGGCTTCCACGAGCTTGGAGGGGTGGTCAAGACGACCGGCTAATTCGAAGCTCGAGCACAGCATCTTCGAGGCCGAGTTGCAAGATGTGATACCCATCTGCCACGCGACCATCGCGGGGACGAGGATTGTGGGCAGGCTAACAGCTGGGTATGTCCACATCCCACTTCGAGCTTCACAGCTCTCGTCGAGCCGTCGCTGATGACATGTAATTGCACAGTAACCGAAAAGGCCTCCTTGTCCCAACGTCGACGACCGACCAAGAGCTCCAGCACCTGCGCAACTCGATCCCCGACACCGTCAAGATCCAGCGCATCGAGGAGCGCCTCTCCGCGTTGGGCAACGTCATCTGCACAAACGACCATGTCGCGCTGGTGCACCCCGACCTCGAGCGCGAGACGGAGGAGATCATCGCCGACGTGCTGGGCGTCGAAGTCTTCCGGCAGACCATCGCCGACAACGTGCTGGTGGGTAGCTACATGGCGCTGAGCAACCAGGGCGGCATCGTGCACCCCAAGACGAGCGTGCAGGACCAGGACGAGCTGAGCAGCTTGCTGCAAGTGCCGCTCGTGGCGGGCAGCGTGAACAGAGGCAGTCCGGTGGTGGGCGCAGGCATGGTGGTGAACGACTGGATGGCGGTGACGGGGTTGGATACTACGGCGACGGAGCTGAGTGTCGTGGAGAGCGTCTTCAGGCTCGCTGAAGGATCGGGCCCCGGCGCAATCAATACTACGAATAAGGACACCATGGTGGAGAGCTTCTACTGAGTGGCGCCGAATGCGTGTTTAGGCTTGGGTGCAGTTCACGATAAGCATTAGCATGGCGTTACTCGGGGGAATTGGAGCCCGGATGGGGGCAAAAAAGATTCCTGCTCTATGCAGTAGAAGGTTCTTCTGAATGAATTCTTATTCGTGACCTCAGTGGGTTCTATTGGGGTATCAATCGTGTGCCTACTCATTCCGATGCTTCTTTAAGCATGGGCATCAGAACTACTCTGAGGAATCCGTCTCCCCAGTTCTCTGCCGACATTATCACCGCAGAGACCATGTGCAACCTGATGCCTACTTCGTCTTCGGCGTCAAATCAGCTCTCCGCGTGAATCTTGCCTTTCCCTTATCAACATTCCCACCAAATACACTGCCAACAGCCTCACCTCTCACGGGTGTGCCCATTGTGCCCAACAGTCTCTGTGCCGCAGGCGTAAGATTGCCCACCGCCCTTCTCGGCGTCGCACTCAGAAATTTTGGTGTTGGTGTCTTTCCCTCAGCACCTTGTCCCGCCATCAGTGCCTCCATACGATTGGAGTTCGCAGCCGCACGCTTCTGCTGTGCAGTCTTTTCGACCATAGCGTGGTGGAGGGCCTCGCGCTTGCTCGACAGGGAGATTTTGAAGGGGTTTGGGGAGTCGTCTGCTGGTCCTAATAGTGAGAGTAGATCTGTTTCTTCATCTGACTCCGAGTCCGACGATGACTCCTCACCTAGCTCTCTGCGTGTGGGGTTCGGATTGACGAGTTCATAGCCATTGTAGCGATCTATCTGGCTCTGATCCCCAGCTTCTGATTCTGTTGGTCGCGGCCGGCCTGCTATTGCATCGTTAATGGCGGAAAGGGACGGGGAAGGAGGTACCGAAGGCTGCTCTGGCGCCGGAGGGGGTAGGCGCGTGTTGTCATATGCAACGGCTTTCGGAGGAGCGTTCGATGCCGCTTCGGCGACTTGGGCTTGGGTGGGGTGAGTATCTGCGATGCTCTCGGGATTGAACATGAAGGTGTTTCGTGCCTCTGGACGACGAGTCTCTGGCATTGCTGGGCGGTCGTCGGGATGGATAGGCCGGCGTATGAGTTGCTTGTCTGAAGACTCGCCATCTTGATTCTCTTTTGAGCCCTCGAGGAGCCTCGCTTCTCGTTCTCGGTATGCGATCTGCCTTTTTGCCGGGATCTTGTTGCCATTGTATAACCAACTGTATGTCTCTCTTCGCTTCGCGTTCTGCTTGTCCACCAGCGCATAGAATGATTCGTTGTCCTCTGAAGTGTACTTTGTTTGGAATGCAGACAAGCTCATGTTGACGTTGACCTCTGGTTTATCTTCGGTCTTCTCAGTGCCCGCCTCAGAGGGTGCGACAGACATTGGAGTATCTCCCACCCAGCCTCTTGGAGTGTCACCAGTCCAACCCTTCGGTGTCTCTCCTCCTCTCTGCACCACAGGCGTCATTCTCGTTCCTCTCCTGCCTCTTATACGTCGCCCATCCGGTCCTGGAGTCATCGTCTGAGTGAGCTTTGCTCCGGCTTCAGCGATCCATCCCTTGTCTCTCGATTCGATCGCATCCAGGTACTCTTGCTGCACGTCGCTCTCCAAGAGGCCTGGGAAGAAGTCTCGTTTGATGATATGGGATAGAGCGTCTGTGTAGACATCCTCGTCTAGGACAGTAGCTGGTCTCTTTATGCGCTTTGGCGGAGGTGGCGGAGGCATCAACGCTGAATCGACGGAGCGCTTGGTGAGCGTTTGCGATGGTTGAGACGCCATATTTGGGGCGTGGATGTGCCAGCGGCACAGAATTGGTTAGGCCCGATGCTGGCGGAGGGAGAGGTGTCGGAGATGAAGTGAGGTTGAAATAGTTCTGCCTAAGAGTTCAAGTGAAGGCCGCCGGTGACGATGAGTGGCACCCCTGTTCTGCCGCTCAACACCGCCTCCAGCCCTACCCGTTGCATAGCTCTGCTCTTCCCGCCAATCGCACGTGTCGATGGGTGACTGACATGCAGCTCCAATGGAATAACTAGGAGGCTAATTCAGAAGAGTCATTATGCAAGTCGCAAGTGACTCTGCTCCACCTGACAGCAACCCGCCTGCGAATGAGACAGTCCTCCCGACGAAAAGGAGACTCGCCAAATCCACGACCGTCCTCCAGTACACACTGCGCAAACCCCAATGGGAATACCTCCACCTCTCCCTCCATCGCTCACCTCCGTTCTCCTCTACAGATGACCCACTCGATGCCCTGACAGCGCGGACACACCTGACCAGCTCACTCCAACAGTTCCTCGGCATCACTGGAACAGCAATCCCCATCGATATTCTAAAACTAGAAGGCCATGACGTATGGGTCAGAGTTCCCCGCGAAGATGCCAGTAGTGTTGTAGTAGCGGTTGGCGGATGGGCAAGTGTCCAGCCTGGTGAGGATGGCGAAAGCGTCACGCTTGGATGGAGAGTGAAGAGCAGGGATGAATGGCTATCGAGACTTGCAGCAGGAGATGAGATGGACCTATTCAATGGCTGAGAGCTTCGAGTCGTCCATTTTCAGGATGTCTACATTGCATTCTATCATCTCAAACATCTACCGCCATGTTGCCAGGAGGCCGTAAATAGTCGGATACTGACTGCTTAACCTGGCCAATCTGTCGTTGCGGTGCGCAGCCACACAACCGGACGACATGATCTTGCAGTCGAGATTCAGCAGGTCCTATAAGCAGCGATGGATGGTGCGGGTGAGGGCTAAGAGATGCTACCGTTGACCTCATTCTCGCTGATATGAGAAGATTATGCGCTTCCGGCTGCCCTAAAAGGGCTTGCCAGTTATTGCGACGAGACAAATTTAGAACTCAATTAGAAGACCGGAGAAAGGCTGATATTACTGTACTGTAGAGGGCAACTGAGATATCCACAGGTTGAAAGACACTTTTCTCATCCAACTCGTTCAAAGCGAAATCTTCGTGATGCTTGTAATGCAGAGAAGTCGTCGTTTAAAAGCAAAAATATGCGATGGCACTCGCCGGACATTTGAGTAAAATGGCTACAAAAGGGTCAATGGCTAAAAGTAAAAGAGATATTCAATAGCCAAAAAGAACAAAAAAAAACATACAACAGTGGGAATTCCCATGTAGTCGCCTGCATGGTACTATTCCCCCTCTTTGGGGCTTGAGTACGGTCGATCGGACGAGAGACCCTATTTTCCCCAAGACATGGTCGTATGTGATATTCCAGAGTTCCAACACTGAATATAATTCTAAAAAAAAATTAAGTGTCACGCCAAATTCTGAAAGTGGAGGAGGTCAAGATACCGCCGCAGACTTTTCACCAACGAATATCCTCGAAACCGCATATTGCGGTTCAGTAATTGTTTGACATTATCATAAATCATTTCAGCGTCTATATGAGAGCACATTGAGTTAATAACTCTCGAATTGAAGAGTACGGCGCAAGACCCGGAAAAGAACAGCCTCGGAAAACTACATTTCCAGTTGACGGGCTTCTTATTGAAGATGTGTCGATATTCAAAGTTAAATGTCTTATTCCCTCTCTCACCACACTTCTGCAAAACTCTTAAATAACGATTCAGTAAACCTTCACTTCTACTCTTGCGCTTTCGGTATGTCTACACCGCCATATCAGGTCTTGAAGGCCAACCACACGGGCCTAACGGTCTCGTCTCTCTCTCAATCCTTGAAATTCTGGCATGACCTTCTCGGATTCCCAATACTCTACCAGCACACTGCCTCTGGGCCTCTCACGTCTGCTGTTGTCGGTGTGCCCAACGCAGTGATCAACGTTGCGATGCTTGAAGTGCCGGGCGGTCACCACCGCATCGAGCTGGAAGAGTACACCAGCCCATCTGCAGAAGCAAGGAAGACGTTTCGGTCTGAGAGCTGCGATGTGGGCAATGTGCATGTAGCTCTGGAGGTTAAGGGACTGAACGAAATGTTAGATCGGATGAAGGATCTAAAGTGGGTGAGTTTGAGCGAGCCGCAATTGGTGACGAAAGGGAGGTATGATGGATGGAGACTGGTCTTCGTGAGAGGGCCGGATGGAGAGACGGTGGAATTAATGGAAGTCCCTGCGAGTGCGACATAGAAGAATGGGTATTCATATCGCTATCCAACAAGCCACCATTCAAAAGTAAAAACACCACGCCTAGAAATGCACAAATCCCAAACGACCATCTTTAAACGCCCCGAACTTTCCTGTAACTTGGTGGCCTTAGCGTCCTGCCTAACAACTTCCCAGCATAAGGTGGCACAAGACTTATCGCCATAATAAGAGCGAGTCTCCACCAGAAGCCGCCTTTAATCATGAACTCCAAATCATAGTAATCACGCAAGAACGGCACACTGCCAAAGTACCCGGCAGCTGTGCCGACAATGCAAAAAATCATCACTGGATGCCAGGTCGTAATCTCCACCGCCACCATGATGATCTCATTGAGGATGAGCGCGGTGTATGACACTGCGACCATGCGCTTGAATGAATTATCCGTCACGCCGATGAGCAGCTCCGAGAGGCCCTGGATCATGGAGCCCTGGTAGATGGACACGAAGACCCAAATGAAAAAAGTCTTATAGGACAAGGAACGGCCGGTCGTGAGTTCCTTGTAGAGTTCCGGGTATATGTTAACAAGAGATTCATCGACGTCCCGGTCCAGCACGAGGGAGAATACGGGCGCCATGGTGTATATCGTGGCGTATCCAACGAGCAGCCAATCTCTGTACAGCGCGATGGGCTCGAACGTCGCGATGCTGTACATGGCCTGGCAGACGCTGATGATCAGACCACGGTGTATGACGAACTGCGCGAGCTTGGCGGATCGTTTGTAGCTGTTTCGGCCGTGCCATACGAGTAGTTTCGTCAAATAGCAGAATTGTTCGATTGAAAAGTCTGCCGCAAGACTCGCTTGCCTGCCCTCTTTACCAACAATGCCGACGCCTACGTCCGCCGCCTGTATCATGCTCACGTCGTTGCCCCCATCGCCAATGCAAGCAACGCGCTTCTTGGTGTGCGCACGGATGAGTTTCGCAACATCTGCTTTCTGTGTGGGGCTGCAGCGGCATGCTATAACAGCAGGGAGGCGCACGGCGAGGGAGATGAAAGTTTCGCGATAGTGGGTGAGCATGAGGGAGAGGGATTCACCGTCGATGAGGAGGGCGGCGGAAGGGTTGGAGCGGAGAAAGTCGAGGGAGGAGTTGGCGAGGTCTTTGCGTTTCACTATCAATAAAGTCAGCAGATGCCATGGTATCGGTGTGTTAGAAACTCACTCTTAGCTATTGTATGGACGAACTGCCCCCTCGATACAAGCTTTGAGGAGACCGCTACACAGCGGGCGGTCTCGACTTTGTCTCCTGTGAGCATCCAAATCTTGATGCCAGCGTTCCGCAGCAGTTCAAGACTAGGCTTGACATCCTTCTGCAATTTATCCTCAACACCGGTAACACCAAGAAGCTCGAGGTCACGCTCAAGGAATTGCGTAACGATCTCGGCCATTGCAGCATCCCGCCCTTGTAATGCAAGGTTCGCCTGTGCGTACCGGTTGGAGAAGTCATCAAACTGCTGTCCGGAAAGCCGTCTTCTCCCCACGACCAGAGTTCGCAGACCTTCACGTGCCATGTTAGCAGTTTCTTCCTCGAGCCAGTCGTTCGCGGCAACAATAGAAGACATGACAGTATCTGCTCCTTTCTGGAAGAACCATATTTCCCGGTCGTCATCACTTCCATTGCTACTCTCAAACTGCACAATGATTCCCATACGCTTGCCTTCAGACGTGAAAGGAAACACCGTGAGAATTTTTACGCGGACAACAGTGCGGCCAGTGTGGACAGATTGTAGCGTCATGGACATCCGGTCACGACGAAGCAAGCGAAGGCCAACTAGCTCAGTCCACTTGACGATAGCGATTTCATCTGGAGAGGATGCTTGGTAAGTCGTCACCGACTCTCCATCAATCTCTTCTGCAGTTGGCGTAACATTGTGACAGAGTGCAAGAGCGAGGACGAGATCACGAACACGTGCTCCAATCTCTCGTCTCGTTCGTGTGGCAGATGTCGACGGTGCGACGTAGGCTGATGATGGAGTCACGAGAGTCTGTTCATCGGGGGTCGCAAAAGCTTGGCGAGTATAGGTTGAAACTTCTTCCATCGCTTCGTTGGCGTAAGAAACAGTACCGACGTGGACTTTCTTCAGCTCCATTTCTATTGCAAGTTAGCAACATATTTCAATTTGATATAATACACATACCGTTTTGGGTGAGCGTTCCAGTCTTGTCACTCAAAAGGTATTCAATCCTTCCAAGATCCTCGGGGATTGTGCTGGTCCTGACGATGGTGCCGGGAATGTCTTTGTCATGTTGGATGTAGAACGCATAGACCGTCTTGCCCATGTCGAGATTAACTCGCAAACTGACAGGAACGATGGTGGAGAAAAGAATGAGGTATCGCATAACTGAGATATACCACGTTCTTCCGTCATGTATTTCGAAGCCCTCGAGGGCGACAAGAATGAAGGACAGAGTCAAAACAAGGACGCAAAGAATTTTGATCAATGAATTGATCTCGTATTCCAAAAGTCCAGTCTTTGATCGAGCTTGAGAAGTGGACAGGGCTTGGCGAGTTTGTGATCCGGTATAAATGACGACGGCATATACTGTTGAGCTGGAAGCTAGAACGGTGTTGGCCCAGGCAGTATTGTCGATTGATAGGGGTGCCGACTTTGATGTATCTATGCCACTATCCTCCGGCGTGCCTGTTGCAGTGCCATCTGCATCCTTCGGAAGGAGCTCAACCGTCCCAATAAACTCGTTGACCTTTCTGTCCGGCTTTCCAGCAACGATGCGAAGTCTTGGGAATTCTCTCACGTCAAGGGTCTGTGTCAATGGCGTAGCAAGACGAAGTTTCCAGTCCGTCTCACCATCAAGCTGGTCTGTCTTGATGAATGCTTCTCCTGCACCATTGGTCTCCGCGGCTATCTCTTCTTCAGCTGGTCCATCATCGGCTTCGACAAGGGATTCGAGATTCTCATGCTCCTCTTTAATGGCTGCTTTATCTCCCGCGAACTCTTTGGATGTGCTCTGCAGGACAATGACATCGGCGGGGACTCGTCTGTCCTTTCCCAGTTTCAGAACGTCTCCAACCTTAAGTTCAGAAGACCTCTTTGTGATTTCACGACTAATGAACCTGGATTCTTCGACGCGTATCCCAAGACCTTGCTCCTCTTCGTGGTAGCTGCTCGGCCTGTGCGCAGCTTTTCCATTAGCTTTGTTCTTCTTGCTCTTCTTCGACTTGCTCGAAGCACTGCCATTCGTCCCATCACGCTCTTCAAATCTCATGACGGTGTATGGTTCCGAATTTGCCTCGGCGTCTCGTCTCCTTCTCGCGACATCATCCACAGCCTCTTTTGCCATTGTAACAGACACCACAAAGCTCAGTGGTAATATGTATGTGAGAAGGTATCCTACTTGCAATGCCGGTATGATTTGCGACAAGGCGATGAGTAGGAAATACATGTTGATAAAGAAGGAGAATTCATTGTATAATGTCTTTGGAAGAAAGCTCCATGGCGTGTATTTGGCGTTCGATATGGCATTTGGTGGGAATCGCGTCGTCTGACGTTGGCCTACCGCAATCGTCCGGTTCGACGACGGATCGTGCTCGGCGTCCGCATCGTCTTCGTCGCCCGGCGCGTTGTATTCGGAGTCAACCAAGCCAGGAATATGTAAAAATCTTCCAATTTTCTCCAGGAAAGTCTTCTCTCGTATCGACATTCGCCTTTGTCGAGGAGCCCCTAACAAAGGCGCATCGTCATCTCCAGTGTCTCCGCTGCCTCCGGAATGCCTGTTGCTATCGTCCTCGTTCAGGAGCCCCTTTCGGTCCTCCTCATCTCTTCTGTTTAGCTGTCCATAGTCTCCACCCCTCCGAAGTCTACCAACTCTCAAGTTCCTGAGCGGTATTCGACCCCCAAATTCTCCAAACGGTTTACGGCGAGCATCCTGAGAGGGACGAGCTGAGCGTGAGGGCCCAGCAGGCGATGAGCTAATGGGATCGAGCTCTTGAAGGTCCAGTTCGAGGTCGGAGTCTTGGTCATCTCCATGAGAATCTGGAGCGTTCGGCTGGTGATAGTGATACGGTTGAGACATGCTTCATCACGAAACAGTCCAGTTGCGGAATGGAGCTGTGAAGGGCCAGGAGGTGGTGAGATGAGTTTTTGGCAGCCGCCTAGGCGATGGAATGCGTATGGCAGTTTTCCGAGCTTCTCATGACGATTTCGGGAGTGTGTGAGGTGAAAGGTGTCACGAAAGGTGAATTAGGCAGCTTGAATGGTCCCCCGTTCAAGCAACGTTAGCTTACGTGACGCCACCCTGCGCGTCTGGCTCTCTCCGCAACCTGGCACTTTTGCATCGCCCTATCTCCGTCTACATATCATCAATTCGCAACCTACTACGCATTCCTCTTCGCCGAGGGACTGCACTTGATTCTGATTATGGCGCACCGGTCTTGTTCTTGCTAGTCTTTGCGCAAATACACCGATCCCCTTTCGGCGACTTGAAGCATTTCGCAGGTACGGCTAGTGATACATCCATCCTACTCAACGCCACTACTTGGAGGCGCTTGCATCTAATGTTCAAGTGTTTATAGCATCGCTCGATTGAGCTTTCTTCTCCGTTGCATCTCTCACCATGGATGACGATGGCCCGAACTTCTCGTATGCGTACGGCGGCGCCGCATCTTGGAATCCGGCCCTACGCCCATCATCTCCTTTCGTGAACGCGCCCAATGCGAAAGGAAAACAAGAAATGGGTGGAAGCGAAGTGGTACCAGAAACCGAGGCCAAAAATGAGCAGGCATTTGCTCACAATCGCTCGCAGCCGGAGGTGGAAGCCTCGAATTGGGATGACTATCCTACCTTTTCAAACCACAGAGCAGCGCCGGTTGTTGAAGCTAAGGCACCACCGGAAGCTTCTATCGATGCGGAACCCCCTGTACACAACTTTACTGCGCCCTCCGAGATACCTGTAGATGCACCTGCGGAGGATCATGCGATGCATGAGGCGGATGAGGAACAGCCCGAAGTTTCCCAAGCAGCCTCTTCCAATGCCGCTATTCCTGAACCTGGAGCGACGGAATCGTCTTCTTATACTCCATTATATCCCGAATCAACTGCGCAAGGTTCTGTTAATACGATCGAGCCACCTGTCGAAGAACATACGGCGGAGGAGAATTACGAGCATCAGGGGGAGAGCACTTTCTTCGACGATGCGGTCCAGGAAGATGTCCACGAGTCGCTAGTTGAGAACGATGCAAAGGCGATGGATTGGGGCGAAGGGGAGGCTGATTTCAATATACCCACGAATGAGACGAAAGCTGCAGCCGAAGCCGTTGCATCGGAAGCGGTTCCTACTGAATCGATTGAGGCTCACCCGGTAGAAGAGGCGGCCAATGTTGTTGACGAACCATCGATAGACTGGGGTGCTTCTGATGATCAGGGATTGTCTTTCGAGGGCACAGGGCAAGTAGAATCGGATGAGGCAGACTTGAGTGCTGCTTTCGCTGCAGCCGTCAACACAGATACGACACCGGACGCGCTTGGAATCAGCGAAGGTGATAGTAATGTTGTAGAGACCAACGAGACGCCGAAGGAGGCAGATGTGGCTGCGTGGGAAGCAGCTCTTGGAGATGATGAGCTGCTAGAGGATGAAACTTCTGCTGGACCTGCGTTCTTCGAAGATGACGGTGAAGGCTTCCTAGAAGACTTGTCTGCTCAACCAACTGCATCTGCACAAGCAGATCAACCTAGCGCTGTCACTTCAGCTGTCACGGCGCCAGGTGTCTCAAACGCCACTGCGGCAAGATACTCGCCAGCTCCTGCACAGGGACCGCTTCAAACACAGAATAACCCTTATGCTCCCCAAGGCCCTCAGTTCACAGACTTTTCGCAACTAAACCAGGCTCAAACATCGCGGATTGCAGCATCTAATCAGTACCCCCAAACTTCACCGTACGCCACGCAGCAGCAGCAAGTTCGTCCAGCAGCTCAGAGCTCTGGCCAAAGCTTTTCCGACAAAGCGAAATCTGGTTATGCTTCACCATATGATCTTCCAGAGGACATCTCAAAACCACGAAGAAGGCAAGGAGGCACAGGCGCTACTCGACAGGTGCAGCCGACACCTCCCCCCCCTCCGCCGCGGACCAGCAGCATCGGAAGTACTATGGGAGCAGAGATGGCCCGATCTTTGTCGTCAACCTCAGGAGGCTATCCTCAAGCTCAAGCGCGGCCTCCATCCAGTGGCTCTACTTCTGCTTACCAGCCTGCAGCAGCGCGAAAGCCTTCAATTGAGAGGTCCCCTAGCATATCCAAATCTGGGGGCGAGGGCTTTTTTGCAGATCTACCGGTCGTTTCGCGTCCTCGCCATGGTACGCCATCTGGACGATTTACTCCACAGATGAGTGCTCAGCCCCAGTTTCCACATGGTCCTCCGGGGCCTCCCACTCCATCAACGATGCCTCAACAGATCAATGCCCAACCTCAGTTTCCATCTGGTCTTCCTGGCCTTCCCACTCCGCCAATGATGTCTCAACAACAACAGCCAGCATTTGATCCCTATGCAAATCAGCTACGTCAGCCAGAACTTGCGCCACTCTACCCTGATGCATCAACCGCTGCTCCACAGCATTTACCACAGCCTGTAGCTCCCTCAAACCGTTATTCTCCGGCTCCCGGTGCGGCTCCAGGTGCAACCACGTCAGCAGCCGGCCCTCCATCTGCACAGAGATATTCCCCAATGCCTCCAGCACAAGCGGCACCTACGGCAGGACCTAATCGCTACTCCACGGAGGCAGTAGCCCCTCCTCGTGCTCCTTCATTTCCTTTTGCTCCCAGGACATCAAGCCCTCTTGCACACTTTACTTCTCAATTACCAGAAGAAAATTTGCAGAGTCAGAAACCCTTGCCTCAACTGCCACAGCAACCGAACTATCAATCGCCACCTCAGCAAGTTCACAACGATCCAGGTCAACCGCAACAGAACGGTTTTGCAACAGCTATCCCTCCCTATGGAGTAAAGCCGACAATAACCCCACCTCCAATTACCCAAGTACCTCAGGCCGTTTCACCTCGCAAGCGATCTACCTACACACCAACAGGACAACTACCACCTGTGTCTGAACAAGGTGTCGCTCCTCCACCACGTGCGCAAAGCCAATCTCCCGGCGCTCGATATCGTAATCCAAAGCTCGCAATTACTCCCATCGATCGGCCAGCATCTGCGTACGATCTTCCTTCTCCAAAGCGTGCTGCAGCCCAGCCCGTTCGAACATTCTCGCTTCCGCACCGGCGAGGCTATTCACGAGATTTAAACTTCATGACGCCGCAAGACGAGCGTATAGCTGATCCTCTGGAACGCTGGAAGGGCTGTCCTATCTTCTCTTGGGGTGCTGGCGGACATACAGTTACTTCTTTCCCCAAACACGTCCCCTTCTACGGTAGCGGTCAGACCGCTCCAATGGTCAAAGCTACCGCAGGAGAAGTCAAATTACAAAATGTGAAACAGGTTCTACCTGCAGACAACGTTCTCTCTGGCTTCCCTGGCCCACTCAAAAAGGGAAAGAAGAAGGAAGTTATCACTTGGCTGAAGAATGCTATTGGAATGCTAGAGGCACAACTGCCAGGCCCACAACATCCAGGAACATCTCCGCACATGGATTTCAAAAGATCTGAGGAGAAATTGCTCTTATGGAAAATTGTACTATGTCTCGTTGAGCATGATGGCGTCTTAGAGGGAACTCCAGCTGTGCAAGAAGCAGTACAACAGGCCCTACAATCTCAAGGGGGACTTCTGCAAGGCGCACCATTCCTTGGAACACCTGTCGAGGGTCCAAGAGCGGCAAGCTCGGCGTCATCATATCCAATCTCTGCAGACGCGACCAATCCACAAGCCGTGGCTATAATCCGTGAACATCTTTCAAAAGGCGATCGCGAAAAGGCGGCTTGGATGGCAGTCGATGAAAGACTCTGGGGTCATGCAATGCTCATTTCTAGCACACTCAGCAAGGATATTTGGAAACAAGTTATCCAAGAATTCGTGCGAAAGGAGATTAAGGGCGTTGGAACCGGCAGTGAATCATTGGCCGCACTATACGAAGTTTTTGCGGGTAATTGGGAAGAAAGTATCGATGAGCTTGTCCCAGCCTCTGCAAGAGCTGGCTTCCATATGATCAATACTGCTGATCCTGCGGGCTCCAACAAAGATGCAACGAGCGGACTTGACAAGTGGAGAGAGACGTTGCTCTTGATACTGAACAACCGTTCACCGGACGATACGCAGGCACTGCTCACCCTTGGAAAGCTGCTTGCTGGATACGGCAGAATCGAGGCAGCACATATCTGCTACATCTTCGCACGGCAGATTGTATACTTTGGCGGAGCTGAGGATCCACAGGCACAAATGACCCTCATTGGAGCAGACCCAAGAGTTCATGTGGACTTTGGGAAAGACATGGAGTCTGTCCTCCTCAGTGAGGTGTACGAATTTGCCTTGTCTATGGGAACGTCTACATTGACGGCAATCCCCCATCTCCAAGTCTACAAATTGTACCATGCCTTTGCTCTTGCCGAAGCAGGCTTCAAGAATGAGGCACAGCAGTATTGCGATACAATCGCAACACTCATCACCTCCAAGACAGCCAGGTCGCCATACTATCATCAGCAATTCGTCAACATGCTTGATGACCTTGGCAAACGTCTTAGCCAAGCACCTAGCACATCGTCATCTTCCTGGATCTCGAAACCGAGCGTGGACAAAGTATCTAGCTCTCTCTTCGCCCGATTCAACAATTTCGTTGCAGGCGATGATAGCGACGCTGCCAGCAATGGCTCAGGTCAGAACACCGAAGTTGGTCCGTTTGCAAAGATTGCAGGCGACACACCTACCATCAGTCGCAGTGGAAGTCACGCTGATTTGTACGGCTCTTTTACCAATGGTGCAGCAGTTCCTCCAGCTACACAACAAGCACCTGTCAATTCAAGATACGCTCCTACCAATGCAAGTTCCACCAGCTATCAACCGCGGTCATCCCTGGATCAGGCGAGATACGGTCCACAATCTTCCAGGACGTCACTTGAATCGACTAGACCAGGCGAATCAGCCCACAGCCCTGGGTCATCAGAGTATGGTCCGTACGCTTCGGTTCAAGCACATCAGATACAGGCAAGCGCCTCCAATCCCAACCTGCACGCTCAACTGCCTCCTACCTACAGCCCGCCGCAGCAACGCTCTTATGCACCGTCCCTTCCAAGAGCATCAAGCTATCAAGGTGCATCAGGCGTTAACGGCCAAACTACGTCATCTCTAGCACCGCAAGGTGCATACACTCCTCCTCACAATGCATACACCCCAAGTCCTTATCAGCGGACACCGGAGCCGGAGAGCGCGGCGCCCACAATGGCGTATGAGCCGAGACAACCAAGTCCTCTCCTTGGTAGTCCGCAATTACAACAACCTTCGTACAGCTACGAGCCCCAAGTATCACCGCCAGAAGAGCCGAAACCTCACGAACCGCCTGCTATCGAGTCACAGCCAGCAATTGCTCCTTCAACCTTTGACGGCCCTCCTCAGGCTTCCTCCTACGAATCACCCGCCTCGAGCTACGAGCCACCGACGTCTGGCTATGAGCCGCCAAGCTATCAGCCGTACGTGCCAGAACCAGACTCGCCTGAAGATGAAAAGAAGGAAGAAAAGCCAAAGAAGAAGTCCTTCATGGATGACGACGACGATGATGATCTGGCGGCTCGTGCTGCAGCATTGAAGCCGACGCCGAGGGCGAAAGCAGACCGGGAGGTGGACGACGCCTTCAGGAAAGCAGCTGAGGCTGACGGTAAGTCGCTTGCATATCTCATGCTGATCTACACATTGAAATCTCAATGCTGATGTTCCACAGCTGCCCGAGGCGACCCTAAACTCCAGCACAAAGGCTCCGGCTGGTTCGGTGGCTGGTTTGGCAAGAAGGACCCTAACCTCCCGCAGTCCGGTCCCATCAAGGCCAAGCTGGGCGAGGAGAATAGCTTCGTCTACGACCCAGATCTCAAGAAGTGGGTGAACAAGAAGGCCGGCGCACAGGCTGCTCCTGCCGCCGCGCCCACTCCGCCACCACCGAAGGGCCCGCCAGGTATTGGTCGCAGTACCAGCGGGACACCACCGCCTTCTATGCTCGGGGGCCACATCCCGCCTGGTATCAGGGCTGCATCTGGCCCACCGGGTGCAATGGCAGGCCCACCGCCGATGTCTGGACCGCCGTCGCGTGTCGCGAGCACGAATTCTGTGCCTATGGCACCTCCTTCAGGTCCACCATCGCGCGTGGGAACACCAGGATCTTCAGATGCACTGGCGCCGCCTGCTATTATGGGAGCTGCATTGGGAGGACCGCCATCGGGGCCACCGAGCAGACCGGCCACAAGCATGAGTAACGCGAGCAGTATTGATGATTTGATTGGACCGGCTGCGGCGAGGAAGGGTGGAGCAAAGAAGAAGGGAGCAAGAGGAGGGAGGTATGTCGACGTTATGGCTAATCAGGGTTCTTGAAGAAAGAGAAGATGGTGGATTGAACGTGACGAATGGATGAAGGAAGATTTCGTGGCATATGTATTATACATGTTTGGAGAAAGAAATTATGTTTAGGGTAATGATGTTGAGAGGAGGATATTGCATCGGCGCTGGCGTTCGAAATTGGGAGAGGTCATAAGACATAATTAATACTTTGCCATTCGACAAAGCGAGCATATCGATCTAGAAGCGTATAATAGAAGCGGCAGGATGGGAAATGGATACAATTTCCGCTTCGAACGATTACACGCGCATCTAAAAGTCCCACATAATCTTTCCAATCATCAAAGCCCGATTAACGCCACGCACAACGCCCCGCTAGCCAGTCTCTTCCATCTCATCTAGACGTTCCAAATTTGCGCCTCAGCGGTATCATCATAACATCACAAAACCAATAACTCCCAGCACCAGCGCTAACATAGAGCCTAAGCTGAAGGCATGTTTTCCCGCTGCGCTAACGATAAACACGCTGCCCGGCAGATTGCAGAACTTAGCAGGCCCATAGCTCCTCTGCAACATCCTCCCTTGGGGGCACGTGAATCCCATGCTCGCCGGACAGTTCCGCACAAGGTTGTAGCACAGATCATCGCACGGCAAGAATTCCATGTACGGGCCTGGAGCTACCACCTGGTCGATTAGCGGTAGGCGGGAGCTATTCGCATAGAGCTTCATTGTGATGTTCGACGATGACGTGCCATTCAGGCCAAGGCCTGGCGCGGTCTTGTTTGAGAAGCTCGCGCCGACATTCCTCGGCATCAGCGCTTTGTTGTTGATGATTGGCGATCCACCATCTACCAAAATCTGGCGGGTGGCGTCCGCGTCGAAGTCCTCGCAGCGCGGGATAGCCACTGCACAGAGCCATTCTTTGTATGAGGCGGCACAATCGTCACAGCCTGCGACGAGGGAGTAGCGCGCGGTATCCGTGGTATTGCAGGGGATTTGTTGCATACTCCGATCGAAGTCTTGGTAGTACGCTTGCGCCGTTTGGTCGTAGAATTGGGACAGGTTGCCGTTGAAAGGGGCAGAGGTGTTGCTGGTGAAGTTGGTGGACGAAGGAACGGCGTATGCAATGGAAGAACAGAATGGGAGGTCGAAGAGGAGTTCGCAGTTGTTATCTATTGAGAAACCCCCTTGTTAGATTGACACTCTGCCGCTGGATCGAACGAAGGCTATTATGAATCGAAACATCTCAAAGCACTCACTGGACTTCGTTTGGACTTTCATATTCGGAGGCCAAACCGCGCCACCCCCGCCGACAACGGGGCTCCCGTTACTCCCATTAGCAGTGGAGTTGCCGTCCATGACCATGAAAGCCGTGTAAGTCGTCCCGCTCTGCAAGTTCTGCAGATAGAATTGGCCCTTTGGCAGACCAACATCTCCTCTCGTGGTAATGTTTTGGGTGGAGTTGATGGGAAACTGCAAAGACGCCTGTTGCAGTCCACAATACGAGTGCTGAAGACCGCTGACGACCGAGGCATTGGGGAATGCGAACAAGGTGAAAGGGTTACCCCTTTGGATCCAGCGTTCCTTGAGCCCAGTGTCATTCATATTGGCCGTTAAGTTGGTGGTGACTAGTAAAGCTCTGCTTGTATCTGAGTCAACAAACTGTAGAATCGGCGTATTGGGGCCGGCATTGATATTGTTAAAGCGGTGGTATGGAGCATCGATGCTAGCAGCGATTTCATAGTGCCAGTCGTCATTGCTCGCAAAGGTCAGATTCGGAGCATATACACCTATGAAGAGGTCAGAAGAAGCCTGTACGGTCGCTTCTGCAAAACCTTCCAGGAGGGGTACGGGGGTCTGTTGCGCCTCCGGCTTTGTCGGACCAGGCATGACATTTGAAGTGGATTGTGAGATGTAAAGGGTCAGTTGTGGAATGTCCACGTGTGAGGTCCTATTGGGCTTCGGCTGTAGGCAAGTATTGATCGAGATGAATACCGTCCTCGTGTCACCAGAGTCGTCGGTCTCCGTAATGTTGGTGTTTCCAAACTGTTCAAACGGTATCGACGGCAGACCCTCGCCAGGAGCAGACTTGTTGCCGAATATCACAGACTTCTCCACTTGATAGAAGATGGGAGTCCCAGGCTTGACGTCCTGTGGAACGGCAACATTGTTGATCAGAGGCGTGTGGCTCCCCAGGGCGCGGCCAATAAGGCTTCTATCTGCACCGATAAAGTCCGCCTCATACAATATGGCATTCTGATCTGAATTCATTTCGTCCCATCTTTCTTGACTATCTAGACTCTGGACTTCCAGGTCGTATTCGCCTCCTGATAACCGGTGGTGGTTGTGGTCTGCTTTCGGTATTGAGTCGGGGACGACATCGACGGCGAGAGCGACATGGCAGGAGAGGATGAAGACGAAGGAGACCAGGACGGTCGCGAAGGTGAAGAGAGATGATGGAAATGATATGCGGGAGCGGGAGGGTCGGGACGAATACATGGTGGAGGCCATTTGCGACTTATCGTCGCGAGTTGACGCGGCACTGCCGCGACATATGCGCGGAATCTATGACCAGTTCAGGCGGTTAAGAGGCATTAGGAGGCTTGAGGGTTGTAGCGACACTGTTGAAGGCACGATGGAAGATAATTTGAAGCGCTGGAAGAAGTCTGGGGAGAAGGCGGAGCTTCTGACGCGGGCGCGGAGTGGTTGACGTTTGAGGTTTGAAGATCATGCAAGCACCACGGGTAGGGCTGACTTTCCGCACCACCGAAATCTTCACCACTGCCATAACTTTTCACTTTCTCTCCGGAGTATGATCTAACTCCCTCTCAACATGAAAGGCTCTTTGAACAGCTTCAGCAAATCATCGAATGGAAGCTTAATATACAGGTGACTCAATGCCCTGTAGAAAAAGGCTTTGGAGAATACATTCCTCCGCGACCAGTCCTTGAGGACTTCGTCTGTCACGGATCCTTCAGGTTTGGAGCATCAACCAGGAGAGCACGTGCATGCTGGCCGATGCCAGGCTATAAGATATCTTCGATACACAACTTCATACACTCTCTACACTTTACGTCAATGCTTTGCTTACATTCTGGTTCATACCACCCCGTTCATCATCTCTGCTAGACACACGAAGAGCCTGGTGCATTCTCTGCGCTGACGAGACAGAGGGGCATTGATTTATGTTCGTGTCTGAGCAGACAGAAGCATAAGAGGCGTAGAGATGTGGTCGCTTTGTCTACCACGCCGTACTAGGGTTCGCTGAGCGAAGACTGAAGTTTCGAACGCCGCGTGTACTGGTCGCGGAGAGTGAGACCGCTGAGGAAAGAGCTTCGTTGATGCGCTCGAACAGCCGAAATAGATTCCGCGATCTCTCTTGGTGCAAATGTCTCGCAATCTAAGTCAGTTATGAATCTAGTGGTCGCGGTGACTTTCAAGGCCCATTCAACCTGGGACAGTAGCAGTCATAGCATCGCCCTCCTCCTTCGTGAAGTCAACTGCAGCAGAAACCTCGATGAAATCCTCAAGCTCTTCACTGACAGTCTTGAGCTTCTCTTTTACACTTGCCACGCCCTCGAATCCGACGATGTGCCTCGCAGGTGGGTTGTCGTGGCCTCCAATTGCCGCAAGGGCAAAGACGGTTTCCGCAACCAAGTTCGTTTGCGTGCCTGTTGATAGTGGCGCATAGAGGCTCGTTATCGACGGAGACGACAGCAAATCGCCCGTCGTTAGACCTGTGCCCACATCCGCATTGTCACCGGACGTCGTCGTCGTAGATACTGGTGTCTGCACCAAATCCATCATAATCGCTGTCGTATCTACAGCCGGTGTAGAATGCTGACCGATACTCTGGCTCCGCCTCTTTCCTTCCTCACTTGCAAATTCATCACTAGGCATCACCGCACCCTCAAGCTTATCTAACAGGCCTGCAAAAATTTCTCTCGAGAAAGGCGCAGGGTTTGTATCTGGCGCATACTCAGCCATAGGCGGTACGCTCGTGATCCGATTCGTAAGGATTCCAATCTCGATATTTGGCTGGACGACTGTCATTTTGACATTGAACGGCGCAATCTCATACGCTAGGCTGTCGCAATAGCCCTCGATGGCCCATTGGCTCGCGCAGTGTGTGGCAAGTCCGGGTGTGCCCAAGTGACCTGTGATTCCGGATAACAGAACAATATGCCCGTTTTTGCGCTCTCGCATTGCCGGCAAGACTGCTTTGATGAGGTTTACATTGGCGAAGAAGTTTATTTCAAACTGGTCTCTAACCAACATCACTGTTGCGGGCGTTTGCGAGAGCTCTTCGACTGTGCCAAGGACGGCGGAGGGTGTGGTGAGAAGCAGAATGTCAATGCCCATGCCGAATGCGCTGAGCGCTTCGGCGACGGCTGCCTGCGCCTGTGATACACTGCTGACATCGAGTGGCACAACGCGTACGCGCTCCTTCCATGGCTTCATCTTTGTATTGGATTTACTGCCTGATGTGCCATTGTGCTTCTTCTCCTTCCCTTCGCCGACATCAGCCACGTCCTCTCCTTCGCCATTAGTGTCCCCCTTCTCGGCCTCACTCTTCGCAGCTGCATCGAGCAGATTCTCCTCGCTAGAGTCCTTCGTTTTGTCTTTCTCCTTATTACCTTTTCCCGCACCTTGCCGTCTAATCTCTTCCCAAAACGCCCCAAACTCGCGACCTCTTCGTTCTTCCTTCTCAATTTCCCATGGAGATACACATGTTACGACGTAGTCTCCATGAGCAAGCAAATGGCGAGCGAGGTTTATCGAGATTGGGGAGGCGCCATTCGTGAGCAGCCACACGCGTGGTGCATTATGTGGGGGGAATTGGGGCGTTTTTGGAGGTTGGGCTGGGGTATGGACTGGAGCATTTGAGGCGGAAGGGTTCGAGGACGAGGGAGGAGCGTCGGTCATAGTGACCACAGAGAGTGATGGGGTACTAGGAAGCTGTGGTCATAGGGATACATCGTCTTGGTGAAGGACAATTGATTTTACATCTTTGGATGGAAGTGGAAAGGAGATGTAGGTCTGAGAGGCGCTCGGCTGTTCCCGCCCTCATCACGCGAGCATGGAGGTGTCAAGGTGGTTTGGCCAGCTACTTGCAAGCTTCTTCCTTCACTTCACGAACAACTAATCCGAGAACTAGCCAGCTGTCTGACTGCGGACATGTACGTTCCTAGAGCTTACAACATCCTGAGACGCGTAGGAGACGCACCAGACAGGCACCCTCCTTGTCGAGACGGGGAATCTCGCATGGCGTCTGACAACTCGATCCCTGATGCATCCTATCCTCCTCATCCGTAGATTTGAAGTAATCAATCAACTTCTATAAGTCCCACCAGAAATGGAGGCCTCTCAGAGATGCTTCAGATGCCGAATCGACAACCTTTTGAGAAGAGAACATGGACCGCCAAGTGTTGGATGAGCGGCCCAAGTAGCTAATAAGGAAGGTCAACGGCCATCCCCGCCCGCAGGATGCGCTACTAACAGTTCTAAAATCAAGGACACATCGAAATGTTCTGAATGCTTTTCTCATCGTCTTCTTGAGATCTTGACATGTTGTTGACTCTGCTCGTAGCAATCTTCGTGGCGGTTGTGGCCGCAGCCAGCGACAAAGTCTTCTTCCCGTGGCCGTCTGGCAAATACCATGTGGGGAAGACGCAGCATGTCTTCAATCACACCACTCATGATGATCCTGTGGCTCCAAAGGGGTCAAATAATACTGGCGAATTCATTGTGGTAACCATCTTGTATCCAACCACTAGAGCGCCGACCGCAGAGACCTCCTTGAAGTATATGGACTTCGAATTGGCCCATTTGATTGAGAAGGGATGGCAAATTCCTAATGGGGAGCTGCAAAAGCTGTGGACTCATATCCAATGGCAGCCGCCCGTCATACCTGGTCCCGCGGGAATGAACAAATATCCAACGCTCTTATTCTCTCCCGGTGCCGGCATGCCCTGCTCATCTAGCACGATGGTTACCTCAGACATGGCCTCACAAGGCTATACTGTCCTGTGCGTCGATCACCCGGGAGAGCCACCGTACTTGAAGGTACCGTATGGAGGCGGTGGCGTGTATGGAATTCCGATTGAGTACGACTGGGCCAATGATACACTTCTCTACAAAGTAAACAGGAATCGAAAGACCGATTTCGACGCCCTGCTCCAGCTATACCCGCCTCTTGTCGAAGAATTCCATGCTCCCTTCAACACATCCACGTATATGCACTTTGGATTCTCAATGGGTGGGAGCGTTGGCACCGATGTGGTCTCTCGCCACGATTCCGTTATTGCCGGGCTCAATTATGACGGCACTTTCATCGACACACTCTTCGGTGAGACGGTCGATGTCAAGAAACCATTTTTAATCCTCCGAGACGGTCAGCACGATTACGATGACACTATCTACGGATACGCCTTCAGCTGGTTCGAGGGAAATCAGACCGCGTGGTGGGAGGAACTGAGGATCAATGGCTCCCATCATCTCGACTTCTCTGACGTTAGTCTGTGGGTTGAACTACTGGATCTGAGAGGACGCATCAATGAGAGCTTCGTGGATGTGGGTACGATCACGGGCTCTCGCATTCGGCATATCCAAACAGCCTTCACTACGGCATTTTACGACATGGTTCTAGGGAAGACAGAGTGCTTGCTGGAGGAGTCTCTACCCAATAAGGAGTGGCCTGAGGTGATCTTCATTAATAGTAGTTCCGAAGCCAGTAGTTAGAGATGTCTTCCTACAACGCACGACAATTACTACAAGCGCGATAAGACTACGTACTAGATTAAGACATTCTACTTCATACGACACTTAAGTGAAGTAATCGAATCCGAAGCCTTTAATCAGAACGGTAAAAGACTTGACCAGCGCAGCTTGTATTGACACTTTTAATGGTTAGTTGCTGCTTTTAGGCCATGTCTAGCGTAGGGCATAAGAGCACAGATTTCACGGTATTTTATGTTTATAAAGCGTGAGACGAAGAATTGCCGGCTCGCTGATTCATTTCAATGTTTGATTCTGTTCATAATACTTGTTTATGTGAACCAGGAAAACTTCAGCGAAAGGAAGCAGCAGGTGTCAGTCATCGACACGTCCATCTTCATTAATGTTCTAACCTATAGTACACATATGCATCGGATTGGGTATCATCGTCCCATTCCATTCCCATTCCTTCCCCAGCCAGCAGGAAAACGCCGATCGCTATGCCGTGAGTATTCACTATGATATTAAGTAGGACTTGTGTCTCCAGGGGCTTTGCCCGTTTTCTTCCTCTTCAACTTGGGAGGACCCGCACTCACTGGGCTCTTCTCGCCGCCCTTCAATCCCTTCTTTGCTTGTTCTAGCCCTTGCGTCTTGATCTCCGGCAGTGGAGTGTTCGTCCGAGAGGGGAGGCTGCTTGCTGCAGACACTGCAGCTGCAGCAGCAGCTTGTGCCTTCGCTTGTTGAGCCTGCTGTTGCGCTCTCAGATGCTCTGTCGAAGATGCGAACACAAAGTTTCCTGGCTCGCCACGCAGAGGGTTCTCGTCCATATACTCTGATCCATGTGCTGCTGTAAGACGAAGTGACTCTCCAAGGAGTCGAAGATCATCATCTGTATCCTGCAATGCTTTTGCGCCGCTTACACTATTTGCTACTGATGGTACTGGCGTACCTGGGTCTAACGACTGACCACGAGATTCGGTACCGGCTGCTTTCTTTGCAGACAAGATAGCTGATGGCGACAGGTAGTAATGGCCCTGGACAGGACTGTATAGAGGGAGTGAAGAGGCGAGCGAGAAGAAGGAAGTCATCGCACTGGTAATGGACAGCTATTCATCCGTCTTAGCATGAGCGATTCGAGGAAACTAGGCGATTCAAGACTGACCATTCTAGACTTGAGAATGTCGGCGATGCTCGGAGCTTGCCAAATGTTCTCTCCAACAACGTAGTACGTCCCGAGCAATCTCAACTCATCCTCCTTCCCTTGCTCCTTGCGTCTCTCCTGCTTGCGAATGACCCAGACTGGGTTGAGCATCTCTTTCCCTTCAGGAGGCTCCTCCACAACGACATACTCGACTCCTGCCATTGTCCTCAATCTGGCCTCGAACGTGTCGCGCTTCCGCACCAACTCCTCGAGGCCGGCTTGATACTGTGATTGCGTCTTGAGCACGCCATTGTTGGATGTAGGATCGAAGAAGTGTGAGTTCATGAAGTAGAGGTGAACTGTGGATGCGTTAGCTCGGCCAGCAGAGAGATCGATTGTTCTGCGCACCATTGTGATTCGCAATGCCTTTGTAGAATGCGATAGCTTCATTGTTGCGCCACGGGTATTGGCTCAAATCGATCTCGTTTGCCTCAGCCATTTCTCGAAAGCAATAAAGCTCCAAGCGTGGTTCCGGGCATGCGAGTGCAAGGTGTGGCTTCTGGATACGTGAGAAGTTGTTGTTGTTGTTGGTAGAATTGAAACGCGCCCCACTCATGTACGAACATTGAAGCTCTACACCAGCTCGCCGGCACCCTTTAAAATCTCCCGTCACTTTCTACTTCTACTTCACCGCAATACCACACCAAATATCTACATCATGGATCTGGTGCACTCCATACGAAAAGAAGGCAGTCGGTACGTGATAAAACGGTTTTCGCATGGAATACTGCTCACAATTTACAGCGGCGGTCGCGGCGAATTCAAGTGGGATGATGTCAAGCTCGACAAGGACCGCGAGAATTATCTCGGTCACAGCCTTATGGCCCGTACGTCTAAATCACTCCTTAGAGCTGCCCTTTATAACATCAGATTGTGCGAAAACACGTCTAACACGTCTATTTTCTAGCTGTCGGCCGATGGCAGAAGAACAGAGATCTATCCTGGTATTCGAAAGGCGACGTAGACGAGGAAGCCAAGTTATCAGAGGCGGATAGGCGCAAAGAGGAAATCAGGAAGATCAAGGAGGCAGAGGAAGATGCTATGGCTACAGCGCTCGGCTTGCCACCACCAAATAGAGCGAAGGACAACCCAAATATCGTCGAACTCGGTCCCAGCAAGATTGCTCAACCTGCTGCAGAAGAAAGGGCCCTGAGGAGGGAAGAGCCTCAACGTGAGGAGGTTAGGCATCGACGCCACAGAGATGACGATCGGGAGTATGACCGCCGTGAGCGGCGAAAGAGGGAGGACGATAGGGAGCGATACAGACGGAGGAGTCGCAGCCGCTCGCCTAGGCAGCATGACCGACGACGAGAGGATGATCGCGTTCGCCGACGAGATGCTCGATCAAGGTCTCGATCACCACATGAGAGCAGGGACAAGCACAGAAGACGTTCTCGTTCACGCTCAATATCTCAAGACCGTCGCGCACCAAGGAGAAACCGATCGCCTAACGTGGACCGATACAGAGAGAGAAGTCCGATGTGGCGGAAGCGACGCAGAGAAGAGTTGGACAGCGATTCTCAGGCAACATCTCCTTCCCCTCAACGAGACGAAGGTCGTCGCCAGAGGGAAGAATACCCGCAGGACAACAGGAGGCGAGATGGGAGGAGGAACCTGAACGAGTCAAGACCTGACGCAAGGCACGACTACAAACGTCGATGAGGGGCTCTTCCAATTGATGACATCAAATTTCAACACCTCTGACAAACTTGTTTTCCTCCAAAGTGTCTGCTCGGAGATGTTCATCTTGGCCTTGGAAACATTGCAATGTTTCCAGCGGCCGTCAACCACATATCATGCCGCACCTACGATAGATTGTTTTCTGTAAACGATTGCGGCTCAACAGTCATGCGCACGAACTGTGCCTGCACATTCAGGCTATTTGATTTGTTTTCTGGGTTTCGCTTGGGTGCCGCTACTGGCAGGATGCTGGAACAGAAGACGTCTCGACCTTGGCGCATACGGCCAACCTGCTGTCACGTTTCAAGTAAACGTCGTTTGTCACCTGTCGCTGCCGATTCTTGCAGGAAACAGCCAACACCTTATTTATTCAGGCCCGCAGTCAAAGGCTCGGCACACTTTATTCGGAATTCGTCACTCTAAACTATCGTGTTGTCCTCTCCTTTTGTCACCGCAACTAATTCCCGCGGCGCCCTACCGATTGTGCCCTAGGGCGTGTAGTCTCAAACCTAGTGATATAGAGGGGCTAGCAAGCATGAGAAAATGTGTTCAGTTTTTGATTAATTGATCAGGTGGTTGACCTCCTGATGTGAACTCCTCGAACTAAGTCACTCGCGAGAGCTCATCGCAAGATAAATATCGAGCGTTTCCGGGCCTCAGTCTCTACTTTCTCAATCACTCGTTCCAGCCATTCATTTCTTGGGACTGCTCACCTTCGTTCTACGCCATTTACCACAATACAATATTCAGTTTTTTTTATCTTCGGCTCCACAAGCTATCAAGATGCTCAGCCACAAGACGCTCACACTTGTCTTCTCAGTTTTGATCACACTCCCTCGATACACCGCCGCTCACGGCTACGTACAGTCCATTGTCGTTAATGGCAAATCTTTTCCTGGATTCAATCCTTCCGACATCTACCAAAACCCAGCCCCAGCCGTTGCTGGATGGACCGCCGGCAATCAAGACAACGGTTTCGTCGCTCCAGACGGGGGTGACGACGTGATCTGCCACAAGAATGCTACGCCGGGACAGGCTTATGTTACAGCCAATGCCGGTGATATTGTCGGCTTCCAGTGGAACACGTGGCCAACTTCGCACCACGGTCCTATGCTCGATTACATCGCAAGCTGCGACGGCGAGTGCACCACTGCCGACAAGACCACGCTTTCCTTTGCCAAGCTCGATGCCGTTGGACTCATCTCTGGCTCTAACCCTGGAACCTGGGGCGACGATGAGATGATCGCGAATAACTTCACCTGGAATCTACAGCTACCTACCACATTGGCTAGCGGCAACTACGTGATCCGCCATGAAACTATCGCACTTCACCAGGCGCAACAGCCTGACGGCGCGCAGCTGTATCCGCAGTGTGTCAACTTCAAGGTAACTGGCACAGGCGACGCAGTCCCAAGTGGCGTGCCAGGTACCCAGATCTACCCAGATCCCAGCGACCCCGGTCTCACGTTCAATCTGTACACGACATTCGACAGCTACACCCCTCCTGGTCCACCAGTTTGGAGTGCCGCTGCTCCGCCTGCCGCTCAAGGAGCTGGTGGCTCTGCAGCGCCGTCCGGAAGCGCAGCGTCATCTGCACCAGCTGCTTCGGCTGCATCTACCGCTACGCCTACAACTATGCAGACTGTTGCAAGTCTGTCGAGTGCTGCTGCGGTAGCGACTGGAGAGTCCGCATGCTCATCGAAGAAGAAGCTGAAGTTCTAAATTCCCTGTATATATTATTTGGATGATTTGGTCTCTGAATGTGATATGATGATGATGACGGAGAAAGGTGTATATAGATTGGACAATTTATACTAGGGTTTTCACAGCTTCTCTTTTGATAATGCCTTCGCATGCTTCGCATCCCTGAATATAAAATCCCCGATGCGGCAAACCTCGGCAATTGGAGAGACTTCATGATATCCTTCCTTTCTTAGAAGGATGCGCCTTCATGCACATCTCTCGTCAGAACTTCTTTAATTCTTGTAAAAATGTTCTCACTGTCATAATAAGACAGCCTCGTACAGTCCTCAATCCTCGAAGACGCTGCCAATTAGCGCTCCAGAGCGCGATGATGTCTAATATGTCTTCGCAACATCCACCTCCGAAGTACATTCTCTCGTTCCTATACTTACCATTATAAGAATATAAATCGAGAATGAGTAACTGATAGACTACCTTCTCCATAGGGAGAAGCCGGTTCATATACTAGTTGTCGGCGCGGGTGCAATTGGCTGTTTCTACGCGTCGCGATTACACCATGTAAGCTATCCTATAGCTATCAATGCCGCTATCATTCTCTATAGAAAATCCTGACAATTTTGCGACAGCCTTCCAAAAACATATATGTATCCCTCGTTTGCCGCTCCAACTACTCTATCGTCGCGCGTTCTGGCGTGCAGATGAAAACTCGTACTTTCGGCGATTACACCTTCACGCCTGCCGCTGCCTATCCATCTATCCCAGCCGCCGCATCCTCATCCTCCGCTCCAAAAGATGGCTGGGACTACATATTTGTGACCACCAAAGCGCTGCCGGACATTGTGGACGATGCAGCAGAAATCGAGCCGTTGGTTAGGAAAGGACCAGACGGCAAGAGCTGTATAGTGCTGATACAAAATGGCGTGGGTGTTGAGGAGCCGCACCGGAAAAGATTTCCAAATAATCCTTTAGTGAGCGTGGTCACGATCGTCAGCGCCGAACAGATCAGTCAAGGGGTGGTGCGGCAGAACCGCTGGACACGTACATCGCTCGGTCCTTACAGCGACGGTCTTGGTGGGCGCACAGCTGAGGGAAAGGAGCTAGCAAGGAGAGGACAGGCATGCACAGATGATGTGGTCGATCTGTTGACAAGATACGGCGGAATCCGAGACGCAGAGAGCTACGACGAGATAGGGATGCAGCAAGTCCGCTGGCACAAAGTCTGCATCAACGCTGCCAACAATCCGTCTTCAGTCTTGTCTGGGGGTCGAGGCAGCGCAAATATGGTCATGGACCCTGATCTACGGCTGCATTTAAAGGGGTGCATGGAAGAGGTGTTCGAGGCCGCAGAGCATGTGCTGGGAGAACCCTTCCCCGCAAAGCTGGCGAAGCCGGAGAGAATATTGACAAGCACGGAGAGGAATACGGATGGACGCCCGAGCATGTTAGTAGATTGGATACATGGGCGGCCGATGGAGCTAGAGGTCATTCTGGGGAATCCAGTGCGTATTGCGCGGGAGAGGGGGTATGAGATGAAAAGACTGCAAACGTTGTATGCTTTGTTGAAGAGTGCGCAGAAGATGAGAAAGGAGAGTACGGAGCAAGACGCAAAGAGACAAAATGGCGCAAAGTTGTGATGAGAGGATGGGAGAGCAGTGGTTGAGGAACCTTTGGGAGAGCTATAAAGACTTCTACTGTACAGATCGTAAACAAGTTACAAGATACCATGAATTAAATATCTGGACTCCGAGCATCATATCAGTACTTTCTATCACAGTTTCCGCCGCTGCTCAATCTTGTTGCTGGATTGTGGCTAAATTTAGTAACTGGAACTTGCACTCAAGAAAGAAAAAGAAGACTACGAAGCACGGGACAGGAATGTAAAACGCTGCTCAATGGAGACATACACGAGGCAAACACTTGGTTATTTCATTCCAATCCGCACTGCTTTCCCTACTCTTTGATACACCTCTTAACGCGGTGTCTTATCTCAGGGCCAGGGTTTATGCATGTGCTCCCCAGAAGGGTCTTGCGTGCATCCAAGGGTTGCCTGTGTCACCAATGGCTGGCAGGTGACGCGCGACAGGATCTGCCGGCCCGCCGAAGACATGCAGGCATTTTTCAGTCCCTGCATTGCGATGTGATGTGATTTTCTCCTTCCGTCCCATAGATTTTCTCCGCCTCTTTCTGTGCCTCACTGTGCCTCTCTGCGACTCTATCTTGGCACTGAGGGCATTTTGGCCCTCTCAAGCGCTTCGCATCGCCAATTCTGCTTATCATTCTACTATATAATCCGAGTCAGAGGCCCGGTGGATCCGCAAAGATCACCACTCTCCATGCATGTCGACTGACTCGAACATTTCGATGCGGAAGATGAATTTGGCTACGGAGCATTTCGACCACCATTAAAACAACAATTCATCACTCAACATGGTCGTGAGGAACCAGAATGAATCTCAGCAGCCCGGACAGTGTAGTGATGGAAGCCAGGGACAAGACAAAGAAGAAGTTGAGGGTCCAGAGAATCGACTACGCATCCTGTTCATCGATGCGTACGATTCGTTTTCCAATAACATCATTGCACTTCTATCAGAATGCCTTGATACTACCGCTAATCCATACTCTATCAAGAGTATAAAAATAAACGATCGAGAATTCTTCAAGAAAAGCCGCCACGCATTTCACGAGTATCTGGCAAACTCTTTCGATGCCGTTGTCGTGGGACCAGGACCAGGAAATCCAACGAAACCGAGCGACGTCGGCATCATCCGTTATCTATGGAGCTTGAGCGATGAACGGACCCTTCCAGTGCTGGGCATCTGCCTCGGGTTTCAATGCATGTGCATCGCTGCCGGTGCAGGCATTCGTCATCTTCGTAAACCGCGCCATGGCCAGATTACTGAGGTCGTTCATTCTAACAAGTCCATCTTTGCTGGTGTCGGAGAAATCAAGGCCACGCAATATCACTCATTGCATGTGGGTCTGGACCATGACATCCAGATTAAGAAGGAGGTGAAGGTGAATAGTGATCTCTGGGAGCCTTCAGACGAATTTCCACTCCTTGAGCCTTTAGCTTGGGACAGCAGTGACAAACCGAACGGTGCCGTATTGATGGCGGCAAAGCTCAGGGGGAGACCGTTCTGGGGTGTTCAGTATCATCCAGAAAGCATATGCACCAATGCTGAAGGGAAGAAAATCATCGATAATTGGCTGCGAGAAGCCAAGGCATGGCTACGACAAAACCGGCCAAAGGGCAAGGCACAAGCGGTCAGAACTGGCGTTTCATCACCAACATCATGGAAGAGAGCTGCTCCAAATGACGTGTCGGAAGACCAAGGACACGCAAAGAAGCAGCAGGTAGTAACGACAGAATCGTCAGATTCTGACTACGGGACGCCTAGTGATTCTTCCGATGAGAGTGAAGACGGGAACAAGCATGAAGACGATGACGAAGCCGTACACCTAAACTCCACGCAAATCGAGACGATGCCGGCGCGGTATGGCGGGTTTACCTATTCTAAAGTCATCCAGCACAAGAGCTTCAATATGAGTGCACAATACCGCATCAGGGCCAATATCGTCCCATTTCTTGTAAAGTGTCTGTCTATGAACACAAAGGAAGCTGTTGTTCTGCAGTCAGGAGTAGACGGCAATGGAATGCCATTGCACAAAGATACAGGAAGATTCAGCATCCTTGGCTTGGTTGATGAGAAGACCATCAAGCTCCACTACTATATGTCAGAGAGGCGAGTTGTAGTAACCCGTGGCAGTGAGGACGATATCATTATGGAACATACGGAGGTAGACTTCTGGTCTCTTTTGGCCGATTTCAAGAGTCGTTTCGTAGCTGATGGAGGCGACGACAATGTGCCATTCTGGGGAGGTTGTTTCATGACTGTTAATTATGAGGCATGTCTGGAGACGATCGGTGTGAATGCTACAGAGCAAGAGATCAAACCCAGGGCGAATCAACTGACGCAACCGGATATCACTGTCGTCGTTATCCTCAGGAGTGTTGTTATCGATCATCAGTACAAGAAGGTGTTCGTACAGAGCATAACTCCTGGCGATCAGAAATGGTTGAGGAGAACCGGGAATAAGCTGAAAGAGAGTATGGAAGTATCGGAAGCGAAGTTTGAAAGGTATTACATGAGAGATATGACGGGTGGCCGCTCAACGTGGAACTATGGGCGCGTAAGTACAGAGGAGCCGCAAGAAGAGGATTATAAGGGTAAGGTTCGACAATGTCAGGCATACATTCAAAGCGGAGATTCGTATGAGTTATGTCTGACTGATCAAACCGTTGTCCATGTCCCACAGGCTGGGAATGTTGTCGCAAAAGACTGGCAGCTGTATGAGAATCTTCAAAAGCAAAACCCTGCACCATTTGGAGCATACGTGCACTTGGGAGCCAAAGGAACAGGATTGACTATCATAAGCAGCAGCCCTGAACGGTTCTTCAACTGGAGCAGAAGCGGCAAGTGTCAATTTCGACCTATCAAAGGCACGATGCGAAAGACAGCAGGAACGACCCGCCGCGATGCTGATGAGTTCTTCCAATCTGTCAAGGAGCGTGCGGAACTGCTTATGATTACGGACCTCATGCGCCACGACCTCCAAGGTGTTCTCAGCGACACGGCCGGTGCTGGAACCGTAAAAGTACCAAAGGTCTTCCATATCGAGGAACACCAAACCGTATACCAGCAAATGTCCGTCATCACAGGCAACCTTCGCGGCACGGGAAAGACGGGAATCGATGTCCTCCGCGCCAGCCTGCCTCCTGGCTCCATGACCGGCGCACCGAAAAAGCGTTCATGTGAACTACTCCAACAGATCGAAGGATATCGCGCTCGCGGGCTATATTCTGGTATATTGGGGCATTTCGATGTCGGTGGAGGAGGAGACTTTTCGGTTGTAATTCGCACGGCCGTGAAATGGGATGAGGACACGACGATGGAGGAGCCTCGCAGACCGGGCTGTGCACCAGTTGCCATGGGCAAGTGGCGTATCGGTGCTGGAGGTGCGGTTACGGCGCTCAGCACGCCGAAGGATGAGTTCGAGGAGATGGTTGTGAAGCGCAATTCCGTGCTACATCCGATGCTGAATTTGTTGCAGTAAGCGTAGAGGAAGGAATAGAGATGGAAGCATGTCACTTGAAAAAGACGCCAGGGCTGTCTATAGATCTGCATTGGGACACGCAAGCAATTGCTGGTCTGTTTCGATTGGTTTGTGGTCTAGTGTAGCGTACCTTTCTCAACTCCAAAAGGAAGAATATTCAACATGAAATTTCTGGTTGGATGATTGAGCCGTATCTCTGATGTTCTGAATCATATACTAATATCTCGTCAGGCCTTTATAGCTGTCAACGCTCCCATCTCAACAGAGAGAAGGATGAGGCTACTGGCCTGGACCTTGAGCTCATTGAAACGGATGTGAAGCTGACCCCGACAGTCCCTGCATGCCTTTTTCCTTCTTCTTATCCGTCGCATCGTCTCTCGTTGGTGATTGATTGTTAAAATCGTCGTTTGCGATAGGTACGTGACAACGCAAAAGTTTGGTGACGCCGAAAGGATAGAGCTTTTGGCTAGATGATATTTTCGACTGCAGCACGTAAGTATCCCATGTAATTTATTGTATTCCAGTATTTCAGGACGTACCATATGCTTCTGTGTGACCATTAGTTTCAGCGTCCTGGTGCGAGGTGGCCGCTCTGTGGGCGCCTCACCGAATATGAGAAGCCAAACCGCCGGCGTGATATGGTGTTCAGCCTTTAGCAGCTTGAGACGCGGTCAACGCGAAACGCTCTGCAGATAAAGACGTAAAATCTGACATGTATACTGCGGCTTTCCTTAAACATAGTAGAAGACTTTCGTATGGGAGACATACGTCGGTAAATTTGATCACCATTGATCCCTCCTGGTTAAAATTGAAGAAAGCGGCTGTTGTAGGATCAAGCTTCAGAGGCCAGGAAAGCTCTCTGATGCCGCGTTTACTCAGAGATCATTATGGACCGGCACAGCGCGCACAAATAGACCACGAAATCTTAGAATCACAGCATGAAGGTCGACAGAAATGGGGCAGCAGCGCAAGACACCCAATCACACTATCACGTCGTTCAAAACTCATCAGCTGGTGGACGGGAAGAATCATGAATTTGTCTAGCCATAATAGCCATTGGAAACTATTGCTACTTTAAAGCTATCTAAACATCTATCTGCCCCTCTTACAGGGCTCACTTCGATCATATCAACCGAAAACAAAGACTGGGTGAGGTTGGAATGATGGATTTGGGTGGACTGAGAAGAATATATCATGAGCACTGAGAGTGGGGAGAATCTACAGAGCTCAAGACTTGACGGGCCACAATGTGAATGTGGCCCAAATGATATTGATCTACCCGTGTTCGAACTGTATCGACCAAGATAGATGCAAGGTGATGGCGGCCCAAACAGGGTGTAGCAGTGGGCTAAGCCAATTCACCACTCATGTCTCCATGGACGCAGAGGCTCTGATTGGCGTAAGCACCTTTCAGGCTGTTTCAGACCTCGGTGGAGCACAGACAATCGGACCACTAAGGCCAGCAAAAAAAATTGTATGCCTGTGTTGGCACAGAGCTTGGACCCGCGTTTGATTCACAGATGTGGCGCAGGTCTCGCCCTTTAATCATCAGTGCCGATCCTCTGGGTATAAATACTTCCTAGGCCTCCCCTCTTTTCTTCCTCTTCATACTCAGAATGTCGGGGACACCGTGATCAAGAATACGGCTGTTCTATCACCCTGCCTGCACTGCACAACGCGGAGTAGGACCTGGTATGAATCTCCTCTGGGCGGTTCACCGGCGTAATTTTTGCTGGCTACAATCACACTCTTTTCATTGATTCTTCTGCCTTGAGCAGGAGGTTGACGAAGAGATTTCTTCATTTGGAGAAGACCAAGACGCGTCACGCCCGGAACGAGGCTGGCTTAAGGAATGAAGATAGCAGAGATGCAATGTTTTTGTGTGTGTCAATTGGCGAAGGGATAAGCTTGATGTTGTGGACCAAGCTGGAATCGAAGAGCTGTGGACATTTCGCAAGTTGTTAGATTGACTCAGTAGCTGCGTAACTGGTAGCTACGCAACTGGAAGAGCCAGTGTACAGGTAGACTGCCATCGATGCAGCCCCCAAGTATTCGTCGTCCGCCTGTTTCGTTGGGCATCATCAGAAAAGCAACCATGATGCAGAGAACTGCGTGTGGTGTTCTAGTGCGAATGGAGTTCGAGGTATACCTAGAGCCTAACTACGGCATGTTCCGCCAAAACCCAGCTGGCTTGACGTGGCTGGTGGGCCCAATCAGTGTGAATTTCTGAGATTCTCGTACAATGGCTCTTCCAGTGCCCCGTGAGACCATTCACTGAGAGCACTGGGCAAACCATTGTGCTCCAGTTGGTGACTGACCGCGCTGCTTCAGGCTCTGCCATTGCTAGAGCACAGATGCATTCCTAAACGGCCGAGCTCGGTGAGCTTGCTGGCCAGTGGCGGACTCAGTGACCACCTTCTCTCAATTTGATTGGATGATAGGGCATGTGCGTGACTGTGTGTGGTTAGCCGGGGCGGAGATAAACTGTCGGCGCTAAGGTGGGACCCACTTATTCTGAGTATATAAACCTCCCTTCCTTCGGCCTCCGTTCCCTTTTCTTTCTTCAGCTCTCTTCGCCTTTGGCTTAGATCAGTATGTTTATCTAAGGCAACCGAAACAGAAATGTTGTTGTATTATCTATCTTGGAAACGAGGTTACGGCCCCACATTCAAGATAGCTAAATTTTTTGTCACCCGAGTTTTCCTCTGTGCTTGCACAGTTGTCTTCTCCCACTGGGTCCCGGTATTGCACTACCTCCGGTTGACGCGGCAGCAATGTCGTTTTTTCATTCTGGCATCTGTCTGGCACGGATCCTTGACGAAGAAAGTGACTGGAAATCATGTTGAAGAAGGCCATTGATATTGGGATTTCGTGATGTTGTCCGTGCCGTCGTAAGCTACAGCTGACAGTGTGCGAAGGACACCGTGAGAGTGCCGTCGCAGTGCTTGCCACTTGCCCGTAAGCTTCCTAATATAAGCTAAGCTTGGGTTGAGCTGTGTGGTGAGGGCCGCTGGTGCGAGGCTATTGACACCCCGTTTGTAGGGAGTACCATCCACTACAACAGGCCAGTGACCAAGTGGGGATGACATATTATAAGCACAAATGAGGCCCGTAGTCTGTAGATAGCAGATAAACATAGCAACGATGCTTCAAAAGCGTCTAAGATGTGCAGCTTTGTCGTTTTGTGCCTATAGTATCAGTTATCCGTAGCTGCTCCAAGTGAGGATGAAACCTCAACTGATCGCCGCAACTGATAACGCATGAGCCTCTGAGTCGTTGTAAATGGGTAACTCCAGTGCGCCATCATTGACAGGGAGCAACTCATTCTCGTTTCAAAGCCCTCTATCTCCTGGTGTGGAGCCTACGATCATGGATAGAGATGCCGTGCCTCCACCCACCCGCCATTGCTACCAGTCAGGGACGCCTCCAGTTATGGTAGCATTGGCTGGGAATAGCTTGGAATGAACCAGAAGAGTCTAAATGCATTGCAACAACATAGCGCGGCTCTGCCTGACCAACTTTAGGCACTCCAACTTACCGTCACAGGGTTTCGTTCTGTAGAGTCATAGCCCCCAGCACTCGCGAGCTCGGAGAACACCAAAGGTGTCCCAAATATAGCCTACAAGTCCTAAATAGCGCGCCTTGGTCCTTTCTAGTCGTATTAGCCATGTGATTCACTGTGGCTGGCTCTATGCGTCGGACCCCGGGCAGCGGACCTCCGGAATAGCTGTTTGACTTTAGGTATTGATGAGAGCTCCCCAACAATCGAACAACGACCAACTAGGGAACCAGAAACAAAGTGTATGCCGCTTTTGAGACACTTGTTTGAGCCGTATCTGACCCAGTTTCCGCATGACTGCAGAAGAACAGTAAACCAGATTGGTTCCAGTGGCGTTGCGAAGACCTATTCGACGCGTTGGCGACAACAAACAGCCGAATTGCCTCCAACCTTCTCATGACAATTGCAGCGGCATGCAACTCCTGAAGTCGGACCTTACTTCTCTATGAACAGCTGCGCGACAAGGAAAAAGTTGCCTTGCACGGTTGAACAGCTGTACCTTCGACGTCGAGGAGCAGCAACTACCAAGAATAAGATATCCAGAATGCTAGCAGTTGCGATTGCTGCTGGCAGCCTCCACAACCGCGCGACAGACGATTCCCACCTCCCGAATACAACGTTCTCTCAGAGCAAGAGCTGTTCAGCAGTACAATGCAAGGACCAAGCCCCAGCGCTTCAAACAGCGTGGCTGGATGTTGAAAGAGCACAGCCTGCCTTTGAGACACCGCATTGTGATACATTGCGGTTGGGTCTGGGGGAACAGTTGCTGGAGTTGTCCATCGCGATACACAAACAACTGGCTTTGTTGGCACATTGCTTGCGGTATTTTAAATGGAGTTCTCCGCGAGGGGCCGGCAGTAGAAAAGCAACTGCACTGCCAGTGGAAGCCTTGCAACAGCGATGCGAGTGATCCAGAGACACCATTCGCCGTCCGATCTCTGATTCAAGATCGTTGGCTTTCGCAGTTCGGACGACGTTCGGTCACACCTTTGGCAGATACCACTGACCTGACGAGTTTTTCGAAGAACGAATGCGAATGCCAGCCTTTCGAACACCTTTCCCTGGAACTCATTCGTTTGTACCACTGCTCGGTGTCGTCTGTTGAGGCAACGCATTCAGAATGTCGGTAGCAGCGCGAAATGGGCTGTCCAGGCTCTACACACTCTCCATAGCTCCTCGGCCGTCCCGTTCATTGGTCCTTCAGCATCCTTCGAAGACCTTCTCCTAGCAGTTCCGATAACTATCACAGTCGCATGCTTTGATGGAGGGCATGAGGTGGATGCGATAACCCAGAGAAGAGACGTGGGGGCAACAATGGTTGAAGAGCTTCCAAACCGCAGTCCTCCTGTGTGGGAAGGACAGCATTGCTGGAGATGACAGAGATGTCCCCCCGCATGAATAGATATCGCCGAGCACCTTATGTGACAACAGTGTCTGGCCATGCTTTATTGCTTTGGGACAGTGTCGTACTATCGCCAAGTCCATCCAACCTACATCGAGACTGGTAGACGGTGCTTCCAAATTCCGCAGCGGTGCTCGTTGAGAAAGATACCCGAAGGCTCGAATATCGTCAATATGAAGGGCATAATGGGGAGAGCAGCACCTAAGGAGCAGGGAAAGGCCGACTCACGACGTGAGTAGAAGTCGAGCAGATTGGTGTGACGAGACGACATTGTTAAACCGAGGCGATTGGTGTTTGAGTGTGACCGCTGGAATTGCGGGTTTCTGCTGACGCAGCTCAGGCCTTTGAGGCATGAGAGGCATTGTTGCAGTCAACTGAGTTATCAGGAGGGATAACTTCGCAATTTGGGGTGAAAATGGTGGCCTGGTAGCTCCACCAATGCTTGCATGGGCCGTTAGGAGACGTCGTAGGATGCCTCCATCCAGACAGCATCCATTCATGAATGGTAATCTCGAGTTCAGCCACTCGGTCGCCAGTCATAAAAAGTAAGGGCCCGGTCGGAGCTCTTTGAAGAACTCTCAAGTCTTTGCTACCAAGCACACAGGTCGTGTTGGTGAGGGGGCAATGCAGCTGTTGATGGCCGCTGAGCTGCGGCGCGTACAGAGGCTTGTCGCCGACCCCCATCGCAGTTGCTGGCGGCCGTGAGACTATCATGATGCCCCGTAATGTAGCTTCCTTCCCTTTCGTCACCTAACCTGTCCAGAATGCATGCCCCGAGTTCCCTCGGAAGTCCCCGAGCGAAGCGTCCTCTAGTGAGAGTTGGTCTGGTATGCCAAAGGTAGTCCGGGCTCCTGGATCCTTCAACGGGTCCTGGCAATGGAATGGTCTCCTGGGTGTCCCTGGATGTCCCTGGATGCCCCTGGATGCCCCGAATCCCTCCAAACATGAATATTTCCCTGCGCAACTGCTGACTTGTTTTCGCAAGCAGGCACAGGTATCGAAGCGCATGTGGTGAGTGGTCCCCAAAAGATGAGGATCAGGCAAGAATGAGACGACTAATAGAGAATAGAAAAGATACGAAAAGAGACTCAGACTTGGAATTCGACTGTATAACCGGTACTTTGAAAAACACTGACGTTAATGAAGCAACAGGTGATTGGGATCCTGTGACAGACGAGAACGACCACGCACTTGAGTATTTTGGCAGTACGAAGGAAAGAGACACGAGAGCAACGAATCGAGGGTTCGAATATCGCATGGGAAGAGCAAGGTCTTTCTAACAGAGTGCAGCTTGGGTGAAATTCGATAATGAGGTATCTATCGACGCCTCCACGCCGGGTATCCGAGGCCGTCTGATCAGAAGAAGCGCCACCAGATGAAAATGATCATGATGAGGCCTAACGCGCCAATTGGCCCGTACTGTTTGACACATTAGTATTTATTTGGCGATTTGCCAATGCCATATATTCGCCACATATAAATTTCACACGCACCTGCTTGAGCAATAGCTCCCAATTGATCCTGACAGCAGCTTTCCTGTACTTCCTGCTGTCTTCCCTCAGACGTCCACTCATCTCTCCCATTCGCTCCAGGCTGTCGCCGCGGTACAGGAGATCCTCGATGTTCTTGGTCATCACTTTCGTCACATCCTTCAACTCGTCGTTAAGCTTATCGAGGTTCTGCGTTGCTCGGCTATCCTGGTACGTCTTCTTTGTCCGCTGGATGAAGGTGTCGAACTCGACAAAGGCGTATGGTCGGCATGTAGGGCTGAGGTACTGCTGCGAGGGGTAGGTAGTGGTGAATTCGGAGGCAAGATCGGAGAGGTAGGTGAAGGCGAGCTTGCGGGGGTAGGAGCGGTCGCAGATGCAGAGGAAGACGACCGAGTCTTGGATGGTGTAGCTGCCGCACGTCGTCAGCGATCAATCAGGCACACCCTCCTGCTTGATTAGTCTATGCAAGACGTACTGTATTGTGAATTGGCCGCTTTCTATAGTGGCCTGGGGCTCGCTGTTGCGGTTAACGCGTCGGAGAAGCTGCTTGACCTTGGTCTTGATGTCGACGAGTTCGGCCTCTGACTGAGTCAAGATTAGTTGTACTCATCTCGCCAGTCGCTCATCCACAGCTCGAGCTACCTGTTCATCATCTACAGACGCAGCCAGGACAAGACCTGATGGTCAGTTAGCCTACGTTGTCGTGGGTGAGCTGTCGACGGGACTGGCTGACCGTCCAGGCGCGCAATCTGCGTGGACCTGATCATGTTGAGCGACAGCTGCGATCTCTGACATGAAGACAGAGGCAAGGCGAGGTCAGAAAGGTGTTCTCAAGTCATCAAGGTTGAGGATACGTGTTGTCCGGCGGTGGGTGTGGTGGAGTTTTTGGATCGAGGTCCGGGGTGAGAGTCGTTGCTGCCAAAAATGGAACTAGGGACTATCCTAGGGAGACCCGCCCGATGGGAATCGCCGCATCACAGCCAGGCCACAGACGACGCCATCTCGTCTGAAGAGAGGTATATGGACCTTGGATCGGCTCTATATAGGTGGTCGAGCAGACAGATTGGCAACAGATATGCATACTTCCACAGGGCATTCAAATACCGGCTTGGGGCGCATACAGTGGGCGCGCGCCGGACACTTCCACTCCCATCCGCCTAGGACGGTCACCGCAATATCAACCTGAGAGCGGCCCTGTTACGATCTCGCTCTCCTTTGGACAGTGTATTGAGCTACCTCAGCTCGCATCAGTCTATCGGAGCCTCCTTCAAGCCGTCCTGATCTCCTCTGATCTGAGACGCGGTGGCCCTGTGGCCTTGTGACCTGGCCAACAAGCATTCACGACCTGCGTCCTATTTAAGCAATCAAACACATCGCAGCCCTTACGCGTTTGCAGCCTCTTCGAGTTCTAGTCGCGGCCAAGCTCGAAGCAGCTGTTCTCTCATCGACACGACTGGAGGATCTACTTGGGAAGGAAACCTTTGCCCACCACTGCATCGTCGCTCTGCCGTCCATTTCTGGTCAGTGCAACGTGCCAGGGAGCGACGCTCTGGGCTACGGCTCGTTCCAGAACGAGCAGAACAAACATATTCGGTCTCCCGACATTGCTGCAAAACGTGGCTGTTGATTTCCAACTGGTTTTTGGCAGCCTTCACAGTCAGCACAGCTGCCAGAGCCAATTGCCATCAGCAATCAAAGTTCTGAAGCATTAAAAAGTCCACAATATCAAGTCAACATTCACCCTGGTGTACGTTGCGGGCTCTGCGTCAACCACTGCGGAGCCCACTGCAGAGCACTTCTCCGCCGTTGATACTGGCGTTCCAGGAGCGCCATCTCTTCTCAGCCGTCACTACAGCGATCCTCCAGCGATAAAACAAGCGTTCGCTTCACTTGTTTGTAATAACAACACTATATCAACAGCGCTACGTGATACGCCAACTACTTGACCACAACAAGAAGTCACGTGCCCCCCCGAGCTTGAGTAGGCGTGTTCACAAGATCGGCTGTCCTCTAGCCTCCTACTATTTCACAACATCGGGAATACAATCCATCTCCTTCATCTGGAACGGCTTGCGCTGTGGATCTTACACTCGTCCAATCAACAGCCTAACTCGCATACACCGAAGCTTTCGTCACTGCTTCTCACACCACTCGATAACACAATTTCAGTGAGATCTCGAGGACAAAGCACAGCTGCAACCATCAAACGCAGAGATTCTGCTAGTATTCTTGCACTAACAACCAATCTTCCTGTTATTCAACCCTCCCAGCCTACTCCAACAATGTCTGCCCAGAAGCAATCTCGCGAATCCAGCCCTCTCTCAAGCGTTCCCAGCAGGGTCGACACACCATCTCCTACTGGTTTGCGTAGTCAACTAGACACCATGGAGTCAACAGCACAGAGTTCCGCAAAGGGCTTCGACTCGGACGTTGAAGACGAGTGGGACGACGACGTTTTCACGGACGATCTTGCCAAAACCGCGTCCGCTGCTGCTGATATTATGACGGACAAGGCTCCAATCCCAGATATAGATGGTGCCGATGATGGCTTCGCAGAGCAAGACATTGCACGCGCAATAGCCGAGTCCCTTGGCCAGGGCCACACCAGCGCCGGCGAGGCTTCCAACACTAATTCGAAAAAGCGTGCCCTCTCCATTCCCTCTGTCGACCAGCCCCTCGATGCCCCTGTCGTCTCCTCGTCGAAGATTAGGTCTATTGACCCCCGCCCGATATCCAAGGTAGCCAAGACGCGCAAAGTCACGTCGCTCACTACCTGGGAGCACTCACCCGTCGCCAAGGTCAAGTTGCACAAGATGCTCCGCAGCCCTCGTGCTTGGCGTTCCCTCACGCTTCCGCAGCAGCAGTCCCTCGCCAAGAAGTTGCAGAACAATCCTCCCGTCGTCAGCACAAATGGCCACTCGACGCACAACGTCATGCTCGACGCGCTCATGAGTAATGACTCGCTGCGTACGGACGTGCGTGAATGGCAGGAGGGCCTCGCTCACGGGTTTGAGGATCCAGAGTGGATCCGTCAGGCCAGCGTGGCAATGGAGAAGAGAGCTCGTGGAGAGCTCGGAAGTGGCATCTGGGGAGAGGAGGATGATGAGAAGGAGGAGGAGGGCGAGGAGGAGAATGCCGTGGTAGGGGAGGGGCGGGAAGCATGGTGGAAGGATCCAAATTTGAAGTAAATGAACGACGAATGCCTGATTTGACTAGTTTGGCGTGGCGTTTAGGACCGGAGTTACAGGAACTTAGCATAGATACCCAATGAACTCAATAATGATGCTCTGCCTTAGACTTGAATAGACTTTCACTTTTGGATTAAAACGTGGTGAAGTGGCTGTTCATCCAGGACTATTGCCCATTCACAACTCATCCAAGCTGGCTAGAAGAATGATATTACGAGTCTAAAAAATATCTCAAGACCGCGCATGCCAGTTCAGAGGAATGTAATCTAGATTACTGCTCGAGGTTTTAGAGGCTTGTGTATCGGAAGGACGATACTAATGGTTCTCAACGACGAAATACTGCCTATCTACTTGTCTAGAAGAGACGGCCCGGGAAACATCCCAGCAGCTAGATTCCCTGTTCTATAGTAAACGGAAGTGGTAATTTTCGAGCACACATGACATGACTGTTATACATATAGCTTTGGGCGAATAACCTCTCCAAAGGCATTTGTTGCTTCCAAATACTCACAAATGCACAAGATCGAGTTCCGCAGGACGTCAAATGCTTCGACCAAGTACTGGGACTTTAGAAGTTGCTCAGAGCGATACAGCGAATAAGTGTAAGAGACAAACGCTTCGATAAAAGGTCTCTAGCAATCTTCCACAAGACAAGACCTTGTCCACCAAGAACATAACGGGCTTCCTGAGTGACTCGAACATTAATGATCTTATGTAGCCGAAATCTAAGAGAGTACTGTGATCTATCCAGCTTAGAAAACAAACGTAAAGGACATATCCTCGATCATCAGACTCGTAAGAAATCGTCGTGATGCATGCACACTTGGGCAAAATTCGTGATGGGACTTGTGATTCGATTGAGTTGATTGACTAAACTGAATATACGAGGGTTAAAGAAGTTATTTTCAAGCAACTCTGACTTCCTAAACTTGACGAGGGAAGAAAGGGACGCTACCCCAATATCAAAAGGTCTTTCTGGTGTCGTCGGCCGTCCTTGCTGCTTACATCAGCGTTCTAATGAACAGGTTTTCGGCTAATATCCGGCAATTCGTCGGTTGCTATACCAAGAGCAAGGACAAGCTCCACCATAAACGTCTTTGCCTGCACTCCGCAGAAACGTGTCACTATATTCTCACACAATCCTTTTCCAAGTCCATTTGCTCTCTCCAACATGTCAGGCGCAGTAGAGCCTCCTGCGAAGCGTTCTCGCAGGACCAACAGTGCGGCGATGTGGGAGCAAAACTCAAACTCCGCACAAGCGAGGGATCGCGAACGCGCAACACCAGCACCAACAGAGAAGACAAAGGCTATTAAACGCGAGCGATCGCGTTCGAGAGACAGGCGAGATGGTAGGCGAGACCGCGATCGGGACTACAAGAACTCGCGCACTGGAGGTTTACGTGACAGGCCAAAGGACCGAGACGAGCGAGACATGCGCCGCGAGCGAAGTCGCAGTCCAGATAGGCGCCGTGGTGGTGGTGGTCGTGGTAAGTGTCATATCTATTGAGAGTACTGAGAACATCTCACAGCCTAATAGCCTCATAGGTGGCCCAAGAGACCGCTCGAGATCGCCGCAGCGCGACGACAAGAGCAACTACAAGCGCACACGATCACCGCCGAGAGGCCCACGCTTAGACCGCATAGGAGACGGCCAACGCGGCCGCGATATCGAGCCACCACCTAAGAAGGATACGACCACCAATATGCCCAGTACGACTGGCCCTTCGGTGCCAACCTCAATAGAGCCGAGGAAGACAAAGTTGATGCCGAAGTCTCAAAAGGCTGACGGGGACGTGGTTATGGCAGATGGAGTGGAAGAAGAGGAGCACCAGACGGATTTGGAGGCCCTCGAGCTTATAGGAAAGGTCATGGGCTTCGCAGGCTTCAGGACCACGAAGGACACGAAGATTCCTGGCAACGACAAGAACTACGGCATACACAAGGAAAAGAAGGCGAGCTACAGGCAGTACATGAACCGCACGGGAGGCTTCAACAGGCCACTCAGTCCCGGTTAAGTCACTACAGGAACTCTCTGATCATGGCTCTCTTTGGTACTTCTGGCGAGTTGACATGCATGGCGAAGGCGTTGGACAAGGGGGAATGAACACGAAACATCTGAACAAAAACGGTTCGGAACTATAGCCCACCGTATCTACTAGCTTCCCTTGAACATAGTCGTGTACACAGGGCCGTAAGAATACAAATGCTGGTGAATGCAAGCAATAGATTTCCTTCGTCGCCAAATGTGTGCACTTGTGTCAACTCCGCAAATTGAGCGTTCTGATTGGTTGTGAGCTCCCCCTTCTCCTTTGGGCAAGCGCAACGTCCAAGGATGTCACTGGCGCATACAACAGACGTGGTCTTAATGAGCCTCCGTCTCTAGAAATACTCGGTAGTGCTTCCAGCTCCCATTCGAGCGAAGTCCTCACATGTTGAGATAGCAGCATGTTTCCTCGCATCGCAGACCTGGGCCTGCTTTGCCTCATTTTTCCCATTCTGAGCTTATGGTCGAGCTTGGTTGTTGCAGATGCAGCAGCGGACGACTCGCTGGAGCTAGAGAAAGCCTCTAACAATTCGCTGCTATGGGGGCCATATAGGCCAAACCTTTACTTTGGCGTTCGTCCGAGAATACCTATGAGCCTACTGACTGGTCTCATGTGGGCTCGGGTGGAAGACTACCAGTCTGTTCAAGAAAGTGCGCAGAGACTCGCCTCGAAAATAATGGATGTCTGCTAAATCTTGTACTAATTACAATGATGATACAGACTTCCGACATACATGCGAACAGCACAACTCCATCCATGGCTACGGCTGGGATGCGTACGACGCGCGCCGCGGCGGCATTCAAACGATCCATGACACTGGCAACGGCATCGACCTGACGACCACCTTCATTAAAGTACCCGACGCCGGCGAAAAAGGCGGACACTGGGGTGTGCGCATAAAGGGGACACCACGGCACGAGGCGATAGATGATGTGAAGACTACAGTCATTTTTTATGCGGCGATGGAAGGCTTAGGGCTGCTCGAGCCTGTGGGATCTACGGTCGAAGGCGATGGGACATACGGTGACGGCGTCGCTGGAGATGTAGAGTTTCAGGGCGAGAGCTCTGCATTAGGACCGTTCAAGATTACAATCAAAGAGGATAGGACAAAAGAAGGTCTGAACAAGCATCCAATTCATGGCCATGTGAGCGAGGACGAGAAGCCGTTGTTGAAAACATTCGTGAAGAGCATGGAAGTGCCAGTGTCTGCACTATGGCAAACGACGCGTAAGTACCCGATTCTAGGACAATATCGACAGACAGTAGGATTTAAAGACTAACACAGTGCTTTGCTAGCCATCCTCTTCTCAAGCCTTAAGAATCAGATTGATCAATACGTGGAGAAATTCGGCCAAGACAATCTTCCACCCCCATACCAACTCTACACTATCCCGCATGAAGTCGGTAGAGGAAACCTCCATATGATCCAAAAAGTCTTTGAGGGCCCGTTTGAGTTTGACGTACTCTTCTCCTCTGAGTCAGCGAAGGAGCCGCTGACCTCTGAGATCCTATCAGAGAAGGCAGCACAAGTACTCTCTGATTTCCGCGAGCGCCACGCAGAGATCTTGAAACCACAAGCGCCTTTCCAAGGCGAGAAGTATGAAGAGTTTTCAAGGTCTCTCTTGTCAAATTTGGTTGGTGGTATTGGGTACTTCTTTGGCGATTCGAAGGTCGACCGCACCTACGCACCCGAGTACGAAGAAGAAAATGAAGGCTTCTGGGAAGAGGCGGAAGACGCTAGACAGCGGGCTGAGATTCAGCTCGAAGGTCCAGTAGAGCTGTTCACAAGCGTGCCATCGAGACCCTTTTTCCCCCGAGGATTCCTGTGGGATGAAGGTTTCCACTTGCTACCAATCTTGGACTATGATGCAGATCTTGTCATGGATATTGTGAAGAGCTGGTTCAATCTGATCGATGAAGACGGTTGGATTGCACGAGAGCAAATCCTTGGACCCGAAGCTCGCAGTAAAGTTCCGGCGGAATTTCAGATTCAATACCCTCACTACGCTAATCCTCCGACATTGTTCTTCGTGCTCACGGCGCTTCTCGACAAGCTTGGGTCTGCAGACTCTACCAAAACGAAAGACAATTCGAGGCATCTCAGCAACCCTGACGTGACCAAAGAATCTCTTCGACAGCTTTACCCTCTCCTTAAGCGTCACTACAACTGGTTCCGCCGAACACAAAAGGGGGACATCAAGTCGTACGACCGCAATGCCTTCTCAAGCAAAGAAGTATACCGATGGCGGGGACGAACACCAGCCCACATCCTGCCTTCCGGCATTGACGACTATCCCCGTGCGCAACCGCCTCACCCAGGGGAACTACACCTCGACGCTATATCGTGGGTCGGCTTGATGAACAAGGCGCTTAACCGCATCGCTTCCTTCCTCGGCGAAACCGACGACGTCACCGAGCTGACGGGCCACGAGACCGCCATTGCGCACAACATCGACGACCTGCACTGGGACGAGGCGAAGAAGATGTATTGTGATTCGACCATTGACGATTTTGAGGAGGACGTGCATGTGTGCCATAAGGGTTACATCTCGCTGTTCCCGTTCATGACCGGCTTGATGGATCCGAAAGACAAAAAGATGGGCGCTGTTCTGGATCTGATCGCGGATCCGGAGGAGCTGTGGAGCGAGCACGGAATCAGGAGTTTGAGTAAGAGCAGTGAGTTTTATGGCACAGAGGAGAATTATTGGAGGAGCCCGGTGTGGATGAACATGAATTATCTGATTATAACGCAATTACTGGTAGGTATACCCTCTCGATCAGACCATGACTTGTTTCACTAACATGGCGCAGAACGTTGCCCGAACGAGCGGCCCATACCAGAAGCAGGCGCTCAAGATGTACAATGAGCTCCGCAAGAACCTCGTCGAGACAGTTTTCAAGAGCTGGGAAGAAACCGGCTTCGCATGGGAGCAATATAACCCAGAGACGGGCGAGGGCCAGCGCACGCAGCATTTTACGGGATGGACGAGCTTAGTCGTCAAGGTCATGGCAATGCCGGATCTATCAAAGGGCGTCGATCACATCAGGGATGAACTTTAGATCAAAAGCAATTTTCCAAAGGTCTTAGAATCGAACACTGTTATTTGCGTGGCCCTCTATAAATTGATGCTATTGCCAGTACAGTGCTCGTTGATACCCAAATCCCTATTTCTATCAAGAAGCTGACAGATCAAGCTAGATGTCTATGTCTATGTATAAGGCTGCAGCAACTACAGTGTATATTTGAAATATGGGTTTTTATCCCCCTCATCTTTGAACTCGGCATCTAGATCCCGGCCTTCCTCTTCCGCCTTGCGTACTTGCTCCACTCTCTTGGTATTGGTGCGCCATAAGAGGAAAGCTTGTAGCACGGCGGTTACCATGCCAGCGCATGTGATAGATATCTCGAATATGTATGCTGTTCGATAGAACGGCTTCTCTCGCGCGAGGAAGATATTCGAGCCGATGACTCCTCCGAGGCAATTACCGATAGTGAATTCTAAAATAAGGTCAGTAGTCTATCAGGGGAAAAAATTGCACAAGATTACTCACCAAGCGCCATACCAGCTGCACGCTTCCATTGCCCTGCCAAGTTATTCGACAGCCATGCCACGAAAGCTGGTGTATTGGGAAAAAGTCCGCCAGCGATGAGGAACATGGAAAAATATACCACGCCTGGTTTCTCGATTGGCGATACCGTCAGTGCGATGACAAACCCAGTCAGACTAGAACATAACGGCACGACAACGTGCGGGAATCGTATCATAAAATGATCTGCAGACAGAGCATTGACCAACGTGATGATACAGGCGTATACATAGACCGGGATGGTGAGCAGCTGCGCGTTTGCGGCGGTATAGCCAAGCTGGTTGATGACGGTTGGGAGGGAGAAGGAGATGGCGTATGTCCCGCATGCGACGACGAAGAACATGAATGCTCCGAGCTGGGCGTGAGATGTTAGCTCCCTTGGTATGATACGCGACACCCTAAACGAGTAATTTGAGATACTCACATAGCACTTAGAGTCCGTGAATGCCTGCTTCACATACTTCCACTTGAACCCGCCTTCGGTGTATCCATCAGATTTTTCATGGCCATCAAACTCTGTAGAGTGCTAATGAGTATAACGCACTAGAGCCGGGGTGTAAAGGTACTTACGTAGTCGCAGGATGACATACCGCTTCTCCTCGTCTGTAAGCCACTTGACCTCTTGTGGAGTATCACTGATCAAAAAGTACGACGCGGTCGCAACGCAGATTGTCAGAAGACCCTCGAGAATGAAAATCCATCTCCAGCCATGGTATCCGCGAATTCCATCCATGAATCCAATCCCATACGCCAGTAATCCAGAGAAAGAGCCCGCCAGAGACGCTGCGCAATAGAACGCAGCCACTCTGACCTGCAGCTCGTTTTTCCGATACCATGTAGTCGTGATATAAGTCGCTCCGGGAAACAGTCCAGCCTCTGCAACGCCCAGGAAGAATCTTGCAGCGAGGATTCCTGCGTAATTTTGTGTCCAGCCCATGCACATCATCGTTATGCCCCAGAACAGCATGATAAGCGAGAGCCAGAGGGACGGTCTGAGGAATTTGAGCATAAGGTTCGCGGGTACTTCGAAGAAAGAGTATGGAAAGAAGAAGATTGTTAACGCCCAATTGTATTGTTGAGGCGAGAGTCCAAGGTCTGTTTCGAGGCCCAGAAGACGAGCGTTGCCGATATTGGTGCGGTCCATGTATGAAACAAGATAGAGCAGCGTCAGGATGGGCATAAGACGCAAATCAATCTTGCGGAGGAGCTTTTTCCTGCGCTGCTCATCGAACTTCTCGCAGAGTGCTTCATACTCTGCGCGCTCAGGCGCAACGAGTGGTTTGCTCTCTGCAAACTCGGTCTGCTCGAGGGCGGGCTTCTCGGCGATCTCCTTGTCTGACATGGTTCCCGAAGTGCCGTACTTGGACGCTTGGATGCTGAATACCTGGCTCTTGCAACGTGCTGAACGCACGTTTGGGGTTCTCGTCCCATCTTATATTGACGTATGCATGAACCTGACGATCTCTCGGCGGCGATATTCGGCTTCCACAGTCTCGGCCTCCCCTGGGAAGCAAATATCCGCGGATCGCTCTTAAGTTGACGGTGGAGTCCCAATATCTTGGTTCAGTCAAATGTGGGGACCAAAAGCCCTTAGGGTTGGCTGTGATCATGGTATTGCACGGGCATAGCATGACTCGTCGTGCGCGGTTCTGCGTTTGTGTGCGGTGCGCTGCATGGCGACAGTGAGAGATAAACTCTGTCCCGTCTTATTCCCCACACCCATGGTTGTGGGGACCCCACGAGGCTGGCCTGTGGGTCGTTTTAGCCCAGATTGAGCTTAAGAAAGCAACGATAGAGAGGACGGCGTCTTGGTCGAGACTTGGCTTGGAATGTGGCAAGGGGTTTCCAAAACGCCGAAGCTATGAAGAATCGCCGAGAAGTGGAACGACAGGAACTGTCTCTAGGTATGACTCTCAGTGGAACATAAACAGTGAAAGAATAACTCTTCCATGCCGAGTCTGTACGTCTTCCTATAAAGAAAAGCGTATTTGCAGCTAATACAAATAGGCTTTCAGTATTTCTCGTACCAAGCCGCGTCCACAAGTCATGTGACTATGACGATGCCTCTCAGCAGAGAAGACGTAAATCGCCGCGCCCATTACTCGTAGCAAGCCCTCACCAACCGCTTCCGGACAAAAGCCCGACGGAAAAGCGTGTCTCTCAAGTCTCAACACGGTTGTACATACGGCTGGTACCTAGTACCGAAAGGTATGTACACGAGGCCTGAAGAACCCCTTGAAGCCGCCGAGCGGCACAGGTCCAGAATATGCAGGTTGCTGATATCTCGAATAACTCAGCTGTGGCTTTTGGGAGCTCTCACGAGATCTTTTGGGGGGAACGAGCTACGAACAGTATTTGCTAACAGGATTTCCACTCCATTACAGGCTCTAAGGATTCTTACGGGATCTCATACTGCTAGACCACAAAGTGCTAAGCGGGAGCTAGAAATTGAACTGCAAATGTACGCGGGATTGGAATACCGCCAGGACCAAACCCGCGTGGTGCTTGCGCCGGCCCTGGTCCAAATGGTTGGTTTGGTGGATGAGTACACATGAGTCGTTTGGTCAAGGAATTCCGTTTCTTAGGCAGTGCGACGGGTGTGATATCTCGTTTGACGGCCGAAATCGTTGCGATATTACCTAAATCGTATATCAACGGGCACTATATGGACTATGTAGCCAAGAAGGGAGAACATTGGACTTGAATATACAGACTGATGTCTTTTCTCGGCTTTTAACTAGAAACGGGGAACCTATTCTTGTTCTTCTCAAACCAATTCATGTCATGGTGCAAAATGATCTCGACACCACCTTCATCCCTCAGCCTCCTGACGCGCTTGATGTGGGTCTCCGCAGCCTCCTTGTCGCTATGTGCGCATTTCAGACACCCTGTGGCCGCGTCGGTGTATGTAGAGACTTCTGCCTTGCCGTCGAGGAGGTCCGAATGATGGGCAGTGTCGCCTGCGAGGTAAATCCAGCCTCCGGATCGTTCGCGGACAAGGAGATTCACATGCCTGAAGGGCAAAGTTAGTAGTTTCCAAATGGGTAAAACTGATATGACTGCTGCTATATATCTGAACTCCCACACTGGTAGCAGTTCGATCAGTCCCATCAGCTCGCGAGACTTTGTGATATTGATGGGAAATGCCTAAACAGTGCACATGCAAACAATAATGTCCACGAGATACTCACCCTGGGAGATGCCCTGGAGCATTAACAATAAATACACTCGAGTCGCCGAAGAAATCATGAGCCTCTGGGAAGGGGCCGAGAGGCTTCCAATAGCCCTCCGGTGCTTCTCCTGGGATTGGTAGCTCTTTCGCTCGGTCTCGTGGTAGCAGCTTGGAATCAAAATGTGAATGCTTATCCACGGGATATGCATTTTCTCCCCATAGCAGTTTGCCAGCTCCTGGCCCGACCATGAACTGCGTATTAGGTCCAAATTTCGAGGGGTCTCCGCAATGATCATAGTGGATATGGGAAAGGAGGCACTTTCGTCTTCAGAAACCTTTCATTCATAAAACGCTGAGCGGTTCTTACCAGATCTATATCCTTCTGTGGATCCACGCCGCCCGCACGGAGGGAGTCAAAAACGTCTTCGGGAATTTCGGACTTGATTAGTTCCTGTAGCCGCTTATAAACACCTGGAGTGAAGTTTTCGATGTCCTTTCTCATCCCGAGGTCAAAAACCATTGATTTTCCAGAAGGATGACGGAGAAGCCAGCACATGTCCGGAACACGGAAGTGAGTGGTATTGGTAGTATTAGGAGTCATGAATAGGTCAGAAGGGAGATGAAGGTAGCCTCCTTCAAGACGAGAGAGTTGAATAGTAGGTTGATTTGACGACGGTTCTGGGAGAGGTATGAAGTCTGACATTTTGTGCGAAATGTGACTCAAATTATACGTGAGTAAAGAAATGAGGCAATGGAATTATCGATTGCACAGGATAGAGTCTTTTGATCTCCTAAGATATATTGTTGGATTTGAGGTTGTGGTGGAAGAAGAGTTGCCGCTCACTCCCCGCACCTTTGACATACCAACCGGGAGGCGGGTTCCGGAGATAAATTTGGTGAAAGAGGTATTGGGTAGAAAATATAAATGTAAAATTAAAATAACTGTTTATGTTTTCTGCACTTTACCACCATGGGCCGCCTCGAGAACAAGGTGGCCATCGTTACAGGAGCCGCATCTGGCTTTGGAGCTAATATCGCACAAGCAATTGTCCGCGAAGGCGGCAAAGTAATTGCTGCAGATATCGACATTGAAGGAGGACAAAATATAACAGAACAACTAAATAAATCTTCACCAGACTCGGCTGCATTTGTTGACTTCGACTGTACGAAGAAGGTCGCGTGGGAAGTCGGGCTCCAAACCGCCATAGATAAATGGGGAAAGCTGGATATCGTCTGCTCGAATGCGGGTGTCTCCTACAGACGAAAACCTACTGCAGAGGTTACGGAAGACGAGTTTGACCGGGTAATGGGCGTAAACGTCAAAGCGCTGTACCAAGCAGTTGTTGTTATCGTCCCGTATTTCGAGAAAATGAAGCGTGGAGTTTTTTGTTCCACGTCTTCGGTCGCTGGAGGTAGAGTTCGACCCGGCCAAGGAATCTATGGCTGCTCCAAAGGCGCCGTCAACAATGTGGGAGGGATCTCTATTTCGTCTATATTGTATCATGAAGGCTGACTCAAATTGGTGCAGCTGATCCAAGCACTTGCAGCAAAATACGGTCCGTCAGGCATCCGTTTCAATGCAGTTGCACCATTAAGAGCTCCAACTAAAATTGTGGGAGTGATTCAAGGGGAGGGTTGGAAAGATAGTAAGGAGGAGTGGGAGAAGTTTGGCAAGACTGTGCCCCTTCAGAGGGTGACCACAATGGAAGATATTAGCAACGCAGTTGTGTATTTGATAAGTGAAGAGGCCGCCTTCGTTACGGGAGTAATATTGCCAGTGGATGGGGGGAGATTGGCAGTGTAAATAGGGCCGATGTGGGAAATTAACTGACGATGTCTTGTCAGGGGCTGTCCGATTGAGCTTAGTGCACCTTGCGATTGTGTCGCTGCGAGGGTCTTCTCGCGGACCTTCTCGCGATATTTCTTCTCGTATTTTTTTCGTGTTGGTTCTTAGATACTGCGTTAGCCTGCTCACGATTGTGCCACCACCGCTGATATTCAGCGTTGGTGAAACCCGAGCGAGCATTACTCCGTCGCCTGTTCTTCTCCTCTCTGGATGTTGATCTCACTGACATCGTATTTTGGCAGCGCGTGCGAATGGCTTGTGAACCGAGTTGCGCCTTCTTTTTGCTGTCGCGGCGTTCATGCCACTCCTCGAGCCGGCTTATGTCTACATCGTGATCGTCTTCCTGCGCGAAGCGTTGAAGGGTGTGGATTGTCTTCGTGAGGCGTTCAGCATTCGCACCGTATATGATGAATTCTAGGTGATCGACAGGCGACACACGAAGGCTGAAGAGAGGGAAAACTCAAGGAACGCTAGGAGCCAGACAAGAACTGGTTTCTCTCTGAAGTCGAGATTGGTACGGTTTGAAGGACGGAAACCGTATGGAGCTGGGTGAAGAGAATGATGTTGCCGAAACTCGTCCTGGATATCCGTCGGCAACGCCTGTCAGAAGCTCGTATCTAGGACTCGTCGATGCTGGGACTTTCGTGTGAGGTATTCTCTTGCCCCGAAAGAAGGCTAAGCACGGCTTCGTCTCGTGCATCGTGAGGTAGACTTGCTCTGGCGGTGATGACTGGATAATTCCATTCTTCGCGCGAGGAGTACGATTATCGGAGACGAAGTATGAAGGGAGCTTCTGCCGCTATTTGTTATGTTCTTTGGAGAGCTGGCCGATTCGTAGTCATGGCATTCGTTGAAAGATTTTTACTATAGTCAATTAACATCACTCGTTTCGCATCAAGCTCTGTACATGTTCCGCTCATTTTGCGCACTACTCATACCCAAGTTTGAATATAAAGAGGGATACTTCAATGCTGCTTCCGCGCCACCGCAACAAAAACACCATCGACATCCTCTACCTTTCCGTTAACACTTGCCTTCTCCCACTCTCTTTTAAAGGCCTCCAGCGCTTTCTCCCGTACCTCAGTTGGTTTCCTGAAGTTACGCCCACTCTCTGTCATTAGCTGACTGACGAACCTATCTTCGGCTTCATCTATGCCGAAATATTGGGTACCGAGGCGTGTCTGCTCAACAAACTCTTCTCGCTCAACGACCAATCCGGCATTTTCAAGTGCTTCTTTCAATGAGTGTTGCCCTTTCACCCAAGATCGATGATAAGGAACGGGAACTCCGATTTGTTCGCCAACAGTTTCGAGCAACTTCCCAACCATGAGATTGCGTGGGTGTGGAGCATCAGTAATGAGTTTTCCCCCAGGTCTTAGGTACCGTGTCCATACAGCCAAGGCAGCATTGGCATCCTTGAGCAAAACGAGTGCAGATGCGCATGTAATAACATCGAACTGCTTCTCTTTGAGGTCTGGAAGGCCATCAAGATCCGCAATGTCGTGCAAAAAGAGCTCAATGTTTGCCGCCCGGTCACCTTTCTGCTGTTTCTTTGCTTGCGCTACGCCGAGCATGCCTTCGCTCACATCCACCCCAATGACTTTCCCGGATGGGCCAACTCTGTTTGCTGTATCGAAGGTGATGAGTCCTGTTCCGCATGCTAGATCGAGTACTTGGTCGCCAGGCTGTATTCCTGCCATTTCGGTGAAAGTCCTTGCAAAGCTCGGATGCCATGAGTTCTCGTAGTTGTCAGCTCGAAAGTTGTAAAGACGCTTTGCAGCATCTGCCTGCGTTTCTGCCATTTTGTAAAATTGCGCTTGAGGTGTGGCAATTATTGATAGAAAACGGGTGCTTTGGACAGTAGAGAGATTGAGCACGCGAAGGCAATCTGTTTGGGGAGAATAGGACAGTTCCAAAACGCTCACTCGACTAGGTACAGACCATTGCCCTTAAACAAGTCGCTAGGCCTTTAGAAAAATTAAAATTATGGCACAGGTAAGGCGTTTGGATGGGAATATAGTAGCTGTGAAAACACGAGATGGACTTCCACGGCATGCCGTCGATTGTGTGATTATAGACTAACCCCAATCCAGCTGAAAATACGTGCGTTATTTTTGACCCCTTGTCGGAACATTCGAAACCTCCCAAGTGGGCGACAAAAGAGTTGAGTCGCAGCTGTAGTATATCCTCGGAAGCTACTCTAGATTATATATATTAGAACTACTTGTTTTAGATAAATATTATCTAGCGTCTATTTACTCAAACTTTTAGAGATGCTCTTATTCGTGTTGAAGAACAGATTCGTCCTTACTGCAGGCTGCAGCCGTTCAGTTAATCGGGTTCAACTATTTTGTCACGCACGTGTCTCCGAATACGGGTACTGCAGGAGTCACGTAACAGGAGCCATCGAGATCCTTCAAAGATCGCCTTGAAACACTCATCGAGTATCGTACTGCGCCCCCAAAGTGTAGGTTCTGTAAGAATGGCTGCCTTGAACACCAGCGAACACTGCGTGCCAATATCCATACGTAGAAGTGTGTTCTTGCCTAACACCAACACTTCATTCTCCTCACCCTTTTCAATGTCCATCACTTAACAGCATATATGTTTTGACAATGACATTCACTTCCATGCTTCCTGTCTCACCCGAAGATGGGCACACAGAGAGCTTTGCACCGAGTCAAGGAGCGCCTTGAGTGGCTGCTCGATGAATGCGGACTGTACGCGGTTGTTAACGCTGGACCTGACATCCATCTTCTCATCCTATCTCGTGTCAATCGAATGCTCTCCTTTGGTACGTTTAACATCCCCGTGTTATGAACATCCCTCATTGTTTGACAGGAGCTACCGCGCTCGTACTTGCACTTTACCTTAACGAACTCGGATTTTCAGATGAGTGGACAGGTCTTCTCTTTAGCTTGACATTATTGGGAGATGTTGTTCTGAGCTTGCTCATGACAATGGCCGCTGACCACTTTGGCCGCCGTCGAACTCTTGTCCTGACATCCGCCCTCGCTATTCTGTCGAGTGTGGTATTCGCAATATCTGGAAATTATTACATCCTGCTCCTGGCCGCAATTCTCGGAGTTATTTCGCCAAGTGGCACCGAAATCGGGCCCGATCGAGCCATTGAAGAGAGCATCATCGCTCAATTGGCAGAAGAGAATCGGAGAACCGATCTTTATACGTGGTACAATACTCTATCGATGCTTGGAGCCGCCCTTGGAATTGCTGTGAGCGGACTCATGGTGGGCTTTGTCCGCGAAAAGCTTGGTGGAACGGCTATCCAGGCTTACCGCTCCATCTTCTGGTTGAACGCGATACTAGCCTTCATCAAAGCTATCCTAGCTTTGTTGCTCTCTAAGCGATGTGAGCGACCTGCAGAGGATTGTACTCCAGCTTCTACATCGGAGAACGGAATAATCGCAGAGTCGCCTACGCGCGAAATCGACGAGACAGAACCACTGCTTCAGCAGGTCGGTCGAACATCAGAGCCCTGTAATGGCCCGGATCTACCTCAAGTGGAATTGCAGCCGAAGAATCACTGGAGCCGACTCTGGCCCTTCTCAAAGGACTCGACACTGACCATCCTCCTTCTGTGTGGACTGTTCTCTCTCGATTCATTCGCAAGTGGATTGGTTCCATACAGCTTGATCAATCTGTACTTGGAGCGAAAATTTTCGATCCCAGAGAAGACTCTCGGGGGCATCATGTCCGGCTCTCTGCTTTTATGCGTTCCGTTCAATCTCCTTGCCCCTGCGATTGCGAAACGGATCGGAAACGTCAAGACAATGGTCTTTGGGCACCTGCCTGCTGCGGTGCTTCTGAGTCTTGTTCCAGCTCCTTCATCTCCCTTCCTCACCTTCGCAATTATATACGCTCGGCAGAGCGTGAATTCAATGGATCAAGCACCTCGCTCAGCGTTTGTATCTGCCGTGGTCCTTCCTGAAGAACGCACAGCGGTGATGGGGCTATCCAACGTTTTGAAGACGTTCAGCCAGAGTTTTGGACCAGGCATTTCGGGGGTACTGGCGGGTCGGAAGCTCTTCTGGGTTGCTTTTGTGCTTGCGGGTGCTTTGAAGGCACTCTATGATGTTGGGCTGTTGGCGATGTTTGAATACGCCAAGTTGCACAATCGTAAGAAAGCTTACAATGGCGCAATTCCGGACGAAGAAGTCTCTGTGGAGACTTCGCGCCAAGAGGAGGCCTAAGGTTCTCCTTAGAGGGCCATGATTCAGTCAACTCAGAACTCGTTGTCAGACGGCGGAGAGGCACTTGTTGAAGCTTTGGATAGTCAAGCAATTACTAAAGTATTTTAGATGGGATTGATAAATAAATACAATTAAATTGTTACATATCCACATTTTCTTTGTCGTGATGAAAGTCTGCAGCGCAGCGGGAGTGCTTCTTTACGCACAAACATACTTTCAGCGGTTCGCTGAAGCCTCAAACTTCTTCAACAATGGCCCCAGCTCAGCTTCAGCACCGGCGAACGCACAATTTACTTCTAATCAAGAAACTGCTGGACTGTCGCGACAATGCATCACCGTTTACACTCGTCATTGATTCTTTGGCGCAGGGGGCACGGCATCTCCTTCGAGAGGTGATTGTGCGAGGCAAAGTAGGAAAACTCTTTCAGCTACCAATTTTTCTCATTATTCTGACTTATTTAGCAGAAATCAAAAACACGGACCATATATCTATCCTTTGAGACTTTAAAGATACCAACTGGAGTTGATGTCAGCGTACCTGCACACTCCCTGGACGTACAAGGCCTTCAGCGAGAGTTGAGCAGGCACTTGAAGGATCCTCAGCAGCGTTCGTTGCTTCAAATTCGTCTATTGGCAAACACATTATACTAATATCTCGAAGGGAGTATCTTGATATTCGACTCATTGAACATCTTCCTACACTACCCATCAGTGTCACCAGAACTTCCGTCCATTCTTTCATCTCTCATTAGCCCAAGCACTTCTCTGGTAGCTGTGTACCATTCGGATGTCCCAGTTCCGCATGATGCAACCTCATACTCCCCTTCTTCACTCACGCTGCTCAAATATCTCGCTACTACAATCATAACGACGCATTCTTTGACTCATGTGCTCGCCGCAAAACAAGCTCGGCAGCGGAGCCTTGCCGAGCCTGTCTTTGGACTTGCAGAAGAGAAGGAAGGTATCATCGTCGGGTTGGGTAGCAATGACAGAAGAGGAACGGTGATTGAGATGGAGTATCGACGGAAGTCCGGGCGCGCTGTGCATGAGCTGTTCTTCCTTCCAAGACGCAGGTCTAAAGCAACAGATTCTCTCCAGGGCAAAGGTGCCTTCATCGAAAACATCATGCTTCTGGACGACCACCCACGGTACAAAGTCGCCGGGGCAGAGGGATTCGATTTGACTTCTCCCGGAGCAGGAGAGGGCGAGGGAATAGATAGCACGTTCAATCTTGGTCTCACGGAGAGGCAGAGGAGGGACAGGGAAGGGGTTGTGCTCCCGTACTTTGACGCCCAGAATGAGGGAGGAGTTGGCGAGGGAGGGAGAATCTTGTACGAGATGGGCGTTGAAGATGATTTCGATGAAGAAGAGGATGAGATATAGTCATGATCTCTCTTTGAATTGTCTCTGCTGTGGAGCTTTCTCTCCCTCGTGGCCTTTGGGTGTTTTCGAGTTGCTAATACAACGAGCAGCCCATCCATGGTGTGGGTGAGCTGTACCGAAATTTTAGGTACTGCCGGCCCCGAGCATTGGTTGCCCCCCGGGTGCCTTCTCCTAGATTTTTGCGATCGGAGGACATCCTTGTCTTGGTAGCGAGTATTTTAAGGATACAAAACCGCTAACTAGATGTGTTGATATTTGTATCAAAAAGTTGCGGGGGATGTAATTTATTCAACATGCCGCAAACGCATCGTCATCTGTTCCTCAAGACTGCGAAAGCTCAATCCCCCGACGCGAAATGTCGGCTCCACGACTCTACTTCCTATACCCTGCCTTCTATAGATCAATACAAGCTTCAGAACAGGCTTCCTTACGTGCAAAGCCCAAGCGCAACCCTCTTGCCTCCCAACCTAGAGCCGCATTCAGCTCTCGCCGTCGAAGCAACGCAGAGGCACGACCTCACCAACGATATGGAACAGCAAATGCGCCCCCGCCGCACCTGGCACCGAGGCCAAACCAGACAACTGCCGTCGAATTGAAAGACCAAAAGCCATCCGACAGCCAAAAGCCACCCGACAGCCAAAAGCAACAAGAGCCGTCAGACGAGAAAGAGTCTGAAAGGATAGTGATTGGGGGAACGTTTAGCCAGAAACACGACTCAGATAATTCAGAGAAGGCCGAGGAGCCTCCTCAGCCGCCACCAGAAGAGCCTAAACCCAATGACGATCCCCCTGTTCAAGGTCCCTACGTCGCTCCATCCAACCCCATAGAAACCGTCCTTCAAATGCCCTCGCCCGCCGAATCGGCCGCTGAGGAGAAAAAGCAAAAGCCCCCGCACCTCCAACCCCCTCCATATGTACACCATTTCGACACCTACTCTTTGGTGCAAGACCTTGAGAAGGGCAACTTCAAGTACGGACAATCGGTGGAGCTCATGAAAGCGATGCGCAGCATCCTCGCCGAGAATCTGGGCGTTGCGCGCGACGGACTGGTGTCGAAGAGCAACGTTGAGAATGAGACGTACCTCTTTAGAGCAGCGTGCAGCGAGTTGAAGACGGAGATTCAAAATAACCGGAAGGGTGAGATGGAGAAGATGCGTGCGCAGAGGACACAGTTACAGCATGAAGTCGATATTCTGACGCAGAAGATGACGCAAGGGATTCAGAGTATGAAGGATGACCTGAAGGGGCTGTTTGATGACCGGAAGATGAATGTGAAGATGGAGCAGAGGACTATGGAGAGTAGGGTATGTCTTCTAGCTTGGAACTTCAATATGTTTGTTTTGGGCACAATACTGACCACCAGTGCAGATCCAAGAGCTTAACTACAAGATCACGGTCACACTCAACTCGGACGCTCGAAGTGACGTGGAAAGCATGAGATGGGTCCTCACACGCCGCGCAGCGCTCGCCTTAGTCATCGTCGCTCTAGCGGTGCTGGGCACACTCCGATATACAGCATACATGACACAAATGCAAGAGGAGGAGAGGAAGAAGCTCGCACAGTCCCATGGCGGGGCCGGAAAAGATGGCAATCCTGGCAGCTCTGGTTCCGGAGCGACTGGTGTAGCGACCGGCAATCCAGGATCGGTGGTGAGCAAGGGAATGGGCGAAGGGGAAGAAGGACTCCTGGTTAGCGAGAGCGGTGGTCGTGGTTATGTTTCTTTGGGATAGAGTTCTATACATGTATGGTTTTAGACAGATACCCCAGACCAATCAGTTTGAATGATGTGAATTAACTAATTTCGTAAATTTGGCTAATTCGGATTTGGCTATGTCTAACGTGAATTTTTCGATAGTTATACGACTGAGGATGAGCATCTCAGTCGAAGGCACAAAAGTATCATCAATGGTAAATAAACTAGTGGCTCAAACTTGTTGACTCATCAAAGGAGCGTCTCCACTCCATCTCAAGCTGCGGCGACCTATGAACAGTCACGTTAATATTCACGTCAGCCAGTCCATCTGTCGAGTAATCGGAACCCAGCAAGCGCGGCTATTCACGAAAGTGCACCTTCAAGAGTCCGGGGGATCAAAACCTCGTTATCGGCTGGATTCACGTTGGAGCGTCTTCAACGGCCGTAAGAAGTACTTCAATCTTGTGCTATCATTTGAATCATACAAGTTTCGTGAGAAGCTTTCCCTTGTTCGCTCCTTCAAACAGCAGGGTCCACGTCTTCGGTATCTCTTCGAACTTGGTATCCACGATAGTATTGTTCTCATCGCCGAGCTTCAGCTTCCCGTCCTTCACCGCCTGCACCAGCGTCTTGATATACCCAGGGAACAGGTCCATCCTGTCACTGAGGATGAAGCCCTTGATCTCTAATCGCGAGCTGATTATCTCGAACCAGTTGCCGATGCGTTCCCTGTTGTCCTTCTCGGCGCCGAAGTTCTTGCCTGCGGCGGCGTTGTAGTTCGCAATGGTGCCACAAGCGATGACGCGACCGTACTTTTTTAAGCGTGTGAGCATCAGGTCGAGAATGCTGCCACCGACATTGTCAAAGTATACTTCGACGAAGCCGTCCGTTGCTTTCTTCAAGTCCTCGACAAAGGCGCTGCTCTTGTAATCTACGCAGACGTCTGCACCGAGACTCTCCACCCACTTGCACTTCTCCTTACCACCTGCAATTCCAATGACCTTCTTACACCCAATGAGGTGTTTCGCAACCTGAACAGCCATACTACCTGTGCCACCCGCAGCTCCAGATATCACGACAGCATCGTCCTTCGTCGTATGACCGATTTCGGTCAGCCCATGCAGCGCCGTCAGTCCAACGCCGCCAAAAGCGCCGAGGTAGTGCACAATGCTCAACCCAGGAATCTCCTGAAGCGGCAACAGTCCCTTTGCATCGATTACCCCATACTGCGTCCAGCCCAAAGAAGCATTGACAAGAGAGCCGGTCGGCAGCTTCTCCGCTTTAGAGTCGAGCACCTTGCACAGATTGCGTGTGGTGCGCATGACATCGCCTATATTTACTGGAGGTGCGTACAAGCGTTCCGGGTCCACATCGAAGATCCATGTGCGCTGGGCGGGGTCATTGGATAGGTAGAGCGTTTGCAGAAGGACTTCGCCATCTTTCAGCTGTGGAAGAGGAACGTCGTGCTTCAATGTCCAAGTTGCGTCTGGCCCGGAGAGTACGACGTGCTCGGTGGGCTTCTTGGCCAGGACCCACTGCGATGTTGTAGTTGGAAGGCCCATTTTGAAAGCCAGATAAACGTGATGATAAGAACGATCAGGCGGAAGCAAAGAGACGATGGTTCAGTTTATAGGAGAAACTTCTGAAACCTGTGACAGATACCGAGGGACAGCAGAGAAGCGATTTTGCCAAGCTGCTTGCAGTCACTTCAACGTAACGAAAAGTGCAACAGACGCGAGGAACGTGGAAAGTGGGCAATATCAGGAGGTTAAGACATTGAGACACTGATTATAATATATACCGGTGCTATTCGGCAACAATAACGACAATGATATAATCAAGCTTTTAGCACTTGCGGGGCTCTGCTACCACAACTTCGGGTTGCATGCGTGTATGCTTAACCTGTGACGCGGAGATCCCGCTACACAAGACTTGCATGAACCGAAGCCGGAAATCTAACCACCAATCAGTGCGCAGCCTGCCATTTACGTCCGTATCAAGAATGATGCCATTTCAAATTCACATCGGATTTGTACGGACATAAAGAAACAAAAAAGATATATGCTCAAATAGTATGTTGCTCACGTTACGAGTGTGGAGTACGAAGCTTGCTCTGGTCCAATAGTTGGACGAGGGGGCCACGGCTCAACTGCGGTGTAAGTCCATTTGTAAGCAAAGCTGAGTGAGTACTCATGGGTATGTACATTGCATTCGTAAAGGCGCAACGCAGGACTCGCTTTATTGTTTTCGATCACTCTCCAGAGATAAGCTGCTTGGAATGCCCATTTACGAATTTTTCGTATCGAGCATATAATTTGCTGTCTCGTGCTCCTTTCCAGTAACGGCATCCATAGCGGAAGACAGCCCATCAGGACTATTGTATCGTCTTCAAAAAGAAATTTGTGTTGCCGAATCCCTCGCTACTTGTTGAGTGATTAGTTATTGGATGACCACGGTAGAGTTGTCGCTCTCAGAGTGCAGCTAAGAGTTTGTCCGTCAGATAGTTCGTGTATCGCAATCGGAATGGTTCCAAAACTTTCAGCAAATCATCGGTCAGATCCAGAGTCATAGTCGGAGGACTCCTCTGAGTCCTCATATCGTCTCCTCCTCCGATCGTCACCTCGGTCGCTCTCCTCATCCTCTACAGGCTTTTTCTCCTTTGCCTCGGGAACGGCCTCGCGCAGCCGCTCCTCACCCTTGCGCCAATGACCGCCTTCTTCATAGTCTTCGCGTATGCCTAACGCTTTCCGCAGCTTCTCTGTTTCCTCAATCTTTGCCTGTGCCAAGTCGTGAATTTGATGTGACTTCAAGCCCTTGGTGTTCGGTTTGTCACGTCGATTTCCAGCTTGATCTTCGGCTTCAAGCTTCTTTCGTAGTGCAGCAGTTTTGACTTCGACTTCATCTTCGTCGACACTGAAAGTTGTCAGCTAACATGTTAATTCAGAGGTGCTCCTACTTGGAACAGTTCGTCTCCCAACTGTAATTGATGACGAGCTGGAGTAGTCCAGCACAAATACACATCATCGTGTAAAACTTACCCTTCATCTTCGAGCTGATCACGCAGTTCAAACACTTGGTTCTCAATCCTTCGCTTCCTTTCATGCTCCATGATCTCGGGGTCTGGTTGCCTCTGTCGATGCTTCTTGAACTCGTCGGGATCGCTGGGATATGGCGCACCACGGTCACGATTTTGTTGTCTTAACAATGAGAGATTGCGCTGAACATAGCCGCTTGTGCCGCTACCGCGCGGCGTATTTAGACCGACGTTCGCAGACATTGTGGTCGTGTTGGAGAGATGATGTTGAATGAAGTTCGAAGAAGGTTGACAAGGTTGCGGAGTTGGACACTGATGCGGGAGTTTTAACCGCCATATCGGCTGAATCTCGGTACAAATAGCGCGATGATTCAGATGGTGAAATGACTGTCTGTTCGACCATCAACCTTGATGTTCTTCTGTATAACACTGCAAGTACACTTCATTCTAATGCAATATGGCATCTCCAGAGAGCAATAAAAGTAGCACGATCCCCCCTACAGACACCGAAGTCGAATTCGTCCAAGATGCTCCCCCTCCATCCAAATTACCATTCCCGCCACTCACCAAAAGACACATTATAAACTGCTCCTTTCATTCATGGCATCCAAAGTACGTGGTGGCCAATATTTCCCGAACCTTGATGAGCTGAAACTAATATGAGATTGCAGATACCGCTCAGTTACTCCGAAAGCACGCCTCGTTCCTCTAACCCCACCTTTCCTTGAATACCTCAGAGCGGACGGAATCTTGCTCCCTCCGGATGACGATACGCAGACGCACACAAACGGAGACTGGTCAGACACAGACAGTGGTATCTTCTCATCAAACGAAGACGGAGCTTCAGAATCCTCGGAGGAAGATGAGGATCCTTCTGCGGAATGGCGAGATGTACATCAAGCCATCAAGGCGACAATATCAGAACTCGGTGGCAAAGTCGTACCGAAACTCAACTGGTCAGCGCCAAAGGATGCGACCTGGATAAGTGCTACGAATACTATGGAGTGTCAGATGCCGAACGATATTTATCTGTTGCTCAAGAGCTCCGACTTTGTAACGCACGACCTAGAGCATGCCTTTGATGGTTGCGAGGATGACGAGCAGATTGATATACCCTATCACCTTGTGCTAAGGAAGCATGTACTGATGCACGTTTCACTGGAGTTCAGATGTTTTGTGAGAAAGAGACGGATCATCGGGACATGTCAGCGAGACCTCAATCATTACGACTTCCTCTTCAAGGATAACATGCAGGAGAAGCTGCGAAGGGTGATACAGAATTTCTTCGACGACAAGCTAAGGGCTACATTTCCGGACGAAAATTTTGCGTTTGATGTCTACATTCCGCCGCCTCACAATCGCGTATGGCTAGTAGACATCAATCCTTGGGCAAGACGCACCGATCCATTGCTATTCAGCTGGATGGAGCTTTTGAATATGCCAGAACTTATTAGTCACGTGGCAGAAGATAGCAAGGATAACGAGGAGGATGCTTCAGCCGAAGATGATTACGACGATGACTCTGCTGATGAAGAGTTGGACTTCAAGCCAGAATTCCGCGTTGTCCGCCGCAACGACCCAGAGGCGTACGCGTTTAATTCACCCCAATACAGCGCACACAAAATGCCTCGCGATGTTGTGGACGCGAGCCAGAAAGGCGGAGGCGTACTTCGAGAGTTCGCAGAGGAATGGAAAGAGGCGCTTGCGCGGCAACAAAGCCGTGCTCAAGACAGTAGCGACGACGACTAAGTATGCGGCTCCTATATAGACCAGATTCCAGACATCTAACTTGGGTATCATTCCCACCAACCAACTCACGTCCCAAACATCTTTAATGCAATTGTAGGCTCAACCTGTTTCTCCTTCTTCTCTTCACTACTCAGCGCCTTAAGCACGTCCTCTGTGAAACTCTTCATCTCGGGCTCCATTCCGCCCACAATGGCACGAAAGATGGTCTGGTCAACAGCCGCGAGCTCCAACAGTCTTGCGGCAATCTCTTTGTGAACGGTAGATCCTTCTAAGCTCGCGCGCTTAAGCAGTGTTGGGATCACGAGAGCCATGCTCGGAGCCACTTGTGCCTTGTCCAATGACTGCACAAACGCGACGAGCGCAGAGACGCAGATCATGCGGGACTCTTCGAGTCCTTCGACCTCTTCGTCATCGGCCTCCCTCGTCACGAATGCAATGACTTTGGGAAGGAGCATTGTGGCAATTGCTTCTTCCGTCTTACCCCTTCGTGAGAGGACCAGGAGTGATTTACAGCATCCCGCGGCCACTTTACTCGGCATCGGGCTGTCGAGGCACTCTGTCATGTCATCTATGAGTCGCTCCAAAAGTGGATCAGCGCCATTGAAGAGAGAGCCTGCTGTCGAGAGCAGGATGGTGGAAGCGAGCAGGACGTTCTTTTCACACTGAATAGAGGTCTCGACTTGGCGCTGCTGCGAACGTTTGAGAGTGGCGAGACATTTGGTGAGAGCGCCACGGAGTTGTCGGGGAGTGTCCTGCTGCGGCTCTCTCGCAAGGCTTGTCAGGAACTTGCGGAAAATTGGAAGCGCGCTGGGAACTGCTGCAGGCTGCGCTGAAGGCGTGCCAAGAATGACGGTGAAAATGTGAATGAGGCAAGCGTGGAGGTCGGTGCGGATAATGGAGGGAAAGACAGACGCTGTAGATACTAGGGCCGAGAGTGCAGAGAGGAGAAGATGGGTGGCTTCGTCGTTCAGCTCTGTATGCGCTATGATGATGAATTAGTATTGAAAATGAGTATGTAGCGAGAGAAGAAAGATCACTCAAACATACCATTCGTCTTGCTCTCAGATAGGTTCGGAACGAGGCCGGCAAGAACCAGAACGATAATGCGAGTCAGTTCAAAAAGCTGCTCGATGTCTTCCGAAAGGTTTTCCTCTTCCACCGGCGCACCCTTGACTTTCCTGGCAGATGGGTGGCTTAAGCACAGATTCTTCACAATGTCCACGACAACAAGCTGTAGGTTGAGAGGTTCAGTGAGAACGAGTCTGTCGAGCAAGTCCATTGTCTCAGAAAACACAACGTCTCGGTAGATGGCATTTCCAGAGACTGCTGGCCGTAATATCTTTTTCAAAGCGAGCAGAATCTCAAGTTTCTGATCGCGGGAGTGTCGAGAGTCCTCCGAACGACCAGCAAGGGCTTCGAATGCTAGGCCGAACAGGACAAAGAAAAAGGCAGCTGGTTCGTTGCGGTAGTTGATGTCTGTTGGTTTGCCGTTCGTGCGATCCTCCGCATCGCCTTCTGTCCGTCCATCAAGTGCATCAAACACAAAGTCGCTGTCCTGGTCTACGAGACTGGCGATAGCATCGACAAACTTCAGCCAACCCGCCTGATAAAATTGCAGGAGTGTGTCGCGGTTCAGCGCTGCATAAATTGAATCAAGATTGCCAGACAAAGTAGATCCAGCAACGTTTGATGAGGCATCCGGTTCGAATCGCAGACGCGCGTACTCTCTCAATGAGGTCAACCAGAGTGGAGTCAACTTCTCCAAATGAGGCGCGAGTACGTCCACTAGGTAGCTCTGCTCAGCGCTAGCTATCTGCAACTCTGCCCATGCGGAAAAGACCGACATCTTGACCATCACCATAGCATTAGATCCAAGCCCTTTCAATTCTCCAATGGAAGCTGTGTCTGCATCTGTTGAGAAATTCTCCAAGGCGGAGACGAGCAGCTTCAGAATTCGTCCCATGCGGTCGACATCCGTGACGATACCTGTCGCGAGGAAGGTAGCACAGACATTGACAGCTTGCGCTGCGAGTTCCGGCGAGGAATCTGCAGCGAAAGCAGGTGTCAATGCTGAGCCTATCTGTGCTTGGTACTGCTCAAGCAATGACGCCTCCGCGAAGTCAGGATCTGGCGTTTTGCCGAACAATTTCAGGACTTGATCCACGATCTGTAGGCCACGAACTCTGAGGGAAACGACGCCAGCTGTCGAGGCGGAGAAAGCAATCCTCACTACATCGCCAATCTTCGCTTGTAGCGCTTGTTCTGCAGTGGACTCATCCTTGGCTGCTACATCCTTTGCGACCATGGAAAGTAGTTCTTGTAACAGATCCATCGCAAATGTGCGCACTTGCCATCTGAGCAGTTGCTGACTTGATGTTCCTGAAACTGCGGATTCATCCCCAGCATTTCCCGAGGAAGCGGCAAAGCCAGCGGCTTCTTCGTCTTGAAGATCAGGCACTCCGGTTGACTTTGGAGGCGCGGTTTTCGGAGGTGGTTGCTGACCTGGTCGTGCTGTGATCTTGGTCAAGACGTGATTGCAGCGCTGTATCCATTGCCCAGTTTCGACGAGACCAGTCTGATGCAGCCAGTTTCGAAATATACTCTGGATAACGTCTTGATCTCTCAAATCATTAAAAGCAAGCCACAGCTGATCTTCGAGGCCTTTATCTGCGGTCCGTATAACGTCGTCGGCATCACGCCTCATGAGATTGTGCAAGCCATCGATAGCCATCGATCGCATTTCCAGGGAGTCGGAATCCAGGTTCTTCTGCAATCCTTTCACATATGCAGCGTATTCCATGAACCCTGGTGCGTAGAGTGACAGATGCTCTAGACAACGAAGGCTCTCCATTTGCACAAGTTCCTCGCTCTCATCCTGAAACTGCGCAACGAGCTTCATTACAAGGTCTCGAGCCTTTGACATATCTTGCAGATCAGGACCTAAAACATTAATGATGCTGTCGATGCATCTTGTAATAGCAGCAGGAGAAAGCAAAAGCATTTCAGAATTGGAAGACGCGGCGGAAGCGGCCTCCTCGTTGTGCGTATCAGATGAATAAAGCTGCGCAAGCATGCCAAGAGTACTTGTCACATAGCCCGAGAATGTGAGGCCCGCCGACTCTGCGACTCTCGAGAGACTTTCGAGGGCCCAGAAGTGGACCTCGGGGTGAGGGTCGCTCGCCAAAGACATGAGGATACCCAAAATGTTCTTGAGATGGTATCCAGCAGCCATACCGCCTAGCTGAGTATGGATGCAGCCCAGTGCTACAGCGCATCCCGATCTCGCAGCGGGTTCCCGATTTGAAACAATTTGCTCTACAATCGTGTTGACCTCTGCAGTGGTGAATGCATTGCCTGCGGAGCTGCAAAGACGCCCAAGCGCTTCAGCCGCTACATTTCGCACGTACTGGTCCTGGTCCATAGCAAAGACGTGGAGTAGTTCTTGGATAGCTTTCTCCACAGGGCCGCTCTTCAGATCACCTGATTGAAAAGCAGTCTCTTTATTGGCAACTTGCAACGTTGCCAACATTGCGATTGCAACATTTACCGTCATCGCTGCCTTTCGTGGAGGATCGCGCTGAAGGCTGCTCGCGGAAAAGAACGTTGATATTTGTTCCAGCATGCCTTCTTGGACTTTCGGCGCCTGAACCGGCAGTAGGATCGCAAATAATCTTATCGCGGCATTTACAACTTGGGTGATGGGTGGATCCGATTGCCCATCCTCGTGCGGAGGCACGCTATACAACAGAATAGAATCATGCTCCGCAGCATGACATATTGGTCGGAGAAGCTGATGGTCAACATCCGCGTCCGCGTCCCTTTTAGTCAACCAATGTCTCTGATGGCGGCTAGATAGGTAATGCGCCATTGGTGTGGCCTCGAAGCCACGTATCATTCCTGACACGCCGAATCCGTAATTGTCGCCAACATCCCAAATACTCTCGAAGGATCCGGCCGCACTTGCGATTGATGTGCTCAAAGAGCTTGGGGCATAGTTCTCGGGATCGGCAAAGGAAGCTAGTGCGAAAGGTAGAAGATTAGATTGTTGCAGCACTTCGCTGCTGCCAGTTTGTCCATCACTAATGAGCTTGGCGTAGCATTGCAGGACCCTTCGCCGAACCATAAGGTCGTAGTCATAGAGATCCAACGCTGACGACAATCGCTGTGATGGGTCCTCAGTAGACTTCCTTGACGGCAGGCTGCCAAGGAAAACAGTAGTATTTTGGAGCATGGCTGCCAGCCGCTTTGTCACATCAACGGTGAGAAGTCTGCTGTTGAACTGAAGAAATGTCAACATGCAGCCTAGCGCACATTCGCGAACATGCGCAAGGTAGCTGAGTTCAAGCACGCTGCGCTGCACCATGTGGTCTTTAGTGAGGGGCTTCGGGAGAGCATTTTTCCACAGTAAGAGCAACTGCGACAGATGGATTTTGACAAAGTTTGGTCCCAAGGTCATGAGTCCACCAAGCATGATCCATGCCACCTGAATTTGTGCGCTAGAGACTTTCAATTCCGAATTAGCCGCACCTTTCAAAAGACTCGTAGCTTGAGACAGGATACGCGAGTTGACGTCCACAGATCCGTACAATGGCTGGTAGGGTGACGTGCTCAGCATGGCCGAAAGTCCATTTGCAAAGCCCACGCATCGCCGAGGTGACGATCTGGCTCCAGTGAGAAGATTCAACTCCCTGTTGACGCTGTTCATGCAAATCGTTATTGACGGGAGAAGGTTTTGCGGAGATGCAACCACAAAAGCTCGGAAGCAAGCCGCCGCATGTATTTGCACCGTGTAGCTCGGATGCTGCAGTACCTGTAACAAGCCTTCGCGAACACTCTCGGCGATTGACGACACGGCCAATCCCAAAGTTCGAATCAGGGAGCTAAGAGCACTGAGAGCACCAATGAGAGCTTGCTTAGTGGGTTCTGGTCTCTCTTTCAATGCTTGAGGATAATCCTTGATGACTTCGTTGAGGAGAAATTTGCCAGCATCCAGCTGTGCAGACTCGCTCAAAATTTGTCGTCCGACAACTTCTTCAAGGATGGTCCTCACAAATTTCCTTGTAATCAGGAGACGGTATCGATTCCAAGTTATGCTTGGTGAGCTTAGGACGTCGTTGAGCAAATGGCGTGCAATCTCGCCGTACTTGGTCTCGATAATACGTTCACTCAGACCCTTGAACACTTTCATGTAGCAGACAGCGATTCCAGCCCTTGCTCGGTTGCTAGTAGCAGGGCGAACGTACTGTCCAGAGAGGTGTTTCAGAATATCTGGGACGCTCAATGATAGCTGTATGGCGGGCTTTGTTGGGGCCGGCGATTCAGACCTCTCAATTGGCTCGTCGTCGCCATCTGTCGGCTTCTTGTTTGTTTTCTTGGGTTTCCTGATCCTTGGCACACTATCATTTACCGGAGTCTCTGAGTGGTTCTTTACTAACGCTGCCGCAAATGCAGTTGCCGCTGCATGTCTCAGTGGAGGAGAGGAGCTGTCGATTGCCTTCCAGATCGTGCTTTGGAGCTTTTCGAAATCGTTCGAGTTGTCGAAAAAGTTAGTACAGCGGATGAGATGTTCCAGGCACCAACAAGCATTGGCTTGGACAAGATGAGCTCTATCAGACGATGCCGCGGTGCGCGCCTGTTTCCATACGTCCCTTGCCGTCTGTTCGTCAGCAGAGGGCTGGATACCCTTGAAGATCCTTCCGAGTGTCTTGTATATCGAGCTCCGGAAGCCTGCATGACTTGAGGCAGGCTTGATCTGTTTAATGCAACTAACGCATGCCAACGTAGACAAGCTGATCGCACTGTCACCAGCGGCCTCAAAGACAGCGCCCAAGCAATACACAGCGGCATGCTTTGTCTTGAGGTCCTTGCCCTCCTTTCCAGTATTCAAAATCCCAACAAGCTCGTTTATTGACTCGAACAGTAGCTTCCTATCTCCTTTCTGGAATATGCCCGCCAACGCCTCGCCGATATTCTTTCGAATGACCCTGGTTGGGGCGGGAGAGGATAGGTTGATGATTTTGAAAACTTCGCGCTTGACGTATACTTGTTGTGCGGAGGCGCCATCTCCGTCGAGATCTCGAACGTGTCGAGAGAGATCTGCCGCGAAATTGAGAAGGTAGAGATCCTGTTGTTCAGAAGGGAGAGCATGTAATTTCGTGATGTCGAGTTCAGGATTCTCGGCGGTGCCGTTAGTGACGCTTGCGGTCTCGGTCGATGCCATTCTTGAGGCAGTGTCGGGGTGTTCTAGGTTCTTGCGTTTTATATCATTATCCACCGTACATATGGTGACACTCGGCCATTACCATGAAGGGTTGCTGTCGTGCTCGTGTGATTCTGAAGCTGAATTGCTGTCATCAAAGAGGTGCAAGCCTAGCGGGATGATTGACAGGGGTGAGCTCCGCTTCGATTCCACTTCCAGAAATTTTCCAGAGGCCCCTTTCTCCGCAGCTCAATGCTCACGATTCACATATTGCGACGGCGGTTGCAAAACTGTGTTAGCCAACAACGTCTCTCGAAGCAGCCGTTGTCCATATCGGCCGCTGTAGGCTCTGGTCACAGCAAATGGGCGACTATCAAACATGACAAAGCTAAGAACGATGGAGTCAAGAATAGACAGCGCTCGACTCTCTCGAAAGAGATAGCGTTCGCTTCAAAGCGCAAGTCTGCAGGCCACTTGACTTTTCTCAGGCTAATAGTCACTAGTATTCGGCCCAAATCCTGACCAGAACCCGCGACTTGCAATAGCAATTCAAAATGCTAAACGAGCAGCTGTCCCCAAGACCTTAGTCGAAAGCGCAATTGCCCGCGGCCAGGGTCAGTCTGCTTCTGGAGCTAAGTTAGAAGCCGTCACACTCGAAGCAATTCTGCCTCAATCCATCGCGATCGTAATCGAATGCGAGACTGATAGCCGGCTCCGCACATTAGCAGAATTAAGGACCCTGGTGAAGGATCATGGAGGCAATGCAACGCCTACAGTATACCTGTTCGAGAAGCAAGGCAAGGTGGTGTTGAAACAAGGCGAGAGCATCGCAACGGCGGATGAAGTCTTAGAACAGGCTCTAGACGCGGGTGCATTGGACATCCTCGAAGGCGAAGACAGCACACACATAGTCTTCACCGAGCCTGCAGCCACAGTAGCAGTGTCTCAGTCGCTATCTTCTTCGTTGAACATGGAGATTGCTAGTGCGGATATCGTCTGGACTCCAAACGAGGACACTAAGGTATCGTTCGCGAATAGCGAGGAAGGCGAGAATTTTTCTCAGTTCTTGGATAAACTGCAAGAGATGTCGGAGGTTCTAGCCATCCATGCGAACATTGCGAGAAGTGGAGTTCTAAGCGATGAGGAATGGACCGATCTACAGAGGAGGGTGAATATGTAGCTACGCATGCTTGCGTGTACTGTACAATAATCGTACAAATTTTTGTCGACCGTGAATGCCCAGAACCAGAGAGAAGTTAGCCGTGAATACTCCAACGCCATAGATTCCGTTCGCCAATTAACCGTCGCTTTTCTTAAAGTACGACATTATACTCCTCCTGGGCTGCTCTTCGGCGGGCGCAGCAAGTGATGACTGCCCCGTCTCTTCGGCTGTCTTCAATCGTTCTGCCTCTAGTCGCAACGCTCTTCGCTCTAGTCTCCGGGCTTTGAGTCGATCAAGCTCCGCACCGATTTCCTCTCTCTCATAAGGGATCTTGTGCGTCTGTTCGGGCTTCGGCCAGAAATCTGGAACGGAGAACTTGTTGTCGAGGTTCGTGCCGAAGTAATACATGATTCCGATGGGGAAGAGGACGTAGAGACCAAACTGAGAGGTAAAGTAAGTAAAAGTGGACAGAGCGCTCGCCTCGGCGGGCCGTGGGTAACTCACTTTGAAAACCTCGAGATTAGGGCCTGCCATTGTGACCTGAGAGCTATTGGTTGACTTCAACGTGCGCTTGCTCGAACATGTATATCTTCATGAGGATCGTGACGGCCGGAGCTTCCCTGAAGCTCGTCTGACCAATAGGATGCGACAGGCATTTTTGCAGCCGAAGGCTGGAAAAATGTATAATCCGATGCCGAATCGCAGCCCCTGTCACGTGCACCGCGCAGCGGTTGGGTAAAGCAGGGGGAACATCAGCAGACATCAGCGAGTGTAACAAGCTCGAACATCTTGAAGATGGCTGCGCAGCTACCGGACCCAAGGGACTTCAAAGGCTGGGAAGATGCGTTCCAATATCCTCTCCCTGCTGTACGTAAACTGGAGCAGCAGCTTCGCAGCAATGCCGTTGAGAACCGCGAGAGGCTCCGTACACTCGTTGGGTAGGTAACAGAAGTTTCTAAATGAGCCTAATATGATATGACAATCGATACTCACCAGTAATATAGGGCTAGCTATCGAGATCTGTTGGGGACAGCAGAACGGATTTGCGAGATGGATGAGAAGATGCAATTGGCAGAAACGACCTTGGGTTTAACTGCAAAGAAATGTAACTCTGTGGCCGTCGACAAGATATTCTCAAATTTCTCAACATTAGATACGGGGATTCAAGCAAATAGTAAGTTTCACGCTTCAGAAAAGATCACTTTGCTCACAGCATTACAGAGAAGCGTCAAAATTCAGCTGCGGCTCAGCTGGCCATTCTCAGGAGTTGTCATTCGACAATATCAGCTGTGCTTCAGAAGGAAGGCTCAACATATCTTGCAGCCAAGGTCCTCGTTCTTGCACGACTTCTGCACAAAACGCTGTCTCAGAGCCCGGATGCTTCTCCGCTGGTGGATAGCCTCCGTAACAGACTCGCATATTTACGCACGAGGCTGCTCAGGCACATCGATCGCAGCTTCTCAAATCCAGAAATTGAAATCCCGAAGCTAGTGGAGAACATGTGTGCATTGTCCCTTGCGACAAGTTCTACTCCTACAGATGTTCTGAGGCACTTCCTCCACATCCGTCTGGAAGTCATTCGTTCTGGCCCTGAAGCCGCTCAACATATGCGCAAGGGCTTACTCAAAGCTATCAAGCTCTTTAAAGGTAGCTTAATCGACTCGCAGACGATTTTTCCCAGGCGGTTGGCGGAGTCTCTGAGTAGACTCAAACTGCAACCGCTACTTCAGGACAAGGAGATACAGACCTTGCCAGACTTGAATCTGGATATACACGGCCGTTGGATCGCAGGCGAAGTCCGGAACTTTACACCTTGGCCTCGTCATGACGAACTACAGAAGTCAGAGGCCGAGAAGATATTGCGACATTGGGCGCCGGCGGCATTGAAGTCGCTAAAAGAGGCTGCTCAGTCCATGTTGAGCGAGCAAGAGGACTTTGCAGATGTGGTGAAGCTTCGAGAAGATGTGCTTGAAGTGCATCTCTCTAGTAATCCTCGCATTGCCGGGGTTCAATCCTCGGATGTTCTGGAACTTCTACGAGATGTCTTCAATGAGCGTTTACAATTCCTCGTCCAGAAGCGTGCCGACGGCCTCGCTGCATTACTGGGAGGCATCTCATCTGCTATCGATCCCAGCGCATCTACATATGAGGGTCAGCAAGCATCAACATGGCAGCTCGCACATGATCCAACGACTCTGGAGAACGGCGCCTTTGCTTTCAAAGATGCCATCAGCGACCGCTTCCATGGAAATGAGCAGGCTACGAAGAAGTGTCTGTCAATTGCTGAGAAATGGGCTACTAGCATCATTGATATGCGGAGCTTGATCAAGACCATGAGGGAAAAGCGGTGGGAGGACGACGTACTTGATGCCACCTCTGAAGCAGACGACGATCTTGATCTAGATTCCAGACAGGCACTTCTCAGCGAGGATGATCCCCGAGAACTCAACGACGCGCTCGACTCTGCTCTTCAGTCATCCTTCGCGAGGTTTGGGGAAGAGTTCAGAAAGATCGCTGCTGTTGCTGGTGCGAGTACGAACACTACACAGTCTATTTTCCTGTTGCGTGTTCTACGTCAATTCGCACAGAAGACGATTGACTTGACCAGCACTAGTTCTGCTGCCAATGGCAAGTTTCAAGGCGCTCTTGATATCCAAGGCCTCTCATCACCACTGTACGCCTCAATCGTCACGTCAGTCTCTCAGTCTTCTCTTCAGTCCTTTGAGAGGTCTCTCTCACGGTTTACAAACAATCCATTTCACGGTAATATGCTGTGGGAGGGTCATCCACCCTTGCCTGTTCAGCCCACTCCCTCATGTTTCAGACTGCCGTATTGCTTGGTGAAAGGAATGGCAACCTTAGGTCAGGATCTTTGGGCACCCGGATTGGTCGAGGCGTTGAAGCAACATATGGATGCAGAGGCTCGGAAGTTGCTGGATGAATGCCTGTCTGCTGTCAAAGCCTTGCCGGAACTGGCTTCTGTTGATAGCACACCTGTCTCTGACCCTTCTGAGGATGCGGAGCCGCAACAAGAAGCCGATGTGTCGGCTGAAGACTTGGAGAATGAAACCACCATCAATGGCACGAAGCACGAGGACTCTTCGGACGGACTGGCCAATGGAGCTGGTATAGATGGCCCAAATGATTCTTCCATCACACATGCGGCCACAAATGGTGCTGTGGAAGGCGATTCTGGCTCTAAGACCGCGAAGTTGATTCAGTTGTTGTTCGATGCGATGTATTTGCAGCGCGTCTTGCACGTGCCAAATGCAAAAGTATCGGACTCTTCGAGATTAACCTTGTCGAACCAATCTTACCTCGAGGAACTCGCGAAGGAGTTGGATCTTGAGACGGAGAAACTGGAGCGGATGAGGAAAAATGCGGTTGACTACTGGAAAAGAACGTATCTGCTCCTCGGATTGTTGTCGTGAAGCATGAAACGTCAACAAGATGTGCACGGGCCCCTAATTTTCTCTTTGGTGCCTGGGGCCTGGGGCTGCGTGCCTGCTTAATTTGTTTCAAGTTCGAGCAGGGTGGCAAACTTCTTAAGAGGCTATAAATTAAAAGCTTGGCCTTCAACCTCACTTCTTCTTCTCCACACCTCAAAAAATAATCAGATCCTCTCTTACTTTACGACCAATCTGCCAAAATGGCGTCGCCTAACCTGACGCCTGACTTTGCTCCAGCTGACCTCGCGACATCATCTCCCTTCCACAAGGAGGTTGCCGCTCTCGAACTTCTTGTGCTGCGTAAGTCGTTACTCTCATGCCCTCAAATATACATACCAATACTTTTACGTACAGCAAGGCAACGCGAAATTCATCTACCGTGGTCTCTTCAATGAGTTCCAGATCATCCTGGGACAAGCTCCACTAGAGTCCGCTGGTGCCGAAAATGCGATCGATGGTGCTAGCCACACCTCCTCGCGCTCCGCAAGCCCTCTCACGACGCCTTTACCCAACTTGTCTCCAACAATCGCGGCCGGCAATGACGCCGAGGTCGAGACCGACCCCCTTCCCTCCTCCTTCCATCCTCAACGACTCTACGCAGCTCTGATCGGCATCAAGCCCACGGCACTTCATAGCCCTGGAAAAGAGAGCCTCCTCCTTCGCACTTATCCCTGCATCGACGAGTATTCCGCCAAACGGGAGCTCTTCGATCTCACCGTCGTCGAGGTCGACAACCGTCTCTCCGCCTCCGCCAAGCTCAAGATCTCTCTCGAGAAGCTTGCCACCAGCGCCAAGGCCATCTCTGAGCTCCCAGACGGCTGGAGGATGCTCATCCACGAGACATACGGCATGATCTGCTTCGCGAACGACAACCTCACTGGCGACGAGCCAAAGGTGACCTTCCAGCTGCCTGGCTACGAGAAGAAGGCGAGGCGCATCGCGGTCAAGGTCCCAAAGCAGGAGCTGATCGACGAGACTATTGCCGAGTTCAAGCTGCCGTCGGAGGGTGGTGACAGCGGTGCGACTGGTGCGGCTGGTGCGACTGCTGAGAAGAAGTCTTGGTATCTTTGCATGGTGATGTGAAGGGTTGGTTCTAACCGCATTTGGGGGTTGATGGCTTCCTTTTTCCCTCTTCAGGCATAGCGAGGATGTTGGGCGAGGCACTGGCGCCTTGAGCATCCACTTTAAGCAAGATAGCTTAAATGAATCAAAAGTGATTTCTCAACTCTGTGTTCGATGCAACTAGTCATAACCATTTCACTGTGATATATTGGATATTTGGTAAGCTTGGTAGATCTGTCGAGACACTACTATGCTAAGAAGTATTTGAGACTTTACAGTCCGCACTTGCGCTCTCGAGGAGCCTCCGGCCAATCACGAACAGATACTCGACGGCCGTCGCTACAGCAGCAATTTTTAGACTTTGGAATCGCGAGCAGATGTTCGACGGCCTTCGTCACAGTCGTGATTCGCCATCCTACTGAGACTCCTTTAACAATTCAAAATCTGTAGCCTTACACCCAAGAAGATCCTGAGCTATCTCAAATGGATGCTGGAAGACCTTTGTTGGAGTCGTACTTCTTGCAGTTAATCATATCAAAGATGCTCAATGATCTTTACTGCAGCATTTGCACTTGATCGTACTTGAAGCTAATAGATCCTCGAGACTTTCTCTGTAGTAATAGTTCTCAATCCGTGCTATACCAAGCGTATGTTTGACGGTCTACGTCGCTACAACAGTTCTTCATCCGAGGTACACCAAACAGATGCTCGACACAATGTGTGGTAGCAGTAATTCTCAATCAGAAGTATAGCGAATTAATGCTCGAATATCTGTGCCGCAGCGGAACTTCTGAATCAGAGCTGTAACAAACATGTGCCTGACGACGATGCGTACAGCTGTAATTCTTAAGCATCGCTACAGCGAACAGATACTCAATCGACAATCCACAGCAGTAATACTCACTCCTAGCTACATTGAATAGAGGTTCAACGCGCACGAGTGCAGCATTAATTATTCATGGGACGAGTTATATTTGCTTTCCATTTGCACGCCGGCGTCGAAACTAGTATGTACAATGAAGACTTCATTTTCTGGTGTATCGTGTCCAACCTTCCTTCCATCCCACCCCGTCTGCAGTAGCAGAGCCATCCATTCCCTCAATATTCCGCCAAGATCAATCTCCTTCCAATCTCTCTCCTCCTCTCCGCCTTTTCACTCGGGCGCCCATCGCCGTCCTTGTCCGCCTTGAGTGCCGATAGGAGCATGCCGGCGTCGAAGAAGCCGTCTATAAAAGGAAATTGAGAGTCAGCCCACTGCTTTCGACTCCGCAGCGACTATTTTCGTGATGTGGGTGGTGATGCGTGCGAAGAGTAAGCAAAAAAAGACTTGTGAAGGAAAAGAAGAAGCAAACGCTGGGGGCGAGTCTAGTCTAGTTCTATATGCCAGATGCCCGTTGAAGACCGCTCGCAATGCAATGCAATAAAGACGCATGAAAAAAGAAACAAATAAAGCAAGAGCATCACAGAAAAGCGTGCGGATGATGCACACTCCCATTCCGCCCATCCCTCGTCAACCGCCTCCCTCGCTTGAACTCCGGCTTCTTCGGCGAGCTTAAAATGCTCGACACGAAACGGGGTGGCGAGGGCTCGGGTGTCGGAAGGCCATCCTGGAACACCGTTTTAGGTGTCGGAGTCTGCGGTCGATGCGCCTCTGCGTCGCTCTTGCTCTCTGTGCGGAAGGTTCGAATGGGGATCGGGGAAGTGTGTGTTGGTATAGAATCGGGTGCAAAAATAGGAATGAATCGCCTACATCCACCGAGTCCTTCATCATCGCTTTCCTCAAACTCATCCTCTTTGGGTGTCTGCGCCTTGCCTTCACCCTTCAGATCGCCCGTAATTATACGTCCTCTGCTCTTCATCCTGCCTGCCTTGGACTTGTTCTCCTCCGCCACTCTCGCACGACTGGCGCTTTTGTCTACGCTCGATCCACGCTTGTTGAGTTGACGCAACAATTTCCTGATCTCGAGGAAATACCCCTCCAGAGCATCGACGAAACGCTTAGTCTGCCGGTGCTTGGAAGAGGCGCAGATGGACACGCTACCGTCTTTGATGATGTAGCCTATGCCGAAGCCATCGCCGCTCGTCGGGCCGAAGCCGAATTGTCGAAGGGATGGATTGCCGCAGTTCGAAGTGGATAGGATGGTATTGTTTAATTTGTCCCAGCCTGCGTCTGCGAATAGTGCTGGCATTGAATGGCTGTGCTGCTGATGTTGGGGGGCTGGCGGACTTGATGATATAGACCCTTCGTCCGAAACGAGGGTGTTGTTCCGATTCGGCGAATTGACATTCGATGGATTGTCCGATGAGTTGATGGGACTGGTGCGACCGGTGGACGTTTCGTATGAATTGTTGCTCGCCACATCGAAGTTCTCGTCATCAAGAGAGCGTTGCCAGATGCAGTAAAGTGCATACATATGCCTATCCTGTCCTTGTGCCTTCGCGCATTCCTTTGTGACTCCAACATGTTTCTCGCATGCTCGTTTCAAAGTTTCGACCTTCTTGCTTGCTGGATTCTCACCCCAGAATGTACGTATGAAATCCAGAGATTCTACGGTTACCGATCGGATGGCTTCAGTGCGCCCATGGTAATAGAACTTTGTCATAGCGGGTTCGTACACGCACTCAACGCGACCATAAAGGCCGTAGTACGCTGCTTGAAACGCCATTTGCACGAACGCATCTGGCGAGAATCCCATGGAAGTCATGAAATTCTTCCCGTATGATTGAAACTCAAGGGTCTCAAACTCATTTTGAGCGATCAGGTCGGCCAGTCGCGTCTCTGCAAAGCGAAGTGCAGTGCTCAGTTCGGGAACCATGTCCCACTCCAATTTATGCGGAGTTGTCGAAACGTCTCCAAAGCTCTCAGGGTCGCGCTTTGACGGATCAGGACTTGTCGATGTCCACAGGCTCGGTGCTTGCCCATTGATGGATCGCGCGAATCGCAGGATAGTGTCCGTGTAGATATCGCTTGCAAATCTCAGTACGGTGTGACCATCAACGCCGGTGTGTTCGAAATTGATCCCAGCACTGCCATTCTTGCACACAATAATCTGCAGCTTGTCGTACCAGCGGTTGGTACAAGTCCCGACTTGTACACCTTTCTCAATCTGGCTTGAGCCGCAGAGCATGTTCATGCACAGTTCTGCGGTGGTCTTAGGTGCGGTATAGTCGAGGCATATAATGAACAAAGCTGAATCAACAATGTTGAGACAATCGGAATTGTTAGACCCCTCTTCTCTTTGCAGCACGTCCCGTAGACCAGACCAGACCTTTCGGTTCTCAGTGCTCAAAACTCCAACTGCGCCTTTGGCTGCCTCCTGAATCGGAACTTGAGACGCGTCATCAACGATGACTTGCAGGTTCAGAGCGACATCCTTCTCAGTCATGATCAAGTCGGAGTTGTCGTCCAGCACATCAAAGTAATAGAATTGGCCGTGGCACATAACAACGACGTGTTTCGACTCGGGATCTTGGCCAATTTGGCATCCGTGTTCCGTTGGTATCCTTGCTGTACCGAACAGCCTTGAATATTGGTACATATCCAAAGGTTGTCCCCTTATCATGTCTGGTGGCAGTTCCTCCCTTCTGACAGCTCGAACAAACGACAGAGCTGAGATGACCAAAGAAGCGGCTCTTGTGACCTGATTGTTTCTTGCAGGTGTGGGATCATCTTCAAGGAGGAAGAAAGGATTCAGGTTGAGGACGACAGGATTATCGTAGTTCAGGTAGGAATCATACCCTGCGATTAGTATCTGTTAGTGTGACGCACGAAAGACTAAATGAAGATTATCAGCAGTCGTTGAAGGTTGCATACAAAATTGCTCGATGTAGTTGGCTCTGCCACTGGCATACTTCTTAAGCTTCTCTTGTAAATCTGGGCCATCGCGCTTGAGAAACTCTTGTACGGCAAGCTCCGAATCATGTTGCTCTTTCGCAGATTGCAGCGGCTTCAACGCCTCTAGGTATTTCTTGCATGAGCTCTCTAGCTCGGGTATTGGGAGCTTTGGAAGCTTGTCTTGCGACGCGAAAGTGATGCCCGGCTTCGAGGTACTTTTGTGTGATGCCAGTGGTTCTCGTTCACTTGGAGAATAAGATTGAGCGGCCTTTTTAGCAGCCTCTGGCGACCGCGACACGCCATCCATGTGAGGCATCTCGCCTGTCTTCAAAGTGACCAAAGAACTGACTGATTCGTCGAGAGTTGGTGCAGGGGGTATGAACGTCCTGACTGCCATATTGAAGAAAGCCGACGTTAGCTATGCGTGAAGAGGAGAAATAAAGACAGCGATAGAAAGAAACCGCAAAGCGGTGCGGTAGAAGTAATGGCAATCTTGAAGACAATAAGATGGCATTGAAATTTTCCAGTCAAGAGTTGAATTAAACCGGTATCGACAGCTCAAGGATAAGCTCGATATACCGAAAGTGGTCGAGCATAGCCGTATAAAACCACAACCAGAAACAAATGGGGGAGTAGAATACGAAAGCTCCGGCCCCGCAAGGAGGCATCGAATAAATATCGACATGTGAAAGAAGGTGTGTTATATGGCTGGCTGTTTCCAGGCCCGCATAGCCGTGTCGCCGGAAGATGACCGAATGAGCAGCTGTGGGGACCTTGGATTTCCAGTGACACCTTGTGCAAGGGAGCTACTAGAAAGCGTGACGACAGAAATTCGGGAACGTACCGATGGATCAAGTGACAACCCGATGTAGGAGAAACAGTGGACCTGTGAATCCAATTAGTTACCCAGAGAGACGCCTACCTTACCCCGACTCCGCTCGTAGTCTTCGCTGCAAATACGAGTAATGCCGCAAGCTCAAAGCAATGACGGAAATGCACTACCGCTCAAGGGCCTCACGTTTCCTCTCCCAGGGCAGCTCAAGTAGTGCAGATTACCGGACAGCTGGAGCTTAGTGGCGTGTCTTCACCGAGGATGAAGGAAGGTGATCCTGGGACGAGAATAGGCTGCAGACCAGCGACACGGACGAGAGGAAGTTGACGATAGACGCGATAGTATCGCGGAGCAGCGCAGCCTTAGCTCGGGAGCGCCCTATTGGGTGGATTTGAGAGCTCCAGATGGAGCTTGGAGGTAGCTGATGCTAGAGGCGATCAGGTGGAACGGATAGATAAAACAGTTGCAGTGACGACGCAAGAACTCGTATGGCGTCTCGCAGGCGAAGATATCACAGGAGTGGAGTTCAGCCTCAATGCGAAACCTGAGTGATGGCCTTCTTACGTAGTAGGGAATTGTGGCATCGGTACAGCATCACGAGAACGCAGGCTTTCCCATGAGGTCCATGTGCAGCAGTTTGCGGGGAAGAGATAGACGTGGCGACGCCTAGAACGACTTCGCGGACCAAGGGATCGGGCATTACGTGACCTCGATCGAAAGATCACGATCACGTGCTAGGTATCACCACTCGTGCTTATGTCATGTGCTCTCCGGTGTTTCTCGCGTCAAGTTCGTGATTCGACCTCGCCACCGCGCGTGATACGCAGCCTCAGCCTGCCGAACTCGGAATTCGCATTCAGTCATGGGCAGAAGCGCACTGCTCAGTGATGACCGACCTCCTGCAGGCGCTGCCTGACTTCCCGACTCACCTCTTCTCCCATCTGCTGCCCTCCCTCGACAAGCACCAAGTCACTCTGAGCGATCTGCTCACCCTTGACGCCTACGATGTCGCCAGAAGGGCTCAAGTGCCGCCTGGAGAGGTGCGCAAACTTGCGGACACTGCGCTGCAGCAGCTACATGCGCAATTGGGGTTGAAAGATGGGAAAGAGAAGGAGAATGGGGGTACAAGCAATGTCGAATCCCAGCAGGGACGGGATGAATGGCACGCGATCAGTTCTTTGGACGATGATATAGATACTGCACTAGGAGGTGGCTTTGCGCTTCGCTACCTCTCCGAAATCGTAGGAGAGAGTGGCGCCGGAAAGACCCAGCTCCTTCTCACCCTCCTCCTATCCGTCCAGCTGCCTCCAGCTCACGGTGGCCTTTCCGCGACGAGCATATACATCTCGACCGAGTCGACGCTCAGTACACCTCGGCTGTCGCAACTGCTGCGCACGCATCCGCGATTGTCATCCCTTCCACCGGCTGCAAGGCCCTCGCTTAACCGCATCTTGACAATGCAAACCCCCGATTTGGAGAGTCAGGAGCACATTATACGGTATCAGCTTCCCGTCGCAATAAGTCGACATGGCGTCAAACTCGTCGTCATCGATTCAATTGCTGCGAACTTCCGCGCTGAATTCGAGCGGCGAAGCGCAGGGAACAGAGGGAGCCAGGAGCAAGACCAACGTCGGAGTGGTGGAAAGGCTATGGCGGAGCGAAGAGCACAGCTCCTACAACTTGGTGCCCTTCTCCGTGGCATAGCGCGCAAGGAGAACGTAGCCATAGTGGTGGCAAATCAAGTTGCAGACCGTTTTCAGCAAGACGGCGGAGTGCTTCGCTTGGATGAGGAGATTTCTGCCACATCGCAGAATGGCGAAAGCCAACAGCAAACTGGTGTGAATAAAATGGCTGAGGTAGTATCAGTGCCCGTGCCTCCGCTGCCAGATAACCTTCCAACCATGACATCCGATCCATTAACTTTGGATCACCAGCAGCGCTGGTTCACAGGCTGGGGCGATATCCCGAGTCTGCAGTCGCAACTGAAGACTCCGTCACTTGGTCTCGTCTGGACGAACCAAATCGCCGCTCGCGTTGCGCTCATCCGTCAACCGGTTATAGCTGGAAAGACAGCAGGTACAGTGAAGAGACGGATGCGAGTTGTCTTTGCAGCTTGGGCACCGCCTACTGAAGGGACAGGTTTGGAATTTGAAATCTCCGAGGGAGGCGTAAGAGCAGTCCGAGAACGTAACGATGAGGAGACAGAACCCGCAAGCAAGAGACGAAGAGTCGAAGCGGATCATTTATAATGTCCTGAGATACCCCGAAATGTATAGAACGTTTGGCCAAAATGTATTCGTATTACAATGAGATCATGCAACTCGAATAAGTCCGTCGTAAAGCGGTTAGAAAGACACGATTTAAATGCAAAAGCGCCTAAGGCGTTGTGAGATCGTTTCAATTGTTCAAGTAAATATAACAAAAGCAGCCTGTAGTCCGATGTCCAGTGGTATCAAACGAGCCAACATCACGCTACGCCTCATTCCAAGCAGCCTAACAACGCTGACACCGACCACATATAAATCACACAAAATCCCTCATGAATCATTCATTTCATAGTCCTCATCTTCCATGTCCCCATTTCCCCCGTTCTCCGCCTCACTATCCCCATCCAACTCTTCCAACCCTCTGCACTCTTTTTCTGCTTCACCCTCAATGAACTCCTCGTAACCCAGGAGCGACTCCTGAATGTGGACCTTGAACTTGACCACATCGTTGAGGATGCGCTCGATCTCGGTGTGGAGTTCTTCTCGGAGCGCTGCGGCGCGCTGCTTAAGTTGGTCGTACCTAGTAGCGTCATTAGAATGCTGAAACGACTGAGATGAGCGGAAGGATTAGCGTACTCAAGATCTGTATTCGTCTCCCTTTGTTCCATCAACAGCACGCTCTCGTTCAAGCCTGCTCTCATCTTTGCAAGCTCCTTCTCCATCTTTTCTATCTGCGCATCGGACGCCATTTTCTGGGCATTGCTGATCTAAGAATAAGCGTTAGCAAACTTCCCTTCATACATGATACAACCATGTTATAATACCTCACGAGTCTTTTCGAACTCTTCCTCCGCTGCCCTGACTTTATGATCCAAGGCCGCCACTTCAGCTTTCATATCATCGATGGCTTCTGTGGCTTTGTCAAGAAGATCATGATTGTTCATGTCCTGCTCGAGAGCCGCGTTTCTTCTTTCACTGATCTCCTTTCTGAGCGTCAGGATACTGTTCTTCACGGCGCCTTTCAAATCCAAATTGAGCAGATGCTGTGGCTGGTATCCTGACGTCGGGTCTGCAAGCAAGCGATCTGAAGCCTCGGTGCCCTGGGAGCTACCCATCTGTGACGACGAAAAGTTTGGTCCTTCATTTACGTTGAGAACGAGTTCGTAATTCTGGCCCTTCGCGTTGTCTGCAGTAGAGGGAATGATGCCAACCTCGTAACCGAGCGAGTTGTAGTTTTGAATGGATCGCTCTAGTTCCTCTAATTTCTGCGATGCTTCGCCCTCTTTCTCTGCTGCTTTCGTTTTAATTTCTTCGAGTCTTTGGCTTGCGGACTCTACACCTTTCTGAAGTCGTTCACGATCAGAATTCATGCGATCGATGTCATTGATCGTGATCCCTTGCGCGTCGACGCTCTGTTGCATCTCTTGCCGTTCTCCCTCCGCCTCTTCTAGTTCTTTCTCCACTTTCTCGAGCTCTTCCTCGATGAGTTTCATCCTTGTCTGATATTTCTCCATTCTGCCCTGCATCTGTTCATTGTATTGCTCGAACTTCGTCTGATCAGATTCAAGCGTCTTAATGATCTCATCCAATCTCCTGCCTTTTTCTCCAGCCCTCCCCAGTTCTTCGATCTGGTCACTGAGTGCCTTGCTTTCTGCTTCGAGCATTTTGACTTGGTCGAGATGTTGTTTATTGGCGTCCTCGAATCGCGTAGCCATAGTTTCAACATGCGGCTTTATCAGTTCTTCTGCATTGTCATCGTCGTCATCATCCACGCTTAACCATTCGCGATACGCATCGGTGAGAAACTGGAAGATGATTCGATCCGCACCGACATCAAAGCCCGACTCTGCAGCCGCATCATCGTAATACCCTTGTGCGTACTTCTCCGTCATCTGAGCAAGCTGCATCATCCAATGTAGCAGCCCAAGAAAAGTATGCCAATTGTTGCCTCCGACAGCCGCGATCTGGCTCTTCATGATGCTCTTTTCAAATGGATAGCGCATCTGCTTCAGCAACGGCGGGACCTCTTGATCGATATTCTTCTGAAATCGGTATGCAGGGTCGAGCCGATGATATAGCCACTGGAACATCATGTTGAAGTCTTTCTGCGTCGGACTCGTCATTGCCTTTGCCGAGAGATTGTGCTTCGACTCCATCTCGAAGTTATTGTGCGTCAGATATTCCACCAGCTCCTGCCCCATCTGCGCCCTGACCGACGCGTCTTTCAGCCGTCTCGGGTCCACTGGCACAGTTGCAGGCGCTGGCCCTGTCGTGAAGAAAGACTGGTGCCCCACCACTGGCCCATTGCCTGACGGGCGTGAACTATACACACTACTCCGCCGCTGCGCACTTGCATCCATACCTTGTGACGATATCACAGGCGCTGGCGTCGACATGCCGAAGCCCGTAGGCGCGTAAGACTTGCGCGCCGCACCCGTGCTGTTGCGCTGGACAGAAGCCATGCCCATGCCCGCGAGATTGTCGCCTGACGAGGAGCGCTGGAAGATAGGTTGACTTGGTCGCCCAGGCGCGAAAGACATGCGCGAGCCTGAAGTTGAGCGGACGTGCGTCTTGCCGCCTGTAAGTGGTGCTTGAGGGAGGTTCGTGTGTGAGGTGGAGCGTTTCATCGCAGATGGGGGCATTGGAATCGCGGAGATATTGCCATTGATACCGCCGAGTGTCTACACGGGCTTGTCAGTTGAGTGATGCAAATTCACGCTTGAATGCGCTGAGGGTCGCGCATGCGTAGCACGCGATGAAGTTGAAAATGGGAAAGATCGAGTCGCACTCACCTCGCGCGGTCGGCGCACTGAGAAGAGGCCTTGATCTTGCGACATGACGCAAAATTTACAGCCTTAAAGCTGCTAGGTTAATTTATATCTCACAGTTGAAGAATGCGTGGTCCGCGAAGTTCAGTTTTGGGACGAGTGATAGTGAGTGATGTTGTTGATTGTTTTGTTTACAGTCGAAGTTGAAAATCAGCCGAGCAACAACAACAAAAGGGCCGTGCGCGGAGACAGTATAGGCCCTCCCCATTCCATATAATTAAGACTCCGTACTTCCTGCCCCTTCTTGAATCACTTAAATTAGGCCCTGAACCTCACTCCGGCCTATACCAACTGCTTCAAGCATGCAATCTTCATAGAATGGCCAGCAAACCAAAGCGCAGCTGAAACTCCCTAGAGAATCACACAACATCCAGGCTCCTTCGAACGTTGCGGAGACGTCACCGCGCCCACATACATCAGCATGGCCCCAGTTTCCGTGTTTGTTCTCTGGTTCTGGTCTCTAAAGACTTGTACGGCGGTAATCTGTTTCACGCCAAGGTCTCGTTTGTGCGAAATGACTAGATCGCGCGCCGTCAGGTCGCTGAGATCGTTGCAAGAGCTGAGGGATACTTACGGAACCAAGCTGGTGCCCTGCCAACCGGAGTTGCTATGAATGGTGCCGCCCAGTGGATATGCTTACTGATGATCATCTTCTGGTTTCGTTCAGAGCTCCACTCTGGAATTTGATCGTCGGGCCAGTTGTATCTGTACTGTGCCATATGCTGGAAAGCGATATTGTTGACGTGCCAAATCACGAAATATTTGATCTTCCGGATACAGCCAGCATTGTTATTGCACTGATGCTGCCATTCAATCCATGTAACGTCCGACCATTGCTTGATGTGTTCTGGGAGCTGCGGATTAGGGGCGATTGGTTCGCGGTGGGTCATCATGTAGGCGGGGCCGTAGGCAAGAATCATGATTATGATGCCTTCTTCCGTATTGAAATAGTTCAGGTACTGCGCTTGTGTTCCTGTCCATTTGCCGTCTGACTATTTCCTTCCGTCAGCAGTGCCCGCGAGGTCGGGAACGGCGAGCATACAGTCTGCGTGCCTTTGTGCTTCCAAAGCACTGGCGTGTACTGGTCATTACTGGTGGACTGCTCAAGCGATTGCAGCATGCCGGAGAACATGTCAACGTTGACAAATAAATTATTTGTCTGCCGAACCCATCCGTCGGCTTCGAGTTGCTGAAATGAGTCCCACTGGCTTTGCGTGTTCGTTTCCCTTCCCTTCAAATTTGCGTACAGATTGCCATTGCCGTCTAACCTCTCTTGCATGAGGCAAATCAGCTCTTTACCCTGTGTACTGAGGCCTTTCCGCTCTTGGCTATACTGGTCGCGCTTTGACAGCGATGTCGAGTCTTCAGAGACCGAGGAGGTGTTCGACTCAGTGTGATGGGCCTGACGAGGGAATTTGGTATTGACATCGAGGCCCAATCCATTTGCAGGTCGACCATCTTTGTCCCGATCACCGTGAGAATCAGCTTGTACGCCAACACTTAGAGAGAGTGCAGTCCATGATACGACCACGGCGACGAAGAAGACGACCAACCAAGACAGCAGTCTGGAAATTCGCATTTGTGAAAGGAATTGGCAAATGAAGTATGCGGTGAGGAGAGATGAAGTCAATGAAGGACCGAGAAGTCAAGCGTCGACAGTTGAAAGTTTGAAACAGACCCGAAAACAGAGTCGTTTAAATAAGTAGCAGTGTCAGAGGGTCCGAGGAACGTTGTCACTACCTTCATTATAAGGTTGGACAAGTACAATAGAAGCAGTTTCGTCATAAAACTGTGTCCGCGGAGCAAAGTGAAGATATCTCGATGTCCCATATGAGGGCGAATGCAATGACGCAACACAACAGAGAGAATGCCTTGGGTTTTCCAAAAGGAGTGTCTTCTGCAAATACAGTATTATGGAAGAACCTGTCCTCGGCAGTCCCTGAGCCAAAGAGACAAATATCCCAAACCAGCGGAGAAAATTAACCAACTTGTCCCGTAGCCTCATGCATGATCCACTAAACATAGGTCGAAAAGACCTGAGTATGTTCCCGCACGTACAGCCCATCAGCTCTGACTACCGATATAGGTTACAGAATAACACAGCGTGTCGAGCCATCCAGGTACCTCAGTCTTTTCCGGCCTTCCGTAACGTCCTCCACGTAAAGGAGCATGCTGGCAGTGTCGGTGTTTGCGGTTGTCCCTTGGTGTCTAAATATTCGAATACCGGTTATTTCCTTCTTCCCAAGAGTGTCTTTGTTGCTAATCAAGAACCAAGCTGGACCGCGACCAATAGGACTTGCAAGCATCCGTTTACCGAAAGCATCATCAGTGGAAACGTAGGTAGACTGTCCCCAGGTAGGGAATGCCCAAGATTCAGACGCGGGATTGAAATATTTCGGTTTTGCAAGCTCTCGCCAATATTCATTCTGGATGTCGTGGACGAGGAAGTACTTGATTTTCTGAATTGTGTTGATCTGATTGTCACACTGGCCCTTCCACTCAACCCAAGCGATATCCGACCATCTCTGGATTTCCGGCAATTCTGGATGCGAAACACCGGCGGGAGGATTTTGCATATAGTACTGGGGGCTGTAGACGAACCAACTTATGATCAGGCCTTGATTTGTATCGTACGAATTCCAATAAGTGGACATCGTGCCCGACATGGATCCATCAGGCTGCATATAACATGTAATTATTTTGGTACTGCATATAACAGCGTAGCTGCTCAAACACTCACCCTTCGATGCCCGACGTTGGTGTACTTCACCGAGGCAGTTGCCGGCCAGTTCATGGGAATGTTGAGCCTCTTGAGGCAAGGCGCATAGTCAGCTAGCATACTTGCTGCAGCGCTCGACACCTGGCGTCCCCATCCGCCTTCCTCGAGGGTCTGAGGTGTTGCGTGCGTATTCAGATTTTCAGTGGTCTCCTGATTTCCCATTGAGTCCCGGAAATAGCTGTTGGCTTGACCTGCAGCTCTCTCCATCAAGCATTGGAGATCCGTCCCAGCGTTCATCCAGTCGTCTGCAGTCTTCTGATTGTCGGGAGTACTTGCACGGCTCCATAAGGTGACGGATAGATCGGACCTTTTGAGTGTTAAATTGGTGGAGGCCGGGTCGGTTTCGTAAATAGTGGCAGCATCTGAAGACAGCCTATCATGCGTTGTAGACGTGAGGCTAGGCCCGAGGCCTGGCTCCAAAACTCCATCATATCTGCCTATGTCATACAACTGTCCTTCGGTAGATTGCGTGTTTCTGAGAGGAGCACTACCGAAGGACAGTTGTGTCACAGCCATGAGGGCTGCGAAAAGTAGTAGTAGGAAGCATATGCTTGGACGAGATGATAGCATCGTAATGGACTTTGGTTCAAAAGGTTTGAAGCTGAACTGAGGAACTTTAGGAGTGTTGTCAAAGACGAGTGGAGTTTAACCCAGAGAAGAACATAAAGGTGTCATGTAGACAATATGACAAAGTGTACATGTACATTACGCAAGTCTAACATGAGCAAATGTCCGCGGAAGCTTGTATGCTCCGCGTATTAAGGAGTGCCACGTGCAGTGACACAACGCAGCGGTTCATCTCCCTGTCATTACCCATTAGGACGTTACAGATCCTGCAAGAAATTTGCAAAATGAAGTGCTCCGGGTTCAAGCTATTCAGAGAACATTTAGAACACACTTCAGATGAACAACGAAAGAGGGAAAACTCGGCTCCGGAGATTCGCATCTTGGAATCGGCACCAGAACAGGGAATGGGTATGGGCGAAATCTCCTCTTGCTGAGAAGTGTCGTGTGACTGTTTGTGTGTTCTTCCCTGTTGTGTGATTTGTGTAAGCAAAAATGAAAATCCATCTTCTTCAAAGTTTCGAGTTACTAGGTAGGAATGGAAGACGGGTACGATATCAGCTGAGTTCTCCCCTATTATTTCTATTTGTGTACCACAAGATAGTGATGAAGAGAACCACAGGGTGATAACGAAGAAGAGTGAAGTGAAGTCGTCCACGAGTGAAGGCTTAATTTCGGGCTCTATCCAGGAGACGCGTGACGTCGACAAGTGGCTTATGTAACGCGCCTCGAAGTAAAGTACATGTACGAGTCGAAGAGATGGCTTGGCGAATATCTGTCTCGTGTGCTCAGCGACATTTCTTCAACGACGTATTCCCAGCTTCAGATCTCACCTCAGTGCACAAACTCACTTCCTTTGTCTTCTGATTCCATCTTATCCCCTTTAGCGACGTTTTACGACAGCCCCCAAGGCGTCTGACACCGCCTCAACCTAATTACCTCCTGACAAATCCACCGCCACCTCGGAGAGAGCTATATACAGCTTGCGGCCAGTGGCCGAAGGCGCGAGAGAGGACAGACGCAATGGGTGTGAGCATATCAAAGCTGTGGACGCTGTTTTGGACCAAGAAGGAGATCAGGATACTGATATTGGGGCTGGTACGTCCATCCCGAATCTACGAAGGAGCTAGTATCCAGGGAGCGAACGCTTGGGTGTCAGATCGCAGCAAAACACTGGAGTAGCGTTCATACCCTAGATATTTGCTCTTTGTTGCATACGTTCTTGTGAGGGGCAGCAAAGCTGACGACGAGCCTAGGACAACGCGGGCAAGACAACGCTGCTATATCGTTTGAAGATTGGTGAAGTCGTCACAACAATACCGACAATAGGCTTCAATGTCGAATCTGTCACGTACAAGAATTTAAATTTCAATGTTTGGGTATGTGCTCACCAGTCGGTCCATTCTCATGCCCTCACTGACAATTTCGAATAGGACCTCGGTGGCCAGACCTCTATACGCCCGTACTGGAGATGTTATTTTGGTGGAACAGCCGCAATAGTCTTTGTTATCGATTCGACCGATATAGAACGGTTGGGCACGGCTTCTGAGGAGCTGGCAGCAATGCTTAGCGAAGAGGAACTTCGTGACGCAGCGCTTCTTGTATTTGCGAATAAGCAGGACCAGCCGGGCGCAAAAGGAGCTGGGGAGATATCAGAGGCTCTGAAATTGGGAGAGCTGAAGGATCGGAATTGGACAATAGTGGCGTGTTCCGCCATAGACGGGAGTGGAGTGACTGAGGGGATGGATTGGCTCGTTGATACCGTGTCGAACGAGTCTTCATGATACCTTTCTGGTGGAACGGAGCTCGCATGTCTTTCAGTTCCCATCTGCATGCAAGGCGTTTAGGCGTTAGAGAAAGGAATTGCTTTGGCATAGCATATCGACTCACTAGGCACTCACCGGGTTGACCAAATAGCTGAGCCCGCTTACTTGAACGGCTATAGTAAGAACAAGTTTTGTTCTTCAACTGGAGCGAGAGCATCTCTAAAAGCTCGATTAAATATATACCAGAGAGCGTTTATCTAAAGCACGCAGCTTCGTTGTGTATGATCTGTATTGACTGGCGCGGATTTGCATCCTCGTGGTTTCACATTCGGAAGGCACGATCCAACCTTTTTTTTTTCACCCACTGGAGACTTCAGGCGCTGAGTTATTACGCATTAATTGAACTATGATCTTCATCTATCCGTAGCTCCATCGCAGTATACAGTATGGACCGCAAACGTCCGGCCGCTTGCGTCTCTCCGATATAAACATAAGTCATTCCGAGGTGCCATCAATTCCGTCATTAGTAGTTCTCCCAAGTGCCAATATTATCAGCTCTTAGCCTACTCTTTCTCCAATCCACGCCATATTTGTAATCGCTCAACAAAGGCTCCTCATCCACTCCGCAATGATCATCTCCATCCCTGCCAGAGAACCAACCCAGTCCATACGTCTTCCCGAACCTGTTCAAATATCGCGTCATTTGCCCGCTATTCATAAGCTCCGTGCCCACGAAATCTGTTAGCATCCTACTCTGATGGATGAAGGCCAAGACAGCCGCTACCGTGCCCGGCTCGCGAGGGAGAAACTTGTGGCGTCGGCGAAGATAGACAAAAAATGCAACAAGCATAAGCAGAAGGAGAATTCCGGTAGATAGCCCGAAAGATATCCAGAAGCTTTTGAACGTCTCTTGACTGTTGTTTTGCCCGTTTGGATCGCTCTCAGCATCTTTTGCTCCAGGAACGAACTTGCTTCCGTCCACACTGAACGAACTCACACAGACGGTCAAGACTTCGGTGAGTAGACTGCAGAGGCCGACGACGGCTACGAGATAGTGCTTGTTCTTTAATGCTTTTACACATATAACGCCAGGCATCTCTCCTGTATAGTCCAAGGTGAGAGTGCGCGCCGGAGCATTACGGCGGGAGAGGATGTAGAATGGTTCCATCATGCGAACATCCATCTCCATAGTGCTCCAGATGAGCTTTAAGACTGTTGCAATAGTGGTGAGTAACCACGGGAGTTTCTCTGTGACGACGTTGGCGCGCGGAACGAACATGAAGACTGGTATGAGGACGACGAAAGCGAATAGCGAGAGAATATACGGAATTCCAGCCTCGAGCCGTAGCATTATCGGATGCGGATGCTCGGGCTTGATTTCCTCCGTAGGAGCAGGGTTTCGAATAAACTCTCCTTGCCAGAGAGACGATTTGTGAAGGATATAGCGCCGTTCGCGGATTTGCTTGTGAATGAGATGGTTACTGGCGGTGTCCAGGTTGCGAAAGTCATTGAGAATATGGCTTCGGGTGGCCATAGCCGCGATTCCAGCTATTCCCTTGGGATCGCTGAGCAGACCACTCCTCCTGCGCTCCAACCTGACGAGTAGCAAAATACCACAGAGCGCGACGAGGCATAGTGATACCGTAAGGGCCCTGGACCAGCCGGGGTCCATCATGACGAATTTAGGTTCGTCCTCGCGGCGATGGCTCGAATCTGGTTCCATGTTGACCGCCGCGGATTGCAACACAGGGACTAACGAAGTCGCTAGCAACGTGCCGACGGAGGAAAATAACACAGCCCATTGGCGATACCTCACTGCTTTTATAGGTACAAAGTATTGCAGGAATGTAAGATAGTCCATGTTCAGAGACTCTGCTGCAGTTGCTCCCGTCGGCTTGGACAATTGGTAGAACGGCTCCAATCGCTTAACCTCGAAATCTGTGATTTGCCACCTTTTAATTTGTTAGTGATTCTTCCGTTAGGTAGAAAAGGAAGCAATCGTACATTACGCCATAACTGACGAGAATTATTGTTGGCATGTATTTCCAGGCAAAGTAGACCGGTAAGCTGACGTCGGTAGCTTTGATGAACTTGATCAGACCATCATTATGCTTGGCTCTTTGTATCGAGAGTTGACACAGATACTCTTGTATGCCAGCCAAGAATAGAGCGAGGGAGATGAGAACACAGATATATGGCCAATGCATCGACATTGGCCGCCAATTTGGCATATCTGGGTCCTCAGGAAAATAGTAACTTTTGTGCATGTCACTTTTGGCTTCGTCTGCGGCATCCTTCAAGATATCGCGAGCGTCTGGCGCGCCCTCGAAATGAGTGATATCCACTGCCACAATTCCACCAGTCTCTTTCGCAACCTTCTGTGCAACATCGCGAGCTTGCAGATCTGATGGTTCTCGACGGTGTCTACTACTTGGAATTCGCTGGGGGTTGCCGAAAGGGGTATCCAAAATAGAGTTCATCCCACCACCAATGATTCCCGGGGACCTAGGCTCCGCTTCCAACCTGTGGAACTCTGCCATCAGCCCAGCTGCCGTAGGGTCGTCCAGGTCTGCGCTCATCGATTTCGCATGGCGCTTCTTCGACTGCATGGGTCGCAGAGCAATTGGGCCTTCAAATCCGGATACGTCGAAATTGATGCCGTCCTCGTCATCGTCCTCGTGCAGGTCTTCCAAGCCACGCCGGCGCTTTTGATGCGGTCCACTCTCGTCCTCTTCTATCTCCTTGTATTTGTCTTGCCTCGAAGAGAATGGCGATCGTATTGAACTGATGCGGCTAAGTAAGCTGTGTGCGCGAGATGGTTTCGGAATCTCTACGCTGAGGTTGCCAGCTCCTTCAATCTTGTCAACTTTGGGCTTATACTCGGTTGACTCCGATAATGGCACCGAAGAGGATTGGAACTTGGACGTGATGGAGGGAAGTGAGAGAGGGTCGTAGGTGGGGGCGTCTGTTGGAGGAGAGACTTGTGCAGGGTAGGAGTATCGCTTTCGAGGAAGATCCTCTGTCTCCTCAGTTATGGAGATGGAAGGTATATGTTTAACTCGTGCGTTTCCACTTTGAGTTCGGGGCGGTATAAGAGATCGTGTTTGAGCGGTAACGTGTCGGTCGGAAGATTGGCCGCCAACCTGGAGAGTAGAAGGTATCTCTGCCATGATTGCGCCTTTCAATGGAGTTTTATCCTGCTTTGAACCCCAATGCGCAACACTGGAAAAACGAGTGTGACGAGCAACAAGCTCTGACAAGTCCGAGAAGGCCTGATGCGTTGGATCGAAATACTAAGGGAAAGCCATGATCGCGATTCTGTGTTTACGCGCGTATTCAAGACGTGAGCGCGCCTATAGATACTGCGGTGGCACTAAAACTGAAATCCAATGGCCGTGAAACCGCCCCCATCCGACCGCAAGGCTGAGACCTTTATATCCCACAGCGCAGCTGCAAGTCGCTATGAAGCTCGATGCGAACCGCAGCACAGCAATACCGCAACGTGCGCTGGTTGGCTGAATGCAGGTGCGGGATATATCAGCCTCCCTGTCGCTTTCACGCGTATGTACGTCGAGTCGTGAATGATTGCGAGGTGAATCTTGAAACGTCTGAAGATGTGGCCTACTGCTCTTGCAGAGACAAAGTCGCGAGAGCAAATTGGGAGGTACGGAGAGAGTAGCGCACAGCAAAATTAAGGCCGGCGGCGAGAGCTGAAGAGAAATAGCCGCTAGTTAATCGATAGGGGAGCGCGATGAGCTAAATAAGGAAATTGTGGCGTCAAGCCTTACCATGCCCATAGATATCGTCTTGGCGTTTCATCCTTACCCGTAACCTGTATAGGAAGCAATTCCATGCTGTATAGAGCTATTGAATGGGGGTCAAGAACCAAGGCGAGGTCAGAAGTTTGTGCGTCTTCGAAGCCTGTGACGGGAGCACCCGGAAGTGGTCGCGGCCCGGCATCCCGTCGCCTGATTTCCGAAGTCGTGAAAGCTTGAACTTAGCAAGATGATGAAACTGATTTTCCAAAGACTGTTCATTGAATTTTTGATGTCTTCGTATGCTAACCATATCGACAAAGCCGTAACTTCTATAGCTTCATAGACCGAAACTGAATGCAGCCGCTCCCGAAAATGCTGCAGTATCTTCTATCCTCATGTACCCATACTAGCATTCGCCGGACCAACCAAAACCAACGCAAAAGGACAATTTGCCAGTGGACTTAGGCCATTCGCATATGTCCGAAGCCCACGTCTAGGCCTTCGATCGCAAAATGAATGGATGCTTCAGAGCTTCGTTGGGCGTGCATCGTCTCTCCGGATTGAGTTGCAAGCACCTGTCGAGAAGGTCGATGAACAAGTTCAGCTCCCTCATATCTGCATCAAGCAGGCCTTTGGATGATGCAAGAACCCGCGATTTCAGGTCTCTCGTTGGCTTTGCGAAGTTGAACATCCGAACAACGTCCTTTCCCGTCACCTTGTCCTTCTCCACGCTACGGAAGAGCTCCAATCTATCATCGAAATGCATATGCCTGAACTCCGCTTTACTGAGCATCTTGGAGCTGAACTTTCCACGGCACTCCATGATAGACTTCAGCATCTGATTGTTGGTGCGCCCAGTGAAGAGAATCTTTCCGGTGTAGAGTTCGAAGAGAGTGCAGCCGATGCTCCACATGTCGATCGGAAAGCCGTATTCCAAACCAAGGATAATTTCAGGAGCACGATAAAATCGACTGACCAAGTACGGTGTGATCTCGCTCTCGCTTGCATCGGCAGCAGAGCCCAAATCGCAAATTTTCAGAACGTTACGAGTTTCGTTGACAAGAATATTGTCAGGCTTAATGTCTGCATGGAGGATGTTGCACTTCTTAAGGAGACTCAATCCAAGGAACATCTGCTGGGCATACGGACGAACTGCTTTGAGATTGATGCCAACATCGCGACCGAACTTCTTCAATACTTCGCGAAGATTCATGCTAAGGTTCTCAAAGACCATGCATAAGTGCTGCTTGTGCTCAAACGAGGAGATCAGGCGGATAATGTGCTTCTTGTCGTCTGGATCAGCAGCTGCCAGCTTTTTCAGGATGTCGATCTCTTTGAAACCAGCTTTGCGCATGGTCTCGTTATTGCGAATGATTTTGATGGCAACGACCTTGTCCGATTTGACGTCCTCCGCTCGGAAGACTGCCGAGAACATTCCGCGGCCGAGATTCATCTGGGGTCGGTACCGACCATCGAGAGCGTCACGAGGGTTGAAGCGATAGTAGCCGTCAGGATCGTCCCAGTTGTCGCGAAGATCGAGATCTCCATCAATCGAGTCTGACGAAATTGGAATTACCTTTGAACTGGCGGGCGCGGCAGGCTTGGACTTGGGCTCTGGGGCAAACATGTCATCGTCGTCATCATCGGCGAACATGTCGAAATCGCTTTTCGGCGCTTTTTCAGGCGTTTCTTTCTTCTCAGGGGAAGCCTGCGCGAGGATCGCATGGCCTTCATCTTTCGTCTCGTCGTAGGTTGCCGCAGCTTGATCCTCTTGGTGTCGCTGGTCTTCGCGGGCCTTGTCTTCCTGCATGTCCATCGTTGGATCGTAGTCAGCAGCAGAAGGGCCTTCGGCCTCTATCTCAATGACCACTTCTTGATTATGGTTGGCAAGGTCTTCATCTTTCTGAACTTGAAAAGCTGTGGGTGAATCTGGAGCAGAGTCTGGCTTTGGTGTTCTTGGAGATGACACTGCAGGAGACACTGAGCGCTCTGCTCTACTGGTTGGTGTGTCCGTCTTCGGCGTCGCAGATCCTGATTGGTTGTAACTGCCAAGTTGCAATGCTTGAACAAGAAGAGGTGTGGATTGACCCTTGAACTTAGCTTTGATAGCTTCGCGACGTCTCCTACGCTCCTCTATAAGCGCAGCCTCATCGAGGACTGGTGGCTCTTCGGCTGGCTCATCGACATCCATGCTCGTTGGCTGAGAGGGGTCTTTGATGGTCGATCTGTCTTGTAGTAAGCTCTCAATAATCACCTGTTGCATAGAGACGCACTCTTCAGCTTGCGCAACTCCATCAGCCTGCGTGACTTTCCCGGGATGCATATCCATGTCGTGCCTGGCATCATTGCCACCACGAATGAATACCGGAGCCCGTCCATCACGTAAGCTCGCTCGCTGGTCTTTGCGATGCCTATCTTCACGGCCGTCGCGTTTCCAGTGGTCGCGGTCCCTTTTGTCGCGGCCATCACTCCTGTGTGGCTTATCATACCGACCACGGTGGTCAGCCCGTCGGTCGTGGCGATGTGGCGAGCGGCTGCGAGTTCGGGAACGTTTGTCGCGTTCAAAGACATTCCTGTCTATATCTGCATAAGATACGCGTTGGCGGCGAGATTCGCCGTATGAGTTTGTGTCCTCATAATGGACTTTGAATCGCCTTGTGTCCCGACGATCTCTCTCTGCGTGGTAGTCGTCATCACGTCTACGCTTCTCGCCCCTAGGAGACTTGGATCGATAAGGCGATCTTGAGCGTGAGCGGTAGCGGACATAGCGATCGTCAAGTGAGGCTCCAGAAGAGTTTGAAGCTGGAGTCTTAAGTCTGGAATTTCGGTCAACGATGTCGCCATTCGCAGCAGGTCGTGCCGTAGTTGCCTTCTCGTTCTCCGTCTCGATGATCTCTCCCTCTGACTCCGATTGTGCGCTCATCGTGTTCCTGGAGATCACAGATCACCTGTGTTGACGAAGTCGAGAGAGCGCGTTAGCTTTGCCTATCTCAAAATTTTCGAGGCTCAACAAGATGCCGAACCAGCAGTATGTACCCTTCCACCACACTGTTGATATCTCAAGGACCGCAGAAGCTTCGCTCAAGTAGGAGGCGTATTGTTGTTGAGGTTGAGTAGAGGCAACAGCCACCGTGAGTTGTGTTGAGTGAAGTTGTTGGAAGTGTCAGGTCGCCAGCGAGCGCACCTCAGAAGCGACAGGCGGCGATTGTCGGAGAGCTCCGAACTACAATAGATTAGTCATAGCTAAGTAAGCAACACTTCATTGCATTGATGTGAGACGTCCCTTGCAGCATTGAATGTCCACCGCTAAGGGGCCTTGATCAACCACCGCGAGTTTGAATTTGGCCATCGTCTTCACGTCTTCATCCTCATCGTTGATTTTCCTTCCGACCTTGTATCTTGCTCAACCCAATCCATCACCACTTGTGCCTCATCTACCTCACCCGAAAAGCTTCGGCCACCGATTACCTTCGGAGATTTACCGACTTCCCGATTCACTTCGAGCTTCGATAGCTCGTTCAAGACGATCCAGCCCCTCTCTGTCCTCAATCCATTTCTTTAACTCTTCTTAAGTCCTAAAAACAATTGTTCAGAGCTGCTGTGACGTGCTACAGACGTGACTAGTGAATTATCGCCACATTTAAACTTTTTTCTATGGTGTTAGGTATAAATATAATGCTTTCCTCTCAGTAGAATCCACCAGTCCTCCATCAAGAGCAAGTCATCCGCTACTGGCCATAACTGATAATCTTTATCATGTCTTCACCTGAAAATGTCTCCTTCCTCTCCCGCAACATGAAACTCGCAGCCCACTGGTATCCCCCAGCTCCAAAATCCCCAAACCGTTTCGGAGCCGCTATCATCATATGCCACCCCTGGACGTCGGTTAAAGAGCAATCTCCGGCCGACTATGCCCGCGAACTCTCTAAAAGAGGTCTCTCCTGCCTTTGCTACGATGCTGCATACCAAAGCGAGTCGGAGGGAGAGCCTCGATCCCTTGAGGATCCTGCTCAGCGCGTTGAAGATATCAAATCAGCTGTTACCTACCTTGTCAGTCGCAAAGACGTCAATTCGGCCAAAATTGGAGTACTTGGTATTTGCGCCTCCGGCGGTTACGCTCCGTTCGCTACACAGTCAGATCTTCGCATCAAAGCATGCGCAACCTCCGCCGCTGTCTGCGTCGGAACTATGGCAAGGAGAGGCTTTGACAAGGATTCCTCCAACATGAGTGTCCTCCATCAACAGCTTGAAGCTGCCGCAAAGGACCGTAACAGCGACGTTGGCGGAGAAAATGTGCCTATCGTCCACATGCTTCCGGAAAGGCTGGAAGATGCACCTGCAGATCTACCAGAGTCATTCCGCGACCTTGCAAGTTACTATCGTACACCGCGAGCCCAGCATCCTAGAGCAGATAATACATGTCTACCGAGAAGCTGGGACCACATGGCGAATTTCGACGCATTCCTCCATAATGATATGATCAGTCCCAGACCGTTGTTGATGATCACCGGGACAAAGGCGGCGACAAAATGGTACTCAGAGGACGGAGTGGCAGCGGCAAAGGAACCGAAGGAACTGTTTGTCATTGACGGATTGACTCATGCGGATCTCTATGATCATGTTGATGTTGCTGGGCCTAAGCTTGTGGAATTCTTCGGGAAGAGCTTAGTTTAATGGCCAGCAAGCGTTACCAATTTACACTCTACTGTAATTTTGCCATTGCTGTGACCAAACTTTGAATATCCGACCTTGAGCTCTTGAATCGTATGACCTCCTGGGTCTGTGACTTCGGAGCCCATGAACATTGGCCGGCGATCGGGATGACCGCCTATGGCCGCGTCCCAAATCAAAGTTACCTTCGACCATGACAGGTATCGGTGATCCCTTTTCACGATAGCAGAATCTTACATATTAACAAGCATATTTTTGGTGACACATTTACGCGGAAAGATGGCCACGCATTTGACTCCTCGGCAACTTACAGAACGGCTCATGGACTTCTTGAATACCGGTGACGAATCGATCGCGGATGAGATCATTTCTGAGCGCAAGCAGCATCTCGACTGTATTAGAGCGAGCAAACAGCTGAGTCTCAGCAGACTACAATGAAGTCGATAAAAACACCGTGCCAGGCGCGAAACAGGCAGATGGCATTGCCGGTGTTAAGGAGCAAGTCCGCGTCATGCGCAATGCCTTTCCAGATGGCCACTGGCAAGTAGAGGAGTATATCGAGCTTCCTGAAGAAGGACGTATCGCGACTAGAGATCGCTGGACTGGGACACATAAAGGAAGTTTCATGGGTGTTGAAGCTACTGGGCGCAAGATTGATGTCACGGCTATGGCGTATGATTGATATCTCATCATGAAAGTATGGGACTAACCCGAGCTCCCAGATTCTCACGCGTGAAAGATTCAAAGATCATTCAGTCTGAAATGATGTTTGACAAACTTGCATTGCTGCAACAACTAGGCGCTCGCATTATAAGCGAAGAATAGTCAAGGCCTTTGAAGTGAGTAGGAATGTTCACACGAATTGAGCAAGAAACAATCAGGTCCCTCGTTTACTATGTGCAAATAAGAGCACATCCAATTGCCGAGATGGCATCCCATTAGGCCTGCCTACACTGTTACATACTGAGCTCTAATTATATGTGCTTCCCTTCCAGCATTATCGACAGTTAATACAACTATCTTCAATTCCACAATCCCCCCAAGCTCGTTCACTCAATGATATGGTTATTTAACCAGCCTGGTACAGACCAAGAGCAGCGACATGCGGATTTATCATGCTCAAGTTGAACGGAGTCAAGAAGATATCAGCGTCCGTCAAAGCAACGAACATGGTGCCGTTGATCGCCGGATCGCCCACATACACCTCACCGGCGGGTTGATATGTCCAGCCGGAGTTGTCGCCCGTCGTTGTGAGCGGGGTATAAGTCAGATTCAGCTGACTGACCCACGCAACCCACTTTGGCGGGCCAGCGCTCGTAGCGGTGATGTAGCTGTTGTTCGGGCCGACCGCCTGCCCTGGCGCGTCCCAGTCGAAGTAGACTTGCTTGCCAGGGAAGGAGAGCGGCTCCGACCTATTGTGGGCGATCGCCGGACCACAGCCGTAGCCTGTGACGTTGACATGCTGACAGGACTCGTCTTCTGGGATGGTCGAGATGCCCGGGTCCGAGGTACGGTTGCCCGTGACTTCGCGTAGAGCAGTGTCGTTCGGCGAGAAGCGGTTGATGTTTGGCTGATTCAATATGTGCAGGGCAGGGAAGTTCTGCCAGGCGAGGCGCGTTTGGTTCTCTGGGCAAGAGGAGATGTACGGAGCAAGATACGACCAGGCCCAGGATTGAGGAATACCAGTCTCGAACCACACCGGCATCGGGTGCAGGCCGCTCATCTGGCGGAAGATCATCTGCTGACGCGCCTCTGTAGCGATTGATTGCGCGAGCAGCTGCCCAACCTCTCGGCTGTCGAGGTGATTGATGAAGCCCCATACGCCTTGAAACCGGATTAGCGCCATCCTGAAATTTCATCTGTGCTGCGGTGTCACTCACCAGATTCGCCATATCTTGTCAGCTTCTGATTAAAGTCCACAAACTCCCTGACAGTCTCAAAAGGGTAGTTATATGTACACTGGACTGGTGCTCGAGGGCCGAGCATGTTCGTAAGAAGCGTAGCATGGCCAATTTCTTGATTTCCCATGAACTCGATCAACGAGCGATCTTCGGCAGCGAGGCCAGCAGCAAGGAAGTCTTCCTCGGAGAACACGGCGAGGCCATTGTAGAAGAGATCCAGCTCGATCCATTCCTGGTACAGGCCAAGAGCGATGGACTCGAAGTCAAAGTCCGATTCTACCATATAACGCGGTGTCGTGCCATTGGTTCCAAGGCCACCTGTAATAACGCTGTCAGCTGAGTCCCGGATAATGATAACTTAGCGAGTCCAAGAAACTCACCGGCTGGCGTGTAAGGAATAGGCATCGGATTCAATGGAACGCCCTCCGTATTGTAGTATGTAGCCGTAGGATTTGGTGGCAAGACTGGGATAGCGGTTCCCAGAGTAGTCGGTGCCTTGGCTGCTCCCGTTGTTGTCGGTGTTCCTGAGAAGGGCCCATGACTGGTAGGGCCAGTGAGCTCAGAGCTCACGAGAGGTGGTGCAGCGCCAGACTCTGTTCCGCGTGGAGGCGCGGTCTGGATCGCTGAGACTTGGGAATCAGGACCAAAGGATGTCGCGACAGAGCCAATTGGCGATGGAGTCTGCGCAAAGGTTGCGTCTGCGTCCGTGTAGCCAGCCACCTGAGGCGCTGGCGCAGCTGCGACAAGCGCAGTGAAGCAAGCTGATGCCACAAATATCTTGGAATACATCGTGAGTTTGCTCGTCGCCGATGAGAGGAAGCTTGGATACACGACAGAAGGAATATATATGACAGCAGCATCTATGTGACGCGACGTTTACATGACGACGCGTGGCGCACCGGAACCGTCGCATTGGAATCCACAGACACCATGAGGAGAACTTCGAAAAAGTTTGTAAGAAAGGCGATGGACGTCATGATTCGAAGAGAAAGGAAAGGCTCCACTGCATGGGTCCTTGGAGAAGAAGCAGAACACTATGCTTGCAGCAAAATCTCCGGTAGCAACGAGGCACGCTGGCGAATCGGGTGTGGCCCCGATAGTAATGGACCAAGACTGTTCTTACGTAGAAGACGGCTTCGGGAAGCTGCAGCGGGACTGAGCTTCAAGCTTGCCAATAATTGAGAACGGGACCTATAATGGGACAAGGGTCACCGCGGAGAAAGCGAGAAAACGGCATCTGCTTGCATTTTCCGGGAACCCGTCCGATCTCGAAGAATCATTCCGGTATTAGGTTTTTGGATCCGCCTTCTGTACATCTGGTAGACTTCAAGTGGAGACAAACTTGCAATTTTCAGGAAAACCGAATTGACACCGGCTGCTGACGGAAAATCGCTATATAAGCACAGTGTCCAGACCTTCAGTATTGTGGCAGCGGGGAAGAATTTTGGTGGAACATGTAGTCGTGTCGCCATGACGATGTAATCGACTATTAAGTGGAGGAGCCGGTGGAGGAGCGCTAAACCGCTTTCAGAATTGCCTCCCCAAGAACGCGGGATCCCATGGATAGTGAATTAAGGTAGGAATAAATATTTCTCCACAGTTCGTGACGTATGCAAGAAATAATCCGAAATTCTAGGCGTCCAGAATCTTTCGGCAGATGAAACTTCCCTTTCCAGATTCCTGCTTGCAACGTGGGTTCGTCAAGGGTTCCATAGATGTTGAGACAAGAGCGGCAACCTGCCAAGGACAATCCATCTGATGGTCGCTCCAGTATATTTCCGAGTTTCTCGATAAATGATATCGAATGTTTAGCAACTCCTCCAGCTTCAAAGCACTTTGGCCAAGCTTCACGATTCCTTTCCAACGAACATGTCTTGGCAGGACTTTTTATCTCGCTGGACCTATGGCACTACTATGGTCTTAGACACATCAGCACGCTAGTCAGATATCTGTTCTTGTACTCAGTGAACATCTAAAGGAACTTTGGCATTCAGCTCACAAAAGCCAGGTTGTAACTTTCTCCATTTCGGCGCCCACTGCTCAGCATAAGCAGAGAGTTGCGTAGCATTAGTAACTCACATTCACTGCTTAAAATCATACCCATTCTGCCGGTTGATGGAGCCAAAGAGTTTGAAGGAAATATTCCTATAAGGCAGCTGAACATGTGGCTTCGTTGCAAGTCCGTTCCGTCAGTCTCGAATGAACGAGACAAGAACAGCACCCATAACTCGAAGACGAAAGCATTGTTATATAGAGAAAAATGTACGAGGATTGGAGATATCAACTTCGTTATGTTGTACGACGATATTGACAGTGAAAATGCTGCAAGGTCCGGATGGAATCAAGAAGACGGAAGCTGTAGGATAGAGTGTTGTAGTGCTCCATAGGTGTTTCAAAGGAAGAAGGCCTGAGAGAACTCCAGTCCTGGCTTTATCTGGAGATATGCAGCATGATGTACTCCGTGGATTCGTGAGATTGGAGAAGAGCAGACTGCGCGCGATGTTCGAGGTGACGCTGTTTAGACTGTGATTGGAGCCTTATCAGCACCGGGACCTCAATTCGAGCCGTGCACACGCCCACTGACATGGATGCTAGCTCTTAAAACGCGCCCCGCGATGCTGCCCCACGTTGCTCCCAAGCTCATGCTGTGCTGCTCTCACCAGCCTTGTCTTTCTGCCTGCTTGCTACCAGATACTTTCGTTGGTTTCTTTTCGCCTCATCAAGATGTCGACTTCCAATACAGATCTGATCGTGACCGACGGGAAGGGATTTGCGGATTGGAACGAATACCCAGCGCAGCCGCCGATGCAGATGGCGCTATGCAGCACTGAGCTCTGTGATGAAGAGTCGAACAAGAAAGAGAGGAAGAAGAAAACACAGTTTCGCATGCGCATCCTCTCCAAAATCCAAGAGTATCAATCTCTGCGCGAACAGCAGAGGAAAGATCTGAAGAAATCTCAGTAAGCCGCCAACACATTCCTCCGCTGTGAGCGTGTTAACCATTACCAGGACGAAGAAGCAGCAGGCCAAAGATGACAAGATCTTTCGTCTCATGGACTTGCCCAGCGAGATACGAATTCTGGTCTACGAGCAGATTCTCATCAAGCGACCTAACGAGCACAACCTTGACGGCGTTGTCGAGATATGTGGAGTGGACTTCTGGGACAGGTAAGTGACTCCATGACACCGCTCAACATATTGTTACTGAAACCAGTCTTTAACAGGCCGCCTTGCGGAGACTTCCATTTGTGGACACATCCCATACTTCGCGCCAACAGACAGATTCGACAAGAAGCAATGCACGTCTTCTTTACGCAGAACACGTTCAAATTCGATACAGAGTTCAACATGAACCTGTTTCTCAACGCCATCGGTGAATCTGGACGCGAACTGATCCGCAGCATCACGCTCGGAAGGCTCCCAAGGATGTGGCATGGGGACATAACGTACGGAGCACGAGACTGGACCCGCGTCGAGAACTACCTCCGGATGGTCGATCGTCTCCCGAATCTTCGACACCTGCGCGTCAAGCGGTCTCCCTTCTATTTCGTAGAGCGCTCATTCGATGACGAATCCTGGTTTCCCGAGATCAGAGTTCTCGATATCGACGATGCCCTCAGGTCTGCGTACATCGGCTTTCTGACTGAGATTCGAGGCCTCAAGACATTCGAGATTGTCTGGGCGAACATCGAGGAGTTCAACGATGAGCAGAGAGCCTTCTTCGACGCCCTCAACGCTCAGGTGCGAGCGATCGTCACGGGACCAAAGCGCATGAAGCCTCAGCACCACGGCAGATTCATCTACAAGGGCTACGAAGCTGAGTACGAGCTGAAGCTCCACCAGCTCTTGCGCTGGTATGCTGCTGAGAAGTGCCCTCGGTTCATACGGCTGGCAGTCCGCCGTCCATCAAACTACTTCTCGACGTTCGCGCACGACCCAGAGAAGTACGAGCAGGAGCGTAGGTGGAGTGTTCGTCGGGCGAAGGCCCGTGACTACTGCGAGAACTGGTGGTATTCGGTCAAGCATCCTTCGACTTGGCCGACGGCGTGGAAGGGCTCAGACCCTTAGGTCGTGATATGGTGATGTTGGATAGGGGTGAAACCAGAAGTAGGGGTTGACGACACTTGGAATAGAAGTCGCAGCTCAGTCTAATGAAACTTGAAGCTTCCCTTGGACTTTAGAGATGATTAAATGAATGCCATCGTCCACAAAATTCGAAGCTCGCAATGGAGACGACTCAGTGGAAAGTTGGTCATGTAGCCACGAGTTGTGGCTGTTACCTTGGTGAGTTTTCAGCCACATGCCCGTGCGTTATAGCAGTTCCTACATTGTCTAGTATCGCTGCACTGGCCAAATCCTGCACCCATACCACGGCCTTAAGCGTGCACTGTCTCGCTGATAGACTTGGCCAGTTTATAGCATGATTTCATTAAGCTTGAATAGGGGTTTCTTCCAATTGAGCTCGTTCAAAAGTACGTGTTTACGCATTGCAGAGGCTGCTCAATTCAAACCGCAGTATCGCGCAAGATCGAAGGTTCCAGGTTGTTGCCGGCTCGACATGACAATCACGCTCCCACACCCTGCCCCGCACTGTGGCGCGGCCGAGAGGTTGCGCAGCGATGCCCGTATGACGCGCAGCGCCTTACGTCTCCTCCACATGCTTGACTGATTTATTCTCAGGCACCTATCACCATTACCTTGCCGCATCCCATGACCACGCGTCCTACTTGAACCGCTATTTATTTCTCCCTCCCGCCATCTCCCTTCATGGCATCACCTCAGAGTCCGCCATCACCAAACGCATCATTCTACGCCATGAGTGACGACGAAGAAGGAGAATATGATACTATCCGGCATACAAAGACCGGCAAAGGCGTCAAGTTATTGTATTCTAAGAGCAAGGTCAGTAATGATTCAATAATTAGAACGTGATCCGCCCTTCACTCACTAACAGTAATTATACGATCAGGTCTATGTCCACCCTTCTCCCTCCGCAAAAGACAACATCGCAGGCTTCATAGCCCTCATCCAGCAAAAGCCCGTTGCCCCTCCCACCGATGTTCGCCCCTCGTCTTCCACGACCGAAGCCCGCCCTCTCTCCTCGTCCTCAACTACCTCCAAGCACAGCATAGAAGCCGCCTCCCTCCTCCTCGCCTGGGTCCCGGAGTCCTCTCTCGGCGATGCATTTGATACCTACGTCCGCGTTGACCTCTCAGACTCGTCCTCTCCTCCCAAACAAACATTCCTCGTTCCGCCGCCACCACTCTCCCGCGCCGGTGATGGTCATGCCAGTGCGGCTGGCACCTACGCGTTCGCCGTCCCCGTATCTGAGATATACAGCCTCCTGGTGCGCCCTCCCAGCATAGGATGGTGGTTCGGCAGTGTGGTGATCAACACGAGGGCCGGTAGTTCGTTCCCGGCGCTCTTCTTCCATGATTCTGAGTGCGAGAGCACGATCCTGCAGCGGAAGAAGCTTGCGCGCGAGAGCTTCGATCCGTTTGGTGACAACGGGGGTATGTTTTGGGGTGGGGATGAAGTGCTGCGATGGCTGAAGAGATATGTGACTGTCGAGCGGTCTGGGGCGGAGCCAAGTATATATCTGATTGAGCCTACTGCTGAGGATAAACTGAATTTTGGGGGCAAGCCGACGACTAGCAAGACACAGAAAGATGGTGACGATAAGGCAGATTCATCGAAGGCGCCTGCAGGGAGGAGAGACGGTGGGATGGACCCGGTCACGAAAGCGCTGAAGGAGGCGAGGTGGAACTTCTTGGAGAAGCTCAGCCAAGTGACTACATTCACCAGAAGGACGGCGCAGGCTGTGGCAGAAAATCCGAAATTGCCACCTCAAGTGCGGAGACTGATGAAGAATCCGGAGGTGCAAACGCTACAAGACGAGTTCGACAGTGCAAGGTTATACCTGGCGAGATGGGCGATGGGCATTGCGGAGCAAAGCGAAAGAGAGCGGAATCAACGGATATGGACGGCCAAGGATGTCCTGGAGATGGAGGATAGTGCAGTTGGAGAATTTGAGATTCTCGAAATGGAGGCTGGCAATATGAGCTTGAGCGACCGGCGAAAACCTGTCACACAGAAAGAGTGGGATGGTTTCTTCGATCCTCATACCGGCAGACTGCAGGTCACACCGGACGAAGTCAAGGAGAGGATATTCCACGGCGGTTTAGACCCTAACGATGGCGTGCGGAAGGAGGCTTGGTTATTCCTATTGGGAGTTTACGAGTGGGATAGCTCGCAAGAAGAGAGACAAGCCAATATGAACAGTCGACGAGATGAATACATTCGACTGAAAGGCGCATGGTGGGAGAGGATGGCAGACGGCAGTACATCAACGGAGGATGCAGAGTGGTGGAGAGAGCAAAAAGGCCGTATAGGTATATCTGCCCCTCTTCTTTGTCGATAATCAGACTGACTTGTCCCCATTCTATGGGGTTCGTGCTGTAGAGAAGGACGTTCATCGAACAGATCGCACGATTCCGCTCTTTGCTGGAGAGGACATACCTCATCCAGATCCAGACTCACCGTTTGCTGATGTCGGGACTAATGTTCATTTGGAGCAAATGAAGGACATGCTTCTGACATACAACGAGTACAACAAGGACTTAGGCTATGTTCAGGGCATGAGCGATCTCCTTGCCCCCATATATGCGGTTATGCAGGACGATGCTATCGCGTTCTGGGGATTCGTGAACTTTATGAACCGCATGGTAAGCCATTCTCAGTTGACTTATCCTTCTCCAAGGCTAATACATCACAGGAGCGAAATTTCCTCCGTGACCAGTCCGGCATGAGAACTCAACTCCTCACTCTCGACCAACTAGTACAGCTCCTTGATCCTCAACTCTACCTCCATCTCCAGAAGGCCGACAGCACCAACTTCTTCTTTTTCTTTCGAATGCTGCTGGTATGGTACAAGCGCGAGTTCGAGTGGATGGATGTGCTGCGACTATGGGAGTCGCTCTGGACAGACTATCTCAGCTCAAGTTTCCATCTTTTCATCGCGGTGGCGATATTGGAAAAGCACAGAGATGTCATTATGAACCATCTTCGAGGTTTCGACGAAGTACTGAAATACGGTAAGTGTTTAACGTAGAATTATTTTGGGATGCCGGATGCTAACGAGCATGGTGAAGTTAATGAACTCTCCAATACAATCGACCTTCAATCTACGCTCATCCGTGCCGAAGCCCTCTTCCGCCGCTTCCAGCGAACGGTCGAAGCCATCGACAAGAAGCACAACTTCCCCGCACCAAACGTACGACAACGCAAGCCAGCATCCACGGAGGATACGACCGGTGCAACTCCACAAGCTTCCGCGTCTGGCTCCAGCGCTTCTGCGGCTGCTCTACCCACATCACCAGGCTCGCCGGAAGCAGAAAAGGTGCAGGTCATTACTCCAGAGCTCCGCAAGCTGCTAAGTCGCAAGGTTGAGACTATGGATGGCAGAGAGGTTCAGAAACACGGAGGCGGCGTCGGATCATAATTTTTAGGGGTATTATATTACTTCTCTCGCTCGGATTACGGATTACTGGGTAGGGCTCAGATCGTTATGGCTACAACATCACTGCTGGGTCCTCATTGTCGAATTAGCAAACACGGGAGCTCCCTTATGGAAATTAAATGTGGAGCTTGACTGTCTTAGTTGAGTGCGGTGTACTCACTCAAGACTGATAAAACATTGGCCGCCGGGCAAACTGTAGCGCTCAATGGTGAGCCGCAATTTCACTTCAAGGTAAGTGCGACCATTTGTGAAAGTTTGATTATACTTCCATTGGAGTGTGCATAACAGTAGCAGGCCGTTGGAAAACTTGTACATTTCATTAGCTACACAAACAAGACACTTAAAACCACCGGGGAAGCCGTAACGCCTGAGTGCGAGCAGTTCTTGTCCTTCAAAGTAAGCGAGACACTCTCTGAATGCTTCATTCTACATACTTTGGGGTACATACACTCATCTCGACACAGTCAAAGCGCTAGTAGGCTGTATTAGCTATGCTGCTATGCAGGCTAGACACCAATGCCTGCGGGGCAAGTTACGGGCGAAGGGATGGGCGCCCTGACGACCGACAGCGGCAAACACCTCATGGCCGCTAAAGAAGCGGATGCTAGCTCATCTGCTTCGAGTTGAAGTGTGGTCGCCCATTACCTCTGCCATTCGAGACGTCCAATACATTGGAAGGCCGCGCTCCTAAGTGCCACCTTATTGGCGAGATCGCGCATTTTACTGCGATCCTTCTGGATCTCGTCCATGGCCTTATTGCACTCGTCCAACTAATCTTTATACGCTGTTTGCAGCCGTCTCAGATGCCTCTTTGGGCTTCTACCATCTTCTCTTTGAGAGGCGTTAGCCGCTCATCCAAACCGTCATGGCCTTTCTTCCCAGCCTCAATCTTCGTCCACATCTCCTGGTTCTGCTCATGAAGCATTGCGTGATGGTCTTGTCCTCACTTGGGTAACCTCTTCTTCCGATCGGCTTCCAAGGGCTGTGAAGAGATCATCTTTATAAAGGCTAGACATCAACTGCCAACACTGCCGGGCAGGTTGTAATGCCTAAAGGCGATCGGCTCTTGCAATTCAAGGTAAGCAAGACTATCTCTGAAGGCTTCGTTCTACATCTTTGAAAAAGTTGTACACTTTACTAGTTGTAGAGCAAGTGAAGGCGTAGGCCGGATGTGTGTGGAGGCTATGTTCAATTATACGCAGACTCGCATGATGCAGATGGGGCAACGACGCAATTGAATGAGTACCAGCAAAGGACATACCTACTAACGCCCAAGCTATCGCCAAGACATACGTACAGGAAAGTGCCAGTAAATTCGTCCAGATGTAGACATGATTAAATGTTACTACCTTCTACACAAGACGAAAGTCGTATCATCGAAATGCTTCCCAGTCAGGCTCGACGAGTCGACATCTCGTTCTTTCCTTTTTGTTTCCCCTAGTGAACAGCTCCCAAGCACTCTCAATCATCATTCGCGCCTTCTGAAGTCTTGTTAACAGAGCAGGTTCTTTGTTCTTATCGGCTGAACTCATTTACTCCTTCCCATCACTTTGGCGCTCATCTCCTTGAACAGCTTTGTCTGATGCCGACGAACGGCCGACACCTTAAGGTGATTAGGAGGCACGGAACGGTACCATAGATGACCAGGCGTCTTCGGCAGTCGTCTGCCTGAGATATCGCTGAACGGAATCAGCGTTGACCTGGCTATGATCTTCGCCCTGAGGAGAGGCACCTTGTCCGTTCACACTAGACAACGCCGAGGTATCATTGCCTATACGTGGGTGAGTGTCTCTTCTACATCTTTCAAGTTGAATGTCTCACTTTGAGGCTTCGTATCCCCGTGGGAATATTCTTGCTTGTTTGCTTCGAGAGCAGACTGGGGCTTAAGGGGAGCAAACTGTGCCCCGATCTGTCTAATGTCGTCTTCACGATTCGTCTGATTCAAAGGATAAGAGTTGCGGCTGATCATAGTGATGGCAAAGGCTGAATTGTATATGAGAAGAAATTGTATACACTATAAATTGACTGATGTACAGCTGAACACGGTACTTTTTGAGAGAAGAAATTTAGTGGGGAGAGATATCTCACCGCAAAGTGTGGAATCGTTGACCATTCATATAGAAACTTCTAATCAATTCATTTGTGAATAGGGGCACGCGAGTATTAACTGGTAGTATCTCAGCGTATTTGCTTCCGGCGGTGAATATCCCAAAACGGATTTTCACCCCGAGGCCTTTAACATGATGCCGATGGAGCGGCGAGTTAGTTAAAGCAAAGACCAATAATACCGATCCGTGAGCTGTCGTATAGGCGCAGTCCCAGACAAACTCCAATAAGGTTGTAGAGAAGCCGCAGGGTTGCCATGGTGGATCTACAGCTTTGGAAACGTGGACAGCTGGTCTGTCGGAATCCCACCCTTGGTAACAAACAGCTCAGGCGTATCGTAATACATGCTCTAGATCGACGACGGGGTGCATAAAAGATCTTGGAGAGTTGGTTGTAGACGTTTGGTGCAGTGGGTGGTTGGTTTGCTCAATTGTAAATGTAGCCATGGTGAAGACTCGATATCGGCGGATTGCAGAAAAAGCTGGAGTATTCATGTTGGACTTAGTATCGTAAATCATTGGTATCCATGAATGAGAAAGTAATATAGCTTTCCTATCGCATAGAGAAGGTAAGACTGGTGCAATGGCATGTTGTCTGTGGAAATCTGGTGTAAGATTTGATGTAAGATATTGTGCACATCTGTGGACTGTGCGGAGATATGCTGCACGAACGGTGACGACGGTACGACCATTCCCAAAGGAGCCTTTCGACGTCCTGCCAAGGCTGCGCAACCCCAGGATACAGCTGACTAGGCCGAAAACAATGAGAGGGTTGGTCGATTTCTCATTGGCCGCTGGCTAGGCGGGGTGACTGAACCAGACACCAATTATTCTGGGTACCAACGCAGTCTTCATCTAGGTGCGTTTCCCCCTAGAGTCTAGGTGGGTCCACCATTTTTGAAAACCAGACACCTCAGATGGAAATAGAGGACTACTGTACAAACGCTTGAGAATTTTCATTTCACTAGAGAATGAAAATAAGATATCCATATTAAGATTTACATAAGACTTGACATTGTGGTAAATTTTCAGATTCTCTTCACGTTTTGCTGAGCTCACCACCAAGGAGGCTGGTGTTCTTAAAGCCGTTTAGTACCGACACGAAACAATGCGGCGTATCGCGTTGAACGGAATCATCCGCAGAACTTGACGAGAGCCTCAGCTTCCATGCACTGTAAACCCTTCCTGCCTCCACTGCATTACCTGCTACCATTCCGCTTCAACCACTCAAAGTACTAGCAGCAGCACCAAACACCGACAATGGTAGGCAAAAAGTCGGGCAGAGCCCTTCTCAGGGAAGAAGGTATGCGTTACTACGGCCTCTCAATCGATCGTGAAGTTGATAATACGCAGGGCTCGCGCGAACGGACAATCACCTAGACCTGACAATATGGCCACAAGTCAACATGATCAATCAAAAGAACTACTATACGTATGTCCTTCGTCCAGAGAACACACCTGTTCGCTCAACAACACCGATGCGTACATGCGCATGTTCCCCTAACAACCCACCATACATGTATAATCGTAGAATCAATGGCTGATATTGTAATGCAGAGAGTACCTCAAGCGCGACGAGCAATACCTCGCCCTTCGCACACAAGACGAAGAGAGGAAGGAGAGCATGAAAAGGGATGCTATAAACGAAGACAAAGCAAGGTCAGGCATCGATGTCAATGGGAACGTGGTAGACGACGACGCCATGCTCCGTGTAGTGGAAGCGCATGGCTCCAAGATCATTGTCATACATCCAGGCAGTCAGAATCTTCGTGTCGGTGTGGCAAACGATGCGCTCCCAAAGACAGTACCAATGGTCATCGCACGACAGGCGAGGCAGAATGAGAGCGAAGAAAATGGGGGCGAGCCGGAGCCAAAGAGACTCAAGACGGACGATGGTGAGTGGGAGGAACCGGAGAGAATGTTTGGAGAAGAGGTAAGTCTGCACTGACGACGAGGCTATAAGCACATACTAAGCTTTTCCAGTTTTCAGAGCAATTTCAGGACATGTCATTCAACTTGAAGCAGCACATGCGTGCCAACAAGCGGCGACTCCTTCCAAACTCGAAGGAACTGGTCGTCAACTACAATAGGAGGACTACACCCGAGACAATATCGGAGCACAACGATCCCCATCGCATTGACTGGACAGAGCTTCCTCCCGATCCTCGGAAAGCTCCTCCATATATATGCGGCCATGCTGCTCTGCGCATCGCCGAACAGTCGAGGCCACGATACAAGCTATACTGGCCCATTCGCGCCGGTTGTTTGAACGAGAAGGACTACTCTCGGAAAAATGCCGTATGGGAAGACTTCTTCACAATCATTGAAGAAGCCATCAAAACACAGTTAGGCATCAAGACCCGGAAAGACTTCAAGCAATACAGCTGTGTCTTCGTCATTCCAGATCTCTACGAACGGACATACGTCACTACCATCTTAGACACGCTGATGCGCGATTTTGAGTTCAAGCGGGTCTGCTTCATGCAGGAAAGCTTAGCTGCTACATTCGGTGCTGGATGGTCTGCAGCTTGTATTGTCGATATTGGCGCTCAGAAGACATCGATATGCTGTGTGGACGAGGGCCTGTGCCAGGAAGAGTCGCGCATCAACATGAAATATGGTGGAGCAGACGTGACAGAGCTCTTCATGAAGATGATGTTATACGATCACTTTCCTTACCAGGAGATCAACTTAAGGCGACGATATGACTGGCTTCTAGCGGAAGAGCTAAAGCAGAAGTTCTGCACTGCGAACGAAGCTGAGATCAGCGTCCAGCTCTACGAGTTCCACCTGCGTGCGAGTGGGCAAGACACGAGGAAGTATACTTTCAAGACGTATGACGAGGTTATGCTCGCACCAATGGTAAGTGCTCTGGCGCAGAAGATGGATCGATCATCGATTTGACATGCTTTAGGGTTTCTTCCGCCCAACAATATTCAACAACGTGAACAAGCTCGATGGTCGCCGCAAGCTTATTGATCGCTCGTATGATATCTACGACAATTCTCCGAACGACCCAACCTCCACCGCACAAACAACAGTGCTTGAGTTTGCGGAGAAGAATCTCCCTCCGCCAATCAATGGTTCTCAGCCGAATGACGCAAGTAATGGCCTCTCTGCGCCAAGCGCAGTCACAGAGAAGCCTGCCATTGACTCAACACCTCGACCCCTCAACATCACTCGCTTGACTGATACTCACGAGCCAACTCCTCGATCATCAGCGGCAAATTCACCGCAACCAGAAGGTACCCCGCAACCTGGGCGCGCTTCTCCAGGCCCAGGCGCGGGAGATGCACTTGGAGGACTCAGTGGCACATCGGCAGATGCTGCAGCTCAGAAGACCGCACAAGCTGAGCACCGTGACCGCATTCTCCCTCTGATGCCGCTCGACGTCGCAATCCTCGAATCTGCCCGCCAGGGCCATCGAGGCGATGATCGAAAGGCGCGTGACTTCTACGGTGGCATTCTGCTCGTTGGTGGAGGGGCCAAGTTCCCATACTTCACGAGCATGCTTGAAGAGAGGCTAAGAGGACTGCTCCCTGGCTATCCAAAGGAGATTCTGATTGGCGAAGTGCCAAGAGAGCTGGATCCGATGTTGGTTGTGTGGAAGGGCGGAAGCGTATTCGGAAGACTCAGCTCGAGTGGCAATGATAGCTGGGTGCATCAGAGAGAATACAATTTCCTGGGCAGCAAGCTGCTGGCACAGAAGTGCATGTGGAATTGGTGAAAGAGTGTACGGAGTAAAGGCGGCGCCGATTTAGGATATCAAAAGGCTCGTGACTCAACACAAATCTTGTACACAACTATTACTAGAGATTTATAGTAAAGTTTATTATTGAATCTTCTTCGACCTCACATTTGTTGTTCCAATTTCCTCTCTTAGCGAATCCCAGCCAGCCAGCCCTATATTTCTTGGCACTAGCCTTTCGACATCCGCAATTCTTTTGCGACGCGACCCTTTCACGCAACTTCATTCTCACTTCGCCGCGCGCTGAACAACAAACGCGAGAGAAACCGAAAGCATTCGTCCAAGATGACGTCTTCGGCAGCGCGACCAGATCGCGGCTACCACCAGGACTACATTGCGCGCATTCGTTACTCGAATGCTCTACCTCCACCACCGAATCCTCCAAAGCTCCTCGACATTCCAAACACTGGCCTCGCAAGCGGACAGTACACATCTGCTGGTTTTGCGTCGCGTCTTCATCGTGAACAGCCTCTCAATATTGAAGCGGATGCTGAGATGGGAATGCACATTGACCTCGTCGGCATTCCTGGAGTGTTCGAGGGAGACGAATCTGGTGCGTACAATCCTTTCTTAAAGAAATTGCAATCCAAACTGGAAGACCATGTATCTCATGTTCTCTTGTAGCCATCAATCCGTCCACGGACGTAGTAATTCCTCCTCAGGACCGAGCGCTTCTCCGCCCACTTGCATCTCTCGGCAAACCCACCTCCAGCACAGCCGGTATCTCCTTCCTGCGGCGCACTGAATACCTCACGTCCTTATCTCACACTAAGCCTCATAATGCCTCGGCCGCGTCCGGGCTGCGTAATAATAAAGCACCGCAACGGAAGAAGCGGGTGGACGCCAACAAGGAGGAACCTCTCCAGATTGCGAAGGGTATCGTGAAAGGTTTCGACGTCGCATACCCAGCCGACGCGTACACTGGGCCTGATGATGGTACACACATTCGTGGTGCAGAGATTACAACGGCAGAGAAGGAAGCCTGGGCACGACCCCGGCATCCAAGGAAAGGCGACGCCGTGCGGCTTGTCGATTCTTACCCACTGCTACCAGACTGGGACGCGATACCGCAAACTCAGGATGGCGTGCCGTCTGCATTCGCGACCTTCAAATTCATCACGAACCCGACTGGAAAGACCGACTCCTACGACGAGCGACTGGACGTTGCGATTTTGAGGCAGAGAAACGAGCTTCCTGAAGAGGAACGTGCCATTATGGCTGAGAGGAACGCTGCCTACGAGAAGGATCCGGTGAACAACGACAGATATCTACCCAAAGCCGAATACACGTTCTTCTTGCCAGATGAAAGCACAAACGTCAGAGGAGTTAAGAGGAAGTTCGACGTCTTCGATCCAGAGAAGGACGATGATGCACTGTACGGGACAACAGGAGACGACGACGACCTTGGTCTTGGCGAAGAGAAGACGAGCTTCAGATACAATAACATCAGAATCTACTCGACTTACCAACAACGTGTCAACTTGGAGGACCCTTACGAGTGTGTCGCGATTGCGTTGCACGATCCCGAGGACGAATCAAGGCTGGAGAAGGGGGCTTACTTCTACCCCATCGCGCAACAGAGCAACATCAGGCAGAAGGGTAAGAAATTCGATATGATCAAGCAGAGACCGGCGGACGAAGGAGAGGAGCAAGAGGAGGACAAGTGGGATGGCATTGACATCAAGGTCAGAGACCTCGATGAAGAGGAACAGGAGCAGTTGGTTGATGAGAGGGCAGCGTATGATGCCACAGAGTAAAGTTCTGCCTTGATTCGAGGTCTTCTTCCATGCATTTAGCGTGGCGTTTGTTTCCGCTGCAGTTTGGATGCTCTTTTTGCGGGCAGCTTAGCAAATTGGAGAGCTGAGCTAATGTCAAATTTTGCTTTCCGAATTCGTTATTGCTGCATTCATTTTATACATCCTCGCCCCACTCATACTGCACCTTCGACCCTTCCGATGGCTCACCCTCATCTGCATCGTCATCGTCATCTTCCTGCCCGAGAGGTAGTAGTTCCCCGCCCATTAAAGTCACAACATCCATCTCAGTCACCGGCGTCTGACGTGGCCGTCTACCGTGCTCCGGAACCTTCGTCTTCAAGAACATTGCCAGCAAGCCAATATCATAGATGACTTTCAACACTGCACCGATCACGAAGCCAACCCACCACTTCTTTCGATCGATAAGGACACCCGTAATCAGCGGACCTGCAGCCTGCCCTAGTGTCTTTACGAGGTTGATGGTTCCCATGACGGCTGTCCGCTCTTCGGGGAGAAATACGGCGGCCACGAAGGCAGATCGAGGCGCTTGGTCCATCGAATTGAACGCAGCGCGAAGTATGATGAGGACGGCAAGGGCGAACCAGGATTGTGCGAGGGGAATAAAGCCAAGTAAGATTGCGCCTGGTAAGTGGGTAAAGACCATAGCTTTGACAAGGCCAATCCGCCGTGCTACAGAGGCGGAGAAGAGGTTTGAGATGGAAGAGGCGAACCACATTGCTGCCATAATATTACCCAATCGATGATGCACAAAATATCGGAACTGTTCATGTCAGTGTCTCGAGAGGTCACCAGATGCAATGACACTTACACGCCAATTCGTGTACATCGACATAAGCGTCACCGGCAGCATACCGGATGCGAAAGCATTAACGGCGAATAGCATGCAGAGCTTAATAAGTATACCCTTGCTTTCCTTTGACAGCTTTGTCTTCAGCGGCTTGGACGCCATTTCGAGTGCTGACACTGTCGTCTTCGCAACCGACGACCTTCTACCCTGCAGTAGCGTTGTACTTTCGCTCTCCATTGTCTCTTCAGGCTGTATATCGGCCTCGCATGCTTCGGTCAGGCACAGCGTCAGTATGGCCTTTATCACTCCGATAGCCGCGTACATCCAGAAGATGTGAGGGAATGCGGCGCTCCATTTCACATCCCATATTGTACGGATTGCGTAGGCGAGCCAGCCGCTCGCTGCGAGACCGCAGGCCATGCCAAAGGTGGATAGGACCGCATACCACGCGTAAATATCAGTGCGGGTTTCGATCGGGGAGAGTTGGGCGAGGATTGATTCCTATAATATGGTCAGTACCGACGCGAAGTTCGTGATGTGTATCTTCTACCTCTACAGCACGGAAAGGCCCAACTTCATGAGCGCCTGGACTGATGACGCCAATGATGGCGGCGAGCACGAGGAGCCAGTACATCCTCGTCAACGCGAACACCGTCCCAGAAAATGCCATGAGGAGCGATCCAACGAAGAGGACACGCCGCCGGCCAATCTTATCAGCAGCTAATGTGAGCAGAAAGCTTATTGCGGCATCCCCAAGTAAAGTCAAGGTCATGAAGGTGCCGATTTGCTGGCCTTTGACGCCGTTGGTCCAGAGGAAGATCGCGAGGATGAGAGCTACTGCTCCGTACGCGAACATTCGGAGAAAGCGACATAGTAGGATCAGATGTGTGTCTCTATCCGCGTGGAAGAGAGTTTTGAAACCAATCTCTCGGTTGACCCATTGAAGGGCCGGTCCGAAGAAGGCCATATTGAGGATTGATATTGATAATCAGTGGAGCTTCAGCTTAATATTGAGAACTGAGACAAAAATCAATAGACACAGGACCCCTAAATTTCGAAATATACATGAAATACACCAGGTAACAGAATGTACGAAAAGATGCTGAAGTTGGAAAGAAGCTTTCCCATCACACGTGGGAAATAAACCGCATTTTGGGAAATGGGAGCCTGCCGATAAGGCAGGATTTCGACCGTGAGGGGCACTTCCTGTGCTAGGTAAGCGCTGTCTGCTTTCCAGACCATCATCCAGTTGTCATGACTGCTGTTCTCGGCGTTGTGAGAGGTTCTTCGAGAAGCTTGGTGGAGGGGGGCACATATGCAAGTCGACGATCGGGCAAGCTTCCCGAGTGTATGAGTGGTGCGAACGGATAAAACTCCGCCGTTTGACGGATGGAAACGGCAGTATTTATGCCGGAGATACCGTATGTACAGGCATAACCTCGAATGTCTGTTGGCGATATTTTAGTGGTGTTTCGGTTTGAAAAGCATGAATATGCAATAATGGCGGACATGAGCAATCGCTGAATCAACATAGAATTTTCAAGTAAAATTTACGACACTACCGCTTTCGCGTCGCCTTTATACAAGTAGGTAATGCAGAAAGCTTCCAATCCACGGCTCATTTCGAACTCTATCCTCGCTTGTCCGAACGAGGAAAACGGAGCGTTCCAGAGCCGACGATGGCCAATACAAGACTTCTACAACCACCCTCAATTCAAAGGCAAGTCGAACATCAAGTTGTAGGTGAAGATTAGAAGCTGTAAAGATGTATAGATGTTTTCCTTGGCATAGGCTGTTCACATGTTTCACCATAGGAGTATCGAATGGGGGGCTCAGGGGTCAGAGCGTTTATCTGGAAAGATACGGCTTATCATCGACGTCGTTTATTGCCCTTTACCGCTCTGAAACAACCCTTTTAAGCTTATCCAACGCAGGGATCACTTCTTTTCAGAACCCTTTTCAAATAAGCAAGCTGTCTTCAGTCGAGTTTGCCTGTGTCCGCGGTCGATCTTGCTGACGTGTGACGCGTCTTGAACATAGCGATCCCTATAGAAATCTATCTTTCACACTCTCTTTCACTCCCATTTAGCCCCGGAGTCGCTCCACGATATGTTCCATCGAAATGGAAGAAGATAATGATGGCTCCAGCCATGAACTACATCCGCTCAGGCTCGCATCCCTTGGGTCAAGGAGTAGTGACAGCTTCGAAAAATCGCCGAGACAATCAGAAGAAGACGCGACTTCTCCAAGAGTCATTTCAGACCGCAACGTAGAGAACGATGTGCTCCCCGAAACAGCAGCCCAGGGCCGGAATCTAGGCTGGTACAGCGCCTATATCATCATCATGTCTTCGGTCATCGGAAGTGGGATCTTTGCAACCCCAGGCACAATCGTCAACTCTGTCGGAAGCATAGGCTTAAGTCTAGTCCTCTGGGTCCTAGGTGCCATCGTTTCATGGGCTGGACTGGCTGTTTATCTTGAGTACGGCTGCATGCTACCACGATCTGGAGGTTCGTGATGTCCTCGGACTGGTTTCTGATGCTTCAGCTTACCCCTTAAAGGAGACAAGGTCTATCTCGAATTCACGTATCGTCGACCGCGCTTCTTTGCTTCCACTGTATTTGCAGTGGTCGCAGTGCTCATGGGCTTCACAGCGAGCAATTGCATCATCTTTGGAGAGTACGTAGATTTCGCGTTAAGCACTGAGGCACATCCGGCACTTCGGAAATGGCTGTCAGTGGGCCTGCTCACAGCTGTAACTATCATGCATGGATGTTTCTACAAGGCAGGCATCCTCGTGCAGAATACGGTCGGGTGGATGAAGGTCGGCTCGATTGCGTTAATGGTTCTCGCCAGCTTCTTCGTGGTACTCTTTGGTTCCCATCAAGACTCCACCACTACTTCGCCTTCCGACAAGTCTTCTTGGAGCATTTTATGGCAAGGATCGAATTGGAACTGGGGCGTTGTTTCCATGGGCTTTTTGGAGGTCCTCTACACCTACGGCGGACTCGAGACGGTCAATTCCGTCATGAACGAAGTTAAAGATCCAGTCAAGACGCTCAAGTCGGCGGCACCGGCGGCGTTGGTCTCCATAGCGGTACTCTACATCCTGATCAATGTCGCAATATTCTCGGTCGTTCCGATCGACGAAATCAAGCGGGACGCAGAGTTGGCGGGAGCATTGTTCTTCGAGCGCACATTCGGCTCGACCGTCGGGAAAGTGTTTTTGCCTCTCATGGTGGCATTCTCAGCATCTGGAAATGTGATGGTCGCCACTTTCGCCCTTGGTCGTCTCAATCAAGAAATTGCGAGGCAAGGTTTCTTACCATTTGGGCGAATTCTGGCCTCGAACAGGCCATTCAATGCACCTCTAGCCGCATTGATTGTTCACCTCATCCCATCGATCCTGGTGATTACCATTCCAAGCGGGAACGTCTACAAGTTCATTCTGGATGTTCAGGGGTACCCTTTCCAGATCCTGACGGTTGCGATATCAGGCGGATTGATTTTGCTGCGGTTCAAACGACCCGATCTAGCACGTCCATATAGAGCGTGGATCCCTGCAGTTTGGTTCAAAATTGCTCTTTCTTTCGCATTTCTCGTCGCTCCTTTAGTGCCTCGCGAGAGCAAAGACGGAGAGTCGTGGATTTCGCAAATTAGTTATGCTCTGGTCGGCATTGCAATGTAAGTCTGCCGTCATCTGAATCCGGCCAAAGCTAACGAACTTCAGCTTCGCTTTCGCCGTCCTGTATTGGTACGTTTGGACAATCCTCTTGCCAAGAATTAAAGGGTATGAGCTTGAGGAGATTGTTGAAATGCTAGAGGACGGAACGACCATATCGAAACTCGTGAAAGTTCCAAAGCGTGTAAAATAGAATTTAATCATACACCATGCAAGCTAGACCAAACCAAGGCTCAAGGCCACAACATGTATTAGTATCGCATGTACTCCGTAACGTCCGAGCCACGTTTTCCTGTTCTAACTCGTCAAACCCAGAGCCAGGAGATAATCAGTTAGTTTCATTTTCCGGACTTTGACTTCTTCGTCTCCTTGCTCCCTCGCTCTTCGTCCGCTTTTCTTTTCTCCGCAACTCTTGAGCTCTTCCTTGTTCCCTCCTGCGTTGGCTTCCTCGCCGCTTTCGACCTCTTCGGCTTCATTTCTCCATTGATCTTATCCGAAGCCTTTTTCGAAGTGTTCGCTTTTGGCTTATTCGTCTCCTTTCCCGAATCTTTCATTTCCTTCTCCTTCTTGCCATCGCTCTTCGGTTCAGGGGCGCCTTTCTTCGGCTCATTCTTTGATCCAGGATCGTTCTCATAGCTACCGCCTTTCTCTTCGTATTTCTGTGATAGCTTCGTGGCCTGCAATCGAGTTAGCGATGTTTGGATGAGGTCCAATTCCGCAGTGTGGAAACATACCTTCCAAGCTGACCATTGCCCCTTTCCGCCCCCGTCTTTATTCGTCTCGTTCTTGATGTCCTCCTTGATTTTTTCCCGGAGGTTTGGGTCCGTCGGGTTTCCTTTCGATGATGGCATTTTCGATGAGCGCGCAGCACGAAAAGCGAGTTGCTTGTTAGCTGTATTTCACGAGGTTTGTCGCGCGAAAGCCTAATCCTCGCGAGAGCATACACAAAGATGCATTCCTGCGGTCTAAATTTAAATTGTCCCGACGCAGGTACGCCTCATGACCTCATGACTTTTGTGGTGGACCGACAACCAGCTCAGTCGAGGCTTCTTCCACCAAACTGTACATAACTCACTCGTGCCATATAGGATCACAGAATGTTATTAAGGTCCAAATGATTGAGACAAACAAAATATAAAAATCGGGTTGCACGATTTGATGCCAAGATCTTTCAAAACGCGACGAACTCACGATATCACGTGTCAAAAGGTTAACCTCACTTCATCCTTTCCCTGAGATTCAGACAGCTCTTGATTGACGCCTCGGATAGAGAAATCGCGACAACATGACAGTCGGACGAACCTCTGGTGTCCATGAGACTCGACGTTTCTGTTTGATGAATGATCGGCCTTAACCTCATCTAATATCGTAACCACTACCGTAACCTTCTCCAAGCGGCCGCCTCTTCTCCCGACTCGCCCCCATCACTCCAAGCCGAGCACTTCATCGAATTCCAGATGGGAGATGCGAATGCACATGTGCATATCGCCTCCGTCGAAAGAGGCACTGGATGAACGATTTCAAGCAAGGATCCCTCCCCACGTGTGATGTTCATTGGTTCCTGGGTGTGCCCCTGCAGCTTGCTTTTTGGCGACTAAAAGCAGGCTTAAGCAAGCTCCACCAGCCAATTCTTGGATATCACCAAACATATCGACGAAACAGAGCATGGCCTTTGTTAAACAGCGCTTGCCATCCCTTGGAGGGACAATGGTGTCGGCCTGTCGGTGCGCGATGACCACAGCGGCGCTATTTACTACCCTCCAGGTTCGCCTCGTACACGCGTAAGTGTTTCAATAAAGGCTCTATATACAGTGCACCAAAGGTAGGCTTCATGGTGGGTGGGCGACTCTGTTCCCGAGTAAGCTGTTCTGACGAGATTTCTATCGTTTTCATTGTAATCATGGCCTTCGTTTTAGCATTTCCGTTCAAAATATACTTCCTGCTCCTCACTTTTACTTCGTGTACACTTGCTGCCGCAGTAGCAGTCAATGTTCGCGCATTGGACGCATATGCGCCTGTTTCTGCGACATGCCCTTCCGGCTCTCTCGTTCGCCCAGCTACAGGCCTCTCCTCGTCAGAAACTAGCTATATAGCAAGTCGAAAGCCGAAGGCATCTTCCTCCCTCTCCAGCTGGCTCAAGAAGACCAATTCCGGGTTCAGCACGACCAATCTTCCAACACTGGTCTTGACCACCAGCGGTGGCGGCTACCGCTCACTGCTATCTAGTGCCGGTGTCGTTCAGGGCCTAGACGCCCGAGACAGCAATGTAGGGACGAGCGGAGTCTATCAGGGCCTTACATACCACGCCGGTCTTTCTGGTGGTGGATGGTTGCTATCTTCCATCGCTGGGAACAACTATCCCACAGTGACCAATCTCAAGACTACATTGTGGGAAACAGCATTTCAGGACAGCTTGCTTTTGCCAGACAATATCCTTGCCGCAGCAGCCCTGACACAGATCACCCTTGACATTACCGCGAAGGAAGCCGCCGGGTTCAATATTTCCCTGACTGATCCGTATGGACGACTCCTTTCTTACCAACTACTCAAAGGAACAGACGGTGGCGTTGCGACGCGTATGTCGTCGATCACAGGATTCTCAAACTTTACCAGCTTCAATGCTCCGTATCCGATTATCAGCTCATTGGGCGTGAAGACCTGGGAAGGAGAGTGCCAGCCTGGCCCTAACGCCACGCAGTATGAATTTCACCCGTACGAATTCGGCTCTTGGGATTCTGGTGTTTCTGCATTCATCAAGACTCCGTACCTGGGCACCTCTCTGAATAATGGAGCTCCAACTGGAAGCAGTTGCACGATGAATTTCGATAATCTAGGATTTATTCTCGGTACTTCGTCGAACTTGTTCAACACCATTTGCAAGGCCCCTCCGAGTGGAACGTCAAACTACACCGAAGTGCTGACGGAGATCCTTGACAAGCTTGAAGAGGTGACAACGGAAGACCTCTACGCTCTGTATCGAAACCCGTTCCGAGGCTACTCACGATCTAGTCTCGTCTCTGCCCAGTCTGAACTGCATCTCGTGGATGGTGGAGAGGCATTGCAGAACAATCCAATCTGGCCATTCATCCAGAGCACCAAGCGCGCAGACGTGCTCATTGTCAATGACAACTCCGCAGACACGAGCAATAACTTTCCCAACGGCTCGGAGATTCTGACGACCTATGTGCAAGCGCAAGCTACTGGTCTATCTCGGATGCCATTCATTCCCTCAGTCGACACGTTCATATCTCAAGGTCTCAACAAGCGAGCCACATTCTTCGGCTGCGATGACAATAGCCAGCTTACCATAATTTATCTCCCGAACACAGCATACACATACAACAGTGGACAGAGCACTGCGAAGTTGGAGTACACTGTGGCGGAGACTGACGCGATGATTGCGAATGGCGTGCAGATTGCGACTCAGAACGGTACGTCAGGTTGGCCAACATGTCTTGGGTGTGCGATTGTGAAGAAAACGGGTGGAACGCTACCATCTGCTTGCACTGCGTGCTTTAATAAGTATTGCTATAGGCAATCGTAGTCCCTAAGGTTTGCTTTCATAAGTTGTCGGAGAAAGACTTTTTACTTAGTACATATGAGCAATGATCTGTAGAAAATACATAATAATAACAACATTATAAGACAAATACACAGACCACATTAATGAAACTTATCCATGATTGGCGTGCTCGTTTAAAGCCACCGCAGCAGCCGAATGAAGGAGCTATTAGGAATCTCGGGAACGACAGCATCACCGGGAAATCGAGTAGCTCTAGGGGCCTAAAGCACCTAAAGTTGGGTACCATGACATCCACGTCCGTCGCTCCCGGGTGCCAGCCCTCGGGAGTTCGGAAACCTGTGCACTGTTCTAAATTAGGAAAGCGCTCTGGCCCCTTAAACAACGTCATCCTGGTCGGCACGACCGCAGCTCCACCTCGAAAGCTAGACCCTCGAGATTCGACCTCAGCCTCAAGCTCATGAATGTTTGCCTAGCCTCACCTCTCTTTCTCTTTCATATCCCCCTTTAACATCATCGACCTCTTTCACCTCCCTCGCCTCGAAAATGTCGGGCATGCTCAAGCGCAGCTACACGCTCACCAAAGAGCGCTTCGAGAACGTCGACCTCAGCGAGAGCAGCGCGTACGTCTCCAACCTCTACCGCAAAGCCTCCAAGAGCACCGCTGCCGCGGCCGTCGCTGCAAGACAAAATGTAGCGCAAGCATATACCGCTGCGTCTCCGCACGTCGGAACCGCGAGAGACAATGTCTTCTCGACCACCACGTCGCTGTGGTCGAATGCAATGTCCTTTGCTCGAGGATGGTACGACCCCGCCAGCTGGAACCCACAGATCAAAGCTACATTGACGATGGTTGCTGGAGCGCCGTTTCCAAGAGTTGGTCATTCGCTGGCAGTGGTTAAGGGCCGAGCGTATATCTTTGGTGGAGAGAGGAATCCAGGCCAACTGGCGAACAATGACATGAACGTCGTATTCCTACCTGCCTACGAAGGACAAGAAGTCGACTACACCAGCATACCCGCGCGTTCCCTCGAGAGTGGTGGCGCCATCCCCGCAGCACGAAAGGGCCACGTCGCTGTCGTCATCGGTGACGCGATCCTCATCTTCGGCGGAGAGCTCTCAGACCCCAATACCGAGACAGAAAAAGAAGGACGAGTCTGGATCTTCGACACCTCCTCTAACGCCTGGACCTATCTCGACCCCGCACCCGAGACGCCCTACCCAGCGGCCCGACACGGCCACGCGGCGGCGTCGTCAGAGCTCCCTGAGCCCCGCGATACCGCCGCCAAACCCGACCGCGATATCCTCCCCCAGCAACCCCCAGAAGCTGGAGAATTCCCTCCCGAGCCTGCTGACATCGCGAGCTGGGGCACACTCTTCATCTATGGCGGTATGGCGCTGAAGAAGAATGCTGATGAGGAAGGGAAATCCGAACTACTCAACGATGCGTGGGCGTTCGACCTGCGCACCAAGACTTGGTATCCGATGCCGCCACCTCCGGGTCCCGCTAGGACAGGCGCGAGCCTCGTTTGCGTCGGGAACACGGTGTGGCGGTTCGGTGGGTTCGATGGGCAGAGCTATATCGGTGATGTGGTGGACAAGCTGGACGTGAGCGGGCTGTGGAGTTTCGGCTCGAGGGGCAGTGCATTGGGCGAGCTGGCATTTGCGAGCGGGCTTGGGGAGTGGGAGAGCTCGCCGTATGTCGCTGGACCTATCGCTAGGGCTGATGCGGGGGCGGTTGAGGTCGTTCTCGGTGGACGTGGGTATGTTGCGTTGGTTGGCGGACAGGGAAGGGGTAGTAAGGGCAAGGGAAAGGAGACTGCAGAGGGACAGACGGAGGCGTCTGGCGAGGACGATTCAACGAGGGTGTTCGATGATATCTGGACGTTTAGAGTCCAGCCATTGCGGGCTCGCTCGACTCAAGTAAAGAATCCGGACGACGAGCAGCAATTGGCGCCGGAGCTGGCGGAGAATTCGTGGTCACACGCAGAGTATCAGCATATTGACAATGAGGGGGATGTCAAGAAAGACGACGAGTCGATCGAGGTGATGAACCAGTTCAGGTCGCTGCGCAGACGTGCAGGCTTTGCAGCCGCAAAGGGCAGCGAAATTGAGGGATCCAGCTTCGTGGTGTGGGGCGGAGTGGACGGTAGAGGCGCGGTCAGGAGTGACGGCTATATGGTCACGATTGAGACTTGATGCGATGCTCCTGGGAGGGATAGGAGAGTCTAATTGGAGCGTTTGGTCTGGCGTTGTGCTCGTTTTATACATTTCCTTATCGGAAGTAACGATCGATACAGTACAGATGGTCTAGCCGATTAGATGGCCACAGCTCATGGGGAGCATCAATGGAAACAATTTTCCATTGTTGGTAACACGACTACTCGCAGCCTTGTTCTCTTGCAAATCGCAGATCTGCCGTATCTCGTCTCGAGAGTGACAAAAGATTTGCCGCCAGACAAGCTGTCACACTCAAAGGCGATCAGGTCCTACACTTCAAGATGAGCGAGACTATCTCTGAAAGTTCAGTTGTACGTTCTTCTGGGTGTACTGAGCAATAACGAACCATTTGGAAACTGTCCGCTCTTTCAAAGTCTCTGCCGATAACTTTGCCCCAGTCCGAACCGTAACTTTCTGCGCCGCAGTGGGTCGTCCAAGTAGCATGAAGTGGCTTTGCTTGTAGCCTCGCAGTTTATCCTTAAGAGGTTATGATCGTAGCTTTGCCTTTACTTTCCCCTTTCCACGCGGTTCGATGCGGGATCGTAGAGTACTCAGATCGACATCGTAGCCCTAGGTCTCAGCAAGTCGCTTCTTTAATTACAGAGGCCATGTGAGGTATTGCGCCACCCGAGTCTAGTGACGCTGCACTGGCTGTTACCGGTTTACATATCGGCACATCGTAGGCTTGCTGTTGGCAGAGGCCCTGCTTCGCGGTGCTCTTATCATGCTAGATGCAAACTCTTGTACTAGGATTAGAGGTTTGTAATTGCTGAGAACAAGTGGATATCCCATCTTCTTTGTATCTCGATTCCGTTCGGGCATGAGCGGCGGCCGAGTTGCCTCTGGAACTTGCGTCTGGCAATTGAGCCTGCGTTGGCTGACTGAGCAAGTTCGCAAACTGGTATGCCGGACCTGGTATGTACGAGCGAAGTTGAACATGCCTGCTCAATTTGAGACATCTCTTGCTGAGCTAGAGTATTGGAACGGCCAGACCGTCTAATGTCGTATAGCGATAACATGAGATCTGATTATTGATTATTCCGACAAGTCTGAGAGATCCAATAATGTGGACCATACAATGTCTCGTGCTTTATTTGGTTTCAAATGGTCTTGGGTCATAGAACAATGAGAGCATACAACCTTTGTCAACATTCAATCATGCACATACATGTAGTCAGTCGCGGTTGAGGAAAAGGACGTGAAACAGGGATCGCATGAGAAAATATTGATAGCCCTTCCAACCGCCATTGCACCGCCACATTACCACCATCAACTGAAAAATGTGAAATCAAAATATCAATTGCAAAAATTATTTGCCAAAGCGTAGTTATTTCCAGGCCCCCCAAAAAATATCAAAAAAGAAATGAACATACAACAGGAGGGATTCCCACGTGGTCACCCACCGTAGTACTAACTTCCCGCTTCGTGGCTTGAGTAAGGTCGATCGGACGAGAGGCCCTATTTTCCACGAGCTATGGTCGTATGTGCTAGACCGTCGTCCAAACATTAAATATAAAGGAAAGAAAATATTTAGCAACCGCCACTTCCAGCAATTATTCCGTTCAATGCGGAGGAATAACCACGAACAGCCTAGAACAACAACATGTAACTAATCCAATTTCGAGGGCATCCTTCGAGCATCATGAGCCCTTTCTGACTTATTTGACTTCTCTACTTCCCCAAAGTTTGCATGCGCTATATAACTTTACGCAGTCTCTCGGCAAAATATCGAATCGCAAATACCGTCGAAGATCTCTATCCTCTTGACTCGAGTAGCCACCCTAGAAGGATTTCGTGGCTTTTGCTTACTTCGCAGCCCCCAAACTCCGATATGCGCCCTCTGCGTTACCCACTTCCAGAGAGCGCAGCATCTTCTTCGACTATGGAATACGGTTGATCATTCAGCCTGAAAAGTAAAGACCACCTTCAAACATCGGCCAAGCGGAGAGCAGAAGAAAGCCGTCGTTCGAATGCTGCGCAAACTCGCCACGTATCGAGTGTCGCCGATCGCAGGAGACTGAGTTTTGCTGGTTGCTTCTCCAATCGTGACGTAGCTAGCTGGAATTTCGTCTACGCCGGACAATAGTTCACGCTTAATGTGAGTCTATCTTGCTCCATCGATCTCGCCAAAGCCCTTTGGAGTATGTGGCTCGTATGGTCGCATAATCTTGAGTAATGCAGTCAGGGGTAGCAAGGCAATAATATAGATATCACGCAGATGCTCAACCTCAATGTATCAAACTTTGCTAACATGTATCATGTATTTCAGATCATAATCAGAATGGAGACGACGACGTTTGACGAGGACGGCGATGTCGCCCTCCTCTTGGACCAACAGCCCAACCAAACGTACGGAAAGCGATTCGTGGTGTCTTCCAAAGTCCTGAGTCTTGCAAGTCCCGTGTGGAAAGCAATGTTCAGTGGCAAATATCGAGAAGGTGCTAAATCTGAAGACATCCCATTTCCTGATGACGATCCGTGGGCACTCGCTTTTATGTTGAACCTTGCTCACCTCAGATTCGCTTCTGTTACGGACCCAACGCCCCTGGAGATGGTGAAGATTGCTGTGCTCTGCGACAAGTATGACCTCGTTTCCCTGTGTCGATTTCATGTCGACGGCTGGGTACGGAGGCATCGCCCAACGGTTGACGGTGACCCTGTTCGGTACACCGGGATCATCTTCTTCGCTTGGGTTTTTGGTTATGCAGAATGGATGAGAGCTCTATCACATAATCTGATAATCAATCGTCCGATTTTGCCAGAGTTCATCACATATCCTTCGCAGCAGCAGGTCTTGCCTCCTGGCCTATCTGGTAAAATCCTTTCTCTCTCGAATCTCAGCCCAGTAAAGATGCGCTGACACGCTTCAGATCTCATTGACAAGGCCGTCGAAGACGTCATGACCAGGCTCCTTGCGTGCGCATACCGAGCTTACGAGCAGATGGCAAGAGGACAGGCCTGCAAAAGACGGTTCAATCAAACTTGCAATTTCTACCTTCTGGGCGCATTCACGGTGGCCGCAGGCAAGCTCAGCATTCATTTCAACCTAGCCACAGGATGCGCGGAAAGAAAACCCGGGGGTGAAAGCGTGTCCAATCTAGCAACGTGGTTGCGAGATATCAACGTCGACCCCATTAGCGATGGAGAAGGCGGAGGATATGGACTCATCGAGTACAATAACCGGCACAGCAATTGTCATACTCTCAACGACCTGAAGCTGGACGTGCTTCGTGTTATGGACAGCGTTCCGGATGTGCTTCAGGACCATCACATCGAGCATATGAAGATTCAGGCGAAGAAGTTGGGAAGATAAAAGAAGAGGATTGGAAGATTGGAATCAACATTACAAGATTCCATTGCCTTATCATGGCAACGGAATGGAAACCACCTTTGGCAGAGAATGGCGGTAAAGCATTGTGCTGCTTGTTCCGCAGAGACTTTGAGAGCACTCCAGCCTGTACACGGATGCCGGTACGAGAAGGCTAGAGCTGTTCACAACCGAGCCGCTCGGGCGCACTTGTGATTGACTGGATTGGGCTTAACGAAGCCCGGTATTCTTCGCGCTATGTATTTGGACACTGCAATCCTCGCTCAGTCGGCCGTCGCGGTATTCTGTCCGATCCACGTTGTTCTAGGTAGCGATATCATGAAAGGTCCTTCAAAAAGAGAATCTAATAAGAATGAGATCGACGTTGATGAAACTCGTGCGTCGCTAAGTGACTTGAATCTTTCCAATGCTGTCCGTGCATGCTGACGCACAGATGTCACGGTACTCATCGGACGGCCGATGCAGACACAATTCCATGTCACTGTACATTAAGCGCTTTACACATGAATCAGTCATCGATATTGTCAGCACTTACACTATGAGTCGGTGAGTAACGTTGCAAAGGCAGCTGGTAACAGGAATGCCGAAATATCCAAGACGGCGCGCTGCTCGCAATGAAACCCGCGAACCGTGCAAATCTGAACATCTTCTCTCGCGCGATAACGTTGTAGCACTCTTTTACCTGAGGTTACATGGCAAATAGTGTACTCTTCTGTCAAATCAACAGGCTGTTCACGTGGCAGGGCAGTATGCGATTGCATCGTACGAGCTCTATCCATGCTAACCACCAATTGGCACCCGCGGTTTTCACTGTGATATGAATGGCAATTTTGAGGATTTTTCTGGATATTGCCTCAAGAGAGTTACAGTTGACCCTATTCTGCCCGCCAACGCCGTTCGTACGCTGTTGCCAAAGCCGTGAGCATCCTCCGCTCGCTGAATGTGAGATTCGTTCTCAATTTTTCGGACCTACTTCCAAGCGGCCTTCATCGTCGCCTCAACCCAGCCCGCCAAATCCAGCTGCTCCTTGATCTCCCACTTGTTCAGCAAGTTAACGCCATGATCGTTGTGCATCAACTCAGAGTCATCCCAGAGCTCGAGATCAGGAGGAAATGATTGCACCTCTAAGACTATGCACTTGAATTCCGTTAAGTTGAAATTCGCCAACTGGAAAAGTCCTGTACAGCCGACAACTTCTTGTGCTTGGAGCAGCCTGCCGGAAGCGAGAGGGCGAACGCGTCGTCAAGGTCCCGACGGATAACTCCTCTTGAGCGGAGGTCATCAAGGTCAAGACCAAGCTTCTGTATTGTTCGGCCCAAATACTTAGGACATGACAAGACAACATTCAGGGTCCGAACGCGATTTAACTTCTTCATCAGAGCGAGGCATAGCTTTTTCCAGAGTTTGATATCATTTACAATCCTCAGGTCCATTAGAAGGCGGACAGATTGCAATTCGTAGCTGGGCGTCGAACAGACGAAGTTGTGAAAGAGCTTTAGATTGTTGAAGGTGAAAGAATTATTGCTCCAAAAGATGACACTTGCTTCGTCGCATACTGCGCGGCAGACTTCAAGCAATGAGACACAGGGAGGGTCGGAGTGAGGTTGAAGAGTAATGTTGCCATCGTATCCGGTCCGAAACGGGTCCTCCGAGAAAGTGCATTTGGCCGCCTCCAGATGTTTCGGCAACCAGCCTAGGCGTCCAGCATCTTCAACGGACCCAGCACGGAAATTCGTGTACGCGACTTCAGCAGTGTTCTTGTCGCAAACGGCATAAGCTGAATGACCGGTATATGTCGGATGCACGAAAATATCGTAACTAGAGAGGGCGTATTCGTAAATCTTTACGCGCACCTCGGCAGGAATTTTGGATAAGGGAGAGGCTGTCTGGAAATTGAACCTATAGCCGAGGATTAGCGAACGATGAAATCTCCATTGATAGGGAGAGTGCACATACGTGGTTTCGGCGGCGACCAGCGATAGTCGTACTCTCCCCTCGCGCCAGGCGAGCTTGTCAAGAGGCGCGGTGGCCTTCAGCTTCGGCATTTCGATATTGTCGTAACCGTAAGCCTATGGTCGATCCCTGCAAGCTGGAGAGTGCGGCAATGCTGGTGCGAATGTCAAGCAAAAGGAACGCGCTCCCTGAACAGCATTGTCCCCGAGTGTGGTCACGGAGGCGGAGTAGCAATGCTCCGGAGCCAGCAACAGTGTACCCCGAAACAACCACTCGACTCTCTGGCAAGAGGAAGACTTCGCTATTCTCTCGAGCCTGAATTTCTAACTTCTACCATCCTCCAGGCGTCATGGACCATCATTTTCCAGACTCCACGGACCCTTGAAGGCATCATGTCTAGTGGCGTAAGACCCCGGAAACGTCACCGGTCCAATGACTGAAGAGTTCGCAAGCGGACGATATGGTATAATAAACAAACTTCCATTGTTGAACCGAAGAGAGCAGTTGATGGAACATAAACTTCGTATAAAGAAGCAACGGGTTATGGGAATGGACTTGAGAGAGTTCAGAAGACAGAGTCAACGGAAAAGGAGCTTAGAGTGCCAATGCAAATAGCTTCCACAAGGAAGCTTGACAAAAGGAGGTTAGGACCGGTTTTGCCTGTCCTGAAACAACATTTTCTACTGCTTCCTGTCTGCGGGAGAAGTTCTGTGATGACCAGCAGGAGGATATCGTTCAGAATGGCACTGTCACATCTTTTGGTCAAGCCTTCGACCAGTGCTGTTTTCCGGCTATATTTCATGTTATCAGAGTATTTTCTCTTTGATTTGCGTAGAAATGGAAACAGATGAAAGTTTAGATAGTGAAATGAGGTGCTATTAACCTCTTATGACGGGCCGACATTGGTCCGACGGGTACATCCGTTCACATCAAAGGGCGGCTCCCCTGCTCCTCAGCTTAATTATATGAAGATTTTCATCGTCAATTTTATCGTATTACCCTCTTTCACAATCAGTTATACTTTAATCACTAAAATCATATTGTTTTAGTTGTAGGATTGCTTGGTTGTGGGTATGATGGGCAGTTTATCATTCCCACAACCCATGCGGAGTAAAGAGACATCTATTTAATTGTCTCTCAAGGCTGTTCGGAATGCCTGAGCTCTGACTACAACATTTTCACAGCAAAGAGACATGTTTTGTGCTGGTTTGATAGCTATTGAAGCGATCTGCATCGCTGTAGACGTCCTCCGGACAAGTCGGCCCTGAAACAACAAAAACGCAACGGCACCACTTTCAAGCCCTCCGGGTCCAATGCCAGAGAAGGAATTTGATGGCCATGCCCGAAAGACGGCATATGCCTGAAATATGGAATATTGTATCTATTCTGGCAAAGACCGACTGCAGTCGCTTTATCATGCAAGTACAGGCGTGGTGGCATTAACTCCCCACAGCCTCACCTTTTACACAGACAAGCAAGGTCCTTGTTGACCGATTTTCAACTGATTGTGCGATTGAATATTCTGGGATCTTAGGGTCCCTATTTGTGAGAGCTCACCGTTAGGCTAAATTTCCTCTCAGTTACCCTTCACGTGTCCTTTGCATGCGATATGGGCACGGCTAAATTTTGTATAGAACACCTGTGCGAAGCCGATCACAGTCGAGATTATTAACTAATTACAAAATTCAATCAAACCAAGCGATCGATTGACTATCTAATACGATTGTAATCGAGCACGCTGCACCAATCGGCCAGTTCAACTGGTCGATGGCCACTATGAACAAGGACGATTCGTTTTCTTTCTCCCACAACCTGCTTAAGGCAGATGAAGAGCTGGAAAAAGACAAGGGGGAGAAGGGAATCCAATGACGGGAGCATTGTTAATCTGCCATGACAAGAGGGTGTGGTGTGCAAAAGACACCAACAAGAGTGCATGCTAAAGAGAGAGAAGGCGAGGACCTCTTAAGAAATAGAACTTCAATTAATTGACAAGGTACTTGCAAGTAAAAGCAGATGAAGTGAGCTGGAGAAGGAAGCAGAGAGTAGGAAGATTGGTGAGTTTATATAACCAGAAAACGCCAAGACTATGGCGGCCCAAAGCAGCTTAGATTGTACGCTGTGTTGGACAGGGCGATATCGGGAGTCAAACTGGCAGTGCCAGCAGTTTACAACACCTTTTATGCTTTCTCGACGGCGCCAATGGCGTCATAGCCAACACGAGGTGTAATCCAATACAGATAAGTCTCACAGTGCCATTTCCATTGTGGAACGAGCACCGAAGGTTCGTGTCGATCGCTCCTACAGCCTTAATATCGAGTACACGCACTCTCCCGAGGATAGCAGGAAAAGCGGGAGAGGAGACATTCACTTATGACCTTGGTGCGTTGACCATCTATAGTCGGATACGTGGTTAAGAGATGGGCTCTTTCGTTGATCACAGAATCTCTATATACATCTAGTAATAATCCAATGCTTCTGAAATCTTGGGAATTTCGACGTATGTCTCTCTACAGGAGGCTTGAATGCGCGGTGAGTGAAGTAGCAGGACGCGAATGATAGAAGCAGCCTAGAGAATATGTCGCAAACTCTGATGAAAAATTGAAATTCAGTTCGAACGAGTCACAAAATTACTGAGGCCATTTCAAAGCGGCGTAAACCGCTAAATGACGTTATTTATTGTGTCGTGGAGGAGCCAATCGCCGCTAATATACGACTTTGTTTCTCCTCAGTTGCATCTTCAACTCTACACAAACCACACCGTTTGTGCCGTGCGCTTTCTTCTTCTTGGTAACTAATATCTGCTAAGATCCAGAGTCTACAAAAGCTAACGTTTCCTTTAAAGAGTCCAAATCTCAAAATCGCCAACGCGCTCCGCCTCAAAATGGACGAGCCCAAAAAGGACAAGACCAAGATGGACCCCGAAATCAAGGTCTGGTGGTTTGAACCGCCACCAAAACAACAACAAACTAACAATAATACAGAAAGTCATCCAGGACGCCGTGATCCAAGAGCACCAACAGTTCGTTCACCTCCTCATTTCAAATTATCATTTCCTGCTAACAAAGCGGGAAAGATCAGGTGCCGATCACCGCAACCTCGAGCCGACGGAGCGCCTCAAGACCATCCTCGAGAACCAGGACAAAACTCATGATGCCGTTCGGTACGTAAATCACATCTGTTGGCCACTACCGGAAACCAAACCCAGTTCAACTCTCCATTAGGATCATTATTTCCTTCCTAACTCTCAATATCAACAAAACTAACACCCCCCACCAGCGCCAACATCCTCGCGGAAGCCCGCGACTACGCGCAATCCGGCAAAGTGCGCAAGCAGACCTACTCGCACGAGGCGATCGAAGCGGCGGAGGCGCGCATGAAGTTCTTCCTCGAGAGCGAGCCCGACGACCCGGACGCCGACCTGGCCGTGCCGACGATGGCGCCGCTCACGTGGCCGCCGGAGAACTACAAGGCCAGCGCTGCGTCCGGCGACGCCATGGACGTCGACGGCAAGGACGGCGACGAGGGCCTCACGGCCGCCGAGCTGGCCCTCCGCACGATGGTCGCGCTCGACACGTACGACGATGTGGCGCGTGAGAGCAGGGAGTTCTACGAGAAGGCTCTCGAGCGGCGTCAGGCAAGAGAGGCTGCGGTCGAGGCTGGTAGCAGCAGGGACGTTCCTATGACTGCTCCGGTTGATGGCCCGAACTCTTCGGGCTTCAACTGGACCTCTGCTGGCGGTGCTGACACGGTCCGCACGAGAAGCGCGTCGATGCAGGTCGGTGCGAGCAAGGCGGAGGCGAGAGGTACGTACGATCGCGCACGCGATCCCAGGCTTCAGAGGCGATGAGAGCGCAGATTACGCCAAGGTTATAGACTCGAAGTCCAAGGACTCGAATTAGCGAGCGTCCTCATCTGAGGTTAAGGTGGAGGCTAAGGAAGTCAAGGAGTGAAGCACGGTGGAAGCGAAGCATGCAATAGTATCACGATGGCCACGAAGTCAAATGGTTCAAAATGAGCGAGACGAATGGGAGTCAAAGGCTGATTCTGAGTTGAAGTATATCGTGAAGCAAAGATGGAAGCGAAACTTTTATTGTACATCGTGATGACCGGAAAGAAAATGCAAGCCATGATCCCATCCTACTCAGTCGTAGAGGACCTCGGTTCAGTAAACTACTCCTTGTACTCTGTCGAGCACAATCCCGTAGGTGATGCAATTCGTATGATCCCATACCATTCAGTTGCAAAGGACCTTAGCTCAATAATTCAAACCCTCGGTGTGGGCCTGTAGAGCAGTCCGTATACTATCTTACCCCCTTCAGTTGTGAAGGGCCTTAGTCCAGCAAATTCAGCACTCCTCTGTGTAGCTCTTTATGCATAATCCTGTAGCATTGTAACCCGGTTATGCATCCCCTCTTAAACATCTTATCTGAAATTCATGCCAGGCAGCTGAAAGCCAAAGCCAGGAACCGCAGGCGGTACGCCTACAGTGTTTGGCTCCGGTCTCAGTATTTGCGGCGACGCTTTTGCTCTAACTGGCTCCGGCGCCGGCTCGCGATACTGCGGCGCCTGATTCTCGTAATTTGCACGTCGTGGGGGATTCGACGGACGGTCATACCCATAACGATCCTGGGAGTGGTTGTTGCCTTGTGACGCACCACCGTGTCCGCGCGACTGGGCGGGAGCACGATCTTGACGAACTGCGGCTCGTGTTTCGATACGACGCGAAATGGCTGGACGACGGGCTAAATGTCAGTAACGGTGTTGTTTGGCTTTGCAAGTGTTGCAAGAAGACTCACCCTTAGAACTCACGCCAGCGCCAATTTCAATATCCGGCTCCTCTACTACCATGCCCGCCTCGATGGGTCGTCCTCCAGTGCCACCATATTCAGCTGTCAACATCCAGCGCTTGTCAGCATCAGTTAGTGCGCTGATTGGCACAACGCTGACTCCCGTGCTGTAGTCGCTGCACTCGCGCGGGCCAAAGCCAACTCCCCATCTAGTCGAACGAGCCTTGGCAAGGATGTCCTGATTCTTCTCGACCTCCATGCCAGTCTTGGCAGCCATAGCGTCTGGGCGATTCACCATCTTCACAAATGCATGCCTCTTTTCGTGATTTACGATGCAAGTCTGCACACTCCCGAAACGAGAGAAGATGTCGCGAATCTCATGTTCAGAACCGGAGACGCCTCCTACGAAGAGTGTGCGGCTGAGCACTTTGATGTGACCTTTAGGCAAGTCGGGTTCAAACTTGATGTACTTAGGCTGCATCTGGCCCGCACCAGTGTTGTACTGCCTTGGGCTGGGAGGTCGATCAGCTTGTCTTCCTGGCGGACTTCGTCGATGGCCACGGTCACGACCACGACCTCCTCTTCCGCGTCGATCAAAGTCATTCGCACGAGTCGCTTCATTCTGAGCAGCCTCGGGATCATACACACCATATACTGGACTTTCACGCCTGTTTGGTGGAGTGACCCGGCGACGCTTATAATCAGGAGACCTGGAGCGCGTTCGTGGACGCTTAAAGTCATACTGATTGTCTGGGGTAGGTGCTGATGGCATAGCAGAACCGTTGTAACCTTGTCCAGGCGTCATACCTAGCATGGCGGGTGCCATAGATTGACTAGCAGCTCCTGGAATCGGTGGAGGAGGGGGGGCCTGCGGCAGACCAAGTGCAGCCACAACTTGCGCAATCTGTTCAGGTGGAAGTCCACTGGCAGCAAGAGTTGACAAGAACTGAAATTGTTGAGCAATGTCACCTTTCCAAGGCTCACCGGCCGCTAAATTCGGTAGTGGTAATGCTTGAGCTGGCTGCAGCGCCGCAGCTGGAACACTGGAAGCCATTTGAGGCAGGGAAAGGGCTTGTAGCTGTAAGGCGAGGTTTGGAGCATTCGCGAAAGGAGCTGCAGGTTGAGTTTGTTGGACTGGCGGCTGAAGGGACACAGGAGCAGGCAGCTGGTACGCAGGATACGATGCCTGTGAGCTGGCAGCTGGTGTTACAGTGCTTACGTTCTGCGCAATAGCGCCATTCGATGCCGGTTGGGTCGCAATGTTGGAGTCTTGTCTAGGTGTGCCGTTCGAAGGAAATGTCCGCATAGCTGAAGCAAGAGAAAAGTCAGACTGAGGTTCCTTACAATGAGATGAAGGCAAGGGGAATTTGCGCCTCTTACATTGAGTGGGTCCTTCTAGCCTCCTCTTGAAGTCACCGAGGATATCGGCAGGAAAAGTGCTTGCCTTTTCCCAGATGTCGATCAACTTGGCGATTTTATCCTAAGCAAGAAAAAGAAAGTGAGTATCAGAACCGAATAAAGAGCACGCAATGAGAATTGACAATGGATGGGCTGGTAGCTTATGGCGTAACAAGAGGCGAATCGAAAATGAACCCCGTTGATTGTGTGTGACGGATGTCCGCTTACCTTCTGGGTGGCCGGAGCGCTGACGATTAACTCATTCATCATGGTCGGAAGCACTGCTGTCATTTTGTGAACGCCTGAAGCATATGTCCCTGGCGCAGCGGCGCTGCCTATCAAAGCCTGGCCTGTCTGACGGGCCTTCTCTATCCATTGCCGAGTCACTGAATCTACAACATAGAGCACGCCGAGCTTATGTGTGGACGGGGCGGACCTGAAGTTGGCGACAATCTTTTCGACGATGGCGGAGTCGGACTGCAACAAGACATGTTAGGAGGTGATTCTTGAAGGGTCAGAGAGAGCGTGAATTGACTTACTCCTACGTTAGAAATGCAGATGGTGTTGATGGATTCGATCTTCGACTTGGCCACTCCGGGAGGCTTGAGCGCTTGCAAAGACTGCAGCAGCGTATCTAGTTCATCTACAGCGGCCATGGCTCCCGGTCCGGGTGAAGTTGAGGTAGATGAGAAGTTGGTGACGAATCTTAGAAAAGGGTTACGCGAGTGGCGAAAAGTGCGTCAGGGTGACCCTTCAAACCAAAAGTGAGAGCAATGCTAACGGTGTACTTTACGATCTAGAAGGAGGAAAGCTGCAGTGGCTGCCTGGGACTCTTTACTTTGAGGGTTCAAAGGAGTGGAAGGCGTGCAGTGCTCAACTGTCAACCTGCTTGAGTGAAGAGTGAAGAGTGCAGAAAGCGCGATCACTTTGGTGGCTACGCGATGCTCGGCAGCTACGAAGGAGTGAGAGTGCGGTGCTTGAATAGCTCTGGCGACGTGCAGATCAGGATGGCGACGGGATTATATGGGATTATGTACCACTTGAGCCTCGGAAGAGAGCGGTGGGTGGTGGTGAGGGTGAGGGTGAGAGCGAAAGGTGTCGCGGCCGCAGAGCGCTGTTAATGTTTCAGAGGCCCAGGCTTGGCGGCGGGCCCGGCAAAACCTGATCTTCCTCGGGCTGAGAACCGCCTCGGTGCTGTGGCGCATGAGGACTCCTGTTGAAGAGCTCCAGCCACTCGCTAAAGAAAGGGTGAGTCTGGCAGGAGCACGTTGCACGGCCGCGCCTGTGGCTCGCGGTGGCGCGCCGGCGAGGCCAAAAAGTGGTCGACTCAAAAAATTGACTGCGGAGTCCGAGACAAGCCCGCGCCTCGTGGAGCCTCTGCTCGCCCGTCCCTATGGCGGCCGGGATCGGTGAATGTCGTACTGAGCACTGGCGGCTCCGATGGATGAGGATGAGGTCAGAGCGTCGTCTTGTGCAGCTCCGTGCGCGCGCTCAAGTGCTTTTTTCTGCAGCTCCACGCAACACACTGTCCTTTGCATCTTCTCCTACCCCATTGTCCTCCGAGCGAAAAGCGACTGCAGCTTCTTTTAATCCGTTCCTCTTCACCTCGCTCCTTTCATCATCCATTCTGTACTTCTACAATGGCCACTGCCGTGCGATTGGGCTCCTCCGCCCTCCGTTCTTCCTTCACAGCGTCTGCAGCTGCTCCGTGGAGAGCTGTCGCCTTCAATGGCGTTCGCGCATACTCCTCCGGCAAGACCACTGTCAGTAGACATTAAGCACATTAGATCTGTAGGACAACTATCTGACACACTACTTGCACAGTCCCTGAAGGACACCTTCGCCGCAAAGCTCCCTGAGGAGCAGGAGAAGATGAAGAAGCTCCGCAAGTCCGTCTCGACGCGCCAATATCCATTCCGCCTTCTAACAGCCGCATCACAGGGAGTACGGTAGCAAGGTCATCGGCGAGGTCACATTAGATCAAGTCTACGGTGGTGCGCGTGGCATCAAGTCATTGGTTTGGGAGGTTCGTGGAGCTCCCGGACTGCTCGGAGGTGCTTTTCTGACTGAGCATATAGGGATCTGTCCTCGACTCTGAGGAGGGTATCCGCTTCCGTGGCAAGACTGTAAGTATCATATCGCCTCTGAATTGGACCTGGAATTGCAATTGACCTCAAGACAGATCCCAGAATGCCAGCAGCTCCTCCCCAAAGCTCCTGGTGGCCAGGAGCCTCTGCCAGAAGGTCCGACAATTTCTGATGCTCATACAAACAATACAATGTCTAATGCGTAAAACAGGTCTCTTCTGGCTCCTTCTTACCGGCGAGGTCCCATCTGAGCAGCAAGTCCGTGACCTGTCTGCCGACTGGGCAGCCCGCTCCGCCGTCCCCAAATATGTTGAAGAGCTCATTGACCGCTGCCCCAACGACATGCACCCAATGGCGCAGTTCAGCATTGCCGTCACCGCTCTCGAGCACGAGTCTGCATTCGCAAAGGCGTACGCCAAGGGCATGCACAAGTCGACGTACTGGGAGCACACCTTCGAGGACAGCATGGACCTGATTGCCAAGCTCCCCACAATTGCCGCTAAGATCTACAGGAACGTCTACAAGGACGGCAAGGTCCCAGCAGTCGAGAAGGACAAGGATTACGGCTACAACTTGGCTAACCAGCTCGGCTTCGCTGAGAACGGCGACTTTGTTGAGCTGATGCGCCTCTACCTCACCATCCACTCTGACCACGAGGGTGGCAACGTCTCTGCCCACACCACTCACCTGGTCGGCAGCGCTCTCTCCTCCCCCATGCTCTCCCTTGCTGCCGGTCTGAACGGTCTGGCTGGTCCTCTCCACGGCCTTGCCAACCAGGAGGTGCTCGTCTGGCTCCAGAAGATGAAGAAGGCCATTGGCAACGATCTCTCTGACCAGGCCATCAAGGACTACCTGTGGAGCACCCTCAAGGCCGGCCAAGTCGTGCCCGGCTATGGTCATGCCGTCCTCCGCAAGACCGACCCTCGCTACGTCTCCCAGCGCGAGTTTGCGCAGAAGCACCTCCCCGACGACCCGATGTTCAAGCTCGTCAGCCAAGTCTACAAGATCGCACCTGGCGTCCTCACCGAGCACGGCAAGACCAAGAACCCCTACCCCAACGTCGACGCGCACTCCGGTGTCCTCCTGCAGTACTACGGCCTCACCGAGCAGAACTACTACACCGTCCTCTTCGGCGTGTCTCGCGCGCTCGGTGTCTTGCCGCAGCTCATCATCGACCGCGCCATGGGCATGCCGATCGAGCGCCCCAAGTCCTTCTCTACTGAGGCGTATGCCAAGCTTGTTGGCGCTACTCTGTAAACGCATCGCGGTGTTCTTCTGGGAAGGAGTCGCGAGACGAGTGCAGCTGGGATTATGAGACGAGGGTTTGATGCGCAGCTTCACGTGTACACATATGGCTAGGGAATCTCGGTGGGCAAAAGAGATGTGTTCGTCTCAAAACTGGTGACGTAGGGATTAGACTGCCAACTCGTACAGATTTGGGTTTTGCTTGTCTGTCTAACTAGCTTCACAGCACACTTTTCCTATCTGCCTCATTACTCTTTTGTAATTTTGCTAGCGTGTCTTATGTAGCAATTGACGCCGTTTGAAAGTCGAACTCGAATGCAAATGTATACAAATTTTTATCGCCAAGTCCGACTGCCTGATGACGGACAGTTCAAAGTGCGCAGGGTCAGCTTTAGCGCAGCCGGCCTCACGTTCCTGGCAGCGTTGGGCTGAACGCACAGAACATGACGCCCTTGTCCCTGCGCTTCCCAAAAAAAGGTGGACAATAAAATTTTGGGGAGCCGAGGAGCCTCAACAAGCTCGTCAACTGCACGTCGACCCGGCTCAACTGCGTGGTTGAATAGGTACAGAGGTACACAATCGCGACACTGAGCACCAACGGTTCACCCTACCCTCCGAGCACACGGTTGAGTCTATAGAGAATTCATAGGTAGCAGCGATTCTTCGTCTCATCAGCCACAGCTAGAGATCCAGCGAGTCGGACGATCGTCATCAGCCGCATTTCGCCTCGGATACGCTAGCGAACCAACTCCACCACGCCTGCGAACCCTCGCCAAAAGGAAAAACCGCCCAACTCGAAAAAGCAACGTCCGATAATCGACATCTGCTCATTCTTCGGGAGACACGAGCCACAGCAATCTCAAATCCTTTATCCGAACAGCAGCCTAGCCGCCCGCTCGGGGAAGAGAGACAGAGACTGCAGGCTCCGGCGCAGAACACAGCACGCATCGCCCATCTCCATCGCGTCTGACCGCCGAAAGCACCCTACGGGCCTAGCCTCTAACCACACACCCCTACCGTCTAAAACTTCCCCCCGACAGCTTTTTTTATTTCGACCATTTAACTTACCTCTCCACTCCTCCTCTCTCTCCTCCATCACATTGCATTCCCCTTGCGAAGAAGCAGCCTACTTCCCTTGGTCAGGGCCCCTTTTCCAGCAACCTCGCGTCCCCAATGTCGTCAACCGCCGCACAGATGGGCGCCACTACGGTGCCCGCGCCCAAGCTTGAGAAGAAGCCCGTCAAGTTCAGCAATTTGCTGCTTGGTGCGGGTCTGAACATGTTCGAGTAAGTGCAGCTCTTCGAAAGAACTGGTAGTTTATTAGGGTAGAGAGCTGATGAGCTGCGTTGAACAGAGTGACAACTCTCGGCCAGGTACGACCTCTCCTTGCGAGTCTACGAGGTGGTGGGGATATCTGGAGGATAAATTGATGCTAATATTGCGGTGGACATGCAGCCCCTTGAGGTCACCAAGACAACAATGGCCGCGAACAGGTCAGACGGCTTCGCTGGCGCCATAACGCGGATCTGGGGTCGCGGTGGTGTGCTTGGATGTGCGTCCCCTCCAATCTGGCTCCATCTCACAAAATTTCATGAAAACTAACTTCTCCTCTCAGTCTATCAGGGCCTGATCCCATGGGTACGTCCCTCATCCAAGCCTCGGCTCTAACCTCCCACCCCCCTATCCACCCATCCCTAACAAACAAACGCAGGCCTGGATCGAAGCCTCCACCAAAGGCGCCGTCCTCCTCTTCGTCGCCTCCGAGGCCGAATACTACGCCCGCGCCGCCGGCGCCTCTAGCTTCGTCAGCGGCATCTCGGGCGGCATGGCGGGCGGTCTCGCGCAGGCGTACGCGACCATGGGCTTCTGCACGTGCATGAAGACGGTCGAGATCACGCGGCACAAGGCGGCGGCGAGCGGCGCGCGCGTGCCCGGCGCGATGGAGACGTTCATGAACATCTACCGCGCCGAGGGCATCAAGGGCATCAACAAGGGCGTCAACGCCGTCGCCATCCGCCAGGTGACGAACTGGGGCAGCAGGTTCGGCCTGTCGCGCGTTGCCGAGACGAGCATCAGGAACATGACTGGCAAGGAGGCGGGCGAGAAGCTGAGCGTGCTGGAGAAGATCACCGCGAGCGCGATCGGCGGTGGCCTGAGCGCGTGGAACCAGCCGATCGAGGTTATTAGAGTCGAGATGCAGAGCAAGACGGACGACCCGAATCGCCCGAAGAAGATGACCGTAGGCTCGGCCGCCAGGTACATCTATCAGTCGAACGGGCTCAAGGGCTTGTACAGGGGCGTTACGCCGCGTATTGCGCTGGGCGTTTGGCAGACGGTTTGCATGGTTGCGCTTGGTGATGTGTAAGTTTTCCACTTTCTTATTTCGCGGCGCGTGTGAAAAGGGATCGAGGCTGACGATTTGGACAGTGCAAAGGATTTTGTCGAAAAGGTTACCGGCGAAACAGTCACGGCGAAGCACTGAAGCGGCGCTATTCGGGAATTTATAGAGCGGGCAACGGCAATTTCCTTCTTCTTGGGTTTCATTCCATGTCTTCGGGTTTCAGTGGAATCGTGCAGGTTCTAGACAATAGAGCTATTTAATGCAACACATTTGATTCCATCATGATTTCGTAACATGACCCGTGTTGCCGCTTCTCGGTTCCTGGTTATATAGCGCGAGGCAAACACAGGAGCTGGACGTGGGCAAAAGAGTCCAGTCCATCAACTCCGACCATTTCGTCACCGCAGGGGAGAGTTACGAACGAGCCTATTTTACGGTCCTTCACGTACCCTCCACTGAAGCCGTCGTAGGAACGAGATAATCCGAGTTACAGTGCCATTAATTAATACAATAAGCAACTGGTTGTCAACCGTCAATTCGATGACCTGATCTAAGGGGGCGACCGATTTAACTGCAGAATATCATCAGCCGCTAATCACTCACTCGTACTGAATAATTGAAATCTAATCAATCGACTCCGTTATCTGACATACTACTTAATCCAGTACTACCATACATTGACTGTACTTCCGTAAAATTAACTACATCCAAAGTACGACGCTCAGGACGATATCTCCTTATCTCTTCACTGCACTCCGAGGGATGTCCACTATGGGCTGCTAGTATTTCAGCATGATCAAGAACATCGTCCCAGAGCCAAGGACGAGACTTTCTGCCTTCAAGAAGCTCGCGCAATGTTTCCGAGTGACCATTTCTCGCCGCGAGTTCCAATGCCGTCAAGCCATCCGCTGACTTCAGATTGTCCCACTGGTCGATGGCTAGAGCGTCTGGACCCGATGCGGACTCGAGACGTAGACCTTCGGACATAGATTTGATCACCCTTTCCAAACCGAGCTGGGCGGCAACACATAAGGCTGGCTCTTGGTGCTCAAAGTCCCGGCCTCCGATGGGACTGTGGGCAGGTATCGCGTGCGCAAAGCTTTCACCTGCAGGGAATGCAGCCTCGATGAGGAGCTTTGCATTGTTGAAGAAGTTTTGCCTGTACCCCTCCCGGGAATTTTCCAGAGCAAAACATTTGAAGAGGGCATTCCCAAAATCACTCTCTTTCAGTAGCTGCGTTCGTGCTTCTCGTACTTCTCGTACGTATGTACGCAGTGAAGTTGTGATTAGTCCGCTTCCTTTCACAAGATCTGCCAACATCAACTCGATCCATATTATCGCCGAGAGCTTGAAATGCCCTAACTCTGCCGCCAGAAGGACCAGAAACCTCAGATAATCTGCCCTGAAGGCATATCTATCCGAGTCGATTAGAGCAGCCGCCGCTTCGTCGTATCCCAGCAAAATCGAACCAAGAGCGGTGACATGGTAAAGATCGCCCAGCACTAGTTCATGTGTTGTGCTGTCTTGCAATAAGAGGGCCTCAATGAGCGGAGGGATCCAGAGAGATGCAGCATCCGCCATTTTAGGGATGTTATCACCCCTATCCCACCATGTTTCCCAGTACGGGAAGCGAGGGTCGTCACCGATGGCCTTCCGCAAGCTTAGCCATATAACGCTACGATCATCCACACGGTAGGCTTTGAACAGTTGTCCTATGATGCAGGAACGCACCTTGGGAGTTGGGCTCAAGCTCGCCCCTCGCACGAGAAGGTCGGCTTCGGCATCGAAGGCCTGCGGACCCCGGAAATGGAAAATAGTGTTGACCACGTCCCAGCAGCTAGCACTATTCCCAAATAATAAATCTTTGTCTATATATGCCCAACCTCGACCATATTGATTATCGCTGAGAGCGTACGCCTCTGCAAATAGAGCCAGGAAATTAGCGTTTTCTTGGCCAAAGCTCCACAGGCACATATTCTCCAGGAAGAGCTTCTTCGAAAGTCGGGAGCTGCACCATGGATAGATGTTTTGACTGAAGTTGCGCTCTAACGTGACTCTACGAAGCTTCCTCCATGAGGCATCATCCGACAACTCCGACAACTTGAGATATCCAGCGTGAGAAGCCCAGTGAGCAGACATATAATTCCACAAAGGGAAATCGAAGTCCTGACGTGGCATTTTAGTGTTGGTGGCATTGACGGTATTTAGATTGATCTGTACGCTGGCAGACTTGCTGAACTTCGACGCCACCGACTGCCCAATTTTGTGAAGCGGTGAACCAGATGGAAGCCTTGCCAATGCAGTGGCGGTCAGGGCTTTCGAATCGACAAGGACAGGATTCTCTTCCCTCTTGGCAAGCGTGGTCTCGAAATCGGCAAAGCAGAGATATGAGACACATCTTTTCCCAATTTCCGTCTCGACTTCGTCTCGGTCAAGTGCTACTCTTCGAACAGATGTAGCGGCCGGGGCTGCTGGATCCAGTGAATCTACGTACTGCAACGCTGTGAAGAGGAATTGAGGAACGGAATGATGGGCGAAGTTGACAGTTCCATCAGTAGGATCATGGACAACGAGACTGCCACAAGTATCCAGGAGCCGTTGGCCATTTGAAGGAATGGCACTTCGGTTGAGCCGTTCATCGTGCTTGTCTATCGCGACTGCTTCGCAGAGTTCGTTTAATTTTAGCGGGCGCCTTGCCGTCGATAGCCATTCAAATACCCTGCGCGCGGTTTCAACCTTTCGCTCGCCTCCGGTAGACGTGTAGCGCTTCTCCGCAATACGGGCATACATCGACTTTATATCTCTCGGCAGATTGCACAGTGCCTCTTGAATGCCTTCGTCTGATACCGCTTCGCAGATCTCCTCAATTTGAAATCTGGCAAGCAGAAACCTACGTCAGAGTTAGTTCTGCACAAGACAACATGTGTTTCTGGAATTGGGACAGCCTCACATATCAGCAGTACCACTTGATAGATCGTCAATGATGACTTGTTTCAGGCTTGCGTCTCCGATGTCTAAATTGCCAGCCTTTATCTTCGATTCGACCGACTCTTGGACAAATCGACGAACGTCTTGGCCTACATGCTCCGGAGTTATGCTAAGAGATGGGTTCTCGAATGCCTTTCGTATTTTGAGCTTTTCGCTTCGACAGAATACCATGACTTTAGCAGCTTCACAAGAGCTATCATGTAGGCTCTTCTCGAACTCGATAACTCTGTCTTGCGTAAGGTGATCCAGCTCATCTACTCCGTCGATAACGAAAAGGACGTTTTTGAAGTGAGCGAGCGATTTGAGAAGAATTTCTTGCAGATCATCGGCTAATGGTATCGAACGCGCATTATCGCAGATGTCCGCAAGAGTTGACAATATATCAGGTGGAATCTCAATTCGGTTGAGCAATTGCTGGGCCAGGCTACCAAAAATGGCGGGTGCCTCAAGAGAAGCCCGTTCCGAATAATCGCAGTAGTGATAGCACACAGCTGATTCAAGATCCTGATAGAATGGTGTCATCTTATCAATGACAAATGAAGCAAGAATGGTTTTTCCTGATCCAGGGATGCCATAACATGCAAATGAGCCTGAATCGTCACTTTCGACCCATGACCGGAAGTCTTTATGTTCAGTGAACCAGCTACCAGTTCCTTCGAGTCGAAGCTTTTGCTGCTTTCGATGTTGTGATCGGTAGTCTAGGCTTGACAGTGTCCTTAGAAGCTGTCTGCGTCTGTCAGCCTTTTTACTCTGCTCCTGAAGATCACGACTTGCAAGCACCAGTGCTTGCGTCTTACGATCTTCAATCATGTGCGCGACCTCAGCCTCTTTGTGTACGGTTTTTGAATGGATACGAAATACGTCGATGAGTTCGTCGAATCGTTGGTCAAAGGGCTTCCAGTATTGCTTGATATTGGAGGAAAATGGTACTGGTATTCGACTTAGTTCCATTCCCCGGTGACTAAGAGAAGAACGTACTAGCAGATTTCTTCGGCAATGTCAAGAACATCTTCTTGGCTTCATTGCAGAATTTCAAGATGTCCAAGTATGCATTAGAAAGAGCAGCAAGTACACGCTCATGCTCTGCAAATAACCGTTCGAACATGGCATACCGTGGGAGGACCTCGCCAATACGAGCGAACATATCCAGCAGCTTATCGTAGTATTTGCCATACGATTGTGCGAGCTGGCGAGTATATGGTCAGCTGTCTAAGGCATAGAAACACTGCTGTCTAAGTTTCGTCGTCCAATATGGTGAAAGAAGCGTACGCCGTACCTGAAGCACAACTCTAAGGCTGCCCCAAAGCGGGCAGAGATACATTGAAGCAGCGTTAGTCAAGACATCCATAGCTTTGCCATATTCTTCCAGAGCAGTGGTGAAGGGCGCAAGTCGCTTCTGGAGTGCCCTAGTTTTGCTGCCCCTCTCATGTCCACTGAATGCAACGCTTGCGGAGTAAAAGACGTTCTCGGCTGTAGCATTCTCGAATTGCTGTTTCTGTTCGTCGGACAGGCCCTCTATGAAGCGGGCCCTCGCAGCCTCCCATGGTCTCGTCGGGATTGAGATGCTCGTACGGATGTCCGCCATGCCGACACGTCTTGATGCTGGACCAGATGGAGACGACTTGTTCGACGCGTTAGGAACTCGACATCGTGAGCGGCGCCCAGGTTAGTGAGCATATCTTCAATGCTTGCCAGCTGCTCAGGCAGCAAGACAAGCTATATATGCTGCTGCTCGCAAGGCTGAGGCTGAGCTAGAAGACTTCGCCGGGCCAATATCTTCTAATTGGGCGCCATTTGCTCCAGGGTGCGGCCACCCGTTGGGCTACCGTATCCTATCAATTCATTGAGAACAAGTATCGTGACTTGATTTGCGTGCCTCCGCGCTTTTTATCTAGGTAGGTTGAAGAAGAGGATTCAAGTTCACTGCACTCCCGAATTCGGACAACCTGCAACCTCCACTGAGGAAGTCACGTAAAATGTGATCACGTGAGCACCTTCGGAGCTGGAGTACATCTGTACAGTGCAGAAAGTCGCTCTAATTGATGTCTACATCTCGTCTCAGAATAAAAGTCTAATGTCTATGGTATAATCCCGCTAATCCAATGAACGCCAGCTCCAGAACCGACCAACGCCAATTTTTCCATTCCAGCCCAGCGTTAATCCTCATTACACACATTATCCGGTCTCAATCCGTACAAGCAGCCTCATCTATCTCCTAAGTTACCATCGGATTGAGCTCTAGAGGCGCTGTAGTCGGGTCCAGCTTGCATCAGATAGCGGCTGTATGATAAGGTCGCTCTCGATCGCGTTACGCCCGGTGCCCACCCAGTGGTTCCTCAATCCGTCAATAGCGGTCTATTTTAAAGCCTTAGTCAATCCCGCGCCATTTTAAATCACCAGTTCGTCTCAAGCTTCCTCTTCATCTACGTCTTTGTCTCTTTCGTTTCCTGCTGAGCAGGCTCTTCCGCCTCCTCTTTATTCCCTTCGATCCAGTTGCGCATCTTTTCTCCAGAGTGCGTGGTCAGCATGACAAAGCCAGTCGAGACGACAATGAAAACACAGGAAATCGTGCTAAACCATCCAACACCAATCTTCTCAATCGCCGGGAGACATGTTGCGGAGCCGAGGGCTGCGAAAAGGTAGCGGAGCAAGTAGTTCCCAGCTGCCGACAGATGTCAGTAAAACTTAAAAGGAGAGACCCGACGGATGCCAAACATACCGACGACTTCCGCGCTTCTTCTTTGCATAACGTCCAAACAGTACGTATTCAAGCTTGGGAAGCAGAATAGCTGTGCTATGCCCTGGATGAACATGACTATCACAGGCAGCGGCACGCCACCAACAGCTTTCTCTACACTCCAGCCGTAAATGAGCATACTGAAGGCGACGACAAGCATGGCTACTAAAGCGCTTCGTAGGCGGTCCTCAGGTACGCGTCGTCCACGTTTGCGAATCCATTTTTTGACGATATAATCGGCCCAACGTCCACCAAAGAAGGTTCCGAGGAGATATCCGCAGCCGGGAGCGATGTAGAAGAGTCCGGATTGGAGAGGCGTTGTTAAATGAAAGCGGGGGTTGAGGACATAACGGATGGGTGTGAGAAGCGAGTACATGTTCCAGACGAGGGATGATGAAGCCATGCCCTATTTATTCAATCAGCTCCGCCATACCTTAACAACAGCTCGCAGCGATAACAGTTGAACGTCTCGTTGCCACGAAATTACTTACCACAATGAGGAGGTTCGGATACTTGTAAAGTTTGAGAACACGCCATGGATTCGTCCACTCCCACATCGTCTTGATATATTGCTTGCGCGTCATTCCTTGCAACTGCTCAGACCGTTTGTAGTGGATGGTCTCAGGCAAGAAAAAGAAAACAAGGACAAGCGCAAGGCCGCCAAGAGCAGACTGCAGCCAGAATATGTCTCTCCAGCTCTTAAAGGTGACAATGATTCCTCCGATGAACGGTCCAAAAGCGGGACCGATAAGAGTGCCGCTCAAAAACCAGCCTAATCCAGATGCTCGCTCAGTCTGCAAAATCAGTCAGAACTCATAGTGGCTTTCGAAGCGGACGGCTTACAGGTCTGAAAATATCTCCAATGCAGCTTGCTCCAACAATCAACAGGCACGTGCCTTGGAAAGCAGTTAAAATCCGGAAGATAAAGAATGCCACTAGGTTTGGCGCCAAAGCACTGCCAATGGAGAAGGCAAGGAACATCACGAGTGCGTAAATACAGATCTAGAGTGGTTATATATCAGCCACTTGAGTCTGCATGCCAAGCCGAAGGTCCAAGATATTTTGACGTACCCATCGTCGCCCGTAGCATTGCCCCAGTGGTCCCCAGAATACCGGGCTGATACCCATGAAAACCATATACAAAGCATTAGACAAGTTTATGATTGTTCCAGTAGTGTTGAACGTTTCAGCAACTTCGGGCACGGCGGCGAGTACTGTTGTCGAGGAGATTGGGGCTAGGAATCCGCATAGCGATAGAATAGCTGTGATGATATGCTTCCTGGTGAGAGACAGTCTATCGTACACCTCATCACCAGCTTCGATATAAGAGACAACTGGGTGCATATCATGGTTGCTAACGCGGCTTGCAGTCTGCTCTAGCGCCAGGCAGTCGATGTCATCTGGAGTAGATACTATGGGAGCAAAGTGTGACTCTTGTTTCTCGAGGTCGATCTGATCGAGAGCCTTCTCGCCAGACCTAGGATCTGAGGTTTCTGCCATGTTGCTGTATCATCTGAGGGCCGTATGCGAGATCTATTGAAGCAGAGAAAGGAAGAACAGATTCTATCAAAGAGAAAGGAAATGCTTATGCGTGGGAAACGCCAGAGACGAGCAAGAAGGAACCTTAAAAACTGACTCGAGCAATCAGTTTCACCTATCAGATATGCGGTCTGCGGCCCAAGACTCTCCGAAACAAACATAGTGCAATCTAGCATTTCCGAAGAACTGGTAGTGAAAGTCCTACCAACGGTGCTGCCGAAATTCACCGTTGGGGGTGATCGGAAGAGCTGAATTTTCTCGTTGTGGCGCGTCATGCCGTTCTAGCCGTGCCGGTTGGACGGCGGCCACGTTCCCCAAGCTCTTATTGCTTCAAACGATTGAGACGACGAGGTCTATTACTGGTTCACGAAAAGACTGACGCACAAGATTGATGTTTTGCTGTCCTCAAAATGAAAAAAATACGAAGTGACGTTCGAAGACTGTGCGGAGACAAAAGTGATGGAGGTGTGAGAACTTCCAGAGTTTGCTTTATAAGTGTGTCTCACCCAATCTACATGTGAAAGCACATCATTTCGAAAAAGCACGTGCAATATGCATGGAATATTTAATACCATTGAAGTCGCTCTTGGGCCTATGCACTGTTCTGATGCAATAGAAGGACCTATGCGGAGTCGTTTACGAATAATACAGCTTCGCAAATGGATCAACGCTTCGCAGCAAAGGAATATCGAGATCGCGAAGGGATCTTTTTTTGAAGTCGATACCGACCGCAAAACTATATACAGAGGTTGGAAAGGTCCTAATGGCCCTCAGTTTGCGGAGCCATGAGCTATGAAGCCGCCGAAGCCTGTCTTGAGCAAGCTAAGTACCCTATATTTTTCTGTGATTCAATGAGAATCTCCGTCCCACGCAAGTGCGCTGTATGCCGTAACGCCAGTTAATGCAATTCATCAGTCATCGATAATCGTACTCATAACTCCTCACAAACTCAATCTATCCATGCTCAACCGGTCCACACTCCTTGGTCTCTTTACCATGCTAAGCTTGTAGAACCTCTCCTCTCCATTCGGTGCTCGGCCACCAATATACCACTTCTCCGATCCCAGCGTATCCCTGAAGCCTTCTGATGAGCTGTCAGACCCTCTTCGTTGCCTGCTCGCTGCGCCACCTATCGGAGTATGGCTGGGGTACGCGGGTGAGCCAGGCGAGCCAGGCGATCGCGAATATGGTGATGCCGCGTGTTGTCTCGTTGGCTGGAACTGGTGCCCTGATTGGATTGCCATACTAGTGGCTCCGGTTCCAGAGCTCTCTGAAGTCGCTTTCGTGGATATTGAACGCGCTCCTGATACATTTGCGGCCGCTGTGAGTGTTGATGTGGCGCTCGTCGCAGAGGACTGCGCGAAGCTGGCTTGTGTAGTAGACGCAGCTGTAGCAGAAGTTGAGGTAGAAGTGGCGGCTTTTTGGAGGACGGACTGAGCGCGGAAGGCAGCGAGAAAGTTGGAGAAAATCGGTCGGTTTGTAGGCATGGTGAAGGCTGAATGTAGGTGACTAGTATTTACAGCGGTTTAAGTGATCGAGGTGCTCTTTCGCCTGCTGGGGGTGTCTCCAGCCCTTTTGAGAGCTTCTGGCCCGGCTATATGACTGCAGACATGAGTTTTCGCGTCGTTTGAGATCTCTCAAATTCGTCAGGCCACCGTCGCGGGCAGACTCGGGGGCAGATATTTAAACTTGTCGGATGCTTGCGCAACGATGAGCAGGTGTGGTAGTTGTTTGTATAATGGCAGGCTGACTAGGAGATGAGAAATGCCTGTGATTTTATTCGTCCTCGGCTTGGGTGTGCGGCGTGTGTAGTGAAGTAGGGTGCTTGGTTGCGGGTACTTCAATATTTAAAACTCGGGTGACGAAAACCACCCGGCGCTGTTTCCTTTCGCCCTTTCCCGCCGTGTACCGCGAACCCTAGCACTCGAACGAGACAAGCATGAAGATGATTCAGGGCCCTGCAATGGACTGAGCGGTCGATCAATTTGAAAACGTGGAGAAGGAGTTAATCGCCGTTTATAGAGGGCGTGTTGTGGGGAGAGCGCGCCATCAGTCAGCCACTATCAGATCCTCGAAGCAGGTTGCTTTTACTGCATCATACCATCATCAGTTCATCCCTATCGAGCATCATCAATTCATCACCTATCGAGCCGTGCCCCTCCTCTATGCAGCCAACGACGTTAGTTCAGGCATGTGATGGAGGGGCGGGAGAGTGCGTTTCACTCTTGCTGCCCTGCAAGAGCTCACTTTAACGCCCGTCGACGCGGGATGCTGAGAAAGATCCAGCACCGGGAGGTAAGACTGTTGCAAAAGCATACATAGTTGGGGCTCCCGTGCGCCGAGGTCAATGCCAGAGTACTGCTTGGCTCTACATTCGGCTCAATATCTGGACTCCGATGTATGGAGCCGGCCAGGCCGTTCCGCGTCCTATGGTAGACTGTACTTGAATCCATAAATAGTAAAGTATACATTATGAATGAGCCTGGCACACTTTTGTGTAAATAGTAGGAGATGCTGCTGTTCGTACATCGATGTCCAACCACGCGACATCCAGAAACGCCTTTGTGGAACTGAACGCTTCAACAAATTGATTGAAGAAGAACAGGCACGCGAGAAGGGAAATCGATCCAAAACGTAGACATCAAAGTGGAGGAAAGACGTGAAACCCAGTCACAATATTCTAATGGTCCTCAGCACTGTCGACAAGTGTATGGCCATCACCATCAGTCATCTCCGCCTCTTGGGCCATCTCTCCATCTTCCTGTGGAACCTGCTCCGTCGAAGATTCTGCCTGTTCCCCCAATTTCTGCTCCGCTTTCTCAACTAACTGAACTTTCTCCACCTCTTTCGCAAGCATCTCTTCCCGCGGATCGGGTACCGATTCTGGATCCAGCTTCCATGCTTGCATGCCCAGTATGATGTCCACTGCCAACTGGCCGTTCTTTCGTAGCGCCTTATCCCAGTGTGCAGGAATGCCGTCTCCCAGAGCAAGCATGCGGGCTACAGACCCAACCAGCAGCTGGCGCATCGGGCTGTCTGCGTCGGTATTCGCGTAGATGTATTGCACACGACGGAGGCCGGGGAAGGTCTGCGTGTGGCGGTAGAAAGCCCGGACAGTATCAAGGACGTCTCTCACGAGCCCTGTTATCTGCCACTTCTCTCCCATAAGATATAGGTCGAAGAGGTTTGCCAAGTCCTTCTCTTCTTCCGGAGCGGGTATCGCAGCACTGTATAGCCATCCTACGAACATACGGAAGGGCTCGTCTTCATCATCGGGCAGGCCAAATGTTTTCGACTTCGAGTTGGCTTCCGAGCCGGTGTAGAATATCTTTGCAAAGTATTTTGAGCGTGCGCAGAGTAGTTTTTCGTGGAGGATCCAGTGGGTATTCTCCGAACCGACGTAGATGTCCACCATCGACCGGGAGAGAAGTCTGGAGACAGATGTCAGCTGAATATGCATTTGCGACATTGATGGGGTTAAATAGAGTGCCACATGAGACAACTCACTCATGAAGAGGGCGTTCGCGCTCCATTGCCATTGCTACGACTGAGGTGGAGGATTACTTGAGATATTCGGAGATGTGAGACGAGAGGGGTGTAGAGCAAGTGACCGCGACTGTACCACGTCGATTCAATGTGACGAGTATAAATATCGAATTCAAAATTCGAAATGCGACAATTGTGCTCTTTTCAATGTGGCATACTAGAAAGAAAGGAGAGAGAGTCTCGACCCTGCAGAGAAATACATGATCACACGGGGAGGTTGGCCAAAGCAGCATCGGATTCCTCTAGCAATCCCATGGCCTGGAATGACGCAGCGGCTGCATATTCATGGCAAATCCAGCAAATCATGACATGGAAGCGAGACGGGCTACCCATGCCAATTGTTGCACAGACTGCACTTTACCTGAACAGGACGACGATCGGCGATTGAATATGCGAATTACATGGGGATCGGACACTTTGGCCAGCGGTGAGAGGCTGGTGAGACGGACTTGGTGTGGCTGGAAATTTAGTCCTACATACGGAGTATGGACTAAGAAAAAGCAACGAGGAGCTGGCCAAGTTGAGAAACTCAAGGATTCAATCGGACCTAATTCGAAGTACGATCTGGAGTTGAAGGAGCTACCCGTGGGAAGCGCATTGCTAGCACGTCGTGAATTTTGAAGACTGGCTCACCACAGCACGAAAGGTCAGGACGATTGATTGAATCCACACTCGTTACTAACTTTTTGATGATTGAGCCCTATCGCTAATGTTCATACAATGCTCGTCATGTCGTGGTTATGTGAAAAGCGAAAGCATGTCACTCCCCAGCGTCTTTCAGCATCAGGAGGACAGACTAGAAACCAAGCGTATTCATCCCGAAACCAGCAAACCATCGTGATCCGTGAAAAGCAAAGATTACCCAGGGTATTTTCCATCATGAGTAGCTCCCCGGGAAATTGGAAATGAGTGCAAAGTGAAATCAGAATCCCCGATGCATCGGGTAAAGGAGTGGCTGTTGTAATCCGCAAAATTGTATACAGCAAGGAAAAGGCGGCCATCAGGCGTATTTCAGCCTCATCAGCGCCCAAAAGGACATATAGTGCCTCGTAGAGCAACTAAGACGTGATCCAAAGAAGCTCGACCAGCTAAACCAAATCGCTAATCCTATAAGGATGCAGCCAGAGCGCTTCAATGAATCTCTCCTACTCGGGGTATGAAAACCCAAATAGCAGGAAGTCGCAGGCGATGTGCGCATCATTCCCTCTGCTGAGCTCGTTCTTTAAGCTCCCCAGTACGTCGATCCAGCTGGTAGATGTGCGGGAGCACCGGATCGGTACTATTGGTGTTCGCAATTTGCATGTAGAGCGATTTCAGCCTCTGCGAGATGATATCCATAATGCGAGGCGTTAGTTCTCGGATATCCGCTTCCTATAATTCGAATGCACGTCAGTATCCTGCATGTTAATGTAGACGAGGAAGCATATCACGTACCGTTGGGTCGAGGCTGATGAGAATGTTGTCGAGCCATGCAAGACGCTGGTGCATATTCGGCTCCCATGGTTGGGTCACCGCTGCCGCCGCAGACATGGCTACAAGGCCAGGCAAGTTGCGCACGTAGACTGGATTGTACCGACACAAGACTGCTTCGAATAACTGAACTTGGCGAGGAGACTGAACCCAACTGGAGACGGCTGCTTCGATCTGTCCTTGGCGTAGAAGCGCGCGCATCTCATCCATCTCAACCTCTTCATCGCTCTTAGCCTGCACCTGCACAACCTGACTAGTGCTTCCGGATATAGACCTCGAAGCAGCCTCTTGAGCCTCTTGAGCCGGTCCAACAGTAGCGACTTGACGCTGCAGTCTGAGGATTTCATTCTGGAACTCACTCTGCGTAGCCGCCATGGAATGAACCGTCTCACTCAAACCTCTCACAAGGTTGGTGAGTTGGTCGATCTTGCCAGAGTCGTGCTGTCTCTGAGCATCTGCTTGCTGAAGCATGATGCTCATACGCTGCTCCATATCGCTCGCAATTTGTTGAACAGCGTTGACGGTCATCTTCGTGAACGCAGGCGTGATAGACTTGGTGATGGCAGCGGAGAGATGAGAGTCGATGTGCGAAGCTACGCGTTTGACTACAAACTCGCCCAATCCACGTTGAAATTCGGTGTCCTTTGAGATATTTTGGATTGCAGATGAGACCGCTCCATTGTGATGTTGTCCTATTGCATTGCTGACCTCCTGTGGGACCTCTTGGAGTTTGCGCTCAAGGACAGCACCAACATGATCAGATAATGCTGGGAGAAGGGTCATCGAGAGGCTTGATCCGACAATGCGCGAGAGGCTCTTCTCCACATTTTCTGTGAGTGTGCTCGATACCAGGCGCAGGATAGCATCCTGCTTGGCTGCACCAGCTGCATCTTGGATGCGCTTGTCCTCGTCGAATTTCTGATACATGGCCGCAAGTTCTTGGTTGAACAAGCTAGCAAGAGCAGCAGTCAGATTGTCCTCTAACTGTTTGATCGAGGTGGCATTAACGCCAGTCGGCTCCACGGGTCCACTAGCCTTGGATTCGGAAGGACCGGCAGGGGTCGGCGTGGCTGGAGGAGGTATCTTAGGCTCCACGGTCGTCGGTGGCATCCGTGGTGGCGTCTCTATGACTGGTTGAGCCACGGCCTTTGCATAAGAGGAGGGTGGCGGTGGCGCAAAGTTGACCGCCGTTGTTGGCGCACTGGATACTTGCGATACAGTATCACTCGCCTTCTTCGCCTTCTTCTTGTCCTTCTTCTCTGTCTTCTCAGTGCCGTTGATGATAGCAGCACGCGCTGCATCTTGTTTGCTTTCGACGCGCGCAAGTGTCGTTGCGACAACCGTATCAGCCGGGCGATGCGGCTTGGGGGTCGGAATCTCCTTCTTCTGCACCGAGGACTCCCTAGTCGTCGACCTACTCGTGGTGCTCCTCGGCGGATTGTCTCCATTGACAGAAGCGTCGCTCGGCTCGACCTTAATGGCCTTGAGCTCAGAGACGACCACCACGCCAGCTTTCTCGGCATCGATAGGGTTCAACACATTGTTGTCATCTCCCCAGCCCATATCCTCTGTCTTCACGCTAAGTCTACAGACGCCTTTCGAATGCATGACGTATAGCTCGAACAGAACGTTGTCTCCAGCATCACCCGAGATGGAACTCGGATTGTCAAGGCTCTCGAAGCTGCGAAGCTGGCCAAATGGAGCAAATGAGAACTCCCGAATGCCAGTCATGATCGCGGTAGACTCGATCTTAGGCAGATTCTTATCCTTCTCAGCCACACGAGTAAGGAACTTGGCCTGCGACATGGGAGGAAGCAGATAACGCGGAGCAGACAAGTGGATAAAGTAGATCGAGTTCCTAGTAGGATGGCCGACCGAGATGATTCCAGATTGTGGATGATAGGTAACGCTGCAAATACCATCCGACTCATTTTCATGAGGCAGATTGATCTCCTGAACTGCCTTTTCCAGGCAAAGATCCCACAATTGCAGAGTATGATTTTGCTTCATCCCGACAATGAGGTATCTGCAAGCAATACCCTTGTTGTACGGACGTTCCTTGTCGAGGAACATGATCGATGTAGGCCAGGACTTATCTGCTGGAGATGTAGTCGCAAGAGTTTGGATCGGCGTCTTGATTTCGATCGGTGCCAACTCGCCATGCTCGCCCTTCGAGGTGTTAACCAGCTCCCGAACATCCCAGAACCTCATCTTGCCAGTCTTGTCCAAAGAGGCGATGACTGTGTCGCACTGGCTGAATGTGAAGTCCTTACCAGCCTTGCCCGTAGCAATCTTGAGGTTTCGCTCTCTCAGGTACTTGCCACTGTCACAAACATGAGTAGCTGGGTCCGTATACCGAGAGGAACGAGCGACAAATGGCCACACGATGTGGATTGACTTTCCGCGTCCAATGGCAAAGAATTGGGGATGGCGAGAAGAACGCCGAGCACGTGTCTTCAGCTGTCCGCCAGAGGTATTGTCATCGTGGACAGGGAACGGTGGGAAGATGAAGCTGCGCTCGTCAAGGTTGTCACTGAATTGCTCGCCCTTTGCACTGCTGAGATGTGTCCAAAAGACCGAGCCATTGACGCCAGTCGCCAGAACTGTATCACTGTCAACATCAGGCTTGACAGCTGAGCAAAGAGCGAGATTGACAATGCGCTCATGCGTCTCTGCAAAGAGGTTCTTGTAGCTCCCGTTCTCTTGGCTGAGCACACGGAAGCCGCCGTGCTTTGGTGTGACATATGCAATGTACCGTTCGGACGCTGCAACAAGCGCGCGGTCGTTTTGATCGAATTCCTTCTTGACACGGGCAAGGGCCAAGAAAGCATCTTGCTTGAAAGTCGACGACATAGGTAGATCCTTGATCTCGAGGGAAGTAAAAGGCTTCATGGGGAAGTTGTAGACGCGAACATCTTCGCCCTGGTTGGCCGTCTCCTCTGCATCAGCGCTTTCCCAACTGTCGCCACCGCTCGCACCCGCAATCTCGTTGGTGACTTCTTCCAAAGCCTCTGTCGTCGGCTTTCCGATGACACGCTCGATTTCGCGGCGCGTCTGGTCGTCTTTCAGATCCTGCTTGATTTCTGCTGCACCGTCGCGAACTGCTTCTCTCAGAGCCATGACTTCTTCCGCCGCCTTAGCATCTTCTAAGGCTTGTGACTCGTCTTCAACTTGAGCGAGGACTTGCTCCACTTGTTTATCAACAACTTCACCGACTCCACCGACAGCTTCTGAGACGGTTTGAGGAGCAACAGTTAGCTCCTCCTCCTTGTTGTCCTCCTCGTGCTTGAGTATTTCTACTTTCGGAGGGCCTGTCGCCGGGTGAGGCTGGAAGACAGGAGTGTGGTTGCGGGGAGACGAGGCAGAAAGCTGCTCAAAGGGATTGACGTAAGTGAAGACCGCAGGTTTCGCAGGCCCTTGCTGGGGATCTGATACCTCAAATTGACCTGGCCCTTCATGTCCCAAGACGTGGAACGGTGAGGGCTTTCGCTCCACCTGTGGCGATGAATGTGTTTCCTCGAGGGACGCGTCCTGCAAGTCTTGCGTAACATCATCCACCGCAGCTTCTGGAACAGCTGACTCGACTGCAGAGATTGATTCTTCTGCATGAAGCGATCGCAAGCTGCTTGCGCGACTCGGCTGCGATGGCTTTCCCTGATTGAGGAGATTTAGAAGATATGCCTGTGAGCTGCCGCCCGCAGAAGCGCTCACTTCACCCGGCTTTGTAGAGACAGGTGATGCGACCGTGGGTGAGTGCAACGAGGACGAGGAAGGCTTTCGCATGAATGAAGCCACCAGGTCTGACGCGGAAATTGCGCTATCGTGAGGAGTAGCGCTGGACATTTCAGTACCAGCCTGCATACTCTGCGATAGCGCAGACGTCGGGCGAGGTGAGTTTGAAGAAGGCTGGCTAAACTTCAGAAGGTTCAAAAGGTTCGCGCTTCGGTTGTTTTGCTCTGGAAGTGGTGTTTGCGAAGTGGACGGGACGTTGGGACTCTGCGCGGCGTGAATTAGTTAGAGAGTGAAGTGTTCAAGTGAAGTGACGAAGACAGCGACTCACCATAATCGCAGAGTCGTGATGAGGCTGAGGACCAGAGGGGGAAGGAGTGACAATGGGCGAAGATACGCTTGGATGTTGGTAATTCGCTGTCGTCGCAGGATTGGGTGGAAGAGCAGAGCTTGCGGATTGGTTCAGACGAGCGAGAAGCTCTTGCAAGTCCGCCATGACGCGCTGAGAAGCAAAGCACTCTTCACCCGTAAACGAAGCTCCAGCGGTAAAGCCAGGGAAATGCAGTGAAATGCACAACGCTGCAAAGGAGAGTGGAGAGGTTGGTGAAGGGTGGTTGGCGTTGTTGATCGGAATATAAAGCGGCAGCGTCACTTTTCAAAAGGCCCGTGCTTCAGCGCGTCAAGGAATTGCCAAATGTCGAGCTGCCAGGTGGACAGCACATCGCATTGCATTGCGCCTAATGACATGCTTGCGCTATTCACACCTGCATTTCAGATTGAGATTACTTAAAAGATGGTCACTCGCCAATCTCATTCGATCATGTTAATCGCTTTTTTGACGTTAATGGTTCTGGCAAAAAGTCATCACAGACGCGCGCTATCAACCCTTTCGAGACCGTATCGCCCATCATCCTCCTTAATCAAATCCGCTCCCTTCTCAGCAACAGCATAAGTCGTGCTCATGATATTTCCACTGACATGAGTGGGGAAGACGCTAGCGTCCACGACCCGCAGCTTGGACACTCCCTTAACCTTCAGCCTGTCGTCGACCACCTCTCCCATTGCAGCAGTTCCAATCAAGTGATACTGAGTACTGATGTGATTCCTGACAAACTCCATCCTCTCCTCTTCTGTCTCGAGGCTCTGGTTGGGCAGCGGCTGAACTCTCTCGCCCAAACTCTTCTGCAGTAGCGGGTGCTTGCTGACTTTGTCCATCCATTTGATACCAGCAGCCATGACCTTGAGGTCTGCCGGGTTCCGGAAGTATCCAGGATCTATGCGTGGAGGCTGTAGTGGATCGGAAGAAGTGATGTGTACAGTACCACGCGAGAGCGGATGCTCAAGACAGACGAGGAGGGAGAGCTGATTTTTTCCCTTTGGTGGAGCACTAAAGAATTCGATTTGTGAATGGCCGGCCGATAGATCAAGTCTGCACGGAATACAGAATATCTGGATGTTGGCAAAGGTTGGATTGGTGAGCTGCCTAACGATGACCTGAGTCTCTGTCAGCTCCGTTCCAATTGGAAATTGACCTTGGTCATACCTCCTCCTGGGCCTTCTCGAAGGGCGTTTTTGCAAGTGTATTCTTTCTGATATCTGCGATCGTCTCCTCGAGCTCCTTTTTGTCTACCAGAGAGGCGTATGAGACGAATCCCATCAGCATACCGGGGCTGCCGTAAGGTCCTGTCTGAGTCGTATCATAAAGGTCTTGTTGAACCTTTGCGTATTCCTCATTGTGTAGCTCATCGAGCGACTTAACTCCATCGGCAAGGTCGAAGAGCATACCACCCAAGACGTGATCCTGGAAATTTGCACCAACCTTGTCGTTCTCAACGATGCACTTTACTCCTACCTTTTCCAGAATTGCAGGATCGCCAACGCCGGAAAGCTCGAGTAGTTGAGGCGTTTGGATGACTCCGGAGCTGAGTACTACCTCATGGGATGTATGCACTTGGTAAGTCTTGCCTCCATGAATGAACTCGACTCCTGTTGCCTCTGCCTCATTTCCCTCACTCTTCAGTAGGATCTTCGTCGCGTGGGCTTCGGTTAAGACCTTAAGATTTCTCCGGCCGAGATTTGGCTTCAGGTAACCGGTTGCAGCATAACTCCTGTTCCCCCTGTCGTGAGTCCGATCTATGGCTCCAAGACTATTGAAAAATCCGTAGTGCTGACCATTCCAGGCGTCAACAAGTTTGTTTTGGGAGCCTTCAACTTCGAACGCGGCCTTGACGAAGTCTTCCTCCAACGGCATGTAGTGATCGTTGAAACTCGTGTGGATCGGCCTGTTGAAGACGCTGAGAACGAAAACACTAAAGCATCAGTCGTTATGTGGACTATACATACCCGTTTGTCCCGTGATACTTGTCCGCTGCCGCAAGTGGCATGAACTGGGGATCTGAGGGCATTTTTTCTGGTGTGTCGAGCGTTTGATGTTTCCTAAAATAAGGAACAATGTCGTTCCACCCCCAACCCTTGTTACCCATAGAAGCCCAGCCATCATAATCTTCTCGAGAGCCTCTGACATACCTGCCAGCAACAGTTAGCGCAGCTTGTGGACTCATATTGTGCCGCAGGATACATTAGATAGTTAATAGCGGAGCTCCCGCCGAGAACCTTCCCTCGGGGCATCGAATACGTCTTGTTCCCGGCGTTTGGCTTGTACGTGTCTGTCAGCAAATATGATAATCTCTTGCTTCCTGAGGACCTGACTTACCTGCGGCACGCTGCTCATGCACCAGTCGTACTTCTCCCTCCCGATCATCGTGGGATAGAGACTTGGTGTGGATACCTGCTTGTCGTCCATACGGTTCGCACCAGCCTCAATGACCGCCACTGACACATCTGGATTTTCTGACAGCCGGGCTGCCACTACCAGGCCTGCTGTACCTCCACCCACGACAACATAATCGAAAGTCTGCGACGCGAGCTCATCTACGCTGCAGAGAGCATTGCCGTTCGAACCCATTGTTACATGCAAATAGTTACAAAGAGAGCAAGAATATGAGACAGTGATTTGATATTGAAGTTGAATTGCATGAAACTAATGAAGAGCGGAGAAACCTGACGACGGACAGTATGAGCACTCAGGGAACAAACTCATATATATATAAAGTTAAGCTTAAAGTTTCGGTTGAATGGAGAGCGCATTTGAGCCTAACTATAGCGGACCGAAATCGTAAGCTCCGCTCTTCGTCATTGAGACTAGAGCTCTCTATGTGCAATAGCATTGCAGTATCCGAAATGCAGCGCAATGCCGCGTCGAGCGGGGATGCAAGGATGTTGTGTACACTCTCATGGTCTTGCGAGTCTTCAGATCCGCAAAACGTGGGGCACGGGAATGACGGAGTATAAGACTGTCCGGACATTGAGACTTTTGGCTGTGTCCTGGGGAAAGGCGAGTCAATTAAAGCTGAGAAGGCCACTTGGTAGATTTAAAAGGAGCAACAGAAAAGACGACGTTCCATATCACGCTAGCCGAAAATGGATTTGTATCGAGGTTACTTGGTTAGTTCACCCGCCGCCTTCGCAAGCTCTTTATTTCATGTGTGAACGATATTACGTTCTTGCCTCTTTAGACGGAAGGAGCGACGCTTGCCCAAAATGCACTCAAGATGACTTCATGTCACTGGCAGGAGGTGATCAGTCCGCCTTAGCGCTCTCCTGTATAAGCGGGAGAGCTTCCTTCCTCTTCTCACCTTAAACGCAGTTACTTGTTTTGCTCCAAGGTAGATGAAGGAAGCATGATGCTTCTATTGGTTGACAAAATCATGTGCTAACTTCTCTCATAATGTACAGTCGAAAGACGAGAGCATCAAGTCAGAAGCTTATTCGATCTTCAAGAACAATACCGCCCTTGACGGATAGCTGAAACCCAGAACCGAAATAACCTCATTGCCACTTGGGCTGGTATCACTTGCGCAGAACAATAATACAGAATATCAAAACCTTTCCTGCCAGCTTGTCTTTAACAAACGCCATCTCTTTAACGCAAGCGAAATCCCCTCATGATGGATCCTGTTCGACTCCGGGAGGAAACCGTCGTACCAGCATCCGAATTGTTCGCCAAATATTCCTGAATCACAAAATCGATTTCTCTGGACCCGGTGGACTTGCGAGATTCGGCCACTTTAGCACCAGCCGGAAGGAGAGCCTGAACCATGCGGAGTTTCTTTTTCCTGATGGCAACTTGAAGCGGAGTCTCCGATGCCTTGTCAATGGCGTCAACTTTGGCTCCCCTGCTGATCAGCTGTTTGGCAATGCTGACATTATCGAACTCGGCGCAGATGTGTAGTGGTGATGTTCCATACTGGTCTCTAGCATTGACGTCCGCTCCGTACTCGAAAAGGATTGGTATCACATCTTGGCCGCCGGTCCCGTGGAGGGCCAGATGTAATGCTGTTCGCTGCTTACTATCTCTTGCATGGACGTTTGCTGGAGTGACATGGTTTTGTACAAGAAGTTTGGATTTTGCTTTTGCGGCAGAGAGTAGAAGCTCGCAATCAGCAGTGACAATCATCTCTCGGTGTTCTGTGCCCGACTTGTAGCCCGTTTGGGGTGCCGGCGGAGGTCCATCCAGAGGACTTGATGCTGAAACCTCGGAGACGCTGCCGCGCGTGAGCGATGGCGGCTCAGATATGGTGCGTGGCCCATCTTGTATTTCCAATGCTAACGCCGGATTGATGACGCCAGATACAGAGGGATGTCTAGTTTGGAACGTCTTTGCACCAACATGATCTCCTCTCCATGTAAACAAGTCAATCAATGCTTGGACGGACTCCTCCAGGAATGGTTGCGGCGAGACTGTTGATTGCGAAGCTATAAAATAGGACTGTGTCGCGTATGTTTCAAGAAGTTGGAGGAGCCTCTCTTCTTGAGTATCACGATACCAAGCTCGATATAGCTTCGCTAGAGCGCAATTGAGTCGTCCAGGGTCTCCTTGACTTCCGTTGGTAAGGTGGAATGTCCGCTGCAATGTGTGTTCTGCAGATTTGTATTTCTTCTGTCCAATTTGCGCTTTTGCAAGTTTGATGCTGATATCAAATCTTTCCGTGAATGATTTCTGGTAAGCTTGCTCCCGCTGTTCACCGTAGTCAAGAGCATGTTGTAGGTTGAATTCTGCACTCACATAACGAGGAGGATCATCAGTCAAATCTTTGGTTGCTTGGCTTCGGTAGTTTTCCACCATGTCCTCTATGGTCTCCAATGGGAGGACAGAGAGTGAGTATGTCCGGCTTGGTTGTTGAAGCTGATGATATCGGCCGAGGATTGGCACCTCTCGAAGTGGTTGCGGATCTCCGAGGATGACAGGAATTACGCCGTGGCCATGTTCTGGGATGTCAAGCGCCACTCCACCGTCAGAGACATCTGGTTGTTGTAGACGAAGGTTGTCTTCCTGATATACGGTTCCGATTTCTGTATGGACATCCGACCGTATATCTTGCGGATCGAGTGCCTCAGAAATGCTATCGCTTGAATCGGATCGCCCAACAACACTTCCACAGGTAGAAAACTTCTCATATAGAGATTCTGCGACATCAAGCGTGTTCTTCATCCGGTTCAGCATCGCTCCATCAGTATCAACTTCGTCAGATACGCCTTGCTCGCCATGGAGATCGATCGAAGAGACCGGACTCTGAATAGAAGCCCGAGAGAGGCGTTCCAATGCCTTCCGTAAAGCAGAGATATCTGACTGCATTGCCTCGAGATGGTGTGCTGTACTCTCATTGTTAATCGCCAAAGGAGTCATTGTCGCTTCTGTAACGAAAGGCTTTAAATAGGAGGAGAAGGTCTGCAGCAACGTGATATTTCCGTAGACATTTCTTTCCAATTTCAGGATTTTTCTCTCGTTCCAATCGAGCTTGAACTGCGTTATGGTGCGACCGTAAAGACTACTGTTTCCGGGCCCTATTGACTCGAGTCTCTCAGCGAAGCTCTCCAGGTCACTTTCGCAGCATTTCAGGAGAGACTGCATCTTCAGCATGATCTTCTTTTCGTCATCATTCACGGGCTTTAAGGGTTCCTGCTCATGTCGACGGCCCATAGAGGTCTTGATAGTTTCAACTATGACCTTCAAGTGATCGAGGTTTTCGAAGAGCCCATCTGCAGTAACATTCGCTTCTCGAAGATCTCGAATGAAACGGATGATCCTTGCCCCGGCCGTAGTAGCAACATCTGCGACCTGGAGTGCATTGACAACCGCTGAGAAAGGATCCACCACCATCGTCAGGCTAGAGTGTGCCTTGCAGGCTGACGTTGCTTTGGTGTCGTCGAGAGGGCCAAACGGAGCCCATCAGTCGCGCGGATAATGCTTTTAGACGTGGATAAGAAATTTGGTGTGTTCTTCAGAGCGAGAATGAGTGTGTTTGAATTGTGGAGACTAGTTTGCGGAGAGAACGACGACAGTTGCAAAGCGAAAAGGAAATTACTTAGCCGTCAGCCTCATCGTACGGCAGGAGGTCACACAGCGACGAACAAGTTCCGTGACTCCCCAGCTGCGCTTACGTACCTCGTACGGAGCGCAAATGACCAGCGCCCAGAATGCATGCTTCTGAGGCGCAGCGTGTTTAACGAGTCGCGCAATCGGAGAAGGAGGGTCATGGTGGTAGCAGGGAGCGCCGTCGGGCGTGAAATATCCAGATCGCTGGCCAATCAAAGTATTTCAGGGCGAGCAAGGCTTGGCTTGGCGATCGCGGATGAGGCGCATCCAACCTCAAAACTGCGAGTAACTAGATTTAAAGCCGATCGAACACATCCCCTGACGACGGAAACGTTTGCCAGTCCACCAGACCCTGCTCTCACAGAAGAAGAAGTAGAAAGCATCGTGGTTAGAGCTGCTCCGTACATATCGCCCGGTATGAACCGCGAGATCCGGTGATGTCCTGACCGGTGGACTTCCAGCCTGGTTTCATAACATCACGTATTCTGTCTTCCTCAGTCCAGCTTTGTTACTCTTACCTCTTGCTCTCGAGTTGACCCTTGTCTTATATTGAGGGGCTTTGCGAGGCTGCTGTGTTTCTTTTATTTCATTTGCTGAAGACACTATCAGGCTGAGCCGAAGATATGGATCAAGGCCAACTCGCACCAAACGTATGCACAGTAAAGTATTGACAGCACTTTGTACCTGCGAAAGATTTCATATTCAGCAGCTGTAGAATGCGGCATGTGCGACTGCGGATGCAGTTCTGCAATATTTCTTGTAAGGCTTGACTTCAGCTCCTGCATGATTGAGCGTCGGATTTGGCCTCTCGTTCAGACATATGTATTTCTGAGAGCATTCTTTTATTTCAACGCTGAATCGGGTAATTCGGATCGCTCATTACCTAATATTGGGGCTGTGTTGACGTGTCCTTATTGGAGGAGTGTTCGACAAGGCAGACAAGGCAAACAGTAATTATGTTCTTACCATCTGCCCGTCCCACGCCACTCGAGATGCACGCCGACCAGCCCCGTTGCCTCGTAATTTACGGATTGACCAGTTCTTGTGCTACTCGTGCTTCTGGTTCCTTCTACGTGGAGTCATGGACCAAGCCAGTCGAGAGGCTGTGCTCAGAATTCGTTTCTTGCCAAGGGCGGCTCTGTTAACGCGCCCGGTTCCATAGGAGTTCTTTTATCATGTAAACGTGTCGGCATGAGTCTGTGCCTTCGGATATCTTCCATACATGTTGAAATGTAAAACATGGACAACTCACAACGAGCCTCGAACGGAGCTGCAAACGGAGGATACAACGAAGTGAGTGCGCTCAAATACTGAATTTATTGTTATAACAAATGCTAACCATGAAAGCTCCGAGCACGAAGAGGTCGCAATGTAATCGAAGAGCGACTGCGGAGCAATGATCGTGGAATGTGAGTTGTCATTCAGGCCTTAGAGATCATGCTAATGCTGCCGAGTTAGAATCGACAACCCACTGAACTACCGCGACGAAGAAACGGAGCTTCCGCAAGATGTGAAGAGGTTTTTCGATGACTACGGGCTTCAGGAGGTCGCGAGCGAGAAATTGCTCTTACGTGGAGCACTGCTGGCCCAAGACGAGCAGAGGTTCAAACGCGGAGAGTATGCGCCCAGCCAAATCGAGAGCGCTGCATTAGACAGAGAGGAAGATCCAAAGTTCAGCGAGCAGACCAAAGAGCTCAAGGTCATACTTCTTACGTGCTGCGTTGCGGCTGTGGTCCAAGGCTGGTCTCAAGCGTCGATAACTGGTGCAAATCTTCAATGGCCAGTTGAGTTTGGACTTCGCAAAAGCTTGTGCGGACCAATCGACCAAATCTGGATCTTTGGTATAGTCAACGCCGTCACATATTTTGCCGCAAGCGTTCTTGGAGCTTGGGTCAGCGATCCGTTCAACGAATACTTCATGGGTCGTCGAGGTGCTCTTTTCGTCGCGGCACTGTTCACCATCGGAGCTTCCATTGGATCTGCTTTCACAGTCTCCTGGCAGACTCTCTTCATTTGTCGCTTGTTCCTGGGGATCGGCTATGGCGCGAAGGCCTCTGTGGTGCCGATATTCGAGGGAGAGGTAGCACCTGCTCAAATTCGTGGTCGCTTGTTGGTATCGTGGCAGACGTTTACAGCCGTGGGGATTCTCTTGAGTTCCGGCTTCAATCTGATCTTCCACGCACCGGGAGCTGACAAGAACGACGCGTGCAACTTCGCGGACGGCTGGCGGAAAGAAGTAGCATGGAGGCTACAAGTGGGAAGCACAATCATTCCGGCTATTCCACTGCTCTTTCTCGCCTTTGTCTGTTCGGAGTCACCCCGATGGTATGCTAAGAAGGGGAACTACTGCAAAGCGTTCCGTGTGCTGTGCAGACTGCGGGAGACGCCTTTACAAGCAGCTCGTAAGTTATCTGATCTGCTACAAGGGCATTTGATTAACTTTGTATAGGCGATCTTTACTTGATCTACTCACAACTGCGAGTCGAGACTCTTGTCTTCTCTAAGATCTCTGACGTAGAAGCGAAACTGGATGACTGGAGCGATGATGCTGAATTCCAGCGTCAGCTCCGAAAGAGCACATATCCACGTCGTCTGCGGCAGCTTTTCACCGTCAATATCAACAGAAGGGCTGGTCTTGCAGCCTGTATAGTGATGGTCGCCCAGTGAGTCCCCTGAAACCACGATGATGTATTCAACTTTAATCACTACTCCAGGCAATTCTCGGGCATCAACATCTTCGCATTCCTTGCTACGACGCTATTCAATGCCGGCGACAAGCAAGACCCGTCAGGAGGGAATCAGACAAGCCCCCATTTAATCCAGAATCTTTGGCAAAGTTTCGGCTTCGCTCTTGCCAACGCATTATTCTCCCCTCTCGCCTACTGGTTCATCGATTCGAAGGGCCGCCGCTTCTTGCTTCTTACGTCGCTTCTCCTGATGATCCCACTGCTGCTCGCAACGGGGTTGAGCTTCCTGTCATCAAGCAACGTGCCTCATGAGATCTTCCTGATCCTGTACACAGCAGCATACTCGCCCGGAGCGGGAGTCATACCATTCCTCTATTCGAGCGAGGTGTTCCCTCTGCCGAATCGTGAAGCCGGAATGTCGCTGGCCTGTTCCGTCAATTTCGCCCTCGGCGGAGTGCTCGCGTTGGTGGTTCCACAATTGGTCAATAGCCTTGGGGTGACGAAGCTTTTGGGCTTGTTCGCGTAGGGTTGCTCCTGCCATAGTCCAAGCACACATGCTAACCGAGCACAGAGGCCTCGATGCGATCGCAGCAATTCTTGTATGGCTTTTGGTGCCTGGGACGGACCAAATTATGAGTTTGGAAAATATGAGCTACATCTTTGGGGTCCCGACTACGAGGCACATTCAGTATCAAATCAATACTGTCTTCCCCCATATCTTTCGACGTCTTGTACCTTGTTTATCAGTGAAAGGCGACTTGCCTCCGCTGTACATTTGGAACACACGCAGAAGAGATGCCCAAGAGCTGCAGCAGTGGCAAGTGCAGCCTCGACATGAGACGGATACGGAATGGATCTCCGGTAATTAGCCTTTTAGTGCAACGGCGGTAACTGCCAGTTAAGGAGCAAATAAAGTTCTTGACTCAAAACCTTCGCAAAGTGATGCCGTTTTGCGAAGCGCTCCTACCTTTTCACTGCTCCTGCTCGCCGAGAATGAGATGTCTCTGCTGCCTCCCGTGAAAAACTGCATGTGGCACTCACCGATGAGTCGGCGCTCGCAATTCCGAGAGCTTAATTGGCTGGTTTGGCTTTCGAGATCGGACGATTAGGCCAAATACGCTCTAGTCGGTGGGGATGAGTGGGTCCAGCTCCTTTCGCAGGCAGTCACCGCCTGGCACATTCCGTCTGGTCGCCAAGCTTTTCGTCTGATCCCTGGAGCCCTCCGAGTATATAAACCCCTCGACCTTCGCTCCAACTCTCTCTTTTCTTTCCTTAGCTCTCTTTGCCTTTTGGCTTAGATCAAGTGTAGTATCTGTTCTTTTCAGTTTAATCTCTGAAACGAGGCTACGGCCTCATATTCAAGATTAATCTTATTTTTGGACCCCGGGGGGATTCCTCTGTGCATGCACATGTCTCCTCCCACAGTGTCGCCGGTATTGCACTACCTCCGGCTGACGCGACCCTTTTTGATTTCTTTTCATTGACATTCCCACCTGGTGTGGGCGGTTGACGAAGAGATTGACTTTGCTTGAAACTCCGGATGTGGTTGAGATACAATGCAGCGTGATCGATCTGTTGATGGTTTAAGTTCCAAGTGGGCGATCGGTGCTTTTGTGACCGTCGCGTGACGAGAGGGAACCTATGTGAATTACTGTCGGCAGCAACCCTCAGTGAGGGTGAAGACAAGCTTTGCAATGAAGCCAGTGTGATGCTCGACCACAGCAGGTGACGTATAAGTGTGTGCTAAGTGTATGTTGTCGTCATTTCTCTTGTTCATCATGTCCGACGGCAGCTGGGTGCACGTGGAGTTTGCCACTTGGCCTCCTCACCTCGTCGCAGCGTGTAATACCACAACTGGATAGATGCATCCAAGACTCCACTCATCACTGGATATGACGAGTATGACTTGACAGATCCGCAGCTGTCTCATGTCGGTCAGTATGAACCAATTCTCCTGACGGAAGTATATACGTACCTCGTGGCTGGCTGTCGCTGCATGGAGCCTCATTAAGCGACGCAAAAGCACACTTGCTCGCCACAATGCGCCCTCGAATCAAGAGGGAATGCAGAGTGCTCGATCCGTAGAGCAGTACTGCGCTACGCCTAGCGAAAAGTGGGCTCCTTAGGCTTTCCATGTGCGTTTCCCTTGCTTTGTCCACAGATCAATTCAGGTGAAGTGGTCTTACGAAGGAGACAGCACCCCAGGCGCGACATGTTTGGGTGTGGTGGTACCGAGTTTTAGATGTGCTATGCACCCAAAATCGGTGGGGCGGTCCCTCCCGTGCTAGGTACGACTACGCACCCCACACATGGAAGTATGGGCGCAGACTGCTCAACACACGCATGGCTGTTGGAAAGCAAAGATGTGTTAAGATTGCACATTCGCCACAGCCCATTATTCGATAGGCATCAGCAGCGAAAAGGTTTTCGCCGAGTCGACTGACAACATGCCCAGCACACCTAAAGAGCCATGCATGGACGGCATTGTCGAGGACCGTAGACATCTCACATGCAGACAATGTCCACGTTTGACATTTGACAGCGCATGCAGGAACCCCTCCCTGCGTTATTTCGGCTTCTACGAGCCCGCATAGAGGACGGGTTGCTATGTAATTTTCTATGCAAGGATATGCTAGTTATATGGCATATATATGGCAGGGCGGGAGGAAACAAGAACATGGAAGAAATGAGAGCCACGACGAGAGTCTCTTGAAAAGCTGTAATTACGAGAATAGAAGCTTTGGACAGAAAGAAACCCACTTTCACCTCGAAGCCCTCTCAGCGGAGTCGGTAGGGTTTCGGTTCGCTGATGAGTGTGAAAAGCTTGTCCATACCCCAGGATATCGGACATTAGATGAAGGGCACAGACCCCTGAAAGAAGATTCTTTCTGAATAGGCAGAATGCTTCTCAATATCTAGAAATTATTAGCGACATGCATCACGATAGAAAACTGTCGGCGCATTGGGTCGTGAGAGAGGCGAGCTGAAGGCGCCTTCGCGAGCACAACACGCGCTGTGGCTTTGGAAGCCGGCGCAAAATGAACGCGCGTTCGGTTCGCAATGATTTCTCGAAGAGCGGAAGATGCTCGTAGAAGACTCAGCTAGCTTGTGTATAGGTGTAAGCGAATGTCGAGTCTGGATGGCGGAGTCATTTCGCAGGCCTTGGTCCGGGGCGTTGTTGTGGCCAGTGTAATGCATCGAAGGAATTTAATTTGCGGCCTCGTGGTGCAGCACGCACTCTGACGTCGCTGGAGGCCTGCAAAGGAGCCAAGCAATGCCGGCGGGCATGAAGCAGCCAATACCTCAGCCGTACGTCAATTAACGTCTGGCACCTGGGCTGTCTCGGAATCACAAGACCCCAGCGATCGGCCAGGATGGGCGCGTTTGCAAAGAGAGAGAAAGCCGGCCCCTGGAACTGGTGCGGTCTGAAGATCGCTGCCGCCCGCGTCGCAAATGAGCTCACGGCACACGGGAAAACTTGCTTTGCTGATGAAACAATGCGCTCCTCATATACCTTCATGCCCACCCCCGACACCACCTTTTCTGCTTGAAGGCAGCAGACAAACGACACCTACTGTTCCACCGCCGCACTCCTTCTTCGATCTTTCCTCGAGTCCACACTGTTCCGACTACCATAAGCGCGCGACCTCGCCGACCGCCAACAGCGATCTCACTGTCTTCCACTCCCTAACTCATACGTACGACTGTGTCGCGCATCTAATCGAAATGGCCTTCATGTTCACTCTCCCGCTGCGCGCGACGCAGGCGGTATTCACTGTCATTGTGCTTGGATTGACCGCATATGGTATGACTTCTCCATTGGGTCGGACTTCCAAATGCTGACAGGATACAGTGTCAAATTGGTGGAATGGCTACTGGCACGACATGTCTCCCGACGAAATCAACTTCCTCCTCTTCTGTTCCGTATGGACCATTCTCTCGCTCGCCTACCTCATTGTGGTGCCATGGAGGTTTTCGAACAGCGCTGTCGGCCACAAGTACGGCATCTTGGCCGCTGAGGCGCTCACCATGCTTTTCTGGTTCGCCGGCTTCGTCGCGCTCGCTGTCTTCCTGAGCAACCGAGTCTGCTTCGGCACCGTCTGCAACATCGCAAAGGCAGCTACTGTTTTTGCCTCTCTTGAGTGGTAAGTGGCAGTGCGGCTGAATCGCATGTGGAGCTCGACTGACGTCAACATTTAGGCTCGTCTTCGCCATCACGACCGGCATGGCCACACTCCACGTCGTTCGCACTCGCGGCACCAACAACACGAGAGCAGATCCTCAGATGGAGGTCACCGAATCCGCGAAGAACCACGCATAAACGACAAGCGCATTGGTTGCGCACCTTATCAACGATACCCAGATGCATTCAAATTCATTTCAGCCGCTTCGGGGCGTACAATCGATTGAACAAGCCTGGTGCACGGCCGTCGGTGTCCCAGTTGCATACTTGACTACCATCTTCGTCACATTTTCATGAGTTATAATGTCTGTCAATGGGTTTAACGAACGACCAATTTGTGTCCGCCGTTGACGGCCCCCTTCCAAGCCTGCCGGTGCAAGAGCTTGACACTCTGGAGTGCGGGATCTTCAGTTATTTTCTCTCCTCTTGGAAGGGTTGTATATCCAGTTTGCGTATACCAATATAGTTTTATCTTATCGAATCTACATATCGCTCTTACTCCTACGCTTCCCCTGAGGCCGTACATGAACTTCTCGGCTCCCCAAGTGTTGCGATGCATCATGCCACAATTGACGCCTTCGATATAGCCTAGTTCTAGCCTAGTTCAAGCCTCGCTCGTCGCGTTATCAAATTGAGTCGTGTGTTTGCCAAGCTATTAATTTCCGCTTTATCGATAGAAAGGTCCGCCACGAAGCCCCCATCGCTCATGGCGTTTCCACGTTCTCCCACGTGGTGTGGCTTGGATGACGCGCTTTGATTACAAAAGAACCAAGGTGACGAACGCCCGAGAAGCCTACAGAAAGCGCATCACAATCAACCTTCAAAATTAACCTCGTAATGTCTCTCCAACCTACATTTCAGTCGAGAAGATTTAAAAATGGCTTCTACAGTAATGGATGACACCAACGAAGTATCCATGCCTTCAAATCAGGCTGAAAATACCGAATCCATGGATCTATCAACGGATGCGCCAGAGCATCTCGAAGATGATATCGAGCTAACCATATTACATCATGGCAAACCGCATGCCTTCAGCTTCTCGTCTTCATCTTCTCTGCAAGACCTTTCCGATATTGTCGCCGCAGAGTTCTCCATCCCCGAATCAAACCAGAAGTTCCTCGTCGCTCCAAAAGTCGGCCTCCTCAAGCCTCCCTTCTCCGAGTCGACCGTAGAACTCTCCTCTCTCGTCGGCAAGAAGATCACACTCATGGGTAGCACGACCGCCGAAATCAATACCATACAATCCAACATCGCCGCTTCCACTTCATCCGCCGCCCGTAGAGGCGGTCGTCAAGGCCCCGTCAAAGCCGCCACTCCATCGCGAACGCGCGACTGGAAGCGCGCAAAAGAAGAGGCAGAATATACATTCCACACGCTCCATCCTCTACCTTACCTCCCCCGACCCGAGCGCTCCCTCCGCTTCCTCGAGATCCTGCGCGACGACCCAGGCATCCGCGCCGCAATGCGCACACACAAGTTCAGCGTGCCACTGCTCACAGAGATGGATCCCGCTCAGCACACGACGCACGAATCGCGCACGCTCGGGCTGAACCGCAACCGCGGCGAGGTCATTGAGCTGCGGCTGCGGACGGACGCGTACGATGGATACAGGGACTACAAGACGATTCGCAAGACGCTGTGCCATGAGCTGGCGCATAACGTGTGGGGCGAGCACGATCGCAACTTCTGGGACCTGACCAAGCAGATCGAGAAGGAGGTCGAACGGAACGATTGGACGAGGGGTGGGCATCGGCTTAGTAGTGAGGAGTTTTATAATCCGAATGATGGGGGGTATGAGGAGGGTGTGGCGGATCATGGAGGGTGGACGGGTGGCGAGTTTGTGCTTGGGGGTGGTGGGAGCAACTCTGGCGGCGCGGAGACTTCGACGGCTGCGGCTGGTGCGAGTCCGTTGAGTCGGAGGGAAATCCTCGCGAGAGCTGCTGAGGAGAGAATGAAGAAGGCGAAGGATGTGGAGAAGACAGCGGAACCTGGACGCGAGGGAAGTTCGTCTTCCGATGGGAAGTGATCAACTTCTGTCTGAAACCTGCTCATTGCATAGCGTTGGCGTTTGGAAAGCGCCCTTTGGTATGTCAACTATCATAATTCCTGTCATGTCAGCCGCATCATTTGCGTTGTAATTCTCAAGCACCTCTTGCCAGCGAGCATCGTTCATCCTTACCACCAATAGTTCTGCAGGAATCATGGTTTCTTTAAGGCCTGGATAGACCGATCCAGCCTCCAGACTCTCAACAGTGTGGGATAAATGAAAATCAATCAATTTGACTTCTCCAGTTCAGTCGAACGTCGAGAACAGTGGATCAAACTCGTCGCTGGCACGTCGGAGTCTCGTCCCTTTCGATCATTCGGGATTCAAGTGGAGAAGCATAAACTCAATTGCTGTTGGAGTGCTTCAACTGCACCTACTCAGCGCAAGAGCTCTAGCACGCCCTCTGGCAATAGATGAATCATTTGTTTAACCGGCGGCCCGTCATGCCGGCCAACTAGAACTAACCGACCTGTAGCGCGCGGGTGTCAAATGGACGCCACGAAGTAAGTAGCTTAAACTCGTTTGTGGAAAGGGGTTAACTTTTTTCGAGTCAGATACCATATGCACGCGTAGTCCAGGATTCGTTGTTCCATACCCCCTTGCAGAACGTGGAGACACGCACCTGCATGCATGCGGTGCGTCTGCGGGGGTCTTGACTCTTGGACTACACCATGTAGACTGGCACTTCTGGCATATCGGAAAAGACTCATTTCGTGACCAGGATCTAGTAGCGATGCTTTGACCAGTGTTTCTGAAAACGGCAGGGGAATTTTTTCACATCGATTTCTCATCGACGACAAAGATGCGCTTAGCGATGAGCGCGTTAGTGGAATTTCAAAGACTACAGTGTAAAGGATTGCAATTGTACGGAATTTCCGAGCTCCTTCTGAGAACGGTCTTTTCTGTGGCGATCCGTGGCATCAATTGAGGGCTTAGAGCTCTCAGTGCCCATTCGTACAGTGTACTGAGACCTCAAGTGACCATTCCATTCAAATACGTTGCTTTCACTAAATCTGCCAGGGCGTAAAAGGGCCCTCCAGATATAATCAATGTTGTCCTCCTTCGGGAGCATTGGAGCTCTGCGCTAGCACAGATAGATCAAGCAAGCGCTCCTTCAAGGTGTGGCTCTGCCCTCCATCTTCTACCTCTGGCACGACTGGAGCTCGAGAGGCGACATCGCTCCCCTCCGACTGTCGGATGACACGTTTCTACCAGCAATGCTATCTATAAAACAATCACCATGTCAATCCCAGAACTCTACTGGAAGTGCAGTATTCCCACTGCTGGCAGAGCCCGGAATGGCTATGGAAAAAACGAAGCGCTGGAGCGGATCGTGATCTCCATTGCGGCCGAGGAATGAAGCTGTAGAATCAGCCACGGGCTTTCGGAGTTATCATACAAAGGATAAGATGTTGATTTTCACAAAGCCTATTGGAGCGTAGAAAATGACTCCGTGTATACTCAAACACATAATATTTCGTCAAGGTCGTTAAACATACTGTATACACAAGTCAAGTGACTTAGCGAATTCAAGATCTCGTGTACTGTGTGCAGAATCCTCAAGTGAGTGTTCCCTTGAAATGCAGTGATTTTCACCGAGTCTGCCAGAACGTGGAAGGAACCTCATGGTATAACCAAGCTTCTCCTCCTCCGCCGGGAATGGTTTATGTACAGAAGTCGAAGAAGTTTCAAAGTGGAGGCTCAGACCATGCCGACAACGCTCTAATTGGCACATTGGTACTGTGCCTCTTAGACTTGTACCAATATGATCGGAGAAGATGTCAGTGGTCGAGTGGTATGGAAGGACGGTAGTGTTTTTTCAGCGAGAAAGCGTAGATAGAAGCTCGAATATCAAAGTCATATCCCTCCATCTATCGACGGGCTGCCCACGAGGGAGGTTGATCGTGTATTGGACTATTGCCGAGCAATGCATGAACTGTAAATCGGCGCCTCGGCAACTCTGGGTCAACATAGAAGTTGCTTGGGATCAGTACTTGTAGTGTTGGATCACAACAGGCTCCGGCTTCTGCATGCTCTCGGGAATCAGTTGGCGGTCGAAGCTGCTTAAGCTTCCTGAGCTATCCGGCGGAGACGTGTGCTTGTTCACGTAGCTCTTCTCCGTCGGGCGGAAGATCTCTCGCGGGCCAGAAAGACCGCGGATGAACCATGGGAGCTCGCCAGACGGTTTGTCTGAAGAGGTGAAATGTTAGTACTGAGCTGCATATCGAAAACTCGGAAGCGACAAAGCCGGAAAGGACGAGAATTAGTGCATGTGGTAGAATGAACTTACAGGTCCAGTACTCCTTGTTATCGTAATCATCTGGGACAATGTGGCCGCGTGTCACGAGCTTCACGAGATACGTGAGGCCGTTGAGGATAATGTATGTCATGAGGCCACTACACAGCGATCAGTAAGAAGTTCTGAGGGGGTCGAGAACTGGGGAAACTCACGCAATGACGCCATATGCAATTGAATAGCTGAATGGGATAAAGAGCAAAGTGACAAACGCCGGTACGGCATCGCCGATATATTTCCAGTTGATCGAGACAACCTGGCGCATCATCATACAGCCGACCTGTGAGTCTGTTAGTAACGAAAGAGGTTGGAGAGTGACAGAAGATACACACCAGAATCAGCGTGCATCCAGTAGCCCATGGCGGGATGGATGCAAAGATTGGCGCGAAGAAGATCGAGATGAAGAAACACAAGCCGGTGGTGACAGCTGTAAGGCCAGTCTTTCCACCTTCGGCAATGCCAGCGCCGGATTCAATGAATGCAGTCACAGAGGAGGTACCGAACAGTGCTCCAATCGAGATGGAAAAGGCGTCGGTGCAGTAGGCAATCGTCGAGCGAGGGAAGTCTCCAGTCTCCTTGTCGACTACACCGGCATAACGAGCCATGCTGTAAAGTGTACCCGTGCAATCTGTAAACCGAATTTAGCCATGTGGGGGACTAGAGACTGAAAAGAGGTTCCTTACCTATGATGTCCACGTAGAGGAAGGTAAATAAAGCAAGTGCGAATTGGCCAGGGGCTGCGCCGATGTTCCAGTCGATCGCGTTGAGGGTGTTCTGAATTGGGTGGAACGTTACGACGTTCTTGAAGAAGTCGAATAAGTCATCACCCTCTGGCGTGTGGGGAAAATACGTAAACGAGGTGGAACGACTGTCACAAGTTAGCCCTCGGTGTCGACTGGGTCTGCATGAAACTTACGGCCACGAGATGATGGAGACGACGAGGATGCCTATTATTATTGCACTTTTTACCCTGTAACACATCAGGAACGCCGTGAGGATGCCACCACACAGGATCCCGATCCACATCTAACGAAAAACGAGTTAGTGCTGGCGAGAAGAGATATCGTAAGGGCCTGCTTACCGAGATACTGCGCATCTGGTGGCTCGTACATGCACCAGTAGTCGCATCGATGAACTCTGCCGGACATCCCGCGATGGTCACTGGATTGGTAGTGTCGCCAGATATTGCGCCAATACCTGCAGATCCGGAGAGGCCGATCTCCGCCAGGAAAAGGCCAATGCCGACAGCGCTCGCAATCTTAATCGAAGTCGGTAGCAATTTGACAAGCCACTGACGCATTCCGATCAAGGCGAGGAAGACGAAGATAAAGCCCTCGATGAACACAGCAGCGAGAGCAAGTCGGTAAGGAACAGGTCCGGTGCCATGGTAGCCAACAACTTGGTAGGCGAAGTACGCGTTGAGTCCCATACCAGGAGCAAATGCCACGGGCAGGTTAGTGAATAATCCGAACATGACCGAAGCGAGGCATGATATGGCCGAAGTTGCAGTGATGAGATCTCGGTTTACAGCTAGAAGCTCCCAGTCAGTTCACATTGACATTTATACGATGAAATTGAGACACTGACCATTCAAGCAGGCATTATAGTTAGGATCCGAAGCACAAGTCGGGTCTTTCGCATCTGTACACACGCATGTACCGCCACTGTCTGTCAACACAAGCGCCTGGTCGGGATCAGCAGAGTATTACCATAAACAAGACATTGCGACTCACGTTGACAGAGATGATGTAAGCCATGGTGAAGAAGGTGGTGATGCCAGCTCGGACTTCAGTCAAGAAGTACGAGTTTGGGATTGCTTTCTCCTATTGAGCTACGTGAGCAGGCCGCATTCGTCCAAGGCACGCGCTGGAAATCGTACATGACCTGAACCTTCGAGGCGAAAGATGCGTCCTACGATCGACCTGCCAACTGCGTGGTTGAGAACGCTGATGGTGTTCTTGGCGCTTTTGGCACAGTCCATACTTGCGGGATTGACGTACGATAGATGAGAACGTGTATAAAGACAAATTGAAATGCCCAGACAACAACCAGGAAGTACTAGGGACTGTACAGATATTGAAGAATGTACGACTTCCCAGCAGCCACGATAAATGTGTGAGACTTGAACGATACGAGAAAGGGAATCTTTGATAGCCCGCCTGTACTATATAATCAATAGTCCCAAGCCACAGCTAGATCCCCTTTGCAGAGCTGCTGGAAGACAAAGTTGGCACATGCTTCAAGATGCAGTTGACGACATTGACAGGCTTGTCTAGCTACGCGGACCGGTGCGCAAAGAGGGGAATACGGTCCGTGGAAGAGGATAATGTCGAGTCGGTCGCTGGGCTCGTGCAGCAATATGGAGCAGAAACTTCGCGCCATTGTTTCAATAGCTAGCGATGCTTGCCGTCGATCTTGAGCTTGACAAACGCCGCACCCACCGGCATCCAGACCGACTTTCTGAGTGTCTCTGTTGGGAGGTGGAAGGCCGTTGGCATTTCGAAGATGCTTGCACGATGCGCAACGGTCTCTGCACGGGGCAGTGTCTGAGCCGTGTCCCGAAATGCAAGCTGCAAGGGGCACTGACTAATTCGGAAAGGTGTGGGGAAGTCCCTGACTCGCAATAGCACTAAAAGGACGATGATACAAGCGCATGCACCCCAAAAGCTTCACGCCACGCCTGTCCAAGTAACTCATGGACTGGGTCCTGTCGCAGACGTCCTGTAAGGGACGCTCACCTCCCTGCTTGGCCGGCTTCCGCGCTGACTTGACTCGGATGGGAGGCACGGCTCGAACGGGCGAAGCCGAAGATGGCGAAGATCTGATCGATTAAGGTTCTAAACAACCACGACGCATTTCCGCCGGAGTGCTACGATATCGCAGGGATCGTTCAGCGCTCTACACATCTCGTGTGGCAGCGGCGTGTGCCATGCTTCGTGCGATCCTGCTCTCCGGGGGCTGGTGCTAGCCTCCATTTTGCAAACTTGCTGGACTTGTCAATCTTTGCCTCATGAATGACTTAGCGAGCCTCCACGTGCGGCTTGCTCGCTTCGCCAGGCCTACAATCCAGGCACTTTCCTGTGCTTGACTCGCATACGGCACTTCCGAGCTGTAGGATAGATGAGCCACGAGGTTTGCGCGGCGGGAGAGCTCGATCCATACTCTCATTCTTCGACTTCATTCCCTGTCAAGCAACTTCATGAGACATAGCTTGCGTGCTTCGTCAGAGCACCCTGAAAGGAAGCTATGTCTGGCGCCGTTTCTTGGTTCATTGCCCTCCGTGGGTCCCTCGCTTGATATCAGCTCTCCACCGACAACTTTGATTTAATCCCAACAGGAACGTTCTTGAAGATACGATCCGCACGTGGTCTGCATTGCGCCGCCCTCAGAAAACCCAATTTACAAGCTTTTCGGGTTCCATTTCCTTCCTCTACTCATGTTCACCGCGGATCTCACGTGGGACACTGGCCCAACTGAAAAAGTGGGAGAGCGCAGAGAGCGCAAAGAGAGGCAAAGAGCAGAGTCCGTCAATAGCGGTGACCAAGCAAGACCAAGCTCTACAAGCTCTGGCAGACGCTGGTTGAAGTCTAAGAAACCATCTGAAGTTTCTGCCACCGCTATTCCATCGTCCACTTATGCGCCAATCTCACATCCAGAAACAACATCAACATTGCCGCTATCCTCACCAGCGCCGGGGTATGTCGGTGAAGCAATTACTCCATCCCGCACTCGTAGTAGAAAGCAATCAAGGGCGTCAAGGAAAGCGGTACCACCCCCGGATCCACTGAACGCCAAAGATCCATTAGAACAGCCGGACTGGACATTATCTGCGACATTGAATTCAGGAAGACTACCCTCCGGCGCTCCTTTAGATCCCCCCAGAAGCCTTACACGACCAAGCAGCTCAAGACCGGGATACCACGGACAGATAAATCCCAGTATGTCTAGTTTCCATGCTACCAGACTATGCTGATGCTTTCAGATTACACTTTCGATCAGAAAGCCTCTCATCAGCAATGGGTTGCACTTCTCAAGGCTCACGATCAGAGTACTCAAATTCCATATGGGCAAGGTCAAGAAGAACGTGTTCGACCGTCTTATGAGAGCCGAGATGACTCCGAAGAAGTATTGTTGCCCTCAGAGCAATCCATTTCAAGGACCACAGGGGTTAGTGGCTCTGTCACGTGGTTTCAGACGTTCTCATAGCTAACCTCAGTCAGGTTCGAGTCAGTGGAGAAGAGAATTGCACAGATGGTCCTTATGAGCTTCCCGCGTGGGATGTCCGAACCAGGACGAGTTTGGTTCCGATGAGTCCTCAGAATTCGCCTCTACCAGTCCGGAATCGACTTCCACTACATGGGCAAGGCCACAGAAGATTGCGCAGCGTAAGCTCGGCATACTTTGTCGAGACACGACCCATGTCCTCAGCGCCTGGGTTAGAACGTAAAGATGAACCAAATGCGGTACCCTCGCCTGCGCAATTAACCTCACTCTCCATACCCATGGAGGCTCTGTCTCTTGATTGGAACGACTCGGACTTCCTGCCTCGCACGGCCGTTGACCAGGTATCTAATCAATCTGATTGGAAACCACCAAATGACTGGGAAATCATGGAATCATCCAAAGGAGAGTCGGAAGAGAGCTGCAGGACTTCAAGCCTGACAAGCTCATATCCGGATGATTCATCAACGCATAACTCTAGCAGAACGGCGGAGCAGTCGCACTTCCAGCGTTTCGTTGGCCGCATGGAAAGCGCAGGACCCAAGGTCGTCCTTGACCGCTTGAAGGAGGACTGGAACGGCCCAGTAGATGATACTACACGTGACGAGCTGGAACTCGAAAAGCATCTATGGGCATTAACTGCACTGCAACTCAAGAATCTCGACAGGTTCGCTCAATCCGCACAAAATATCATAATGCTTCCTCAGCCAGACGCCGCCTCAAAGCGTCGACGACGTATTCTCGAGCTCGGCGGTAAACTTGGTAAGCCTTCTGGATCTCCATGATCTTGATGATGATGAACTGATCTTCTCCCAGCCGAGTTGTATCAGCTCTCCGCAATCTTCCCAACAGCAGCAATCCACCACCTCACGCTATCAACTCGCGTTCCGTCGCCAACATCAATTCCACTTCCCTCGCAAATCACCCACACCCACACCGTCGCGGCGACCACATGCAACGAGCCGTCAACTCTTCTCCCACTCCCCTACGCTTCTAGTACCCTCACCCATATCCGAAGCTCCGTGCTCCCCGCTCTTCTCCCGGTCGCCCAAGTTCCCGACCTCCTGTGGGAGTGCCACCGCGTGCTCATGCCCGGTGGGGTCTTGGAGCTGCGTATCGTGGAACCGTTGCCGGAGCGCGGCACGGCGGGACCCAAGATGCGAGCATGGCTCGACGGGCACTGCAATCTGGAGAGGCAATTCCGCAATTCGCGGCTCAGTACGTTAATCGAAGGATGGGTTGGTGGTGCAGGATTCAGGGTTCTCGGTACTAAGGGTGAGAGGGAAGGCAGGGAGCACGGATTGCAGAGATGTCTGAGGCTACCCGCTGCAGTCGCGAGCGAGGTGGAAGGGAGAGTTGTGTCGACGAGTGCGTCTAGCAGTAGGACTGCATCGGGATGGTTTGACGAGGGGGCTTTGATTGATGGGTATGCAGATCCAGATGTCGATGCGCAGGTTGGCAGTTTGGTGTTGAGGGCACTTTGGAGGGATGTCTGGGGCGCGTTCGTCTACACAAGTTCGGAGAACAGGAGTGCGAGATGGTGGTGGCAAGACAATGAATTGCTCAGGGAGTGCGCGGAATGGGGCACAGTGTGGGAGTTGGGTACGTTAGTCGCAACCAAGGCAGCATCATAGACAAGCATATATGGATACCCGAATTACCTAAGTCACTTCAGTGCCTATATATCAAATGTTCCTGGCGAGCGAGCATACGTTTGATTATATATAGCAAATTCAACTCTTGCTCTTGAGCCTGAGCTGAAAGCGTTTATGGTATAACTGAGCACTGACTAAGCGGCCCTCCCCTCCCTGTCGCCCAGATAGGCAGTGGTGATCCCCACATTACTCGTAAGCTGAAATCAAGCTACGTCTATGAAGGCTAGGAACACAAAATTCCCATCATTTTCATGACTTGAAGAGTTCGAATTTCGCACAGAATGACAACTGAAATCCGCACAAGATGTTACTGCGGCACTTCTCATTTCACCTTCACCATCCCCACCTCTCTTCTCCCGCTCCCCGCGAACCTTTGCCATTGCAACATCTCTCGGCGCATCTCGGGCACAATCTGTACTTCATACGTCGCAATTCCTCTTGACTGTCCACCAACACCATCTCAATGGCAGAAGACACTGACAGCATACCATTCGTCCGATATTCTGACGCGATGGTTCTGCACGACTTGCAGCACACAAATGTTTCTGGAATACGCGAAAGACGGGCAGCTGTGGACTTCTACGGGAACGCTAGACGCGGAGACGTCTGATGGGATAATCAAGTTCACGGGCCACATGTGGATCGAAGATACGACCGACGGTGGAGCCAGCGACTTTATCCCGAGTGTCGATGGGAGCGCATTGAAGAGATGGCTCGTCGCTCCGGAACAAAGCCCTGAAATCACTCTCGGATGGAAGGACTCCTCCCACCAACCTCGCACATCCGATGAAGACGCTCCGCTAAAGGTCCACTGCCACTGCAACACTGTGCAACTTCTGATAACCAGGCCCAACGAGCGATCATTGGACGCAAGCTCTCCGTTCCCAGACCTTACGCACCCTTCCAAGTCCGCCCACTCGCCAAATCCAAACAACGAAGCCTGGTGGATCTCCAAGGACAAGAAACGCTATCTCGCCGGCACCTGTGCATGTGAGTCTTGCCGGCTGCATACCGGATTTGACATCATGTCGTGGTCTTTCGTTCCAATGTCAAATGTCACCTTCACGGATGGGGCGGCCATTAAAGGTACGAACGATGGTCTGGACTCGGATCCACGCATTAACCAGATGATGGGGATGGTTAAGAGCCCGACGGAGGAAGGGACGAAGAGGCATTTCTGTCGGAAATGCGGTGCTACGGTGTTTTGGTGGGGTAGTGCGAGGCCTACGCTCCTCGACGTTGCGGTGGGACTGATAGATGCACCGACGGGGGTGAGATGTGAGGAGTGGTTAGAGTGGCATGGCGATAGGGTCAGCTTTGCTGAAGAGGCCTTCAATAAGGCACTCATCAAAGGCCTTGCAGAAGGCCTGAGGGAGTGGAAACATGGGAAAGTAGCTGAAGAGCGTAAGGGAACTGCTGCGGAAGCTGATTCACAAGTGCATCCAAGTTGAAATTATGAACGCTATACCATGTCGCGAGGTACAGCCCGCCGCTCATGTCGCGACCTTGAACGCACTCCTCCTCGTCTCAGTGACAGGTGTCTTCTCTCACTTCTTCCTCTTTCCCACGTGGCCTGCCTCTCTATTGCATTCCAACCTCCCTCGTCTCTATCCTCTTGTTTCTCAGGCCACAAAATCTGCTTGAGAATCACAGCTCTGATCATCACGAAAACCACGAAAAACCAGAATATGATCAGCCCAATCGTCATGACACAGCCCAATATTTCGATCGGACGGCTGTTGTCGAGGGCTTTGGCGACTGCGAACGTGGCGGTTGTCAACGCTGTGTTTGGGAAAATGAAAGAGAACCAGGTCATCGCGAACTCCATCCTTCCGTGCGTTGCTGCGCTGAAATGTGCCCCTACAGACACAATGAAGAACCAGAGCGCCAGGCCCCATAGCCACAACCCCATCCAATTCGCCATTATCTCGCTGACTTGTCCTGCGAGTTTGCCATTGCCCATGAAATCGTCAGGGACCACTGACGGAAGGACGTGGCCCATGGAAATGATACCGGCGATGGTGAAGCCACTCGGACCAACACTGATGAACATACCGGGTCGCGTGGACTCCGCGGGAAGCTTCTGGGTCATGAGCCGGTAGATGAAGGCTGCATAAACCATGAGAGATACTAAGAATCCGATGCCCTGAAGGATAAAACCCCCGATGATGATATCTAAGGCACGATCCGCAGAGACTTTCGCAGACAGATTGCCCGCATGTGGACCTATTATTAGGAGCGGGTAGGCCGGGAAGATCCAGACAGGTGTCATTTGGGCAATGGTGTATGTTGTCGTAGACCATCTGCGAATATCTGTTAGAACATTCTGAAAGCACAAAGTCCTGGGGAAAGGAAGGGACTTACATCATAAGATAGATGCCACAAGAAAATATGACTGCTAATGCACAATCAATCCAATACATGATAATCATAGTCTTCGTAAGCCACTCTCCTGCTCCATTTCCAACGCCATACTGGCTAATGTTTATAAGGATGGTGCCAAAGCTGATCACAAGTGCCGGTGTGAAAAGCGACTCGGTCGGATGCGTTAAACTTGCCCGGAAAGTATGCGGATAGTAGTAAAAGCGGAAGCTTATCATAGTGCAATTGAATATGAAGAGGACGATGTTGAGCAAGAAGAATATACAGCCAATCGCGTAGAGGCCATGGAAGCGATAAGGGTCAGGCACTGTAAGGAGGATAGTCAGACATAGCTCTAGACGATGATTTGAGCATCGATATCATTCTTCGCACACATACCTTTGTACAAAACATTGGCAATGCCTCCAGTTGCCATTGTCATCGTGAACCATGTCCATGTGAAATGCTTCACCCTCTCCCTAAATTTCAAATGCTGTCCGCTCGGGACACGCAGTGTGTCCCCCTCCTTCTTTGATGCATGCTTCTTCTCAAGTTCGAGTTGCAGTACCTGACCCCCCGAATGCAACCTGATCGGTTTCCGGCGCGGAGGCCGTTGAGAGGTTGGTGTTAACGGCAGCCCAGAAGACGTCGATGTCGGATCAGACGCCTCGCGCTCGACGGGGCCCCCGGTATTCTGAGCGGTGATTCGTTCGTCGGTATTTCCGAAGTCTTTCTTTGTCGTTGCTCGCATCAACTGATCATCAACCGAAGTACTGCTCATATCGTGGCGGCCGGCCATCTTCGTAGGTGCCCCTTGGACGTGGGCATGTCGGAAGAGCGACAGAGTGTGAGGTGTGGGAAGGCGAGGACGTAGCTCCCATGGCTATCAGTGTGAGCAGGGAGCGAGGCTATAAATCACGAATGAAGGCGGGTAAGATGCCGCCAATAGCGGCGGTGAGTATCGTGGCCGCCGATCGAATTGGCGATGCTGAGCGAAGCGTCGGAAGCTCCCGAGCATTCCCCGGATGCATGGAAGTTCACGATACTTGGCGGTTACTGATCTGTAAAGCTGTAACCATATTCCTAATCTTGCTGATTAAATTCAATTGAACCCAGCTCCAGCCCCTTTGTGGAGCTTCTTAGATAGAAGTACCTGTCAAAGCTTCCAATTTTTGAAAATCAAATGCTAGGAAAACAGCGCCGTGCAAATGCCGCTGGATCCGAATCCCAGCCCAATTCCCGTCAAATCGCCCTTGCAAATGCGATCCATTAAACCACCGCAGAAGCGCCGAGACAAACCGAGCCCTTTCCAGGATATCTAAACTACCAAAAAGAACCCTTAAGCTGCAGAAGAAAATGCGGCACGATTACCAGAAACTGCACCAGCCTATGTAGTGCTGACACAGATTCTCCAAGTTTGTCGCCTCGCGGATCAGCCTGTCGACCTGCTCGTCAACGTTCAACTCCTGCTGGCCTCTAAAGTCATTGCCAGTTAACTTCTCCTTCACGCGGCCTAGGACCTGGATCGCCCTGGCATTCTGCACTTCCTTGGCCTCGACATCGTTCATCTGCACCTGTTGCTGGAATGCGCTAGAACGATTGCGGGGCCTAAATGAAGATTCTCCAGGACGCTCGCGAGACATAGTAGCAGCAGTAGGGTCTGTACCGATGATGCTGGCGCGACGTTCGGATGTGAACGACGTTTCATGCGGAGACTCGCGGTTGTTGAGACGCCAAGTGAGGAGAGGATCGTGGATGAACTGTTTCAAGTGTTAGCATTCGCTCGTTAGCACCAGTGAAATTGAAGAACTTACAGCTTCAAGCACCGCCATGACGCTCTCCTTATTCTGCCTCAGCACTCTCATGACGTGTTCGCACGTGGTACGGTAGCTTCCCTCAATATTACTGACTTCCATAGCGTAGGTCAACATCCTCGTCAGACGGAACGGTACTCTCTCAGGATACTTCTCGCGATGCATCGCAACCTCGAAACAGTCACCAAAATCAACATGCACAATATTGCCCGTGACCTTGTCGAGCATAATGTTCGACGGATGTCGATCGCCAAGTCCGAGGATGTAGCCGACCATGGACATAACTGCCAAACTACGGGTATAGTTGGTCCTCCGTCCCAACCATGCCTCGGAGCTCTTGCTCTTCAACCAAAGGACACGGTACAAGTCTTGGCCAGTAGTATTGTCGAGCGCATATCCAAACACCTCTACCTTCTGCATCAGGGTGAGAGAATCATAGTCTGGAGCCATCTGCAGCATAATCCTGTGCTCGATGTTGAGAAGGATCTTCCGGCCCTCCCTGTATTCTCGGATCAACATGTGGAGAGTGTCAGAATTCGGCACCCATCCAAGCAATCCAGACTGCGTGGACAAAGGAATTGCAGAGTACCGCTGGATCTTGAGATGCCGCTTGCGGCACTCGTTGTCGTTGTCAAGCAGCGTATTGCATAGTCCGAAGAGTTGCATGACACGCTCATCCTGCCGAATGTCCTCATGACCCTTCAGCAAGTACATGTAATCGACTCCATCAGAGCCTTTGAGAATAAGTTGACGGGGCCGCTGCTTGGACGTGACAACAGTGGATACCGGATTGAAGGAGGCGATGCGAACAACCGGCTTGCCACTACGGTATGTTCCAGGCACTGCGAGGTCAAGATCTTGAACGGCCTTAAGCTTCGGCGACACATATTGCAGCTCAAGCGTCGTGAGCGAGGGCAACTGCCGCGCGATTTTGCGGAAGACTTGATAGTAAAGGTCCCAGGCCTGGTTGAGATCGCCGCGGTCACCCGATTGCTTGAAAGTTGTGCACCAATCATAGGCTTCCTGCAGCTCGCGACCAAACGATTGAATGAAAGATATTTCTCGCAATGTCTCCGGTCCTTTCTCGAGCATGTTGTGCAACGGCGAAAGCACTGCAAACATGCCGTCGATGTTGTGGTCACCGAAGTACAGGCGTGAAGCCTCTTCCAGACCCTCGTGCCACTGCTCATGCCAAAGAACAGCGATACGGATAAGTTCACGGCTAACGAGCTCGGCCTGTTCTACCAAGATCGGAGAATGCTGTCTCATGGCTTCCATCAGTTGCATCGCCGACCTTGATCGCTTGGACATATCCGAATTGACAGCCACCGTAAGCGGGAAGACAAGTGCTTGAGGATGTGCGCGGCCAAGATCCATAAGCAGCTTATGGATTGATTGGCGGACTTTTGGGTTCGGCTGGTTGATACGCGCAAGGAGTTGAGGAATCACTTCCAGCCATGTATCAACACTGACTGTTCCGACGCCCTCGGTGACAGCTTGGTTGACCTCTGGATGTCCTCCATGAGCGAACCAGAGTGTCAGAAGACGCAGAGCATCTTGGAGCGAACTGGTGGATGAGAGCGCGATCGAATGAAAGAATCCATGAATGGCTGGTACGACATGATCATGTATGATGTTTGGGGGTACATCTGCCGTCTCTTTCTCTCTAGCAGACGTTAAGGACGTAACGACCTCAAAATTCGCGAGCGCCCAGGCATGCCAGGCCTTATACCACGTTGGATTGTATCGAGTTGCCGCATGGTAGGACGATAGAATGTCGTGGACGTGCTCGTGCTTCCAGTCGCCATTATACATCATTGCCTGCCACTCGCCCTGCTTCAGGAAACATTTTGCAAGAAGCTTGTAGTCTTCTGTGAAGTCCTTCGGTGCTGGTTGACTTGCAGAGCCACCAAGCCCTCCATTCATCGTGCCGTTGATTCCGTTTAAGGCATGAACGTTGGGACTTGTCGCTGAACTCATAGCAACTTCCCTTGCTTTTCCCTGGACTTCGTCTGCGATTTTGCCGCTGAAATTCTTCAACGTCTCCAGTGCGATTTCCCTCTCACCGGTCGACCACATGAACTTGAACGCAGCGTAGGCGACCGGGTAAGGAATGTTGCTCTCCGAATTCCTGACATAGTCCTGGATTCTCTCATTTGTGTTCAAAAGACCGTGCAAGCTCTTCTCTGCAAGTCCCATCCTTGAGTTCTTCCGGCACAAGTTCGTGAATTTGATCCACATTTGCATGTTGTCCTTGGGGCTGATGACCAGGGCTCTGACTTTCAGCATCCGCTGCCAGACCTCCGGGTTTGGTTGGCAGCCTCTCAGTCTCTTCATCCAGGTCTCAATCATAGTTGCTAGCTTTTCGGGGTTGTTGAGATTGCGCTTGTACTCGATGATCTCTTCCAACTCGGCGAGCATCTGCACCCTCAGCATTTGCAAATAAGCTCTGTCGTAACTCTCTCCCAGTAAGGCGCTTAGTTCCGTTTCAATCAAGCCTCGCGCTTTATCGATATGCTTGTTCGCATCCTCGAATTGATTCCGATGAATTGCTAGGATGGCTGCAAAGAAACTCTTGTCCGGACTGCTGCTCTTCATGATTGACAGATAATTGTCCATAAGCTCCCATTGGCCCAGGCCCCACGCGGCGCTGGCGGCAAGCTGAGCGATTGTCTTGCGGACTTCGTTGCTTGCATGATTCCATTTCTCCTGAGCCAAGTTTGACAAGGTCTCCCATTCTCCCAGGGCATGAAGACAACGCATCTTGCCCATGGTGGTCTCAAATGTCTCACCCTCCTCTTTCTCGCGTTTCTGATATGATGTCAGTGCTTCTTCCCATCGGAAGAGCTTCTCGAACCATGATTCTTTCAACTCGACATCGTGATAGTTTTGTGCTTTGCGGAGAATGCCAAATGCTGCGTCGTATTGCTGGAGCTGGTTGTTGATGGATATCAGAGCTTCGACGGCGCTTGGATTTTGCTCCGCGTTGAACTCAAGCTCCTTGTAGTGTAAGGCTTTCGCAAAGGCGTGGCATTTAGCGGCGTAAAGACCTAGGGCGCGGACATCGATCGGCAATGCTTTATCGTCGTGCTCCATAAACTCAGCTAAATTCAGAAGGATATGCAAGATCTCCGGCGGCGTATTGTCAGCAGTAAGCGCCGTCTCAATAGCTCGCACAAGCTCCTCCTGATACTGATCATAGAGTTCAGTCCAGCAAGAGATAAAGGCGGAATTGAACAGGCTTCTTGCAACGGGTCCATAAACAGCAGCAAGAGGCGTGCAGGCTCTCAAAGCTTGTTGAGGTGATTCACGCAAAAGCTCGACGCTGAATCTACGCATCCATTCCATCCAGTCTTCACGCGTCGATTTAGACTCGGCATCCCAGGCACTCTTCAGATGTTGCTGGTTGACTGCGAACTTCTTGGTCTGAATTTCGGTGAGATGCGTGTCTTCGTCATCGTCGCCATACCTCTCGTCTGGGCTTAGGTCTTGAGGTAGAGGCTCGCCTTTTTCCAATTTGCTGACGATTCTGGTGTAGTTGTCGTGTGTGATTTTGTTCGCAGCAAGGACCTTGTTCACCGTCGGAATGAAATGTATATAGTCCGGGCCAAGTTGATATATAAGAGCGCAGAGAGTGTCGAGAGCAGTTGCTCGGAGGTTGGGATCGCCGCCTTGCAGGATTCTGATGAGTGGGTGTATCATTCTTGCAGCGAACTCAGATATATTGACTTGTCTTGACAGCCTTCCAAGTGTCTCAATCGCCTGTCTTTTTATAGGCAATGGCTGTCCAGGTTTGTCGAACATCCGGACGATTGTTGGAATTATCAAATGCATGTACTCCTCAGCGCTGGAGCCAAAGACCAGAAATGCATGTAGGACTCTTATGGATGGGACCCTGTTGGGTGTTGTGTCTGAGTCGAGAACCCCAAGCATCAAGGGGAGGATGCTAGCCAAGTGGACTTTGAACTCTCCTTCGAGAGATCTCGAAATGGATTCAATAAGTGAGAGGATTGTTGCCTGCCTCGTCTCATCTCGGTAATTCCAGAACTCGCCAACCGTGGCCAAGATATCCGGTAGAAAAGGTCTGATGTGCTGCCTCACGATCCTCACAAGCATGCTTAGCTGGTTGAAATAACCGTGCACATTTCCAGGCGCGGCCGCATGAATAACAGAGAGAAAGCCAGGAACAACTTGGTTGAGGAATGGCACACACTTCAAGCCCATTGTGGCGTAGATGTTCATGACTGCCTCAATGACTGCTTGATGGTATTGCGAGAGGGAAGTGTCTTTCAAAAGACCCATGAGAGTGTTGATGACCACGGTAGGATAATATTCCTCATTCGAGGGAGTGATTCCTTGCATGATCAGCGATACGTCGGTGACCGCCTGAGCTTCGGCGACAAGGTTGCTCTCGGGTGACTGTTCAGAGATCTTTTGCTGCTCATCAGGGTCTAAAGCACCAAGAATACCCATCAACTTCACTGTTTCACGACGTAGTTCGTTCGCATCCTCTCCCTTGACAATGTTCTTGAGAATGAGTAGTAGCTCCGGATACTCTTTGTACGGCTCAATAACATAGCCGGCACTTTCGGCTAGCTTGCTCAGCGCATGTAGAGCTGCGATTCTCTTTGTGTTAGAGCTGAGGTCCTGCAAATTCTCGATAATGATGCTCATAAGCTTCGGTATGTACTGCTTCATGTCTTCGCCTCCAACAATCGAAAGATTGCCGATAGCTTCTAGCGTTGCTGACGAGACTTCAGGGTTGTTGTCCCTTGCCTTGGGCAAGAGCACCTCAATCATTGGGGTGACATAGGGCTTGATAAGTTTCGAGGAAGCATTGACCAAATGACTGATGAGCTTCGCACTTTGCTCCTTGTTCCTCGGACTGTCAGAGTATTCGACTTCTGTGAGCAGCTGGATGAGAACCTTTCGAAGCGATGGGAAGACGTAGGCTGGATTGACGTTCGTCAAGCGGCCAATGATGGTCATAGCCGCTTCGCGAATAGGGAAAATTTCGTCATTGAGAGCCAGGAATAGCGTCCTGACATTCTCAGCTTTTCCAAGGTGCCTGTCAAAGCGTGCGTCAAGAGACATGAGCACAGTCCGGCGGATTTCAGGCTCATTGTCGGCAACTCCAACCGTAAGGAGCCTCTCGATGACATCGCCCACAACTTGAATTGCATGCTGACTGGTTTGAAACACGATCGGGTCTCGGACAAAGAGCTGACAGCAAGTTAGAGCTGCGGCTTTTCGAATCTCCGGATTGTCGGCGTCGACATATTTTATGGCGACATCCCGCACAAACTCATTCAGCACATGACCCGAGAAGTCAAAACTGCCGAGTGTGTGAAGGGCTAGAGCAATTTCGGCTTCCTTCTGCACAACCACTTGAGGGTCTTTGTGATCTCGCGTCCAGATCAGAGGTCGAGCTGCGGCGTGGTAAGGGCTGCCTAGAGCTAGGAATGGGCGGCCACAGAGAACTTGGCTGAGGAGGTCGAGAAGTTTGTCTTGGATCGCAGGTTTGGAAGGTGGGACGTAGTGTGCCATATCCACCAAAGCCTGAGTCAGAGAGTCACTGAGACCGCACTGGAACATCGGGTCCAAAAGTCCAGGAACGTATTTACTGAGCGTCTGTTCGACGGCAATGGAGACCATGCTGAGACATTCAAAGACGGGTGCCTCATCGATCTGCTTGTTTCTTCTGCAAGGGTTATAGGATCCGTATTAAAGTGTTCGAGAAGATTGGACTTACGTCTTCGCGAGTAGGGCGTCACGGATGTGGCTGAGAATGCCATCCACATAAGGCACAATCTTTGCCTTAACCGCCAGCGCAATATTCCCAATCGTGACAAAAGCTGCAGTGTTATCTTTTAACTTTCTGTTGATGAGATTCTGGAGCCAAAGCATGCACATGTGAAGGTAGTTGTTAGTGAACTTATCCGGCGAGTATCCTGCAAGTGTTGGAATAATGTTGAGGACCTCTCGCCTAATGATCGGATCTTTGTGCTCCTTGTAGCGAAAGACGATGTCGCAAGCCTCTCGATATCTGTTGCCGTCCATGTACATTCCACCCTTTAACAGTAGCTGCTTCACGGTGAGCAGTGACCCGTGGATAGACTCTGTCGTGTTGAGCGCAAAGCCCTTGAGAACTTCGTCGTAGAGACGAGAAAAATTCTGCATCCGCTGTCTCTCATCTCGCTGGGTGGTGATCTCCAAGCAGGCGCCCACTGCGTCTGAAGCCGTCTCTCGAATCAAGTATTTTGGATCCCGAAGTGCTACCCAAATGAATTCGAGGACTGTCGGAACGTACTGGTACATCAGCGTGGCCGAACTTTTCGCAAGTTCACGCATGATGAGGACAGCAGCAAGTCTGTGGTTTTCCACCCGTGTAGGATCCTGCAAGTATTCCAGCGCATTATGTATCTCAGATTCCACCAACTCAGCAGTGAGAGTGCCTCCAGGTGTAGCCAGCCGACCTATCGCCTGGGCTGCGAGAAACATAGCTGCGGTATCATTTCCAGCAAGGACTCCGTTAAGGACGTTTGAGAATCGCGTCGTCTTTTGTCCGGCATCATCGCCTTTGAAATCGATCATGGCAATGAGGGCACGGATGCCCCCGATGCGCTCATTCGTGTCGACGCCATGAGAGACTAAACGCGTTATGCGGTGCAGGATATCGTTGTAGTTGGCCTGAAACTGGCCGGCAGGGAGCTCTGTAGACGTATTAGATCCAGAAACCAATATGATGCCTCTCCAACATACCGCGATATGCGACATCGGTATTTTGGCGAAGGGTCGCCGCCGCCCTCTGCCTCACTTCATCATTTCTGCTGCTAGTGTCAGTAGGATTTCGTGATTGAAGCTGCAAGTGAAGCTCGTACCTGGATCTTAGCTCCTGGAATATGCGATCCAGAGCCTCCCTCGAAACTTGCGCCGCCATTTTGGTGAATTCGGGCTCTGCCTCCTCAAGCCCGTGTAGATTGAAGCTCCCCTGCGGCCATGGGCTCGCAAGAGAAAGTTGACAAGATTGTGAGGGCTGTCAACTTTCTCGGTGAAACGGGCACAAGAGCTGGTGGTCATCTGCGGCGTTGGAGTGCAACCTTGCAGGATAATGTCACCGCCTCAGCTACAGCCCGCCGTAAACTTTTATTCCCCGCAAAGCTGGCCGTTTGCTTGGCGTGTTTCCCTGCGCAACACATCAAAACACCGTCGCCTCACCATCACCATTGGACCTCCACAAGTGCACTTTCCGGCATTTCTCTTTCGACTTTACTTTCGGTACACTCATTCTCGATTATTTAAAATGGCGCAGCGAGGCCACGAGGCTCCCATGGATTTTTCATGGAACGACGGCGTCGGACCCGTCGATACTGCGTCGCCTTTCGCCAGCGTCTCGCGCACTACAAACGCATTCAAAAGTACGACAGCCACGCTCTCTCCTTTGGCCTCAACATGCGAAGAGACTAACTTGCGCAATTTCCCAGATCCTTTTGGAAGTTTCCAATCTCAATCCCAGTCCCAACCTCCGATCATGCGAGCACCAGCCTCCCAGCCACATTCCTTTTCGAGCACGAACAAGCCACTGCCAGCGCGACCATCGAGCAGCGCCGCTGACAGCAAGTCTCAGCCGATTGACTTCGTCACCCCACGAAAGCAAAAGCCTCTCGTCGACCTTGACACATCTGGGGGAGAAACACCAAATACGCCAGATAACAACGCGGACAGCGAGGCCACACCAGCGTCCAAAATGGGTGTGAAGAGCTTCATCTTTGGCGCTAGCACGAAGGACCCTTCGAGCCCTAGTCCTGACAAGGCGGGGAAGAGACGGAGAGAAAGCGTCTTCAAGAATTTATTCAGCAGCTCAGGAAGAGGAGAAATACGCCCACTCCCACACAATCCAGAGAGCAAAGTCAAGAAGAAGCGCTCGAAGAAGGCTTTGATTCGCAAGCTAGAAAAAGAGGATACAGACTATATTGATGAAGATGGTGACAGCAGCCCAGTTGCGCCAAAGAATGCAAAGCCGCCCAAAAAGAAGCGAAACGTTTCCAACAATGCTGCCGCCATGACCCTCGCAGATCAACACCCGCAGCAGCGGACCGCGAATGGTTCTTGGTACTCCTTCTTCGACTTCCTCGAATCACATCCATCACTCCCTACCGTCCTCTCATATTATGCTCAGCTTCTCCTGAACTGTTTCATAATCTTCGGCATCATGTACATCTTCTACTCCTTCTACGCCACCATCCGTTCGGACGTCGACGAGGCGGCAGCACATGCCGAGGCAGAAGCGCTAGCGGAGATTGTTCTCTGCGTGAAGAACTACAAAGAGAATGAATGTGACGGTGGAGCGAATGGAAGAGTGCTGCCAGCAATGGAGCAAGTGTGCAAGAACTGGGAGCAGTGCTCGAAGCGCGATCCAAAGAAAGTCGGCAGAGCGAGAGTGAGCGCACACACATTTGCGCGCATCTTCAACTCCTTCATCGAGCCGATCAGTTACAAGGCCATGATTTTCACCCTCTTCGTCATCTTCGGCACTGTGTTCATCTCGAATCTCGCATTTGGCTTCTTCCGCTCCAAAGCCGCCGGTGCCGCATCCTTTACTCCTCAGCAGTACCTATATCCACCAGCAACTCCGTCAAGACATCCAAGCGGGGCTGGCATGCTGGAAGGACCGTATGGTGGACCCTTTACGCCGCATCATCCGCAGTGGCAGTACGGCATTGAACCAGCTCCAAGTCAGGTGTTCGGTAGAACTCCAAGTGGTGGAGCAAGTCAGGGACAAGGCAGCCCTGTGAAGAAATTGGACTTCTTGTAAATTATCGCATGTTCGGCTTCTGCGTCTGCTTTTATCTGTTTGGTCAACAAAGCCGGTACTTTGCATAGCGTGGCAAGGAGGCTGGGATTGGATATATTGGAGCAATGCAGTTTACAGTAACACGTCTAAATATCACATCCTTTTTGCCGGTAATCCCTACCCGGTGATCATTATCTCCTTGAGTTATTACGAAGTGTGTCGTTTGCTCTCTGAGCGCAGGTCTAAGGTCCGTGTATCGGGTACTCTACTTTTCGTAGAACATACAAGACACCTCAATGCTTGTGTAAATCGTGATGTGCTGTTTCTTCTTCGTATTGAACCAGGCCCAGGAACTTTCCGCGGAAGGAGTTGATTAGCCTATTCCTTGCAAGTTTGTGCACCCTACTTTCGGACGCCTTAAACAATTAATGAAACATTAATGCTGGTCCGGTGATATAAGGTAGGCAAGAATGCGGCCGCGCGCATCTTCGCCGACGCAGCCAACCACTGCAGCGACGATCCACCTGTCTATAGCCTTCCGTCCATGCCGAAGCGTCACACGGCAGACCGCATGAGGTTCCTCACGAGTGGGCGTACGTGAGATACATCATTTCTCGGAAATCCATACACAGGCAAAAAACACGAACCCCGACGGAGGTTTGATGTAGCCGACCCCCTCATGGCTCCTCATAATTCACCCGAACACGCAGCAGAGGCAAGAAAGATACCGAGGCGAAATCCTCATGTGAGCTTGAATTGACGAATGGAACAGTTCCAGGATCGGGATTCCAGGGGGACGAGGAAGCTTCTGACATCAGCTTGTTGGGCCTGCTAGCCTAGATCCTCTAGTCCCAAGATGCAATTGGTCTATAAAAATTTCCTAATGTGAGTGTAGAACCCACGAAATGCGAAACTCTCTCTCGAATAAATATTATATTTGTTCGAGGCTCAGGAGGAGAGAACCTCGCGGTGCAAATATTCGTCCGAGCGGTTCAACAGCGGCGCTCTTTTCTCGCATAGGAAATGTTGCGATGCAATGGCGATGGAATAGTGCGGAATGCGCACTATGATGCCAGGGATGCACACTCATTTCAGCCACGATCTGCCGGTACCGGCCCGCTGGGCTTCTTGCATGCCATGCGTCACAGCGTCTGTAGCTCGCCGAGTCGCATCTCATCCTCAGCGGTCACCGACAAGCTGACTGTCTTCAAATTTTGTGGGAAGTGAAGGGGAGGAAAAGATTAATCATCAAATAAGACGCCCATGAAGACAATTGTTCTCACCCTACCTCACTATTTTATACTACGCCCTCCGGACACTGAATTCCGATTGCTTTGCCGCTGAGTCGGAACTCGTAGTGTTCGTCTATTGGAGAGAGCATTGTACCCATTCGGGCCCTTTGGACAAACGTGGCAGGGGCATGCATCACAGAGTCGGCGATAAGTTTATTTCGACGTCAAAACTGTCAGCGTTATTTTCGGGGTTTCCTATCCCTGACCACCACAGTCTCTCTTTGCCTACCGAGGCGCGGACGAAAGCGGCCTAGCTACGTGCGTATCAATGAGCCGCGCGTAGCATGAAGCCGCGGAGACTTGCTATTTGCTGTATCGTATCCTGTATTCAACTTCGTATCGCACGAGCCGTTCATGGTTGCTGGTAACTTCAACAGAGGTTAGAACTTCTTGGCTTGGGAGGTCCAGCCTCGTCCAATGACAGGTATCCTAATTCGTCTTAGCGAAGACGTTGGCCTGGTTGGAGGCTGGCCGAGGAATTTCGAGAACCTCTTTTGCCTGGGCATGTGGGGAAGGCGGGATATTGCAGGAATAATCCAAGAGACTGGCTAGCCACCGTTCTGGACATGACGGAAGCGTAGACAAGTTTAGCAGTTCGCCCGAAAGTTCGTGCCTAGTTACCTGATTTCCACGGCGGTCGACGGGCCTTGTGCATGTCTGTGTGCATGTCTGCTGGAGGAGTCAAGAGCCAGCCATCCATCCTTGCCGTGGCCGCCAGAAGGGGCCCAGGAAAATCGGATACCACGAGACGGCGTAAGACTGCGTCCGATCGCTACGCTAGGTCACACTCGAGAGTTCTCAGCCCGTCGTCGCTCCTCGCTGTTTTAAGCTTAACTTGAGATGGACAAGGCCTGAACGTCAGCTCTTGCCCCCGCCATGATGTCGCTTAGCTGTCTTTAAGCGTCCCACTCCCGCCTTTGTTCTCTCAGGTTCTGAACGTCCTTACGTCTCATCTCATATCTACCTTTGTCCCTTCGGGCTCATTTTCAACTGTTTGAGTCTATCTCTTTGCCGCTGTAGCCAAATTTCAACTTGGATCTGTCGTCTAGTGTTCTACGATTTTGTGGAAGATAGGGAGAGAAAGAGCGCTTTTTACAGACGTTGTTGTCCAACTTCGAACTTTCCATCATGGCAATTACAGACGCTATCAGGCTGACGCCGACGACCCTTGCGGGCGTGTTCGGTGTAGCCCTGTTGCTCTACACCATCTACAGCAGAATCACTTTGCGCCTGTCTCGTCAAAAAGTGATGCGAGAGAACGGATGTCAACCACTCGTGCATAAGATCCCGCTGAAGGATCCATTCCTAGGCATTGATCTCATCATGGAGAATGCGAAGGCAGCAAAGGAGACCAGGCTCCTCGAAAACGGACAGGCCCGCTTCCACAAGTACGGCAGGACGTACAAGAGCAAGCTCGCCGACAATGACATGATAATAACGATGGAGCCGGAGAACATCAAGACCGTCCTCTCGCTGAAGTTTAAAGATTATGTACTCACAAACCGCATGCGGCTTCTCGGGAGATTGCTTGGCCCAGGTATCTTCACGTCGGACGGAGAAGCATGGCAGCACTCGCGAGGACTGCTCCGTCCAAACTTCGCCCGTGACCAGCTTGCCGACATTGAGGCTTTCGAGGGCCATATCCAGTACATGTTCAAGGCGATTCCAACAGATGGCCGTACTGTCGACTTGCAAGAGCTCTTCTTCCGCCTGACCATCGATTCCGCCACCGAATTCCTGTTTGGTGAGAGCGTTCACAGCCTTCGTATGACCAGCGATAAAGGTGGCCCAGACGAATCCAACTTCACTTGGGCATTCACCTACGCCCAGGATGCCGCTGTCAAGCGATCTCGATGGGGCAAGCTCGGAATCTTCTTCAGCAACAAAGACGAGGATGAAGCTTGCAGGATGTGCCACGAATTTGTGGATCGCTTCGTTGACAAGGCCGTGCGTTACCGGGAACAGGAGGATTTGGAGAAGGGATCAGGCGAGAAACCCTCGGATAAGCATTACATCTTCTTGTACGAGCTGGCCAAAGCAACCAAGGATAAGGCCCAGCTAAGGAGCGAGATGATGAACATCCTGCTTGCAGGAAGAGATACGACGGCTAGCTTGCTGAGCAATATGTTCTTCATGATCGCAAAGAACCCACAGATATGGGAGAGGTTGCAGCGCGAGGTCCAGGACACGCTTCACGGAGAATTGCCCACGTATGAGCAGCTGCGTAACATGAAGTACCTGAAGTACTGCCTAAATGAATGTAAGAGTGTCTCGCCCAACTACTGACGTTAATGATTGCTGACATGATATCCTGTAGCTCTCCGCATCCACCCCGTCGTCCCCGCCAACTCTCGCCGTGCGATCCGCGACACCATCATCCCTCTTGGTGGCGGTCCAGACGGCCGTTCCCCACTGCTCGTCGAGAAGGGCACTGTCGTCGGTTATTCCCCGTGGTCCATGCACCGCGATGAGCGCTGGTACGGCCCCGATGCTGCTGAGTACCGACCAGAACGCTGGGAAAACCTCCGACCGGGATGGGAGTACCTTCCATTTAACGGCGGCCCTAGAATCTGCCTTGGCCAGCAGTATGCGCTCACAGAGGCAAGCTACACGACAGTCAGGATCTGCCAGCAGTTTAGCAAGTTGGAGAGCAGAGATGACGGCCCGTGGAGGGAGGGCCTCACATTGACGATGTGCTCGAAGAACGGGTGCCATGTTGCACTTTCGCCGTAAGCGATGAAAGAGAATTGGTTTTTGTTAGGAAAAGGATGTGATGGAAATTTCTTTGGACTTGAGGGACGGAATGGATATGAGTTGAAAGAGATCATGATCTACACCACGGCGGGCTCGCCCTAGGTTCGGCGTAGAGCGGCGTCCTTCGCGGGGTCTGTAAAGCCTTTTGAGACGGTCTCATGTACGTGGTAATTTTAATTTTTTTGCCAGACCTCTCTACTTATTGTTAACCGGCCTTGTGCATTACTCAAACTCTCCGATGATAATTTCAGTGTTCAAAGTTTGATATTGTTCCGTGGTGTAGTCTTGGCATACCCCATGTGTGCAGATTGCAGATACATTTATATACAAAGTTCAATTAGCAACTCCCGGACGAATAGGTAGTATGGCTCAGTGGTTCGCCGCGCCTCCCCATACTTCCTCCACGCACCCCCGGAGTAATGCCGAGCCGGGGCTGTTAAGGTTTGGAATAGGTTCGATTCCCACGGGGATCGAGCCTATTCCTTTTGCTTTTTTCTTTTGCATATATCTCCTTTTTTTTTTATATCATCAGTCCTCCATTTGCTAGACACATTACAAGCGCCATAAATATCAATATTCTTTGCAAGCATTACTGAGAGCTTGTAATTGCCTGTTTTCGGACTTCCTGCTCCCGCCCTTCGTGGGCCACAGGCTCTCGCACTCACGGCCGGCACACTCACCACACGCTTTAAACAAGAAGATTGGCATGGGTTTCGAACAAGGCTGCAAAAAGAAGCGAGTAGTAGCCGATTCTTTAGGCTTGATAGACGGCACTGTCTCAACGGTTTCTACCAAGTACAGCGTTGCACACAGAGGATTGGCCTCAGCACTCGGAGCTGGTATCATCCTGTATACGCTTAAGTTTTATTTTCCTGCTGATCTTTCTTTTATTCCTCACAATGCGTCAAGCTCGCACCTCAAATGCAGATTCGCCTCTAAAAGTTGAACACTCGAAGTCATGTTGCTTAGTCATCAAGCATATTGAAACGAAAAGGCATTTCATTTCATGAGGTTGGAATAAAGTTATAGTTGCATATCAAGCCTCTACCGATTGCGCGTTAACCCTCAAGCATCGGTGCTGACGATCAATTCGCCCCTATACCAACGCCGATAATGTCAGATGCGGAAAAACCATGCACGAGGGTGGATATTTCAGTCATATTCTCGCATGACAACAACTGGCTACACGTATTCTACTTCATTCACACTCCTCCGACCCAACCCAGTACACCTCCGACTAATCCAACAAGTCCCTCGAGCCTCTCCGTCTCGAGCCTGGCCTCCTCCCTCCACAGCTGTAGCGCTTCTCTCACCTCATCCAAGCCATCCTCCTCACCTGACAGCAGCAGACTGCCGTGGCATTTGACCCACACGCCGACCCACACATTGACGAGCTCGAAGTCCCTCCGCTCCCTTACGCGCGTAGTGATGGCGTTGAGGAAGGTCACCAACTCGGTATACGGAGGGGCCGGGTCGAGACTCCTGATCGCAAGGTCGGCAGCTGAAGGAGGAAGGGCGGCGAGGTACTTGGTTAGTCGGGCGTAGTGTTCAGTGCTGGCGGATGTCGATGCAGTGTGCAACAGGGAAGTGAAAGTATCGCGATCTGCCGTGCGGCCGATGGCCGTGGACTTCGATAACCGAGACAACTCATTGCTCTGTTTGTCCGCTGTCCCTGAGCTTGCAACAAGTTCTTTCGAACTAGCGTCACGCTTCGACGCTGAAGAATCTTGTATGCTGGGGAGGAAGAATGGAGCCTTCTCAGGTGCTTTAGGAGGCTCTTTCGGCTTGTTCCTCTCACGAACGAGATCCAGATTCCGCAATGTCTGCCACTGAGCTTTTGGAACAAGACTCAGGGTGACCAGGTCTTTGCTCAGCTGGTCGATTTCTGGCAGAGCCGCCACATCATCGTCGTCGCCTTCACCAAGCTCATCGTTCGGTGCACCATTAACGTCGGAATTCGATTCTGTAATGGCAGATGCGATGAGAGTCGAGCCACCTTCACCACTTGCAGAAGGAAGTTGGACGAGATCTGCGACATCTTCTGCCGCGATTCGCCGTGTCGGAACGTGCGTGAACAATGTACGGTTTGTCCAGATGTCAATACCAACACTGTCAGAGGAGGATGTCGCCAGATACTCTCCGGTGTTGGAGAATGCCAGCGCGGTACATTGTCCGCGTAGTTGGAATGCGTCGATAAGATGTGCAGTGGGAAGATCCCATATCCGCACTGTAGATCGAGGCGCTTTAGAGATAGCTGAACCCTTCCTCGAAGATTCCGCCATTTCAGATGATGCTGCAACCATCCACCGTCCGTCATTTGAGAACAAAAAGTCAGCGATGGCAGTCTCGCAACCCCAGAGTTCGCGGACGAGTTTCTTAGTTGCAATATCGATTATGCGTATGCACGCATCCGAGCAACTCAACGCGAGCAGATCACTCGACCGATGGAAGCGTAGCCCTGTGATTGTAGTCATGGGAGACCAATCAAGCTCATACGTGAGAGAGCCGCTGGAGAAGTCCCAAAACTTGATCTTGCCATCCAACGAACAGCTGATAACAGTTCGGTTGAGATTATCGACGACAATCCCCGTGACAGGTCTGGTGTGCTTTCCTTGACCCTGATGAAACTTCGGAGAATCTGAGGTAGAAGCCTCGGAGTGGGGTTGAAGCTGCAGCAGCTTGAGACGCTTTGCTTGTGCCGGTGTCAGGCGTGGCGGAAACCGTCTTCGATGAATACCAGACTGCAGATTGAACATGTCGACTCCACCGCTCGCTGAGCCGACCAGGGCAAAGGTGCCACAGGGTGACATTGCCACAGCTGTGACATTCGCACCATCCCCGGTCTCGAACGCCCATCTGCCAGCTCGCTTGCGTCCCCAAAACCAAGTTCGGGCAAACTTGTCTCCCTCATGGCCTGTTATGACACTTTCCCAGCCCGTAGTAGCGCTCTTTTCTGTGCTGTTGGAACCTTTGCTCTTGGATCCCTTCCCACTCGTCCATATACTCTTCTCTCCAGGCATTGCACCCATGCCCCCATCGCGGTTCATAGAGCACGCCATGCATGTGATTCTTGGGACCTTCAGATCTTCTAAGCTCATGCCCTTATCGCGCTCATGAAGGGTAGCGTGGCTGAGCAGTCCCATCTTTTTGGCCTTTTTACGCGATGCGCCCTGACTCAGCTCAGTACTTTGGCCATCCCTTCGCAGACTCCAACCCCAAAAGCTTCGATCATTCGAGGCACTGAGAATCCATTTCCCTCCAGCCTCTGCGCCGTCGAAATCTGAGGGTAAAAATTCCAATGTCGATACGGGTGCGGCGTGACCTGCTCTGGAATGCAGGATTCGCGGAACTGGACTAAAGGGCGTTGCATCAAATATCCACGTCTTGAGACTGTTGTCAAGCCCACTTGATGCGATTATGTGCTGCCCGGCCAGGAACTCGATCTTACTTATGCCTCCCGCAGCCTTTTGCCCGTCCGTCAGAGACGGCAGAGGCGGATTATGGGCCCCATAAAGCACGCCCATTTTGCGTCCTCCTTGATTCAGATCCCATATCGATATATCTCCAGCTTCAGTTGAAGCAGTAGCCATCACACCTTCCTCACGTCCATCGTGCCCTGCGCCGAGTCCATCAGTGCGGAAAGTTATCGACGTAACTGGATATTTCTCAGAGCCAGCCATGATCGTGAGGATTGGGCTATCTGCCCTAATATCACGTATGACTACCGGCCCACTTGCGTATGCGATGGCAAGAAGAGAGAGAGCGGGCGCGGCTTCGAGCGCCGTGACAGCTCCGATGGACTTGCTCGGAGGCTCTAGTGTATGGATCAACTTGCTTGTGCTGACATTCCATATTTGTACCGATCCGTCTCTTCGACCAACAAACACTTTGTTTATGTAGGTTGGAACCGTGCTGATGACACCGGTAAAGCTGGGTAATTGCCCGCTTCGTGTCGGCTTGCTATTGTAAATCGTCGTGTGGTGCTCGAGGGTGAACGCATTCCAGACCTCTATCCGATTTAAACAGCATGCCGCAATCCATGTCCCAAAGACGATTATTCGTTTAATGTCATCCTGGAAGTCCTCTGGAAGCGGCAATTCGTCCACTTTCTTGCCGCGCTTAAATATCCAGACACCGCTCTGCGTATTTGACCTTGAGTCCCCGAATGCCGCTATAACCTTGTCTTTCCATGATGCAGTCGCTGTTATAGTCGTGGGGGTTTGCGGACGGGTAATGAAGACAAGGTTAAGTCCTCTACGGACATCGTAGGTTTGAAGACTTCCGCCGACGGAAGTAGTCAATTGGAAGCTCGTCTTGCCCAGCGGGACAGAGGTGAATGGCACGGTGGTAGGAGATACAAGCCCGACTGTCTGTTAAAAAGAATTAAAAATTAGAATTAAGTTCAAAGCATCAAGTTGCCTATACTCACTCTGAACGGCGCGAAAAGTTTAGATGTTGTCCGCTTCACTGGGGTAGCTTCTGGTCCCCCATTTACCCTCTGGCGTTTGACAGATCGACCGCTGTCCATCTCGGCCCTCTTCCATCAATTAAAGTGACGGGAATCTGGAGTGATGCGATCAGCACAAGCGAGTGTGCAATTATTGAACTTTTTTTGGATGCCAAGATTTCATCATGCAAGATATTTGGCCTTGCCGAATTGGGTTAGCTTAAACAGCGATCTTCACCTCACTCTTTGGACGGCATCAATATCCAATTTCAACCTTGTTATGATGAAAGCGAGGAAGCATGTCCAACTCAGAATCAAGGCGGCGCACTATGTATTGTCAGCAGGACGTCTGAGAGCATGTCTCAATCTTCCGACATGCATCACTGATCGCCACCAAGTCTGAACTCACTTTTTACACTTGTTCTCATGGCCCAATACGTCCAAGACAGACGTGTTAAACGCCCGTATAAATGTTCCGGAGCAACGACGTAAACAAACGTAGAGTCTGCTCGTGAGACCTCGGACGACTTAGGCATTTATCGCATAGATTACATTGAACACTAGTCGCAGGAGAGATTTCATTGATTTACAAAAACCAAAAAAACGCCCAAGAAAGTTCATCCAACTTTTACCTCTCTTACACTCATCCTTTGAGTTCCAAAACTGCTTCAGAAGCAGCATCAGAGGATCTGTAGAAAGGGAGGCCGCACTCGCACATGTTAAATACAAATTGGAAGAGAGAGAAAAATAATTAAATGCCTCCGCCGCCGCCGTGCAACAAAGTGCCCTACTGGGCAGACGTGGGAGCCGCCAACATACTGTACTGGCCGCCCGTGCCAGCCCAGTTGAGCATTTTGCCGTCCACGGCCTTGTTATGAATCTCTGTCGCCACATTAACGTCATCATCATGACCGAGGCCTAATTGATAATTCACGTTAAATCCCCACGCGAAGGCCTTGCCGTCCTTGGTGACGGCGAGAGTGTGCTCCGGGCCGCAGCAGGCATGCGAGGCGTTGACGTTAGGAACCTGCATTGGCTGCAACAAGATGCGCGGCCGACCACCCTCGTCCTTCATGATCATATCCTCATCGTCCATGGGGAGGGCGTCCTGTGCGATGCCGATCTGGCCGCCGTCCATACGGCCCCAGAGGAAGCATTCGCCGTTTTCAGTAACGCCAGCGGAATGGTGGCCGCCTCCAACCACCAGCTTCATGCCCTTGCCGGAGAGGTTCTTTGCGATGGTGGGCCTGCCGATGACCGCATTATCTCCACCTGCGCCCTCGGGAATACCAGTCTCGCCGAAGTTGTTGAGGCCCCAGGCCCAGACCTTGTCGTTCTCGTCGATAGCGAAGCTGTGATAGCTTCCAGAGCCGATGGCCTTGACTTTCTTGACGGCGATAGTGCTGGGTTCAAGGGCAGTGTAGGCGTTGCGCTCAACGATGCGACGGCCAAGCTGGTTCTGCTGGCCAGCGCCCCAAGCATAGACTAAGCCCTTCTTGTCAAGAGCGAGCATGTGGTTGGCGCCCGCGCAGATGTCAATGATATTCTTGAGCTTGGCGATGTGCATTGGAGTGTGCTGGACGACATTGATGTCCTTGCCCTCGCGGGAGAAGCCGAAGACGCCCTCGTTGCCCTGTGACATGTCGTGTTAGTGTTTAAAACAGTAACAAATAAACAACAAAAACAACCACTTACGCGAAACGTGCCCCAGCCGTACACTTGACCGTCATCGGTGAGAGCAAAAGAAGCGCTGTCGCCAGCAACGACCTTGACGAACTTGGTGCCTTCTGGAAAGGCGTCTTGGGGAATGGCAGTGGGAATAGCCTCGTATGGGTTCAAGTCAGTGAGGGCCTCAGGGTCATCAGAGTCATCATTGTCATCTCCAGTATTGCCCCTGGTCCTGTCCCTCCATTCCGAGTCACGGCCAAGCGCGCCTTGGTCATTGACTCCCCAGGTGAGGATGCGATTGTCAGAGGTGAGAGCGGCGGCGTGCATTCCACCAGCAGCAACTTGGACCACCTTGCCAGAAAGGTGGGGGTTGAGGCGTGGACGCTTGACGTCAATGCACTTGTTTTCAACTCCAAGGCCGAGCTCGCCAGAACCACCCTCACCGAAGACGAACACATCGAGGGGCAACTTGGGAATCTCGTTGATGGCGACCTTCTGCTTTGGGGACTTGGGAACTGGTTTTGCCTTTGGGGGAGCCTTTGGCTTTGGGGGAGCCTTTGCGGGAGTTTTTGCTTTTGGTGATGGCTTGGCCTTCTTTGCGGCAGGTTCGTCGTCAGAGTCGTCAGCAGCAGCGCGTTTTGGTCCCGCCTTTGCTTTCGTTGTAGCCTTCGGTGTGGCCTTTGGTGCAGTCTTTGGTGCAGCCTTTGATGCAGCCTTTGATGCAGCCTTTGGTGCAGACTTGGGAGCAGCTTTCGTTTTCTTTGTCTCGGGTTCGTCTTCCATGGACGATTCTTCGCCATCTTCGTCTTCGTCATCTTCGTTTTCGTCATCGTCATCAGCGGGAGCATCCTTCTTGGTCTTGGTGGCAGTAGCGGCCTTGCGCTTGCTTGCTGCGGTGCTCTTTGCAGCCGCTTTGCCCTTGGCGGCAGGCTCGCGCTTTGCGGAGGTATTCGCTTCGGCCTGCGTTGCCCTTGCTTCTTCCGAGGGGGTGTCGGCGACGGGCTTGGTCTTGACGCGCTTAGAACGCCTGTTGCTTGCAGCATCGCCAGCAGCAGAAGCAGGTGGAGCGCGCTTTGGAGGCATCTTGACGCGCGTGAAGAACGACGCTTGTCACGTTGTTGTGGTGACGCGCGAAGACTAAAATTTCGAGTTCGAGCAGCGAGAACTCGGAGAAGGGGAGTTTTGACGCGGCGAAGCGGCTGAAGTAGAAAGTTGTAAGTACAAGAGCTTGAGGAGGTCAATCGCTGATGTAGAGTGGACAGTACCTCGTTGAGCTCTTTGTTCTTCGCGTTGACTGTTGTGTAAACAGGAAGAAGCTCGCGAAAGATATAGTCGGAGTTTGCGCGCACGGACTCCCGTGTTCGCGGATGACAGGGGCCCTGGTCAAAACAAGAGCCGCCACGGCAGCATGCGCTAGTCCTGTTGGGGCGCGAGGGTGCTTGCGTGCCTGCCGAGGAAAGTGAAGGTCCAATACCACCGCACCGAAATCTTCACCATGGCAGTGTTCCCAGGAGTGTTCCATAGCAATCATATTGCATAGAGTCCCACGCCGATTGGACACCGTGTTGATTATACTCCTGTTGTGCTCGCATTATATTTTTCACTTATGCTCTCTCCAAATTAATTTTATACCGGAGAACTCGCGTTTCCTCGACACGCACACGCTAGAACATTTTCGGATTAGCTCTCACGGGAGCGAATCATGACGCAGCAGCCGCATCGTCGTGCGCCGCCTTGTATATCGAATGCGCGTGGTAAACATAGGATGTTGACCATCTTCGTCCATCATGCCTGACTATCTTTCGTGGATACTACTAGCTGTCGCTGGCGGCGCATTTGCTGCTCAGCCTGAAGCGCCCCAGCCTATCGCCGCACCTCTGCGAGAGCTGCCTTGGGCTCAACTGAACTTCTTACATACAACTGGTACGCTAGTCCCCCGTCCGTGACAGGTGGACCACGGTTCTCCGACGTCAACTCTTCTTACCATTGTCTGCGCTACATTCTGTAAATATACTTACATCTGCACAGACACACATGGCTGGCATGGTGGACATCTGCAAGAGTACGAACTGTCTCATCATCATGTACGGCTGTGCTAAGCTTCTCCAGACCCTCCTTCTCCGGCGACTGGGGCGACTATGTATCCTTTGCGAAGCATATGCGAGACAAGGCAGATGCTGACGGGTCTGACCTCCTTCTCATCGACACCGGCGACCGAATCGAGGGCAACGGCCTGTACGACGCCTCTGAACCTAAGGGCCAGTATGCATACGACATCGTCAAGCAACAGCAGATCGATCTGATCTGCACTGGCAATCATGAGCTGTACAAGGCAAATTCGTCCGAAGACGAGTTTTACTTTACCGTACCAAACTTTAAAGATGGATATCTCGCTTCGAACCTTGACATATACAATCCAGACAATGGCAAGCTGGAGCCGCTAGCTCCACGATACAAGAAGTTTACGACCAAGAATCAGGGGATTCGAATCTTAACATTTGGTTTCCTGTTCGATTTTCAGGGCAATGCGAACAACACTGTTGTGCATATGGTGGAGGACACAACAAAGGAGGACTGGTTCCAAGAAGCCATCCGCGATCGCGACGTTGACCTGATTCTCGTCTTTGGTCATGTCGCCATTCGTTCCAAGGAGTATGACCATCTCTTCAAGACGATCCGTTCCGTGCAATGGGATACTCCGATCGCCTTCTTTGGTGGCCACACACATATCAGAGACTACAAGACGTACGATAGCAAGGCAGCTGCTCTCGAGAGTGGTCGCTATATGGAGACAATTGGCTTCATGTCCATTTCTGGCCTACATGGCACCAAGTCCAAGAAGCCGAATTCAACCAGCGAGACGGATATCTACGACGATCAGACACTCATCAAAGGCCCCAAATTTGCTCGCCGTTACATCGATAACAACCTGTTCTCTCTCTACCACCACTCAGGCAAGAATGATTCAACATTCCCGACTGAACATGGTAAAAACACGTCTATTATGATTTCAAAAGCGCGCCATAAGCTCGAACTCGACTCCATTCGAGGATGTGCGCCACAAGACTTCTTCCTCAATCGCGCACCCTATCCGCACGCATCCTCTATCCTCTCGCTGCTAGAGCTTAACATTCTTCCTGATTCAATGGCGAAAGCACCACGTGTTGACAAAGAGGATAAGAAAGCCATTGTGCTCACGAATACGGGTGCTATCCGATTTGACATTTTCAAGGGGCCATATACACATGACACAGAATATTTGGTTTCGCCGTTTACCAGTGGCTTCCGCTATGTGCCAGATGTGCCTTACGACAAGGCGAAGCGCGTCATTGATCTCATGAACAATGAAGGTCCATTGTTCGATGACATTGCTAAGCTAACTGGGCTTGAGAAGTGGATGTTGCTTCCACCCGAGCAGTACCAGGGTCGGAAAGATGTTCACATCGAACCTGTCGTGGAGTCAGAGAGTGACACGCAGGGGTGGCTTGACACCATCAAGAGCATGGGACAGACCATTCTGAGACCGGTAATAGCAAAATATGGCGACAAGAAGAAGGATAAGCTCATACCCGGCTACACGACGCAAGATGACCTCGGAAACGACGGCGACGATACAGTGCACTCACGAATTGCCTTCTACAATGTTCCGAACTGCATTCAGTCACCGATAGGCTTTAACCCCTCCGACGAAGATGACAAGCCAAAAGAGCCAGAGGTCGTAGATGTTGCGTATAACGAATTTATCGAGGCGTGGGTGCTGCTTGCGTTGAAGTACCTTGGTCATGATGTGAAACAGGAGGACACAGCTGTCTTCATGCAGAAGACTATGACTGACATTCTTACGGAGTGGGTGCAGGAGGCTTGGCCGCCCAAGAAGGGAAAGTGTGGTTAGCGTGTCTAACGTATGTACTTGAAATTGTAAGGGATCGGAGCTTATTGGCAACATTGCCCGTATCAATCACGTTAACTACAGACTGGTCTATTGGTTCTGAGGGATCTGGCGTTGGACAAGGCTAAAGGCATGGATGAAAAGGTCTATTTACTAAGCCAGTATGGGATGTATTAAAGCTCGCAGGTATTGAAAGATCGCCTACATATCGTTCAGGGCTGTGTGTATACTCGCCATCTGTATGTATTTCAAGGCTGGATAGGAGCGCAAGGATCAGGGCGTAGATATCAATCAAAGTGCACCATGTATCATCAATTCATCATTTTCCTTCGATAGCTACTGCCTCAGGTAGCTTCGCGTTCTGAAAGATCACATCCCGATAAAACTTCGCTTCCCTGATACTCTCCAAAATATCCTCCCTCGCTTCATGCAGCCCTTTCTTCTGCGGACTCTTCGCCAGCACCTCCCGTGGCACCCACCGCCTCGCCGCCTCCTTAATCGTACTCACGTCCAGAATCCTGTGATGCAGGTGCCTCAGCACGACATCATACGGCGGCTTCCTCAGAAACGCTGCATCCGCGTGCACAGAGTTGCCAGCCAACAACGCCCTCCTTGGATCAGGGGCATGCAGCTGCACGTACTGCAGCAGACCCTTTGCCGCGTCGTCTGCGGACGTGGTAGACTCTATACACGCGGCTGTAAGGCCGGACGCGGCGTGATGACTGGTGCACCAATCGTCCATTTGGTCAAGGCGTTCTTTGGAATGGTGGATCACGGCCTCGAATCCATCCTCGTCGAGAACGTCGAGGTCGTAGTCTGTCACGAAGCAGGCGATTTGCATGATGGAGTCGTTGTCGCGGTCGAGCCCGGTCATCTAGAGAAGTTAGTCAATTCGAAATGTAGACAATGTCGTTCATACTTCGCAATCTACCCAGACGAGCGGCTCGCGGGATACGCTTTCTGGCATGGTGGATTGCAAGCGAATGAAGCCTGGAGGGCGAAAGTTGCTTCGATTTACAGGCGTCCAAGTGCTGTGGACAGATTGGTAATTAATATCGATACGCCTACATCTGATGTATCCAGTACGGAGCATCAGAATATCTCCTTCCTGGGGAGTGCGCGACGTGAACCGCAATGTTAAAGAAGGGAGGATATGTTCGAGTGTAAGGGAGACATCTACGTCGTGTCGTGTGGCTGTGTGGCTGTGCAGATTTCAGCTTGTCCCAGCGTTGGCGCCTGTCCAGATTCAAGACGTAAAATGATCTATACAATCATAGAGTTATATGTTCTATTACCAGGCTGCCTATTCGTCCCCACATTCTTGGAAACGTCTTTGTATGGTCATGAACATGCCGCTCGTGAATTCCGAGTGGCGGGCAGTCGTTGTAGACGAGGTTGACGAAAACGAACTCTATCTTGGAGCAGATGGCCGATATCAAACGCTACACGATCTTCCGACTACGACTCTAAGAGCTGTGCTTTCCTGCGGATTCAAGGCCAACATTCTATTCGCATGGGAATGTCCTTTGGCCACAGAGCTGTTACCTAACGATGATCCTCGAGTTGCGATTCTCTCCTGGAGGTGGGACGGCAAAGCACTCAGTCTGAACCCAGCAAGCGGATCTCGGAATATCCTGCGAGCTCTAACTTATGCTAAAATGAGTGGCATCCGGTTCCTCTTCGTGGACATTGTCTCCATTGACCAGACTGCGGATAAAGCAAGATTACTCGAACAAGTCATAGCGTTCTCTGAGATGTTCAAGACCGTTAGAGTCATCTGTGCCTACGAGCAAAGTGCAGGAGATACGCTCGACACCCTTCACCGGCCTTGGATCAAAAAGGAGATGCGCGACATGACTTTCAATCCTACCGTGGTCACATACTTATCCCGTGATGTTCAGGAGCCATCCTGGCAGGACGTGGACATGTATCAGCGCGCCTTGGGGCATCATACTGGTTCCGATTTCATTCGATTCGAGTACGAGTTTAGTAGCAACACGGGCCTAGACTTTACCGATACCATCCTTCGGGTGCTCTTTGGACTCTTATCGATGGTTTCAGTTAATGACTTCGAGTATATTATCCCAGGCCTCGCCTCAATCTTATCTGCCGCTGATGGCCAACTGATTCGAGAAGATTATCTGATGACGGCGGCAATATTAAGCCAGAGTGTTTCCGAACGACCAAGCGAGGGAGGACGCGAGATCTGGTATTATAGCGCCTTCGAAGGTATCCAATTTCAGCGATGCAGTTTCTTCCCGCGCCGCACTTGGAGCGATAAATATCATCATCACAAGTTTATTGGCTGCGATGTCCATTTCGATGGTTTCAAGGTTGCGAGGTTACAGTCCAGAGATCCCGAACCATTCTCCACTTGCTACCTAAAGGCGGATGAGGATGCAATGAACACCATCTCAAGCAGGCTCCGTAGGAGTACTAACGACAGCAGCTGTAGACAGCTAAGCTCCTGCCTCTCCAGTAGCATGTCTACTGTAAGAAATGGGATCCTTCATGAGCCTATTTTGCAGGGAGATAAGGGAGAGGATGGGCAAGCCCGGGCGCTAGATCATACTGTGAATCGGTATGACTATAGACCTGACCTGAGGTGTGTAAGCTTTGAATGAAAGGCTGCCGATGGCAAGGTGGATCTTGCGATATGATGAGTTCCTATGGCAACACCTGGGTCGTGGAGCAAGAGCGACTGAGAGTGGCTATTATTAATTTAAGCAAACCAGTCATTCACGATTCATTCGACGCAGACCCTGAAACGAAACGAAGATCGAGTCTTGGAGACAACATCACTTACTCTTCATTTTCCTACTATCACTAGCTGCGTAAGGACCACTCAGCCTCAAGTCGATATGAGTTCTTACCCACGGAGGTATGATGGCATGCAATATCCAGGCCATTCGCTGAAAGACATACAGGACCAAATTATCGGTGAGACCATCTGCTCAAGGCGTTGCATTATTCTTTATTGACAATGATTTTGCTCTAGCAAATGCAGGCTTCTTGTACCCCAGCTACGCAAACAGTCTCAGCGTCATAACTCGCATCCAGTGCAAGCCGAAAACCTCGTTTGATGGCGATGTGCTCCATGCGATCACCTTCTCGGCCCTCCTCGTCTCAGTGATAGGATCATCCCGCTCCGTTCTCATCGAAGCAGCAACGCCTTCCTGCCCGTTGGCCGGTAAGCTGCGTGTCGACTACCACGTCGGCTGCCAACTTGGAAGTCGACAGGGCGCCATAGATGCACTGTTGCTCAAGACCGAGATGATGATTGACCAGAAGATGAAGGAGGACAACGTTGGACTGAAGCTCTCGCGTGCGAATACTCGGAAGGGAAGCGAGGCCACAGCTAAGAGGAATGATTGGATAGCCGAGGGAGGGGAAGACGGCATAGGAGCATGGACGAGAAGTCGAAGGCGTTCTAGTCAGGGCTAGTCGGTGGAGAGCAGATCGTTGGTGTCAAGCTCGGTAAGACTCCTATGTTCACCTTTGTCGCAGCGGACCTATACTCGAGATGCAAAGTTTGATGTCCTGAAAGGTGGAGACTGTGTAGTCGCAGGTACGATTGATAGAGAGCCTAAGATGTGAGCTTCAGTATCCGCTTCCAGTATAGCATCCAGATGCACGGTGGTCTTCGTAACGTCCGACCGCCGTATGGCGCTGAAAGACGCCCCACTGAAAGGGCGTCTCAAATGTTGAGAATTATTCCAAAGTGGTTCATCGATGTGGGCGAGGACCACCCGGTAGTCCTCTCTTGGGTCCACTAGGGAGGCCACTTCTTGAAGGGGCCTGATTGGTTGATGACGCATATGGATTTCCGCTGCTGCCATATCCTCCTCCCCCGGAATACACGCCATAATCATCACCGCCACCAGCCCACGGTGCGTTGGCCGATGTCATTGGTTGCTGATCTCTTCCTCCAGATCCCCCAGAGGGCTCGTAGGGATTGCGCGATCCTACAGAACTCAGACCGGGACTTGATGCTGCTGATTGATTGGCGACTGGGCTTGACGAGCGACCTCCACCCCACAATCTCGCTTTAAGCCTATCTTGAGCGGAACCTCCACCACTGCTGCCTGGTGGGGTTTGATCTGACGGCGGAGACTTCATCCCTGACTGGTAGCTACCGGCTCTCTGACTTGGCAGCGGTCTTGATTGCGCTTGTGCTTGCTCTCCACCTCCTCGTTGGTATGAATCCACAATGCCTGGCCTTGCACTGGAGCGTGAAAGGGATGTTGTACTCGATTGAGCTGAGTCCATGGACATGTTGTTCGCCCTTCCGGCGCGCAGACTCGAAGGTACCGCCGCTGGCGTACTTGATCTGCCAGAATTGTCCCAGAGGTCACTGAGACCTCCACCACTCCCTCGTTGCCCTCCCATCTGTCCACTCCCTCCATAACCACCCTCCTGTTGCCTACGAGTGGAGCTTACGAACTGCGCTGCTGGTGGCGGAGGGGGAGCTTTAGGATCTGGCGGTAGCCATTCTGGAAGCTGGCGACCCTTTTCAGTGTAATATGCACGCAAGACTCTGCAGACGTGACTATCGTCGTCGGTGTCTCCATCTGTTTCATCGGGCAGCAGGGCGCGTCGGAGGGAGGTGTACTTGTTGGTCGCTGTTGTAAGGGCGGATGAAAGGTAACTAGAGTAGGATGACATTGTGAAGAGTGCACCACGATATATCCCACTGGGCTAGCTGCGGTGAGTCAAGCAGAGTGGAATTGGAACTTGATATGCTGGAAACAGCCCAAGCGGGAGGTCGGGGGGAAGCTTTGACGAAATGACACGTGCCAAGCCTCCCGCCTCCATAAATTTTTGCTTTGTCTTATCGTCCCATCTTCACTCTTCCTCCCACTATTTTGGACCGTTCAGAGTTCCCCCGATATGCCGAATGTGTCTCAGCACTGTATGTTTACTTTCTATTACTGTCACATCCCTCAAAGCTCCTCCTTATGATGAGACCCATAGAAATAAGAACAGCCAACATCAGGGACGTGTGTCCCAATGCTGATTCCTAGCACCATACCACTCTCTGAACGCCTGCCATCCCTCTTATCCAAAGATATGTCACTGTCGTTTAAGTTTCGCTGACATATCAAACGGCAGAATAAAGCTCATGGAGCACATATCATTGCTTACCGTCGTCTTACGGTTGAGACCCTTACACGTTGGAAGAAATGAGGGGTAAGATTCATTTAATATGTATCATACAGGTTGATTTTGATGGCTAAACATCATCTATACCATTAATCAAGAAGAATTGCTCAAGATCAATGGCCGAATTGAGTTTTACACCTTCACAGCCGAGCACTGAGGTCTTTTCCTTGAGATGATCTGCCACCCATACAGTCAGACGCGTCGTTAATCGAGGTGAGCATAATTACTCAAACTTCTCCCATGTCAACACAGCCCTGGCTCTGGTTCCATCGTCGTAGACCATGTCCTTCTGTGGCCTCAGCTCCATGTACTGCTTTCCATTTTCTTCCCAGTACTGTAATTTCCTAACCTGCTTGCCACCAATTCGATTGGGATCGGTTGCAATCACAACCGTCGTCTCCCACCAGTACTCTCCCTCCGCGCTTCCCGGGTCCTTGAAAAGCTCTACCTGCCCGCAGTACATACTGAATCCCTTCGCGATGTACGCGACTTCTTCGTCTGAACACAGCTGGAAGTCTGACGCTGACTTGGTCGGCTTCAATCGATCCGGAAAGGCCATGTGTGCCGAGAGGAAGCCACCGGGTGTGAGGATGGTTCTTCCGAGCGGATTGTCGCCGTGAGGCTTTCGAATCAGCTTCTTGTCTGGACCGTCTCCGTCGAAGATTTCATATTTGATGCACTTCCACCCGCCGGCGAGTTTATCCTTGGCCTGAGGCCAGACGTTCTGAGGCATGCTGAGCGATTGAAATATATATGATGTTTATTCTGTCAGGTGAACTTTTGTTTAAAAAGATGCAATGAAGTCCATATATGATATGGATAATGATGAGAGCTTTTAACTCGCGGACCGAGCTTAAGGACGGCCACGGACGGTCCCCTTATTGGGCTTAGCGCACGGGCAATCGCCATCCGCAGTCTTTCAACTCTACAACAACAATGGAAATACGTTGATAACATCTTCTTGCACTTCAATCATCTGTCTAGAAAACAACGCTCAATAATTGACTTTATGATTTCTAGACATAAAGGCAGCATGTGAGCCACGAGCAATAGAATATGAGGCCACCCCGCCCCGAGGGGTAAATGTCAACCACTCAACTTGGCTCGTCAGGTATTGTCTCATTTCATATACATTTGTGAGATATGTACTTGCATCCTTCAAAGTTGCCTTTCATATGCCGAAATAAAAGCCACGCTGCCTCATCTTGATCATTTCTCAGGCCCTGTATTACGATCAGTTCATGCGTTTAGCTAAAAGGGGTATCAGCCCTAATAGGTTGACTCCATTCTCCCTTCCCTTCCTGTTGTAGCCCATATTCATTTGGATTGTTTGATGATCTCCAAACCTTGTTTTGAGAAGCTTGATCAATATCGAAGCGTATTCGAGTGCGAACAATCCTCAAAAAGATGGGGTTGGCACTTTACATAATTTGTCAACGCTCTTAAACGTACGACTGATGACGCGAAAATCAACAACGAAATACACCTAAATTCCTAAATGCCCCCCTGTACTTCCAAGTTTCACATCTTCTTTCAGGTTTTCGAATGGCTATGCAAGGCAGGCCTGTCAATGACCCAATCGAAAGTCGGATTGGATTGTTCGATTATTTGGACGTCCCGACCGACTGGTTTGTTTGTTATTACGAACGATCGGTCTGGTTTCTTTGTTCATTTAACGGTTCAATCGCGGCATCTCTACCAATTGTAGTAGTACTCAGTTAAGAGGAATGACGGTGAGACATTTCAAGAATGTAAACAACCTAATGAGGCTCAGTACTCTCCTTAACAGGATTGACAGTATTCAACACCATGCTCTGTACCACCTTCCCGGACTTTACATTCATCTCGTACTGTCTACTGTTTTTACGTATGCACAGCTCACAACATCGTTCCACTCGACAAGTGGTAGTCATCCAATATGCTTTCAAAGACGGATGCACTCTTGATCTTCCTGTTACCCTCTGCCCTAGCAAGGCCACTTTCTGCTAAGATCTCAGAGCGTCAAAGCTGTCCAAATCTCCATGTGTTCGGGGCTCGCGAGACTGCTGCTCCTGCTGGATATGGGCTTGCAGAGACTGTCGTCAATCTCATGCTCGGAGCTTATTCTGGCTCCACTGCAGAGCCGATCGACTATCCTGCTACGGGAGAACCAATCGACGATCCTCCTACGGGAGGAGATAGCTATGGTGCTTCTGTGCAGGCAGGTGTACAGGCGGTAACGAGTGCTGTGACAAGCTTTGCGCAGCAGTGTCCTGACACACCAATTGTACTTGTGGGTTATTCGCAGGTCAGCTTCACTCTCCATCAATTATTGCGCCATGTTATTCTACCGCTCAGAGTCATCCTTATGGTACGAGTAGATGCTGACATATGTATCTTACGATGGTCAGGGTGCACAAATCATGGACGACGCAATGTGCGGTAGTGGAGATCTGAATCAAGGCATTGCTGACACGTCTGCTCCCATTGCAAGCAGCGTGGGTGGGCAAGTATGGGCAATTATTCTTATGGGTGATCCTCGCCACACGCCTGGCGCGCCGTACAATGTCGGTACTTCAACGGCACCTGGAGTAGGCTCTCAACTAGATTTTGTGTGAATGCAACAGTTAACATTATCAGTTTGATCCTCGCCCAAGCGGTCAGACATGCACTGCGTATGCCAGTACAATCCAGTCATACTGCGACGCCACAGATCCATACTGCTCGAACGGCAACGACGCTTCGGTTCATCGAGGCTATGGCCAAGAATATGGACAGCAGGCATTAGAGTTCGTCAATAGCAATCTCTACTCATATGGCACGTCATCCGCGAATTCTTCAACACTAGCTTCATTCTCAGCCATCCCACTATCGACTTTAGAGTAGAACTTAGCCCGTGGCAAGACCGGAGTTGTCAGGCAAGGATGATATTGCAATGCTCTTTAATGTAAATATCTGATTAATGATGTCTTTACTTACTACTGCTTCAGAGGTCCAAATGCAAAGTTTCATTCCGACATATGCTCTGGCTTCGTGTACATAAAATTGGAATCAGGCATACCACGTTATAATCTACGAGATTATCGAAATTAGGGACAGTTAAATGTAACAGGGAACATATTATTTGATAGAGACTTGTATCTACATAACTACGGAGTCCTTGCCGAAGTCTGGCCCAACGCGCGCCACACGATCTGCATGACGTCGATGCTTCGTGGCTGCAGCTGCGCGCAAGATCGTCCAACCACCATGCCGCGATGGCCATCCACAAGCTCTCACATGGATCATGGATGGGTGTGCTAAGACGCGAAGCAGTCGTCATGCCTCCTCGATCGCAAACTTTCCTTCCCTTGCCTTTATCTCTACACCTGAGATACCCATACCCTCCCTAGAATTCCACCTTCACCCCCTTGTTACTTCGCAAACAGTTGCACCCAACGCACGAAAATGGTCCTCGAATACTTCACCTTTCGCAAGTCGAAAGGCAAGGCTACGGAAGATGCTCAGGCTGACGGCGCCAAATCCCCGGTCATGAACGAAGAGGACGAGCAATTCCTCGAGAAGATCACGTCGGAAAGCGCTGCACCTGCGAACCCAGAGAACCCTACGATCATCCTTGATAATGGCAGCAAAGTGAAGGGGAAGGATGCACAAGTTGCTTTGATGGCGGGCGCGGATCAGATACCCCTACCAGCCTCGCCGCGGGAGGGCGGAGCGGCAGGAGATGGCGATGGCAAGAGCAAGGAGCAGAGGAACTACTGGTCATATATGCCCACGATACCACGGACGTCGGTAGATTGGGCGCCCTACATTCCCTCTTTACCTCGAGGTCGCTCGGACAAGCAGAAAGCTGCGGCAGACCTTGCTTCTGCCGCTGAAGTGATCAAGGCCGGCCAGGAGCCTGACTTGCCTGAGGATGAGGAAAAGAAAGAACAGGAGGATCTATCGGCTGTGCTCGACCAGCTCAATATCAGCGCCACGACCAAACGCACCTTCTCCCTTTCGAAAGAGTCGCAGAAGCTGATGGAGGACTTCACCCAAATCCTCAAGGACGTTGTCAATGGAGTACCAACAGCATACGATGACCTTGAGAAGTTTATCACTGGGAGAGAGAAGGAAATTTCACATATGTTCAAGAATCTGCCGCCATGGCTTCAAACCTTGGTCAAGAGTCTGCCCGCGAAAATGAGTACTACTCTGGCACCGGAGCTCATGGCCGCCGCAAGCGAGAAGCCAGGCGCAGATGGCAAAGCTAGGATGAACCTTGACCCGAATGTAAAAGTAGGGTCAAGTGAGCCATCTGTTCCGTTCCAGAGGAAGAAGAAAGCAAAGAAGAGCAGAATACCGACATTGAAGAGCTTGATAGCTCAAGACGGCGCCGTAGCAGGCATGCTGAGGAGTATCCTTAACTTCTTGAAGCTGCGCTTTCCCGCCTTCATCTCTGGAACGAACATTCTCTTGAGTGTTGCTGTATTCCGTAAGTCCCTCGCTAGTCCATTTGACTACCTGCACATCTAACATCATCTACAGTACTCCTCTTCGTCTTCTGGTATTGCCACAAGCGTGGTCGCGAAACTAGACTAGAAAGCGAACGCCTAGCTGCCTCTCAAGCGTCCTTGGACGAAGAGGGCGATGGGGAGCTTAGCGCAGAGGCGACAGACGTGGAAGATAGCACCGTGCTAGAAAAGGATGACAATGATGAAGAAGTAGATGCAAAGTCGACTGCTTCGGTTCAGGGTACGCCACCAGTCTTAGCTCAACCTGATCCGAAGGAGGTGCCATTGCCGGACGACAAAGTCTAGGCTGGCAAACCTGATAATTATTACGATATTGACTACTTCCGTCAAGTCGGCTAAGAATGGCAATTAATTTTTTTGGGTTCAATTCTCGGTCCGGATGGAGGTAATGGACTTTTGGGTCTCGATACGCGACGGATGATCATGAATTGACGACTTTGGCGCAAACTCCTGTCAATTGATACCTCGATGTTTTCACTGTCTTCATTTACGTTTCTACGTCTAGGACAGAGATAATTCTCAGTACAACAAAGTGTGCAAAACCCACGATTGATACTCCTAGTGTAATGCAACCAACGCCCTTATGTACTCGCTGATGCATGGCAAACCACCAATGATTCCAACAGCAGTGGGAGACTATTAAAGTGCCCAAACTCCGCTCTCCAACAGGCTCGAGCTTGCAGTGTAGCTGAAGCCACCAAAAGGATTCACATCCGTCATCATTTCGTCTCCAACATTAACGTTCTCGAAAGAGAATCTGCGCTCCATCAGAGCACCAGTCGGACTCAACATTAGATCAGTGAACTCCTTGGAAAAGTTCTCAGCGAGCGAGGGGTCTGTGATCATCGGGCGAAACGGAGGGTCCACTTCCCGCCGCTGGAGCTTCTTCCAGTCAATCTTGCGGAAGAATCTGTGCTTCTTAATGGTGGTCAAATCCTTCGGCATATTTGAGCCCAGACGGTCCTTCGGCTTCTTGCGCAGCAAGCGGATGAGCAGATCCTTGGCGTCAGGACTAAGGTAGTATGGCGGTACAAACTTTTTCTTGAGGATGTTCTCTTCGATCTTGCTCTTGTTGTTCGCGGTGAACGGGGAGTTGCCCGTCATGAGTTCAACGCCGAGCGCACCAAGAGACCACCAATCGACTGCCATACCATACTCCTCGCCTTTTATGACCTCTGGCGCCATGTACTCGAAGGTGCCTACAAAAGACTTGCATGTGTCGTCTTCGTCGACCGCTACTTTGGAGAGGCCGAAATCTGTGAGCAGAACATGGCCTTCAGAGTCGAGAAGGATGTTCTCGGGCTTGAGATCGCGGTAGACGACACCAACTGTCCTATGCAAGTGCTCCAGTGCCAACACAAGCTCTGCCATGTAAAATGCAGCGTGCTCCTACAATTCGATTGTAAGTTAGCGGATGTTTGCTTGTGAAGACTTTTATGCTTTCTGAACGTGTAAATCTGGAGCAGTTTGACGCATCGTAGAGCTTCTTGAGCTCTAGCGTCAATAGGAAGGAAGGTTTGATATTGTGTATGGTGAAGGGTCCTTACCTCGTTGAAAATGTGTTCCATGGCCAAGTGATAAAACAGCTCTCCACCTTCTGCATACTGCAGAATAAGGTACAGTTTCTCCTGGTCTTGGAAAGCGTAATACAACTTCACAACAAATGGATGACGATTGACACTTTCCAGAATCTGGCGCTCCGTCTTAGCTTGTTCCTGGGATGCCTGCACCTTCAGCGTAGCTTTCCGCAATTGCTTTTGGGCGAAGAGGCGACCGGTTGCACGATGTCGAACGAGAAGAACTGTCCCAAACGAGCCTTTACCAAGGCATTTGATGGGCTCAAAGTCCTCCGCAGTCATTTTGCGCGTCAGCGTGTCGGCTCGACTATCAGTACCCTCAGAAGCCGGCGAGGTAGGAGTGTTGGAACCTAAAGTACGACTGATAAAATCATGCTCAAGATTGACTTCGTAGCTCTCCGAAGGAATGTAATCCACCTTGTCACTGTCACTGGAGTTGTCGGAGCCTGAGAAGTCGGAGCGCAGTCCACTCGCCATGCGAATGGGAGTGGACCGAAACGATCCCGTGTCGAGATTCAAGCTTCCGAACTGCTGTCTCAGCGCGCTGATTCCCCCCTGAGATGATGTCGGCCGCAAGGCGGGGCTGCTTGTAACGCTGGGCAAGTCACCAGTCTTTGGTCCAAGCCTTGGAGTGGTGGTGCGAGAGAAATCTGATTCTTCTCCTCCAGAACTTCCCGGAGTTTGGAAGCCGCGTACAGTGACCATGGCAGGTGCTGCTGGAAGCAATGCCTCCTTCTTCTTGCGCCTGTTGCGCTCCGAGACTTTGCGCACTTGTTCAAAGTCTAGTTTCTCTTCCTGTCCGTCATTTGTAGTTTTGGTGCGGCTTCGGCTCGCGCTTCGTGAAAATCGCGCTGGCGACGGAGAGGCGATTCGGACAGGCGAAGCTTTCGCTGATGGAGAGCCTTGCGGAAAATCATCTCTGCGTGGAATGCGCCCTTCTTCTATGCGCATTGCGCGCAGTCGCTCAGAGGCTTGCTGGATCGCATCATCTGAGGCCAGTCGGACAGGGCCGCCGTCGGGGAGTCCATTCATTTTTGAGGTAATATCTGAAGCAAGCAGCACACGGCTGCTCTTCTCAACAGTAGTTGAGGTGAGAGAGGTCTCAACCTCCTGAAACTCCATTGAAAACATCTTCGCTGAATTGATGCTATGCAGGGAAATGTGTCGCGTTCTAGAATTTTGCAATCATGAGCGGAAATTCTTTTGGCACTTTTTATCTGCCAACAACGTCAGGTACCACACTTGGGCTGCTATAACCGCCTGACTCACTCCAAGCTTGTCACTGCGCCGTGTATAACCGACCGCAGCAAGCAGAGCAGCGAGTGCTCAGATTACCGTCCGCCGTTCAAGGCGGACCTCGCGCCAGTAGCCAAACCGGTACCGTAACGTGGATGACTGTCGCTACCGGTTGAAGGAGGGATGTGCGCGTGCAAATTGGGGTCGTCGGGGCGTCGCCGACGAGAGCGGAGAACAAAACGGGCGTAGAGGGAGCAGGATACGAGCCCATAGATGTCGTTTCTTGTGTGTGAAGTGTTATATAGTGATCACCAGTCGCCGGACCGGTCCAAGAGAGCAATAAGAGGTGAGCGTTTGTTAGTTGGTGAAGGAAGGAGGATTGAGTGGTGGTGAAGGAGGTGCGAATTCAGACCCAGCGCGCCATTCTATTTATGGAAAAGTCGCCAAGAAACCAATCTCGTCTCCCGTCTGGGGAAAGTGCGGCAGCGGAGCGTCGCGCTGGTTGAAAACGGCCAACTCCCTGCCGCTCGCCTGGACACTTCGTCGACATCATATTAAAAATTCAAAAAGGGGTAACAAGACGCTGCAGATAATCGTCTCTCATGCTCACAATATGGTCGACATCATAGTCCAAGTTCTATGGCGCAACCGTCGTACCATGAGCTCCCGGATCCGAATCAAGCCCAAGTGCCGGGACACTCTGCTCAGCTTACTATTGAGAGCTAGCTCGGTAGACCTAAACGTTAAGCTCGATGGGAGTTGTGAGATAGTGCAACAAATGGGATTTCCGTTGCAATGATGTAACCATTGCTGAAAGCTTAGAACGAATATGATTTCCAATTCTTCAGCTTGGGCGGGATTGCCTCTGAAAGATCGAACCACATGTGAACTTCTTTTCTTCACGAGCAAGGAGACTGTTGCGTAAGGTTGGGGTCGATTATGGTGCAACCTTCTTCACAGCAAGCAAACACAACACTGGAAGATCATAGTACATGCGATAGTCTATTCTTCATGAAGAGGGAGACCATCTCCATACGCTTAGTTCTGAATACAATCGTCCACTTTTGGAGGGAAGGTGCAGCTTCAGTAAACAATGTTTGAACCGGCCGAAGGAGCTTTTTATCCCAACCGCCCTTACCCTTCGAATCCGGACAGGAAATCACACCGCTAAAGTACAAATATTAAGCACGGACCCTAAGGCCGTCGTGAAAACATGTGCAGGAATGACATTGTACACGTCGACTGTATAAGACATTGACAACGCCTGTGAAGCTAGGGAGGCAGCCCTAGATGAACACAGCAACCCTTAAACACCCATCGCGAGACGCTGCGTGACATCTGAGATAGACGTGCGAACAGTGGTGAAGGCACCTTTGATCTGTGGCAGAGAATTGCGGGTCATGAGAACGACAATGCAAATCAGGATGGGTAGCTGGAAGTTGAGTCAGCACAATGTAACAGAATGTTTTCCACCATCAGAATAAACTTACCCAGATAACCCACATCTTCCAGTCACTGACACCCTTCTTCAGCCTCGCCTGATGCGCCAACCTCAACTGTATCTGCTGCTCCTTTGTGATGGCCTTCTTCCCTATGTAGACTTTGATGTCCTTGTTGACTATGGCGACTAAACCGGATTTAACTCTTGGACCTGTACCAGCACTTGCACCGTCGAAACGCTGGGCGCAAGTCTCATCTAGCGCTGCTTCAGCTACAGCCTCAAGGACAGCAGCTTTCTTGGTTTCTGCGGCAGCCGCGGCCTTTGCACTGACAGGGTCTTTCTCCTCGTATGGCGGAGGTGGTGTGCCCGTAGAGAAAAAGCTGTCCGCTCGAGTGAATGTCGGCATGATAGCGCTAAATCGTCTCACCATCTGCACGTCAGGGATGTTGGGCATGCGGTTCTGGAGCTCAGATGCATAATGTTGGAAATGGTTGATCTGTTCTACAAGGTGATCTCTCCAAACGGTCATGGCAGCGACGGGAGATGTAGCCAGGGCAGTCGTCTCTGTGGGCACCGATATAGAAGGACGGCGCGACGAACGACGCGATAGTTGCTGGATTCCGCTGCTACGACGCGAATTGATACGACGAGGATCGGCAATGGCCAAGATGTCGTCGTTGTCATCGTCTTCAATCGCTTGAGAATCATCATCACTTTCAGTCACCAGTGAGACACCGCTGCTGTTGGTTGGCGATGGATGCATCCAGGTCGTGTCTCCAAAGACGACACTGTTGGCTCTGCTGTGGAAGAGGGGAGTATTGCCAACGCTTTTGGCTTTGATGTGATAGGGAATCTGCTGTAGCTCGTGCTCAACCTCTGCGGATTTGGCCAGCTCGGTAGCTGTGAAGCCGAGCTTGTTTCTCATATTCGGATCGGCGCCCTTGCGGGTGAGCAGACGCACAATGTGGGTATGTCCCGTCATAGCCGCGAGCATCAGAGGTGTGAAACCAGACTTGTCGCGGGTGTCGACCGTCGCTCCACGAGCAACAAGTCCAGCAACAAGCCTCGTATAGCCGAGACTGCTCGCAAGGGAGAGCATTGAAGCGCCATTTCGTCGTTTGACGTCAAAATTAGGTGCGTAGGGTGAATCATCAAGGTCAATAAGATTCAGTACCTCCAAAAGAGCATCCTCGGTCCTTCCAGCAGTACGAGCGATGGCAAGCGCTGCCATTTGCTGCTGAAACTGCTGATAATTTATCGAGTTGTCCACGCCACCCTGATACGGAGCTTGTGCGCCTACGCTTTGGAGGAAAGCCATTGCGTGGTTCGCATCTATCGAGCCCATCTGTTTTGCGCACATGGCTTTTCCAAACATTTCCCAGATTGCTTGCTCTCGATCGTCGATATACTTGAAATACTGTGTTCGTCGCGATGATGGCGGCTGGAAGAAGTTTGATGTCTCGTTTGGATGCAGCAGCGTGACTTCTACCGGTCCGGCGATGTTTGACGGAGGAAGTACCGCATAAAGAGCGCCTTCATTCCAGAAGGTGGTGGGAGCAATCTGATCGCCAAATTTGACCCGCACGCCATTGTAAAGATCGGTCCCATGAATGTCAATTTGAATGCCTCCACTCATTGGGCCTTCGGCAGGATTAATTCGAGTAATAGTAGCTCGTGGAGCCGGCGCCGTCTCTGGGCTGAATGACATCCCAGTCACCGGTGCGTTGGCCATGTCAGGCACTTGGGTCTGCATCGCTTGATTTTGAAACCCTCTTGTCGGAGGCCGAGAATGTGCGATGGGGCTGGGAACCCTGCTTGGATGCGCCGAGTTGGGGGCAGAATAGAACTGATACATCTGCATATTTTCTGCGCTCGCCGTCCGATTTATCGGTGTAACAAATCCCGTATTGCTACCAGGGGTGGGCGGCTGTGACTGATATGGGGGAATGTTCAGAGGAGTGACAGCACCGAACGCCTGATCAGCTCCAGTCAAAACAGGACCTGCTGACATTGGTCCGACACTGGTGGGACCAATGGATGTGGCTGGCGGAACGCTAACCTGTTGAGGTCCGCTAACTCGTGTCATAGTAAGTCCTGGAGGTATCTTATGGTGAACAGAGGACCCTTTTCGCTTTTTATTAGGACCGATATGAGCTGTAGGAGATGCTGGGCGGGAGAGGTTGCGTGGAGTGACAGAAGTCGAGACACTTTGAGGTATCATTCCTTGGTTCTGTGCGGTTGTCATGCCTGAGAACGCTTGCGGTGGGAAGTTCGCTCTCAATGCCTGAAGGTCGTTCACTGAATGATATGGTCGATGTTGGAAGGATGACTGGGGCATGTCTTGAGTGAACATAGGCATTCCAGCTAATGGATAACCTTCGACAGCAGATAGGCCATTCGCGCCGGCAATAGGGGCTTGAGTCTTGTGATCGTCTGTGATAAGGATCGAATCCGAGATGCTCTGGGCGACAACGCGATCTTGGTGGTCCTTAAGGGTGAAGATGACCCTAGAAAATTGGTTAGATCGATCTATTTGATCCAAAGTTCTTGTATGAACATCCTTACTGAAAGCCTGTCTTCTCCCCTTGGTGCCTACAGTAGCAAGCGATCCGCATCGGCATTTCGACTTGCATCGCGCCATCTAGGTAGGTTCCATCACTGAACCCATCTCTGGGAACATAAGGACTCCAATCCTTGTATTCAGCTGTGTTGAATACAACGATGCGATCCTGCTCAAATTGGGACCAGTGATCCTCGTCCTCTTGCTTCTTTGCTTTCTTCCTTGCAGCTCGCTTTCGCTCACGGTTGACACAGTTCCTGCAAATCTTGACCTCCCCTCCATTCAGGGGCTCATTGGGGTCAGTTTCCTCTTCATCGATATCTCCAGTCGAAGAACGACGAGCCTCGCGTTTTATGGGTAAATCTGGCAAGCCGGCTGCTCGCCGGAAAGCTCGCTCCTTGAGGTGTGGCTTTTGCATTGCGCTTGTGCAAAAGACCGAAGCGTGAAGCTCAAGAGTATCTGCCATCTTCACCGGGTCCTTTGCGAGTAGCTTTGGCTTAGAAATGGTCTGTGACTGTAGATGGATTTTGGTAATGCTTTGCGGAAATGGATGCATGATGAGTGTTACTGGGATTTGAGTTTCTACACGGGACTTGTTGTTGACCGGTCGGACCGTCAAGTTATAAGGCAACTTCTTGAGGCTTGCTTGGATAGTCATCGGGGAATTAACAGCGTCAGCGGCCGGGGAGGGACTCAATCCGGCCAGACCACCGGAAGTAAAATTATTGCTCCATGCAGGGCTGCCTGTGTGACTCTGCCACATTGTGCCGTCAAGTGCCATGCCATTGACGGTCGCTGGAGACTCATGTGTAAACATTGCTGTAGGTGATGCTTGTTCGCTGGTGCCCATGGCATCGAGAGGAGAGTTATCGCGGGATTGGAGGAAGAATTTTGCAGGTTGTCGATCGGAAGAAGTAGTCTAGTTTCATTTTAGTAGTTGCATTCAATCAGAGGCCACAAGCGGACATACAACTGGAAGGTTCGGAACCCCAAGCGTTCGTGGAGTATTCAACGCATCGAAGGTACTGTTGTCCATCGTGGGGTGAAAGCCTCCCGGGCTGCTGGCAGCACTGTCGAAATCGAACAAATTGCTCGTAGTCATGGCGGTGCTTATGTTGTCCACGTCCTGCCCGAGAGCAATAGAATCAGGCGTTATACCGGTGCCCATAGAGAACCCCGAGTCGTGAATAGCATGTTTGCCGCCGGCCCCAGCCGGCCTCTTTGCACCATTCTGCGGTGACAAGCTCGGCGGGCCATCGCCCCGGGACAGCGACGTAGTTTTGGTATTGGCTGTATCTTGCGACGTAGGAGATTTTCTCTTTCTGCGGTTTGATGATTGGGAAGACGCGGCTGACTCACTGGAACTTTCAGGCGAAGTCGAGGATTGGTTCGAGCGCGGCTTCATGGTGTCGTGGCCGTGCTTGGTCATGATCGCTGTGACAGAGCTATCATTCCGTGGAGCACCAAATCTGCCTGGAGAATCCATCATCCATGAAGGTGTGGTATTAAATTGGAAGGGCGACGAACCCATCCCATCGCCATAGCCATTATTGAAGAGGGGGTCATTGCTGAGAGGATTGTCGTCGCCGAACGGCAGGTCTGTGGAATTGAACGACCCGTTGGCTTCCAAGTCGGCCATCATGTCCGAGTTAAACGCCATGTCCTCAGACTCCATCTTGATGGCGGTAGGTGGTGATGGAGTCGAGTGCGGTGGAGGTAAGCGAGTGCTGCTTGCTCGCCGCTGTGGCGTGCCGTCCGGTGACCGTTCGCCGGTCGCGCGTGTCGCAACGTGGAGCTGGTCAGCGCCGGGCGAAGGATAATGGTGGCTCTACGATCAAATGGGTCTGTTGAACTCCATGAGGCTGCTGGGCGGTCTGCGTCGGAGGATGAGGTGAGGATGGAGGGGGCAGGCCAGACTTTGAGTGTGTGAAGAAGGTGCGTGGAGAGGCTGCTTCGTCTTCCCCGCAACCTGACTCGATGCACGGCGCTAGGCAAGTTATGGGACAGATCTGCACAGACGCTAAGCTGCCGAATAATTATGATGGAATTTGTACGCGTCTGCTTGACTTTGGACGGTGCGCGTGTGGAGGGAATTCAAGACGTGTCCTTTGCGAGAAGAGTCTGAAGCTGTCGCATGGTGGGCGCTGAACTGCACCTGCCAGCCATCGAACGATCCTCTTCCTCGTCACGGGAGGAGCTAGCTGCTGCACACCCCAGTTTGCAATTCAAGGTTCGTAATATGAGGATGTACAGGTACAACTACGTCCAAGAGCATCACTCCGATTTCAGGTTAGGATGGCCATGATTTGTACCGCCTTAGTGCGATATTGCATCATCTCGGCCCGACAAACTATCCCACGTGTAAACAGGTGGAAGACGCCTCCACTGGCCAAACAGCTCATTTCACCAATTCGTCGCCGAGTAGAGGATACCAAAGAGGACCTTGTCGATATGCGAGCGAGCATCATGGGACATTCAGCAGATTCAGCAGATTCAGTGCTTTCATCCTTCACACGAGCAGGCGCACAGCAGAGTCCAAGGTAATATCAATCGTGGATGGTGCTCCTTTCTGAAATATGGTCCGACCTGTTCTTTCCCTGCCGTCAGCTTCGCTATAATGTGTACAGTTGTATGTTCATCTTTATCACGCAGTCTCTACGTGGAAGTCCTGGTACATCTCATATTGCGGCATAAGCCTTTCCGTCCGGCCCATCCCGATCTCCAGGTAGCATACGGAGTAGGGCACACAGTGGCTTCGAGAGGAGAACGGCAGAAGTTGAGGCAAATTTACTACACCATATTCGCGCTTCCCTTTCCGCTCCCGCCACAATATGCAAGACCTGCGTTTTTCCAACGGCTATCATAAACCCTGTTCCAGTGCCATGCAGGGTGCATACCGGCATTGGCCATTGTTGATATCAGAAGGCGTATTTTCCACTTCCGGAGTCGTATTGCAAAGCTTCGCGTTACATAAACGTACGCCCCGTCGCCTTGTCGTGTTCATCTCGTGGATAAAATTGACAGAGTACGAGATGAGATCAGTCGATTTAGCCAGCAGTTCTGATTAAAAACCCTCAATCAGGGCAAGAGGTCTCCCGGCACGTTCAGCTTGGCCCTGGCACGCACCTCGTCCGTAAGCGTGAGGAAGCAAGAACTTCACTCTAATCGGCATGCCGTGGCGGCTCTCGCTCGCCAGGCTTGCGTCCGATATGCAGCCACTCGCCCACTGGTGCACAATTTTCGCCTCACTCATGTCATGGAAGAAAGATTTGCAGAGATTGCCCAGCTGTCGTTGATCGTCTGCGCCGGGGACGATTCCGCTGCCACCTTCCGGTGGGATAGCGCGGCGAGTCGGCTTCTTGACCGTCTACATAGTTGACGCGTTTCAGCAACGGGTTCCGTGTCTGCAAAGGAGAGTCCCGATTTTACCCCAGACAGTTCCTTGCCGGACTCATTTCCACCAAAGACTAAATTTTGCGTGCGCGTCGTCCCGCATCGACCCGCAATTCCTCGGTGAAGCGCGCAGAAGTTTGATATCGTTCTCCACGCCAGCATTCACGGCAAGAACGACGGCCCCAATTAAAACGAACTTCAGCTCTGGAATCTCAAAGTCGTTTACGAGTAGATCATAATACATACGACGGGAGTGGGTATATCATAGCTCAAAACAAAAGATGCTTAAAAATCCTAAGGCCAAGAAAAAAAGCGTAATGCAGAACGAGGCAAGCTCACGACGGCCACCACTCACCCGAATCAGAAGTTCTCGACTCCAAGACGCGTTTCAGGTCTCCCTTGAGATCTACCCAAGGTCGCATCATCTCGCTACACCCAGTCAACTAGGTGCAGATCGACTTCAAACCATCTCCTGAGCGCTATGAGCTCCAGGCTGCTTTGATTGATCCGCCCCTTCATAGTTGGCATCTTTTGTCCCTTCCGATATCCCAGAAGGCTGAGTATCCTTCTTCGGTCGGCTCCGCGAGAACATCTCTTTCCTCTGCCTCTTCTTCTCCTCCTTTTCAGCCTTCTGTCTCGCCACGTAAGCCTCGAGTTCCGCTGGTTCCCATTCCCAGTAGCGATTCTTATTGTCGTGGCCCATAAAGAGACCAACGATGTCGCAGGCGTCAAAGATCTTCAGAAGCACTGGACGTGTATCTTCCCATCCAGGCCCCACTCGCTCCACGCCGTCAACGCCGAGGAAGGTCCTTGTTCCAGCAGGCAAATAGCGTCCAGGGTGCCAGATATTGAGCATTACCGTATTAATAAACATTAGTGTTGCCTCAAAGACCCAAAAATACCATTCTGTGTCGTAGATTTCGCCAGTATACCCTTGGAAAAACTCGACAATTCGATAGATGCAGCGTGCCGTAATCAGCAGGCAGGAAGCGTACATGACGTACAGAACGGTATTGAGATTCTTGTTCAAGATGTTCTTCTTGCGGCATGCGTGCTGGAAGCGGAGACCTATGACGATGAAGACGATGAAGAACACCGCCTGTATGATCAAGGCGGATTTGGTCAAATCCTCTCCGACCTGCCGGAAGTGAGGCGGCGCAGATGTATTTGCCATGCGGCTTGCGCCGTTGCCAATGAGGATCTCAATCAGCGAATCGATGCCGAGGAAAGTGACGAGGACGCGAACGGGATGAATTGGACTCATGTACGGGACGTAGTAGAGGCATCGACAAAAGACAATGTAGTTGATGGCTGCGTACACAGGCCTGGATAGCGGTTAGTCTCTGTGATAGCTTGGGAAAGCGAAACATGGGACATACGGGCCGGACATGATAAGGACAATGCTTGCGATGAGTAGACCAACATTGCTATCATCGTGTGCGCCCGCCTCGCGGACCGCAAATCCAGCCGTCATTAGTATAGCTGCCCATGGCAGAAATGGAGTGATCTTCCAGGACTTGTATCGACTGGGAGAGCGTCAGCAGGCTAAACGGACCATAGTTCGGCATTAGTTAACATACAAGTTCTGGTAGAAATGAACGACGCCAGAGAGAAAGAAGAGGACTGTAAACGCGATTGGTGCTGCCTTATTCGGAGCATACCAGTAAACGCTTCCAGGAGCTGTGCGCAATTAGACTCTGCAAACAGTCATTCGTGCCGGTGCTTCTCGTACCGTAAGGGTCTTTGCGAGGAACGAGTTCGTTCATTGTAAGAGAGAGCACTTGTAGGTTCAATCAGGGATGTTCAGTGGTCTCTGGTTAAGTTGAAGAAGAACGCAGATATATAGGTTAGGCATGAAGACCAAGCGGTAAGGCGCATTCCGAAGGGGGGAGAGATGTTTAGGAGACAGAAGGTACGAGACAAAAGTAAATATCAATCAATTGGACGCGTAAGATGAAGTTGAAGCCACTTATACCAATTTCAAAATTGTATGCAAAACTCAGGGCATCAGGCAGATATTGGGTTTGGCATTTGTCTCGCGACTCATGTTGTTGGCTTGGGCGAGGCATTTTTCAGGAAACAAGGCTGAAAGGCACCTCCAATCTTTCGCAAGCTATACCCAATATAGCAGCATTCTACCGCGATTCATTGATTAGCCTATCAGGGTAGGCCTTGCGACTCTTGTGACTCCGTTTTCGCAGTGCCATCAAAGACCCTTAAGCTCCAGAGACCACATGATGCAGGCAGATTCGACGCTCCAGTCGTAAAATGGCGCGCCATTAATTGGAAGGGCCAAGAGCGAGAATCAGTGCGCAAAAGTGGCTCATCAGTCAGATCGTCGGCCGGAGAGATTTATGCCGAAACCAGATCAGTCACGTGATCTACTCTCCGCCAAGCCATGTGAGAGTTCCAACATCGTCCAAGGGCGCTCACAATATCGCATCGCACGGCGCATGGAATGCCGCACCAAAGAAGAGGGAGTTCTCAAGGATACTGGGCATGATAATTCTGTGCAGGCACAAGACGCCTCGCTTTCGTATGGCTCACAGAACCGACGAAGATGGACGGACCGTCGAATTCAAGCTCTTCAAAAGTCACGGGTGAGCCTGCCCTGAGAGCGCAACAAGTGTTAATTGAGCTAATTTCAACGCAAAGTGGAATACCATGATCCCGCAGGAGTCTTTCCACTTTTGTCTGCGCAGCTGCAGGCCAGGTTACCCCTCCGTAACCTGCATTGGAAGTCTCCCTCTCGACCCCTGCGATCTATAGATTCGCTTCATGTGGAGTTGGTGCCAAGCCAGGATGGAGTTGACCTTAGTGCAAGACCTTCAACAGCTGCATCACAGGAAAGCTTGAGTAGTCAAGACCCGCACCGTAGTTCGCAAGCTCTGGATGGCCAGGTAGATCGTCCAGGCTCAGGGCTCCCATCGTTTCGGTCCTTTCACAAAGGGCGCCGCCATCAAATTCCTGGATTGAGGAGGACGCCATATCTCAAGGTATATCTGCTGAGGTGCGACGACAGCGAGACCTACAAGAACATTGCACGCAAGGAAATTCGGGAATGGATTCGCGAAAATACGCCGTCGCATCATTCAGGGGGTGCAAGCTCTCAGGAACAACATGATGCCTACGAATGGCTCATATTGCACGTTGTCATTCCCGGTACATATGCAGCTGCTCAACCGCGTTTCAGTGGTTCCACAAGCAGCAGCACAGGAACGGCAAAGGACCGATCAAACACCACCCGGTGGCCTGGCGGAAAGTCTACGACTGTCTTTGAGAAGATAAGGTCTGACTTTAACTCATCAAGTAACTCTGCGCCGGATCGTGTAGCGCAGATCCGTATTCAAAACGAAGAGTTGCCTCGACATCTCCAGTTTCCGGGTTCTTCAGCAAGTTTTCCTGCATACCAGGAAACTCCCCAGGAACAAAATAGCGCATGGACAGATCTGGTTGCAAAGTTCAAGACACTAATCTTGCTCTCATTTAATCTGCGCGTTAGCCAGTATGAGGAAGATATCCGAGAAAAGGATGCACAGCGCTCTCTACCAGGATGGAATTTCTGTACTTTTTTTGTTCTGAAAGAAGGTCTAGCTCACAGCTTCGAAGGCGTTGGTCTCGTTGAAGATGCCCTGGTTATCTATGACGAGCTGTCTATTGGTCTCGATACCGTGATTAGAGACAAGGCCGTAGGCACCTCGCAGACTGACGCTACGACATTGTTACCCTCTACCGAAGAACTCAAACAACATTTGCTGAATCTACTGGATTCTGACGAGCTTCCGGGCAAACTTCAACTGCTGATGAAGAAACCAATCGATGAAGGGAACAAGAATTACAGAGGGCTCATTCTGGCGAGCAACATCTCAATATTCGATTTCAAATGCTACCTGTTTGCACGGCAGATGTTGTTGCTTCTGCGGCTAGGGAGAAACATCTTTGACGCTCGGCAAACATCGCGCAAATCCCAGGAGGCCAGGAGACACTCAATTGATGGAGCAGACAAAAGGCTATCGGCGGAACTGTCTAATGAAGTGAACCTAGGTCCCTTGGCTGAAATCTGTCGAAGGGCGCTTTCATTTGCCACAGAAACAGCCCGTGTGCTGCGAGATGACCTTGGTGTGGGAGGGGACGAGGGCCGCTTTTCGACCGATGCAAAGGAGAACTTCATCGCATCCTGGATAGCGGCTGTCGTTGATCAAATTCTTACTGAAACCACGTCGCCATCTCTATCTGCACAGACCAATCGTGCGCCCCCTTCGCCGCTCAAGATTCCTCGTGCCAGGAAGACGACGGGAGAACCTCTGTCTACTGGTGCTGATTCGAAGTCGCATCCGGCCCGTTCAAGCTCGCTTTCATTCCGTCCAACGTCTCTCGTCGAACCACTTAGCAATCAAGCAAGTGGGCAGCCAAACGACGCTTGGCCAAAACGAATGTCCAGTGAAAACGAGCGACCGGGAGATCCACCAACACGGTTTGGTCTCCTCGAACTAGCTACTCACAGAGCGGAATTGAAGCTTTTGGAACGGCGGACGTTGGAGAAGCTCGGCAGCAAGTGCGGTTGGCAGGTCGGCTGGTCTACGCTCGAAAACGCAATCCCTAACCGCGCAAATGGTTTCCATGAGGTCAAAATAGAAGCAGATGATTCGACGTCGTCTGAAGACCATATTAATGAGCAGATCAAGTTCAAGATGATAGAAGGCCTCTGCCACGCTAAATTCTTGCAAGGACTCTCATCATTGGACGAATTTCAAAAGTTGTACGAATCCCTTAGCGACGATACGGTCAAACTATATCAAATCGCGGGACAGGCGCGTGCAGCAGAGAAGACTTTGGGGGATTTGGCGATTGTCAAATATGACTTGGGCGACTTTGCAGGAGCCGCGTCCTTCTTTGCTCGAGTTACGCCACTATACTCGGAAAGCAATTGGAATAAAGTTGAGGTTGCCATGCTGCGCATGCATGCGCAGTGCCTGAAAGCTCTGAATCGTAAAGATGAGTACCTACGACTACTGCTCATGATCCTCAGCAAAGCAGCCGCCCACACCAGATCCGCAACAATACCAAGAGGCATGAAGATTTCAAGTCCCGGGATGCGAAAAGCATTGCATACGAGTCGATCGTGGCTTGATGACGATGACGTACCTTCTCGAGACCTTCTTACGGAACTGGTAGAATATTCAGAAGAGCTTCCGTATGACGTGTCTGTCTCCATGGACACGTTCTTCGCCAACATTACTGTCGAACCGTATGTGGTCCACTACGATGATCGAGACGGGTTCCGACTGCTTCTTAAATTTCGGCATTTACTTGATGATGACCTCACCCTCACTTCAGTATCCCTGAAGCTCGTAGGTACCACGGCGGAACAGAAGAAAGACATCTTCCTAACCAGCGACGGTTTTGTCGAGGTCGAGAAGGGTATAGCTAAGTGCTGGCTGCACACAAACGTAAGTCGCTCATCAATCCCGATGTACAGTACTAATATATACAGGTCACAACATACGGATCGTTTGTTGTTGAGCAAATCGCCCTTAAGGCTAAGAAGATCTTGTTCATACATGAACCTCTTAGCAAGACCGAAGCCCCTAATCCACTTGCATCATCATCCGGACCCCCTCCTCTGGAGAGTGTAGTAGCTGCAAAACGCACTCCAATCTTTTGCTTTCCGCGTACGGAGTCTTTTGACGCCATCATACACTTGTCTCGCTCCATACACATCGATAGAACCCGATCTATTGAAATCGAGTGCAATACAGGCTGGAACGAAGCTGAATCTCTAGAGCTGCGACTTCGTGCTGCGTCTGCGGGACTGCGGCTTCATACCAGCAATGCAATAGTTATTGAAGGAGATGTCGACCTCGTCAAGGCCGATAAGCCTCGACCGGGCATTGTTGGACTTGCAAACGTACCTTCAAACGTCAAGTTCAAGATTCGGATCCCTTTCGAAGTCGAGTCTCACACAAGTGACATTCTCATCCGAATTGACGCCGAGTACAAAACCGGCAATGGCGTCTTTCAGTTCTTTTCACACGCGAAGATACCCATTGATTTGCCTCTCGACGTCAACGTGCAAGATAGCTTCAAGCCATTTGCTCTCTTCTCTACCTTCAATATCAAGACCTCCAACCAGAAGCCACTTCGACTCTTGAGTGCTGGACTGGGTGAAACAAGCCTGCTTTCTGTACAGGGCCCAATGGGCGGACGTTGGCCACGGATCGTGTTTCCAAAAAAGGCGATGAGCCTCCAATTCATCATAAGGAAAAAGAGCCCCGGTCAAAGCAAAGAAAAGGAGCCATTGCCATTGGACTTGTCCTATCAATGTCTGGACGAACAAGTAGAAGCAATTGCGCAATCATCTTTTGCAAAAAGCGTCACTAACGGCGAGTTTGCGCCCTTACGCCGCTTGCTCGTACCCTCTTTCGTTGAGAGGCTGATGCACGGCATTGAGCCAGAAGAATTCACGCAAGTGGCTTACCGAGATGAAGTCTCAATTCCTCCCTTCGAGGATTTCTCATGGGATGAAGTCCTTGACGCCGTGCCAAGCTCATCAAAAGATTCTCTCCAAAAGTGGCTTGAGCAGTGGCACGAGGTATATCCAAGAACCCATATATGCCCCTCAGACATGTCCTAACGCGCTCTAGGACCATCCCAAACTCCTTATTGGAAATATCAATAAGTGGACTGAGCTACAACAGCTCCACGGTTACCCCAACAGGTTTGCCCCTGTAGACTCATCCCACACAACTCGCCAAATTACGATATCGGTGTCCGTTCCAACGGTCCACGTGATACCCACCGCATCTTTAGCAATCAAAGACTACCATCGCGACTATCTTCCAACAGACACTGTCTGGCCGCTTGGTGAAGCGAAATCAGCCAACCTTACTATCTCACATACCCGAGTGTGGTGCGATCCCAACGATCTTAAAGATGTCGCTTCTCTGGGCAGTGCCGACGAACCGATGCAGTTCGTCTACGAGGTCGACGCAAACCCCGACTTGTGGCTTGTTGGTGGGCCAAAGAGAGGCACCTTCTGGCAGCGCGAAGGCGAGGATCAGAAAGAGACCTTTGAGCTACTGCTTATCCCGCTTCGCAAAGGTGACTGGGCATACCCAGCCGTTGACGTTCGGCCTGTGCAACCTGGAAGCGCACAGCGTGGAGGAAACCAGGGCCAGGGGCACGAGCGCGATGGTGAAGAGGACAAGGCGATCAGCTGTGAGTGTTATTACGAGGATGCGTTTCAGCGCGTCTTGGTTGTGCCAGATGTGAAAAGTACCACAGTTGGGCTTGTGAAAGGAGGGGGTACGATTTTAATGGAGACTATTGGCACAGAAGACGCAGTAGAGATGTAGTCACTTTTACTATTTCGTCTATGCATCAATCTTCCAGAAAGGGTTTTCCCTCTTCTAGCATTTCCGACAATTCCGTGAACCATGCATCATGTGGAGCGGCCCAAGCCCTCGAGTTGAGGACATATAACCCAGATCTAGCAAAATTGTAAAATTTACAGCGAAATTCAATTGTTCACCCTATTTGCACTCACAGAAGTCCGGTCCTGTCTTGCCCTCTGCATTATAGCTTCGCCTTCGGTTTCGTCGCGTCCTGTGCTTCAACCTCAGCATAGAGATCATCCAGCACATTGCGATAGAATTTTGCGACTTTCGGACGCTTGAGCTTGAAAGTGGGCGTAATCAGGTCGTTTTCGGGGCTGAACGGCTCCAGGCCTAGCCAGCAAGCTCTCACCCTTTCGTAGCTGTTGAACTTGTTCTTCTTGGCCACCTTCTCGAACTCTCTCGTCGCAGCTGCACGAACTTTTGGGTGCGCCGCTGCATCCTTTATCGCTTTCATGTCTGTCGGGTCGATTTGCGTCTTCAGGATCTGCGACGCGAATGGTGCAAACTGATCTGGTGCCACGCCGAAGAGTCCCACCAAGGTTGATTGCGTCGAGTCGCCATGGACGTAGCCTGACGCCAGCCATCCGCACGCCGAAAGCACGACGTTTTCAATGCGCTCTGGCGAGATGTACTCGCCCTGTGCCAGCTTGAGGAGATTCTTAACGCGATCGATAATCTTGAAGCGACCGAGCTCGTCCACGGATGCGATGTCGCCGGTATGCAGCCACCCGTCTTCGTCGAGCGCCTTGGCCGTCTCCTCCGGATTCTTGAAGTACTCCCTGAAGACGCTATTGCCGCGAATGAGCAGCTCACCGCGTGGATGCGGCTTATCGGTACTGAGGTATTCCATATCTGGAACGTCTCTCAAGCATGCTTCAGAAGATGGAACGATGGGACCACAATTACCAGCGCTCAAGTCGCCGGGAATTCCAATCAGGCTAGTTGCGTACGTTTCAGTCAGACCATAGCCTTGCACAAAGTTATTCGCAAACACGATGCGAAGGAACTGGTGTAATCCTGAGTCTATCGGAGAGGCACCCGACACCATAAACCTTGCCCGCTCGAGACCGAACTGCTTTGCAACCTTCTTCGACCAGATGGGATCATAGACGGCATGTATGTTCGTCGCCACTTTCGGATCAGGGTTCCTCATATTCGCCATCTTTGCGCTTATTATGTAGCGGCTTAACGTGCCTTTCACTCCTGGAGCTTCAAGCGTCGCTGCTTTAATCACAGAGCCGAAGCGGTTGTATAACCGCGGAACAGCAGAGAAAATCGTCGGGCGCACTAGTTTCAGGTCGTCGACAAGTTCTGCGATGTTCCCATGAAAGTACCCAATACTTGCGCCGCATATCAGCGCGCCATGTTCTCCAACGCGTTGATAGATGTGCGCCAGGGGTAAGAACGAACAAATGACATCTCTGCTCGTCGTTTCTCCAAAAAGGAAGACGACAAGCGTGGCTGAGACGGCATTCTTGTGAGTCAAGACCACTCCCTTCGGATTTCCCGTTGTGCCAGAGGTGTAATTGATCGTAATCAGGTCGTCCGGTTTGGGCGGATTGAGTGGTATCGGATGTGTCTCTCCAAGGGCCTCAACGTCTCCAATATACACGATTTTCAAGCCTAAGTCTTGCGCCAATGTATTCAGGAGGTCTTTCTTCGATTCGCCCGAGAGTTCGCCAGCATCTAGTGGATCCATGGAGACAATCACCTTCAGTGAAGGTAGCCGTGGTTTCAACTTGATGAGAGCCACGATGTGATTGAGCGATGTGACGACGCATGCGAGGTTAGCATGGGAGACGATGTACTCGACCGCATCTGGTCCAAGGGTGTCGTATAGCGAGACGGAGTAGAGGCCTTGGGACATACATCCCAAATCTAAAGCAAGGCTGGTAAGCAACTTTTGCCCTCTCTAAAGCAGGGTGCGGCTCACCAGTGATCTGCCACTCGGGTCTATTTTGGCTCCAGATCCCAACAGCATATTTCTCGTCTACAACGCCCAGTCCTTTATGAATATCAACTAAACCTGCACCGAGATTCGTTCTTCGCCTTTGTATTGTCTGGTAATCTTGCCATTCGTACGGTCCAAATGTTTTCGTCGTGGGATCGTAAGGTCTATGTCCGAGGCATCTATTTGCGGGAACGCCATTTGCTGAACCAGAATATCAGCATCTCTCCTCCAAAGTATGGGAATGCGCCAAACTCACCAGCAACCTCGAAGGCTTCGTGCATCGTCGTTACCTAATTCCTTTGTCAGCGTCCACTCCCTCTGATATGGAATCAGCTCGCTCACTGCCGGGTCCAACACATCCAGCAACTTCTCTTGGAATCTCCAGTGCCTGTAAATCGGACTGCGCCCCTCTCGTTTCGTCCCAGGGATTGGCACACTCTGCGGCTGCCCCGGAGGGGGAGCCACAGAAAGCTCCTTCGCCCGCTCCATGAACAACGACTGGAGCTTTGCCATGACGATTATGGGACCACCGACTGTGGAAGCTGGTGGAAGTGGTAGATGTTCGCGACTTGCGTGTAGAGAATCTCAGTGGTGCCTGAAGCACGTCACTGGTGAAGGAATGAGTCGCCACCGAACGACGCTTCACCTCCCATTAGCACATTCACATCGATATAGGCACGAACCGCGGAAGGTAACACTGAGAGCAGAAGCGAGTGTCGAGAAGCAGTCACTCACCAAGAACAGAATGTATCCGTACTGATACAACAAAGAAGGCAAAGTAGTGAAAGGAGTAAACGTAAAGCTCTATGAAGAGTGGCCGTTAAAGAGAGTCTATATCGGCCGTAAAATGGGAGGGAAATACGAAAGAAAAGGGTCGTAAGACATCGGAACGCGTTGGAATCCAGCTGGTCTCGTGGACGAATCTGGACGGCGTTTGGACGTGATGAAGAATCCTAGGTGGGTACCTCGGCTCGCCCTCCTTGCCTTCCTAACTTGGAGCATGATCCGTGTGTGCAATCGAGGTCGAAAGGTGCGTCAGGGGCGCTCTATCACATTTACGGAGCATATTTCAGATCGTTATGCCAGGTTATGGTGATATGGCATCACTTGCAATTCTGTTTCGAGCTACAATCACATGCGGCGAAAATTCACATGCAAATCATTCTCTGCCACTCTGCAGGTTCGCAGCTAGCCCTGTCGCCTGCTGCGCTAAAATCGATCATGCGTCCCGATCAGACGGAAATTCTCCGCTCACGTGACGGCTAGAGAGCGTACCAAAATGGAAAGACGGGATTGTAGCTTCACGATGTTGCTCACTGCAGGAGAAAAGATCCATATTGCATCTCGCCTCGGTCTACTGAGACAGCAATCTCTCCTCCCATCGCTCCATGGATATAGCTTTCACCCACCAACTTAAACAGACGTGCATCTTGGGGACCTTGTCCTGCTTGGCAATTTTCTGATTGTCGCAAGATAAATGGCACTTTCGCGCCCAGCAGAACGCACAAAACATCACCTTGCTTCGACAATGGCGGAATTAGGCCAATGCGCCCTGCTTCTGTAACGCACAACCGGCGTCCAACTGTTGGTTCCAAAGCGTTCGAGAAGATGACTGTCGGCCCCATTACAGGAGACGATTCCGGCATGGCGAGCTCATCAAGTCGCTTGCTAGAGCAGAAACGTGTCGACGGCTCCAAACCATGTCGGGTCGCACAGGAAGACTTGCAACTAAGATACTTTTGGCGAAGACTGTCTGCTGATGGATTCCGCAGCTCACCGTTCTCCAAGATGTAGTTTCCAGTCAAAGTCCGGCAGAAATTCTCGAAAGCTGGGGTACCCAGCAAATCTAACTGGGTATCGCATGTGTTCCTAGAGTTGTTTCGTATGACTAGACTCTCGACCTCGTCAAGCCACTCGTTCAGTTCTGGGTTCGGAGTAGAAGTAGTACAAATGGAACTGAGATATTCAATCTTGTCGAAGATGACGCCTTTCACAGATAATGCCGTCGTGATTTCGGAATCCAAAGTACAGGAAGCTGCAAATCGTGTAGCCCTGTACTTTCGAGAGCCTTCAGTCACGGAGAGCGGTGAACATTTCGGTGGACAAGTCCAGTCCGGGACCCAAGAAGGCAATGCATATACAGATCCAGGGTAGCCACACCCTGCAAATGAAAGCAATCGCAGACTCTTTGCATGGCAGATCATGGCGAAGGCGAACCTCTGGTACACAGATTCAACAGTGTCACTGTAGTCAGGTTCAATACCGAATCCCTCGGCGTCAGTCGAGATTCCGAGCAACCCATATATTGCATCTCGAGCATTTGTTGCTTGACGATGCCTCGTAGCCATCAAGGCATATTCCAGTGAGCACATGTTTGAAATGACAAGGCGAACTCGCGTATGCCAAATCTCCCGGATATGTTCCAGCGCAGCAAGAACCTCAGCGCCCACGTTCGACCAGACAGCTCGATATTCAGGCTGAAGCAAATCTCTAGCGACGACGTAAAGGTGAGCCCAAGGCAATGAGACGGTCCCGTAGAGTACAGTCAGGCATCTTTCCAGTAATGGTGCCTGCCCGCTCGGGGTATCCGTTTTCATAGAGCTCAGAACTGCCTCTTGAAAAGTCCAAGTCCGACGAAACCAAGCATGCCCGAGAAGCTGGATCAAGGAATTCCACTGTCTCCTTTTGTACCTATCGGGAGTCAGCCTGTCATACTTGATCCCTTTGCAAAGGTCGTTGTAGAGTTCAGCAAGAGTCTCCACAGCAAGGTATGGATCAGTCTCCGGACTTGGAGAAAGCCAAATGATGACCCTGGATGCCTTGGAGTACACCTGATCCATAATCCGAATCTGATGCGACTTTCGGTATTATTTGTTTGGTTGATGCTAATTGCATCGATCCAGATATTGACAGTCTCAGTTGGTGATCGTATTGCGTGTAATGCATCATAAGCATTGCCATAGACTGTGAATCGTCTCTTGTCCAGCATTATCTCATTGGATTGAGCAGAATCTCCCCATGTATACGACAGTGCGACGTAGTCTGGGTTATCATCGAGGCAAACCCTCGCAACTGTACACTGCACTGGCTCGGCATCTCCGGGCTGGAGTTGAAGTATCCGGACATACTTCTGTGGATCAGGAAGAATCGAATACTTAAAAGGAATTTCTGAGCTCTGTTCTATAGGATGTTCTATGGCTCTCTTCTATCAAGGAGGAAGAACGGGGGTTGAAGCAAGCCTCTGATACGTTACTTAGAATGGTTATGGACTAGTACGACTCTAGTCAACCACATACGTCTGTGCGCCGCCTTCCATTGCTCCCCGAAACCTACTCCACATGTCTCTCTTCTTCCACAAAGCCACCGATTTCGAGAGCAAGAGGGATTACAAGATCTTTTCGAATCGGCGGCCACTATTCTTCTCGCTAGAATTGCCGCTATTTCGATCTTCAACTTACTAAAATATGCGTTGCTGACCTGCTGACCTACAGCTCGTAATATGCAATCATTAAGGTTGCCTATTAAGGTTGTTGGCATCTGGTAAGCTGCATTATATGCATCCGAGAACGTTAGCTTGTACAGAAGGTCTCCATTAAACTCTGGTATGACAAGGTTTTCAGCTGCTTTCCAATCATCATGATAGCATTGCAAATGATACTCCGTAGCTTTCGGCCGTTCATGTGCATCCCAAAATCAAAAACATACCGGTAAATGGACGTTCTAGGCCTGCAAGCCACAGCCCATCGGCATCTAAGGGCGGAAGGCTACGGGCACCACGCGGACGTGTCCATCCATGCTTTGGGGTTGATGAAACCCGGGGAGCTACGTTCAGCTCGCATTTCGCCCACGCATCCAATCCACAGGGGTGGGCTTGACGCCACGAACGAATGTTTGCAAGCGACCCCCGCAGGCTCAGGGTCAGGATCCTTCACTAATCTAATTGTGGGGTGCATGCTCACCTAGATCTGTCGGGAAACCGAAATAATATTGTGGATTGCATCCCATCCTCCCTCTTGCGCTTTCTGACCCGACCACCGCGGAAAACGGTCAAGCCATGGCTTCATATCCTGAGCAGGCCAATCGTAGTACCAACGCAGCGGATTCAGAGGCCGTAGGAGAGAAGATTGGGGAAACCGCAACCACCGAATATGCCGATAGGGAAAAGAAAGAGCCGGACTCCCAAATCTTGAGAGATAGACATGGCCTGCCACTGGTGCCGCAACCTTCTTCAGATCCCATGGACCCGTTGAACTGGAGTCCATGGCTGAAGGGAACGGTGCTGGCGCAAGTGTCTCTTCTCTCATTCACAGCGCTGCTTAGTGCCTCTCTCATTGTAAGTACGGATTTTATGGCGGATGACAGCTTTATTCTGACGAGCTTCACAGGCCCCGACATACGTGCCGTTGGGTGAGTTTCTGCACGAAGACCTTGTTACGACGGCATACGTCACGTCTGTTTTTATTGCATGCGCTGGCATAGGGTCGCTCTTCTGGATTCCGTTCTCGAATATCTATGGTCGGAGGCCGATCTACCTTCTCTCGCTACTGGCGAACACTGCCTTCTTGGTCGCAAGCGGCAAATCTAAAAGTTATGGCGAGATCATGGCCATGAGAGCGCTCAACGGATTCTTTGCCGGCATTCCCTTGGGACTTGGTTCAGCTACTGTAGTCGATTTGTTCTTTAGCTACGAGAGGGGCCGCTATATGGGCATTTACACTGTAATGCTCATCACCGGAGGTCATCTTGCTCCGGTTATTGGCGGGTATGTCGCGAAGAATCTGACTTGGCAATGGTGCTTCTACATTCCTTCGATCATTACAGCCGCCGAGTTCATCATCTTTGCTGCCACTGTACCCGAAACACTATTTTCCAGGGCTCCGGAAGCGCTCGCAAGACCTTCAAAACCATGGACCGAGAACATGCTAATGATTGGACCCCGCGCTCATCCGACTCGCACACTACATATAGTCGACTTCTTCAGACCAGCCCAGCTTCTGCTTTATCCGGAAGTCTTCTTTCCCACGCTATATTATGCGATCATTTTCACATACGGCTCGATCCTCTTTATCATCTCTTCCGCCAATCTGTTCAGGCAGATTTATCACTATATGCCGCAGCAAACTGGCCTGTTACTGGGCCTTCCGCTCACGATAGGCTCATTGCTCGGCGAGACAAGTGCCGGATGGGTATCTGACTATATTTCTCGGACTCGAGCTATTGCCCGCGGCGGCGAACGTGTACCTGAAGACAGACTACTTGGGATGATTCCAGGTGCTATCCTCACCCCTCTGGGCATTATCATTGAAGGTGTATGTTTGCAAAAACGGACACATTGGGCCGGCACGGCGATGGGTATTGGTATTGCAAGCGTGGGCTATCAGATTGTGACAACGGCAGTATACTCCTACACTGCTGAAGTAAGAGCGACTGCGGCTCCCGTGGAGAACCCAGGCTGACTGGTTCCAGTGTCATAAGCCGCAGGCATCCGAGCTCGGCGCTATCATAAGCTTCTCCAGACAGTTGATGGGGTTCACGATTGGATTTTATGCCATCCCGCTATCCGCGCGCATCGGCATCCAAAATGCTTGGATCACGTTTGCATTCATCTCCGTCGGAATTTATCTGCTCACAGTGCCTCTTCTATTCTGGGGTCGCAAATGGCGGAGAGAGATCGATTGGCACAAGGACTTGTAAAACAACTCAAGCTGCAGTCATCTTCACTGGCAATCGGGTCCTGAAATTGCTATCGCAACAACAACGAGTACAATCAAAGCTATGAACGAGCTTACAGGATATAGATGCCGTCGGGTCAACTAGCAATCCTTTTTCGAAGGAGCTGATGCAAGCTTTAGAGCTCAGAAAAGACGCTTTGTTTGCTGTCCAGCATCTTGTGAACACTCCGCAGCTCGCCCCGATTGCCATCACTCGCGGACGTCAAACCTTCCTCATTCGTCGATTGTAGTCCTTATTATACATCCCATATGTGACCTCACCCTCTGAAGCTCTTAGCCCTCCCACGCCACACTCCTCTGGCTCCATTTCTTTCAGTCCGTGCAAGGGGTCCTTGAGCTTCGGGAATATATTCAACGAATTGTTCCTTCCCATGTCCACAAAGTCTCTTTCACTCACGTTGACGCTAACGTACTCGTCCCACCAGCAGCTCCCATTCGGGATGCTCTCAAATGGGTAGTCAATGGAAAAGGCGATGCTTCGGGCTCCGATCTCCGTCATTGCGCATATCAGGGCGGGAGTACTGAAGTGTCCAGACGTCGTGATGAAGATTTGGCTGCCAAAGTAATCGCGGACGAGTTTGTCTTTCCGCATCGGCATGTTGGGAAAGCGGTTGCGGTCCAGTTTGTGGTCTATGCGGTAAAGATCGTAGGGACTGCTTCAAGTCAGAGATCACATCGACGACGCTTGAGCTCGACTTACATATGCTCTCCCATATGTCCAATAACGAGCTTTAGCTTTGGGAATCGGTCGAGTACGCCCGCTGTGACTATTCCAAGAAGATGTGCGTTCACCCTGTTTGCGTAGCCCAGAGCTGAGAAGTCCAGCCAAGGTCGTCCCTTCCACAGCAACTCGTGAATCAGTTTGTTTGACGGTCTCGGATGGATGTAGACAGGGGCTTCGAGATCGTTCGCTGCTTTCCAGAAAGCATCATACTTGGGGTCGTCATAAAAGACAATACCCTGCCCGTCTTCGCCTACAGATTGGAAATCATTTATCATCGCGCCCACAAAACCCTTCTTCTCCGTCATGCACCTTTTCAGCTCTTCCGCCGCTTGCGCCGGATCATGCATGCTCAGCGCCGCAACGGCGGCGAACCTCTTTGGATTCTTTAGCAATTCTTGCTCCAGGTAGTCATTGGCGAGACGCGCCATGTCCTCTGACTCCTTTTGGTTTGCGATAGCCTGGCAGCCAGGAGCGTTCAGTGACAGGACCATGAACTCGACATCGTTCTCGTCCATCTCCCTCAACCGCTTCCCATGAATGTCTAGGAGATTGCCCGTAAGGTCATCGCCAATGACGCCTTTCGAGGCAAAGCTGCTCGGATTGAAGTACTCGAGGAGTTCTGGGATGGTGAAGCACTCTTCGAGGGCGATCTTGCCTTTCATCTTGGATGTGCCGACTCAATTGAGGCTTCAGAGGAAGATATTATGACTAGTATCAGGGAAAGCGAAGCAAGGAGCTGAGAAACGCGCAAAGGAATCCTTTGAACGAAACCAACTTGAAAAGAAGACGCGTTTTGATGCTTGACGTGACGAAATCCAAATACGTTGCCAATTGCGGTGTCGGGCACTTCGGCATCTACAACGGGAGAACTGCCATGACATTTCAATCCATGTTTAATCCCACGTGAGCCAGAATAAGGCCAATCGTGGCATGGATGAAGTGACATGCAATCGTATTGAGGAAGCTCCGGAGGGGTCCAAAGTGGAGAGTGGAGGTGTGGGGAAGATCCGGGGAGTTAGCTGACGTATGACAACGCGTCGCGTACAAACTTACCTTTATAGTCCAATGTGAGGCACTCATATACATACCAGCGCGGATGAACCCATGGACAGGTCTCCGGGACGGATCGAGGCTCAAATGCACATGTGGCCTGCCGAATACCGTTGCCGCTGCCCAGAGTGGAGGTGAGCTTATTGGGCGTGACTAGACCCATTCACAGACTTCATCAGTTTACTTCAGTTATTTCTCGACTTCATTTCTCGGTTACCATTCAAAGGAAATGGTGTCAGAGACAAGGGCCTTTCGCATTGCCGTCATAGGCGGTGGAATTGGCGGTCTCTGTGCCACACTCTCACTCCATCACCATTGCAAACAACTAAATGTTGACATCAATGTCTACGAGCAAGCAGCACAGTACAAGGAGATTGGAGCAGGTATAGGAATAGGCGTCAATGCGGCAAAGTTACTTCACAAACTTGAATTTGGAGAAGAGGTGAACAAGATTGCAGGTCATCGTAACGGAGTGTGGATATCATTTAGGCGATATGATACAGGTGCCGATATCATTACGGTGCCAGCAGACGATACGAAGACCATTCGCCAGTTACCAGTGCATCGAGCGGAATTCTTAGACTTGCTAGTGCGCGTGATAAAGGAGAGAAATGCCGCGACTTTGCACACGAACAAGGCGTGCCAGAAAGTTATTGTAGGTATGAACTCTACACTGAAGCAGAACCTACACTAACCGAGACTCAGGATAACGGATCCGATGTGACCATCCAATTCAAAGACGGCACTTCGGCATCTGCAGACTTGGTCGTTGGCTGCGATGGCATCCACTCTGTCCTCCGCTCACAGTTTTATACTGACAATCCAAGGTACAGCGGCCGCACCTGTTATCGAGGTCTCGTGCCAATATCACAGCTTGAATCCTGGTGGCCACTGAAGACCTACTCTGCGAGCTGGCTTGGACCCGATCGACATCTGCTCGTTTTCCCAATAAGCGACAACAAAACCCTCAACATTGTTGCATTCGTCGCGACGCCGGAATCAGAGCTGGGTGGCCTCAAGGAAAGCTGGACCGCGACGGGAGATCGAAACGATACGCTCAAAGCGTTCGAGGATTTCGATGAGACGGTACGGAAGGTGATCGGGTCGATGCCCGAGAGACCGTCAAAATGGGTTCTGAACGACAGAGAGCCGCTAGACCAGTGGGTATTTGCAGGAGGGAAGGTGGTGCTCATGGGTGATGCCGCTCACGCTATGCTTCCACATCAAGGAGCAGGGGCTGGCCAGGCGATCGAGGATGGATACATTCTGGCTCGTGCTGTCCAAGATCACCTTCGTGCTGTGCGTAGTTCCTCGAATGGTCATGCATACGGCCACTCGGGCGACGGAAAAGATGACGGCGCCAGTCTTCAGCGGTACATGGGCCTATATCAGAGTGTGAGGCTCCCACGAGCGCAGCAAGCACAAGCTACAGCACGACAAGCAGGAGAGGTTTATGAGATGCAAAGACCAGACATGGTCGGAAAAAGTTACGATGACTGTCTCCCACTGGTCAGAGACGCGCTCAAAGACCGCATGAAATGGGTGTGGACGGCCGATATTGACGATGCTTACGAGAAAGCAAGAGCAGCTGTGATATCAGGACATTCGGGAATAGGTGATGACTATTCGGGTACTGTTGCGAGCTAAACGACGAACTATAGATCTAGTCTTCTTTCGAAAAGACGAAGGTGTAGAATAATCAGAGCAGCGATTTAGCTGGTACCTCAACAGGTATTAGAGTCAGGATGTCCTGCGATTTCTTCATGTTGACCCACCCAATGTCACTTCCTTCTCAGCCGAACCAGTCTTCTCGGCATTCTGTGGAGCGCCGCTAGCATCAGGTTTCGTAGCTGATTTCGCGAACGATTGCTCAAAGTCCGCAATAATGTCGTCGATGTGCTCTGTGCCGACAGAGATACGGATCAGGTCGTCTGTCACACCGGCAGCTCTGCGCTCGTCTTCACTGAGTTGCTGATGGGTTGTCGACCAGGGGTGGATAGCCAAAGTCTTCGAGTCGCCGACGCTATTAAAGGTTAGTGTATTCAGTGGAAAAATTGAGGAACGATGCACTCACTTCGCAAGGTTGCTAATGATCTTGAAATTGTCCACGACTTGGCTACCGGCAGTCCCACCACCCTTGATACCGAAGCTCAGGACACCTCCAAAGCCTCTTGTGAGATACTTCTTCGCGACTTCGTGGCTTGCATGGTCTTCAAGGCCGGGATAGCTGACCCACGCGACGTTCTCATTCTTCAGCAGCCACTTAGCGAGCGTGATCGCATTCTGAGCATGTCGCTCGGCTCTCAAGCTCAGTGTCTCAAGACCTAAGATGAGCTGCTGAGCGCCGAACGGGTTCATGGACGCGCCGTAGTCTCTCAGGATCTCTACACGTGCACGGATCGCAAACGTGATCGGACCAAAGGTCTCCCAAAACTTCATTCCATGATAACCTTCGGACGGTTCAACCATGGCTGGGAACTTGGCGGCGTTCTTTCCCCAGTCGAACTTGCCGCCGTCGATAACGACACCTCCGATGGTCGTACCGTGGCCACCGATCCACTTTGTTGCACTGTGGACAACGATATCCGCACCATGGTCGATTGGTCGGATGTAGAATCCAGCAGCTCCGAAAGTATTGTCAACCTACTATGGCGTCAGGGGTTTCAATCCCGAATAGGTAGATCATTTGCAGTTAAGCGCGTGATCGGGTGGGATACATACGATGAGAGGAATTCCAGCTTCATGTGCTACGGCAGCAATCTTCTCGATGTCGGGAACATTGTACTTTGGATTACCAATGCTCTCAATGTAGATAGCCTTGGTCTTGTCGTCGATGGCTTTGCGGTAATCCTCGGGATCATCGGTCGTGACGAAGTGAGTCGTGACACCCAGTCGTGGGAACGAGACCTTGAATTGATTGTACGTGCCTCCATAAAGGTTGGAAGTCGAGACAATGTTGTCGCCGACTTGGGTGATATTGGCAATTGCCATGAATTGCGCCGCATGGCCGGAAGCCGTTGCAACTGCAGCAACTCCGCCTTCGAGAGCAGCCATACGCTTTTCGAAAACATCGACAGTAGGCTGAGCAATGTCAGCTATAGCCAATTGGTCAAAATATATCAGAGCGCTTACGTTCATAATACGGCTGTAGATGTTGCCGAACTCTTGCAGGGCAAAGAGTCTCGCCCCATGAGCACTGTCATTGAATGTGTACGACTGCGTTTCCAATTTAGCTCCAGGGCCAGCCAGCACAATGATTTACTCACAGTAGTTGCATAAATTGGCACCGCTCTCGACTTTGTCGCCGGGTCTGGCTCCTGACTGCAGCAATAGTTAGAATCCGATATGGAGGTGTTGTGTAAGCTCTTACCCAGCGTGCAGCTGCAGTGTCTCGAACTTTTGGCCGGCCATTGTGAATGTACAATCAGGAATTGAAGCTTGATTGGAGTTTTTAAGGGAAATAGACTCGTGCGAGAATCAGATATAAGAACGGAAAGCCCCAAAAGGTTCTCAGCTAATACTCGAGTGGTCGTGGCGAGCCTTAGTTATGGAATCAGGGCGACTGGCCACAGCGCTAGGGAGGTGAGATCTGGTCGCCGCTTACTACGCAGGAATGAGAGTCGAATGTTTTGGAACCCCAAATCTTTTGGAAAAGTTTGCTCTTTCCAGGCTCCCGCGAAAATTGAAGGAAAATGCATCGTGCTCCAGCATGACCCTCGAAATTGAATTAGCATCGATTGCGTGCTCGACTTAACTCATTTTCCCCGCAGCGTCGCCGCTACCGGCGCGCCATTGGTTAGGAAGGTACGGGAACTTCTTAAAGAAGGCAAAGACGGGAGCTGACTTGGACGCGTCGACCATCATTCTCCATCCTTCTGGGCCATTGAAGGGAGAGTGAGAAGTCGTATTAAAACATTACTTTGTCACGGACCTCGCCAGACGTATGAGCGTCGGCCGCTTTATCGTGCGGACGTTCCAGGCACCGCCAGGGGGGCATATGCCGAACGAGGTTAAGCGCATACGCTTGCTGTCAGGCCCAAACCTCGAAGAGTTTTTGATAAGTCCAGAAACTCAAGCTCACGTTAACTCAGGCTTTCAGCTCTATCCCCAGTGTCACCTTCCCCTGAATAATACTGCACCGAGAGCTCCCATGAGATGTCCATTATATGATAATCAGTAGCTCTTATCTAAGCATCTCTCTGAACCTTCTCCTTGCGAGGTAGCTTTGTCCCACTACAGAATCCTCAGTTCAGGCAGGTTACTTTTCAGCGATCATGCAGATGGCTTCAATTGACCCGACAGCTTAGTAGATGTATTAAATTTCGTTTGTAGCATTGCCCTTGGGGTTTCTCTTGGCATTTTGAGAATGTCAAACCTGCCTCTGTGCAACGACAAATCCAAGAGAGATTTCGAAAGAGCGAACAAGGGATTGCGTCTTACCAAGGAGACTGTGAGCTTGGCGTACGGGCCTCGATCAAGAATACTATATCAAAAACAAAAGAGGCAAACAGTCTATTGTGACGACTGATGTCGAGCGTCTCTTGGACGACGAGAAACGACACTGGGAGCGCGGACAATGAATAAGAGAGAGCCTGATGCTTTATATCATGATATTTACGCCGGCAAGCTATGTGAAAGATTAAGCAAGGGACATGATGTCACTGCATGCTCTGCGGAGAGACCAATCACATCTCAGATTTATCTTTGAATGAAAAATAGCCTTATCGCAGAAATGTTTCGGCGGATATATACACATCAAGGCTTATACTCGCTCCAATCCGTGAGCTCGCCATCTTTCATCAGTCCTGGCGTGATCCAAGGGGCCGACTCCTTCCCATCAACCGGAATCGCATTCAAGAAACCCCATCGCCCATTCGGCTTCCAGCCCTTCTTCTGCCAGTCATTCAACGTCCCATTCGGGAAGAAGTCGACAACCTTCGGCAACGCCTCGTCGTGCGCAATGCAGACCATAACATTCGGACTGGCGTCAAACTCCTGCAAAGCGTTGATAGATCGCTGTGCCGCGGGCGGCTCCACATACCAGCTCTCTGCTGCATCGCTCACTTCATAGTACGGAGACGTCCTCTCCTTGCCCTTGTTGGGATGCGCGGCTGTGAAAATCGAGCATGGACATGGTGTAGTGAATCTGGCAGGGTCTAACGGAACGCCCTTTGGTATCTCCGCTGGCATCGGAGCATATTGCGTCGGTCTGAATGAGCCTCCGAAATGGCACACGTCTCCGCCGCAAAACACAAATGTGTCTTTCGTGGTTCTAGCAAGCCCAGAGATGTGGCCGGTTGCATGTCCAGGCACATTGAGGATATAGAAAGAGCCATCGCCGAAATAGTCGTATGCTTCAAACTGCCCAATCTTAAAGTCTGGGGAGAATTCAGGCTCTCGCACGGTGCGGCCTTCAAAATCTGTCTCGAGCAGATGCGCGTCCTCCTGGGCTGGATACCCAGGCATGAAGTTCTTCTTGAACCCTGGCCCAACAATCAACTCGGCAGATTTCGGGAAAAGAGAGGGGTCTCCCAAATGGTCCCAATGCCTGGTTTTGGATTATTATATATCGCCCACTGAGAGTAAAATAGAGTTAGTTACTTGCCAGTGACTGATAACCATAGCGCTGATCTTGCTGATATCGACGCCACCTTCCGTGAGGATTTCGTCGACACCCTTCGTAATGTTCACTGCTGGGATGAGTTTTTTAATCGTAGCGAATGTGTTGGGAGAAAAGTTCCAATAGTCTTTGCGGCCTCCAAGGTCGAAGAGGATCTCCTTTCCAGAGGGATGGCGGATGTGGAAGCAGAATGTCGGCAGATTGAGATATGGATGTCCCTTGATGATTGGTTTCACAAAACCACTAGAAGGGCAGACGATATCACATTGCGCGTTGATGATAGATAGCTGCACGGCAGTGTCTCCTTTCGGAAGGTGGAGGTCTGGCGTTGGCTCAGGCTGGATATCTCCTTGAGACGACATTGTGGACGAATTTGAGAAGTTGAAAGCAAATAGAAGTGATAGTCAAACTTGCCTACTCGGCCTGGGTTTGGGCCTCGTTTATGTAGCACTCGGTCCGCCGCTTGGAGCTGCGGGGAACGGTGTAAAGCTAGAGGGGCGGAGGGGCTTCCCTCCATTGGGACCTGCGCCATGATGAAGTTAAGGGCGGTGGCGCCCACCGCCCTCGGATACTGTGCGGCAATAACCTGGAAATAGGTTAGCATGATAAAAGCGGAAGCACAAAAGGGCCCAGCAGCCAGTTTGATCTGCAGAGGTGCACGCGAGGCAATGCAGATTTGGCATGAAGAGCAAACGCATAGGTAGAAAGCGGTAACTGCCGCCTGCGGACGTGTCAGAGGGATTGGTGCATGTCCCGAAGTTTTCCCATCTACCAGGCACCCACCCACCAACCACAGAGCTTCGCGACAATGACATAGCTTCGAGCTCCACCACGCGACAGAAACCTCTCTCCCACAACGATTTCATGAACAAGCATGAACAGCGCGTCACAATGGCAAGTCGTGCAGCAGAAGAGGAAGAAGAGGCCAGTTTGACCTTTCAGGTATGTGCTTCGAATTTCTCCATCGCGCATCTGAGTTTCACTCGAATTTCACTAAGTGCAGCGCAGGAGATCGTCCTCTCACCATTCCGAATCATCTTCTCGCGCGAAGTTCTGCGTGTAGTCTTCAACAGCGCTATCCTCTTAATCACTGGCCTTGTTCTGCTCGCCGCCGCCGCAACGGTCTACATCCTCTTCTACAACTCCTACATCCCCATCCAGGGCTTCACTCGCGCGGTCCACCTTCAATTCGATCCTACAAACCATCATCATCCGTTCGGGGTGGTGCCAATTGGACACGATGTCGTGACTGCGCAACCATACGATGTCCATGTTGCCCTCAATCTCCCGCGCACTCCCGAGAATCGTGGTGCGGGCAACTTCATGCTCGACCTGCGCCTTCATGGCCCATCCACAAGCAAAGTTTCGGCAGCAGTGATGGAGGCAGTCATGGGAGATGCGGCTCCAGAGGTATTAGCGCACGCACGACGACCTGCGATCTTGACTTACTACACTCCAACCCTAGAAAGTATTCGCAATGCGATTCGACTACCGGCGTACTTAAGCGGCTGGGGTAGAGATGCGGAGGTGCTGAAGATCTCGTTAATGGAAGGTGTCGTTTTCCCAAGAGGCTGGAAGAATATACCAGCGACCGCTCGACTCGAGTTGCACAGCGACACGAAACTGCAAGTATACGCAGCGAGCCTCATATTCAGGGCGCGGTTCGGGGGCTTGAGGTAAGCAAATTCACTTCGGTCTAACGAAACAAGCTCCGGAGTTAATGTGCCTCAGATACTTGATGTACAACTATCGCCTCACCTGCTTCGTCCTCTTCACTCTTGTCTTCTGGGCCGCCGAGGTCACCGCCGTCATCTTCTTCTGGGCTATCCTATCGTACCTCGTCTTCCCTTCGAAATCCACTGGACGTGCGAAAATTGAGGCAAAGGAGGAGGACAGTGAAAGTGGCATAAAGGCTGAGCCAGGCGGAGCAGCAGAAGAGGACTTGTCAGAAGGACTCTCCGAGACTGAGCGCACTTTCCCTACATACTCGAGGCAGCCTCCGTTGCGCTACATTTCACCGGCAGTCAAGGAAGAAGCGGAAAAGAAAGATGAGCATGGAGAGCTTCCTGCTGCTGCTGTGGAGGCCGATGATGAAGATGAGGATGCTGACTTCATTGCCGACGACCCGCGTCCTATTCGGGGCTTGCATTCCGATTCTGGCCTGGGTACAAGCATGGAGAGCAGCGCCGCGAGACGTGAATCGGTGAGGAGGCGCAGATCTGGTGGATCTGGTGGATCCGGTGGATCTGGAGTTACGGACTTTCACGACACGTAATGACTTGCTTAAGATACCCTGATGCGAGAACTGAGCGCAAAGCGCTCTCTCGCTGGTTTTTGCTAGGGAAATAGTTTACAATGCTACGGGAGTTCAGCATGGGTATCGTGCTCCTCAATCATTTCAAGTGCCCTCTGGACGCCATGCTTCTAAGTAAATGCAGTCGTGAAAAGGGAGTATTATCCGTGAAACAAAGTGTGAGAATCAATCAAAACAAAGCAAAACGTGTGTGTCCATCAAAAGAAAGGACTCGAAGGGAATTCCCGTAAATGCAAGTTTTTGCGTTCCCGTCAAGTAACAGTGAGTGAAGTGCGGTTTGCTTCACCAGAAGAATTTCTGGATACGAGAACCAATCGCAGCGCATATCGTTGGCGGGCCCTCATCATTCTCCACAATCCGAACACACCGATTCCACACGTCTTCGTCGCGGCGAGTCTGCATTCTCTGCTTCCATCCCCTCTCGTGGCGACCGGTGCGCAGGGAGAAGACCTGGAGTCCGCCGGCACCGTCGCCCGCCGCAATGATGCCAAGGTCGGCGTTGACATCGAATCCGACCGGGTACGTGTATTCGTTTTCGTATGCGAAGCGAATCACCGGAGTCGTAGAGTTTGACACTTTGGGGTACGGTATCATCGTATGTGCGTTAATGGGAGATGCCGCCTTGGTCATGCGTAGGTCGTAAAGGCACAGCGAACTCTTCAGCCCACAGACTGCAACAAGTGATTCGTTACCTGCACGCTTGACACCCACGACTGGGCCACCGTGGAACAACCTCAGACTTGTGCCATTACTGCGAGAGTCCCAGAGGCGAACGGTTGCGTTTCTAAGGCCGGCCGCGAGGGTATTAGGACTCAGCCAGTCAAGTGCAAGGACGTCGCTCGTTGTACTCATTGCCTGCCGGAACTGCCAGTCGTTCTCGCCGTAGAGTTGGATGACGCCATTCGATGTTCCGATCGCAACGTTCTCGGTGGGCCCGGAAGCATTGAACTGATTGAATGTGGACGCCCAGATTGTGTCGACGTCCGGACGAAACTGTAACGACAGTCCAGGATTTGTAGGGGACGAGTATTGTCCCATTCTCAACAAGTTTCTTCCGGTCCTGCGAAAGGTTTCGGGCTGGTGAGTTGCTTTTGTGATGTACACTACTGGCGCCTGGTGCGAGCCCGTTGATGTAGCGACGATCGTATTGGACGGCGACATGCTGATTGATGAAATCGTTGATCGGAAAGCCATCATCACCCAGGGGCTGGCGCCTTCCGCTCCTCTGTTCTCGGCATTCTCATCCTTTGGCGGGAACGCTATTACGTTACCGATGCCTTTAGCATCAGCGACGCCGAGGATAAATCCACCAGTTATCCTATCGATATCGAAGCAGTTAATGTCGGGTCTGTTTAGACCCATGGCATATTCCCTTTCGAGGTTGACGCTCCATTGATTACCCAGCTGTTCAACGACGCACTCGCTTCTCGCACGGAGGAAGCCTGGCTGGCGGCATCCCAACTCTCGGTGTAGAGCAACACCAGCGATGCTAGCTGACTGCAGGACACGCGAGCGTTGGAGAAGTTCTTGTTGCTTTGTCTGTACGAATGCTTCGGATCGCTTTCGCTTCTTGATGGTAAGTTAGTAGTGCCGCCGATATCAAAAACACAAGTGAGACAAACAAAAACACAGCGTTGCAAAATTTAATCACGGCAAAGCATACTCTATGAGAAACTGAAAGATCACGATAGACTTGCCTTGCTCTCTTGCTTCGCCTTATTTACGGCCTCTTGGGAATATTTGCTTCCTCTCGGCGCGACATGGTTTGCCTCGATCTTGAAGTATTTCTTCTTTTCGGGGTCTGTGACCGTGAGACTGCCAAAATTCAACTACACTTCGAAAATCGGATACAGACCAAAGTAGAAGCCAGGTAGCTCCCTGCCGTTTGCTGCCATCGCGCCGAACGCGCGTTCTTGGACGGAGTGGAATTTTGAAGAGAAAGCAGGTGTTGTATGCAAAGCAGAAGTGTCAAAAGGTCGGAAACGAGGTGTTGTGTGATCCGCCCCAGCCATACCCTTTTGGGACAATCTGGGGTATGCATAATGACGCCACAACCGCGTATCCGCTCATCCTCGGTGCTCAGCGTGGCTAAAACAATTATCTGATAATGGCCTGGTCTTACCCATCTCCAACTACTTCCCCAATTCCTATTTCATGCTCTCACGAGCCCTCCCACGCATCACGGCATCCCGAACCCGACTCGCCCAGATGGCCGCCCACTTCTCCAACGGCAGCGCCGGCGCTGCAACGAACGGGGACAGCAAAACCTACACCCTGAAAGACCTACCGAAATCAAATGTCTATACATCGAAATTACCTGCTGACGAGGCCTACTCGACGCCTTCGGCTTCTCACAATGCAGAACGAAAAGACCTCGGTCCGCGCCTCGTCAAAGGCGCACTCTACACATACGTCCGCCCAGAGCAGACGAAGGAGTTCGAGTTGCTCGCTGTGAGTCCTCGGGCGATGAAAGACCTTGGGATATCGCCGGAGGAGGAGAATAACGAAGAGTTCAAGGAGGCAGTCTCAGGGAATAAGATCATATCCTGGGATGAGAGTAAGCCAGAGGAAGGAGTCTATCCATGGGCGCAATGCTATGGCGGATACCAATTTGGACAATGGGCTGGGCAATTAGGTGACGGGAGGGCGATATCGTTGTTTGAGACGACGAATCCAGCGACTGGCACGCGATACGAGATTCAATTGAAAGGGGCGGGGCGGACGCCGTATTCGCGCTTTGCGGATGGCAAGGCGGTGCTCAGGTCAAGCTTGCGAGAATTCGTGGTGTCGGAGGCGCTGAATGCACTAGGCATTCCCACGACGCGAGCCTTGTCGTTGACATTTCTGCCGAATGCACGAGTCGTAAGAGAGAGGATTGAGCCTGGTGCTATCGTTGCGCGGTTCGCACAAACTTGGATCAGGATCGGGACGTTTGATCTTCCGAGAGCAAGAGGAGATAGGAAACTTGTAAGAAAGTTGGCGGAGTACGTTGCAGAGGAGGTGTATGGAGGCTGGGACAAACTGCCTGGGGCGCTTCCCGATAAGAAAGAAGGAGAGGAGCAAGATTGGTTGAACGTTTCTACAGGAGTAGGGAAGGATGAAATACAAGGCAAAGACAATGACGCTCAAAACCGCTTCGCACGTCTATACCGACAGATCGCGCGTAAGAACGCTACGACCGTCGCTGCATGGCAGGCTTATGGCTTCATGAATGGCGTGCTCAATACAGACAATACGTCTATCCTTGGCCTTAGCATTGACTTCGGCCCATTTGCATTCATGGACAAGTTCGACCCCACATACACTCCTAATCATGACGACGCGATGCTCAGATACAGCTACCGCAACCAGCCGTCCATCATCTGGTGGAACTTGGTGCGGCTTGGCGAGTCATTGGGCGAGATGATTGGGGCTGGGGATTGGTGCGATGATAAGGAGTTTGCCGAGGAAGGTGTGCGGCAAGAGAAAGCAGACGAGCTCGTCGCGCGTGCGGAGAATCTCATTGAGAAGACCGGCGACGAATACAAAGGTGTCTTCATGACCGAATACAAGCGGCTCATGACTGCGCGGTTGGGTCTCAAGCAAGCCAAGCAGTCGGACTTTGACGAGCTGTACTCGGAGCTTCTGGACACGATGGAAAATATTGGACTGGACTTCAATCATACTTTCAGGAGACTGTCGTCTTTCAAGATGGGCGACCTTGAGAGCGATGAGCAGCGGAAGGAAGCTGCTACACGGCTATTCCCAAAGACAGGCCTTGAACGAGAGGAAGACGAGTCCAAGGAGCGGATGGCGAAGTGGTTGAAGAAATGGCGTGAGCGGATGTGGGAGGATTGGGGAGAGGAGGAGGAAGAGCCGAGGATAGAGGCAATGAAGAAGGTGAACCCGAAAGTGAGATATATCCCATTTGTCTCGAATGATACAATCACTAACAGGGCGTAATAGTTCATCCCGAGAGGCTGGCTCCTCGACGAAGTCATCGAGCGCGTGGAGAAGAAAGGCGAGCGCGATATTCTGAAGGGTGTCATGGGAATGGCATTAGATCCGTTCAAGGAGGAATGGGGCTGGAACCGAGAAGAAGAGGAAAGGTTTTGCGGAGACGTGCCAAAGTACAAGTCTGGGTTGCAGTGCAGCTGCTCCTCATAATTCACATAAAGCCATAGCGAAGGAGAAGACTGTAAGACCTACTGTATTCAACGCCCAAGTCTGCAATCTTAAGATACCCTCGAAGCTTCTAGCGTACGAAGGAGCTACTTTCCCGCAAGCGAATAGCTCTATGGAGTAACTCTATTACAGTCGCCTTCAGCACTTACACGAAGCTTCTACATATTAGTAAGTCTATATTCGAGGTTATCAAGGAGTAGCTTAGTAGGCCTACCTTAGAGGATTTACTTCTCATTGTCGCGGAAAAGAGGCGTTATTACAGGCCTCATGCGCCTACGAGGACTAGCTCCTTCGTAATACACGCAGGTAAGAAAATCGTCGACTCCAATTAACTGAACGCTTGTCGTAAGAATAAGGTCTATTCTTTAGCACGAGCGAGAGCGTCTCTGAAAGCTTGATTAAATATATATTAGAGAGCATTTACCTAAGATACGCAGCTTCAGTGTATATAACTTATATTAACTAATGAGGATATACATCCTCGCCGCTCGACATATTGCAGCCATAGCTCAACTATTTTGTCACCCACAGTGACCCGTTTGCGTATTACTATCTGCTTCCCTCGCTCACTATGAAGGAGCTAGTTTACCGCAGGCAAACAGTCGACAGAGCCACTCTGTTACAGCCGGCTTCAGCACTTCTAAGAAGCTTCCGTACATTAGCAAGTTTACATTCCATGTTATTAGGGAGTAGCTTGGTAAGCCTGCTTTAGAAGATGCGCTACGAAAGTAAAAGGGTTTCAGTCTCTGCAAGTTCCAAATGTATCCTTCCAAACTCCAACCTTGGCGACTTGCTATGGTAACATCTACAAGACTCGTCGGATTCACACGTAATGCACTACGTCTATACGAAGCGGCAGCCACAGACCTTGAAAGCGGCTTCCTCACCTTTCATCTCTTATATGGACTGTAATGCGAAATCTATGCGTGTTTACTATGCTCACAGCACTCAACATCATGCCAAGCATCGTGAGAAATGTCAATAACCCGTTTTCATTTCGATCGCGCGTCGGCAATCTCACAAATTGACTGATAATGATATGCTAGTCAATCTACCCCCTTGAGGGTCACACGTTCGATTGGATCATTGGCTAGCCTGGTCCAGATGACCCAGGCCTGGAATGCCCGCGCCCGACTCCACCCTGCTTCTCTTCGCCAAATGGCGAGTGTTGGCCTCCTCCTCATCCACCATACCGTGCTTCTCCCCCGTCTGCGCCGCAGACACACCCTTCGCCAGCTCCGCCGCATCTGCCTCTCCCTCCCTCAAGGCCTTCTCCATGGCCTCGATGCGCGCCTGCTGCTTGGCCGCCTTCTCCTTCTCTTTGCCCAACTCTCCTACGAGTACGTGGACTCCAGCCACCTGGCTCTTTAGCTCCCGCACCTCAGCCTCTGCGGCGTCACGATCAGTGGTCAGGCGCGTATTCAGATCCTTGTACGCGTTGACATCCTCCCTCAGCACCTGCTTCTCTTCCTTCAGCTCTCTGATCTCCTTGTCATGTTCCTCTGCCTTCCTGGCCAGCTCCATCTTCAGCTTCTCGACCTCAATGTCGCGCTCCTCCACTTTCTTGGCCAGCTCCATCTTCAGCTTCTCGGCCTCAACATCGAGCTTCTTGACCTCAACATCGCGCTCCTCCATTTTCTTGTACAGGGCCGCGTAGTGTTTTTGGGTCTGCTCAAACCAGTTGTGATTCTGAACGGCGTACTTCCGCACATCGTCCGCATACCTGAGCAACTTCTCGACTTCTTGCTTTCCTTTGATGGCGGTATCATTGCAAGAAATGAGCTGTCCGAGGAAGTCGTTCGCGGTAGCGGAAGTCTTGTCCCACGCCTTCTTGAGCTGGATGACGTCTGAGGGGCTCAAGGTGCCGTCTTGACTCTTGTAGAGCCGCGCAATGAAGAGATCGGCCTCAGTTTTGGCATCGCGGAACGCTGCTTTGGCATATTCCATGAGATCTTCTCGCAGTTCGGCGACATTCTTGACTCTGTCAAGGTGGCTAAGGCCACGGGAAACGTCATTGTCGAGTTTCGTTACGTTCGCGGTGAGCTGCGTCGGGGTAGCTGAAGTAGTGTTGACGTGAGAGGTAGCGCCCTGAGGAGCAGAAGGTGCTGTAGCTGTAGCCAAATCTACGGCCTCCGACTTGACTGCTTTGCCAGAGCTTTTCGAAACACCACTTCTAGTGTTGGTGTCGACAATATCCATGGGCGAGGAGGTATGCTCTCCATCGTGAGCGTTGCCTAAACTGCACGTAAAAGTTTTGACTGAAGCATTCGGTGCTTGTGCTTTGGCGTGTTTTTTCCTCAAAGAAGCGGAAATTCTACGCTCACGAGCGCGCTTACTATTCACAGGGGTCCGATTTGGATCAGAAGACTTGTTGTATGGTTGCTTCATGTTTGTAGCAGAAGCTGGCGAGCTTGTCGTTGTCGAAAGACGTCGTTGTTGAAAGGTATGGTTGTTGAAAGGTGTCGGTTGTTGAAAATTGTTATTGTTTTTTGTGGTGAGTGTGGGCGCCTTGAGAAAAAAAGGCAGAAGTATGAAAAATAGAAGTGCCAAGAGTAGCTGTGAGGTAACAACACACGCTCGTGAATTGTGTAATCACGGTGTTGGAGCAGGTGGAGATGAACGCTCTTAAGGGGTCATGAGTCGTTAGATTTGCTTGCGTTTGCTCGTAACGTGATTGTTGATGAAGCCGACAAATGTATGACAATTATACAGAAAGAAAGTTCTTTGCGAGGGGAAGACTGGCAGATAAACAGTGCTGTTCTTGCCGGTGTTGTCCCGTCCTTTGTGGTAATGCCGTATGCCGTATCCAAGGACGACAAGCCTCAAGCCGCGCCTTTCCCTCAAAATCCGTAGCACATAACTATAAGAGAGTACCGAAAAGCTTTGACAGGCCTGTGGAACAACAGAAATATCCAAGACTAATAAGGTTGTACCGTCATTGATGATATGTCGTCCATCACGAGTCTTGGCGTCGAGAAGGGAGCCTCAAGAGTCCGGGCTCTGGGTCCTCTCGTCCTCTGCCCGGTCTCACCAAGCGCTTCAAACCCATCCAAGGCGTATTGATGGGGCTATCGCCCTCATAAACAAAGACGTCGTAAAGGAAGCCGCCAAAAAGACAGCCCAGGAATGGGGCAATCATCGGTACCTATAGAAACGATCAGCGACCACCGTTGAGCAAAACCACCGTGGCGATCCTCCACGACTATGACTTACCCAGAAGTAATGACCGTCAGCCGTCCATACCTCGGATCCATATCCCACAGCGGCTGTCAACAGTCTTGGACCGAAGTCACGGGCAAAGTTCAGGGCAAACGCAGTTTCCCATCCAAAACAGGCAGTAATGCCCACAAATGTTAAACCCAATCCGAGAGGCGTGAGCTTCCCAGCGGCGATATTTCCCTCGTCTGTCAGAGCAAAGATCATGAACATGAGGATTGAGCTGGGAATGAACTCGCTGAAGAACTGTGCGGTCTTCGAGCCTGCAACGACGTCGGCTGGATAGGTTGCGAATATGCCTGCAGTCGCGTTTGTGCTGAAGCCAGGCACAGTACGAATCCCAGGTCCACCTTCATATGCATCGATGGCCTTGATGTAATTGCCGTACACGACAGCTGCAGCAGCAAACGCTCCGGCAGTCTGAGCGACGGCGTAGACAGGGAACTTGGACCACGGCAGGCGACGATAGACACACATTGACAACGTCACTCCGGGATTGAGGTGCGCGCCAGACTTTCCTGCGACGTATGCGCCGAGAGTGATCCCAACGCTATGTTCGTTAGCATTGATCAGCAACAGTATGCGAATTGGCTAGAGACGTACCCCCAGCCAAGAACAATCGAGGTGTAAGTGCCCTTCTGGCCATTGCTCAGAACGACTTGAGCGATGCTTGCTAAGCTGAAGAGCAGGAATATGAATACCCCAAAGAACTCGGAGAAAGCATCCTGCGCGGTGGACCGCACGCGACTCCATGCCAGCGGCCTCTGGAGATGAAGACCAGATGGGAATACCTGCTCCTGGAGAGGTGAAATTGGAGCCCTCAGAGTACTTGAGCTCAGTTGTGAGGTTAATTGACGTTCGGAGATGGTGATTCCGGCATCCCCATGGTGGGAAACAATCTTATCAAGTTCCATTGTCTTTTAAATATAAGATGAGAAGTTCACGACAGCTTGAGTCTGAGACAAATGTAGTAGAAAATTGATGTAAGAATAATCAGCGAGTCATTGCTCTATATTAACAGGTTCACTGTGCGAGCAGAGTAAGGGGAGAGGAAATATATAATCCAATTTGGGCTCTGCGCTCCAAGGAAACCTGCCGGACGTCAGACCCATGAAGACGCCCCAGAGGCAATAAAGCGCTCACCGGCGCTCTTCCAAAGTTCGATCAAGACCAGCTAAGACTCAATGTGTGTTCTTCCGCAGCTGTCAACAACCTGGAGATGCAAACTGCAATATTTGTGACAGGGCACATCTGGGGCGACCAATACTGCGGAGATGTCTGCTCAAGCCACCAATGCGCAATAGAACATCCTTTCCTGAATAGTACTGGTCCAAACGGTGTGGCAGAAGTTTATATTCAAACCCTGGATAACGGACCTGGCTAAGGACGCAGGAGGTCCAACAATTGTCATGGAGTAAGGGTCCTGCTAGGCGAGGCTCAAGTAGTTGAAGTCTACGATGTCAGTAAGGTTTGCGATCGCCAATTGCGCACTCCAAACTTGCGGCGAGCCAGAGAGTCCATGATAGAATTCATTGGTCGATTTGGTACTGTCGTTTCAAGAGTCTTTTGCCCTGGAGAATCCAATGCTGTGTTACAGGGGCGTTTCGTGATTGACGTCAACGGCTACAAATTCATGCAAGCCGTGAGTCGCGCAAACAGAGGAAAAACTTAATTCAATGCGACTCAAAGTCGTTCGGATGGATATCGTCTCCGTCGGGCATCTGCAATTAATGTCGTAGAGCAGCTTCACCGGTGGCCATCGTTCGACGTTGCTGATATAGCTGTCCCCTGTTGAGAATGAGATTGGCTGTACGCGCACGCAAATGTGCCCTGTATTTCGCCCCAGTACGATTGAGGGCGATTTTGAAGTCGTTCGGCGAATTAGGGCCTCAAGTCTTACGCTGTCTGCTGAAGTTTTCGTCGCCCGATATACGGAGTAACATCCATTGTCGCGCTCGTGGGTATCCTTAGTAGGTAGTTTGCGATCGGGCAAACGTAGATGCGATCGGGCAATGGTCTGAGGGCGTCGCTCGAAGTCGCAATCCTGAGGTTGAATGGTCGAGTCGTTAGGGTCGGGGCATTTCCGCTCATGCAGCTCTCCCGCATTCGTCACACAGCTTCCCAAGCAGACGTCGTCAACCCCTTAATCTTCGGGTGAGCCTGGTACAGTAAGCGTCTCTGAGAGCCGGATGCTTATTCGTCGCGCGTGTCATCGGAGGTGTTCGCCTCGAGCGTTAACCCTCTGCGAGTTCTTTTTCGAAAGGAAACTACGCGTATGCAAGGCCGGGGGCTTTCCTTTAAAGCGTCTTACCTCTCCATGCGCGCAGATGATCGACAAAGAGGTTCTCAGCTGCATGTGCAGCATGGACGTCATTGGGTTTCAAGCCTATCTCGATGGACGATCTCTGAGGATGGACGTCTCTCGCGTGGTGGCCTCGTGGCCGTGACGGAAGAGTGCGGCTGGGAAGATCAAAGAGGCCCTGCAGGGCACCGGCGACATATTTAACGCCCGATTGAGGATGCGCTGTCAACATTTGTAATGATGGACAGATGAAAAGAGGTGGAAGCGTTCGAATGCCAGCGTGATCGCCGTGAAGCCAGAAGGCCGGGCGGAATGGGAGTGCGTTTGTCGATGTGGACGGGAGAAAATTGTCAAACCTCGACTTGGAGCAACGCCCGGACACTGGGCGCACGAAGCCTTTATACTAGCACTGGTTTGGGCTGCAACTTCCTTCAGGCAGCGACGTCAGTGCTGAAAGACATAGAGTACTGAGGGATTTGCTCTTGACTGGGTACATCCTTTCTACGCTCTCTAATAATGAAGGCATGAATGAAGCACAAAAGTGAAGCGTTACCCGAAGCGGTATCCATGCAAGGCCACCAATCAAGAGTGCACAATCAACTCCCACCATTGGTCTCTCAGATGGCATATTGAAATGCCTATGGGAGTCCAATGTCTCAAGGACTCGAAACCTGAGCCGCACGTTATGACAATGCCAGCTCTATCAACTCAATTATACGAAGTATCGTTATGAGCGATCCGCAGCAACGCTCAAGTCTTGGAGTGGCATTCATGTCGTGAACAGCACGTTGCATCGACGGCCCCATAGAGGACTCTCCCATCCATATATGTCCACAAATGTCTGGATGTGGAATCAAAGGGACTCGTCGTGAGGTCAAGTCGTGTTCATCCGTCATGAACGGTTTGGAACGATATATTCTACATATCATATCTCCCCGACAACCGCCACCCCCAAAAAGTGTGATCGGAATGTGCTTCCGTCAACCAACACAATGTTTTCGTTATTTGTGAAGCATTGCGTCTACACGATGCCGATTTTTCCATTCCTTATTATAGCGGTCGATTCACTGGCATGTTAGTGAACTCCCTTCTTCTAAAAAAGGGTGGCTGTCAAGGCGCAAACGCGCCGGCATCACGCCATCACCAGTCCCGCTCAGAAACTTCGGCGGAATTGTCGTGTGAAGATATTGGACTCCATAATTCAAGGACTAGTATTATCTGTCGAAAGTGTCACACCACTTCCTCCCCATTCTTCAGGCTTTGAACGGGACGCGTTCATACAACGCGTCGTCGCGTCCTCATCTCGTCTACATCTCGTCTATCAGAATTTACGGCGAGCGGCCCGCATGCCCATTCTCCGCGTTCTCCCCGGACTCGAAGCGCTCCTGGAATCTCATAACGCTTCAATCATCCGATCCCTATCCGCTCTTTAGCCGCCCGCGGCACCATTTCTAGGGCTCGGGTAATGACCGTGCGACCAAAGCGAGCAATAGCTCCATAATAAGACCCGAATATCAGCCCATGACCAAACGGCATCTTATCGGATGGAGAAGATGCGCCTCGCTGCCAGCCGTTACGTCTTTTCAGCCTTCAAGATGTCCGCAAGGTTCTTGGTTGATGGAAGCAACTCCGCCCCGAAAGGATCATAAGATGACGGGCAACAACGTTGCCTACCCTCGTCCGCACGTGCTACACCGCAATTGTCAGCTTCAGGGACAATCTCTCAGGGGAGTCCTGTAAGTTGCAGCGGAACATTTTCTTGAAGTGGATCTATGGCCATTCGGAATCCGGAGCCGCGGTGCCACGAGGTGGACAGGGCGGCTCGCTGCACTCTGTTCTGCACAGGAAGGTTCTCTCGACATCTTCGTTGCGTTGTCTTAGAAGGTGTGTAACGGTCTGGACGGGAACAGAAGATGCCACAGAAAAGAGGGAACGGCTTCCATGCAGATACCGAAAGAGATTTCAATTGAATTGGTGCATCGCGACAGAAAGAGATGGTTCAGGAAAGCATTCGTATCGTCGATGCGTACGATGCTAAGCGATGAGTCTCGATACCGCAGCCATGGGAGATCTGGCCGCACATCTTCATCTATTTCTGTATTTGTAAGGAAGTAGTTTCGTAAAGGAGATTTCCGTTCACTCCTCGGCCTTGACAGCTACGTCGTACTTTCCTTGCAGCCGAGCAAACTGCAAGCGTACAAGTTCAACATCGAGTATGAAGCACTGCTGCTCATCAACAATCAGATTCGGCATCGAACGCCTCTTCCCATCCCAACAACCAGGTCATCTGCCTCGCAGTAGCACACACAACGGTCTCAATCGTGATACAGGGTGTACAGTGCCTTGCCCATCTGCCAGGACGCTCAAGGAAAGACAGCTGTGGAGTAGATATAACGGTGCAACTGCTCCACAAACCGCAGACGGGCACGCAAGATAAATGCACGAAATACGCTCTTCCCGCTGCCGCACCACACCAAGCCTATCCAGGCCATGGGCTGAGCTTTCCCTGTCCCTAATCTCCAATGATCTACCTCGCAGCCGGGATATCACGAGCCAGCCTCTCCAGGGAGCAGGATGCACGAATCGCAGGGTGTGGAAGGAGACAGGGCATCCTGATCCACAAAGCCTGTGCTGTTTGTCCGTGCGCGGCCGGGAATGCGAAAGTTTAAGAGGGCTAGAGAGGGCCGCCGCGTGCTTGGGCGCTGGAGATGAGAAAAGCATCGCACTGCACCGTAAGAGCGGCCATTGGTTTCCCGTCAGCTGAGCCGTCGCCGGCGCCCCGAGTGTCGGAAAGATGAGCCGTTCATGCCGTCTCAGCAGCAGGTGAAGGGGCGGAGCAGGATTGTGAGACGGCGGGTTCTATGGGTTGGCCTGCAACGCTGATGATGGTGAGGACAGGTATTTTTGAATTTCGAGCATCGTCACTCGCCACTGTGGGGAGGATGGCAATGAGACGCAGCGGAGCGGGAAGGGGTGGTTGCTTTTCTTTCCTTCCGCGAGCCGAGCTCTGATGGGCGCTGCGCCGTCGATGAGCTAATGAACGGTGACCACTGACGAGATCGCCCATCATATCAGAACTGTTTTAGGTTGCTCGGCTATCTCTGCCCTTGCAAGAGCGCTCAGAGACAGCCACACACACAAAGAAATGCTGAGTTGGGGTGGGACAAGGGGGTACAGGTGTGGGACAAGGACGCTGCGACGCCTCTGAGTGGTGCTTCGAGAAGGCGACGAGAAGACGCTCCTCGTGCTGCGTGCAGGCTGCAGCAACGCCTCTCGATGCGACAAACAATGTTCAGCGGAGGGCCAGAAGCAATCTATCGAGATGGGGGAGAATGGACTTGTGCCGGCAATGCCAGCTGCTACTTGCCCTCTTTCGAAGACGCATGCATTGGGTGAGGAGGTGCCGATAGGACGAGCGTTTCTCGCGACCAACTGACTGGAGCGCCGCATAAGGGGAGATGCAAGGTGCCTCCTCGCGGTATGGCAGGCATTCTGGATGTGCTGTGCCGGATGATGAAGCTGTCCAGAGTCTCAAAGTCGCCGTCAAACAACGAGGCAGGGAGCGGGCGGCCCATGGATAGCGATCCTGAACAGCAGCGCCGCAGAGTCTTGCACCCGGAGCAGGAAGCATCGTCTCGACGTCGTGAAAAGAACTGGGTGGCTTGCAGCAGCGCTCTTGACTCTTGCCCGAAGAGATGTCGCGCGCGGGAGCGATTGCGGAATGCCAGCGGGTCCAGGATGGGCATGACGGCAACAGCAGACCAGCATGTCGAGCTTTGAACGCCTCTTCCAACCTCCGACCAGGACCAGGGCGCTTCCAATACTGCGGAGCAACACTTTCGTGCTTGGCCCGCAGCAGCAAGGTGGAGGGCAGCGAAGGTCGCGGACGAGAGCGTCACGACACCAGCGTGCATGAGTGGAGGGCAGTTGACAGGCGCACACACGCAGCCGGCTCGAACAGTGCCGGCCTTGCCCTCGCCTTTGCCTCAGCCGTCGCCGCGCTCGCTTTGGTGTTGCATGCCCTCTGGACTGCCTCAGCAAGTGAGAGTGGCAGCAGCTCCAGCACCCAGCGCTGCGGTGCCAGCCTAGCCCCAACGGGCGGGTGAGCCGTGGGTGCCAGCCCTCGCTCCATTTCCCACTCACCCAGCGCCCTCTCAAAGCGTGCAAGCGCCCACTGCCAGTCCACTCCCCTTCGCTGCTGTTCCCTCGCTCTCGCAAAACCCTCTCCACCCTTCCTCAACTTCACCATACCGCCGTTGAGCACCGCTGCGACTGAAGTTGCTGCCAACGACGACGCATTGGGACCCGTCGAGCCTCCGCACACGCCGCAGTAGGTAGCACGTCGCCGTCAAAGGGCTTTGTGACCCGTCTCCAAGGGAACTCGACCCGACCGTCGAAAACGTCCCAGCGATCGGATCGTCTGCTTGACCTCCTCATCCCTCCCTTCAACCACCGCTCTCCCACACCACCTGCCGACATTCTTCGAGCACGCCGTGTCTGTCGCTCAATTGCTACAAAGTACGCTCCCAAACCTCTTCTCGCCGTTATATCTCGACGCGTTGCATCGGCTGGGCGACTTGCCCGCTTGTCCACCCGAGGCGCTGGAATCGGGTCTTTCAAACTAACTCTGCACCAGAAACCGTTTCCACGGTTAGCTTCACCGCTCTACCTCCCAATTATACGTTCACTTAGCGTGCGACGTTTTCTCGTGAGTCTCCAATGCGCATTCTCGGCGTTCTGCTTTCCGACAGTCTTCAATTTGCGATGCAAGGAGCTTCACAATACATTTCGCGATGCACTTGCCAATGTCCTCTGCACCTTCCCCACAGAGAAGCATTCTACCTTCTTCTGCTTTCTGTTATGGCTGCACGTCTGTCGCATTCTTGCTGACCCGCTACACTACAGACTTAAGCAATTTTCCTTTCCAAAGACTGAGCGACCGAACAAACTCGTCGACATGGCGAGCACCATTTCCGTACCAAACGAGACCGAGAGTCGGGGCTCGAGAATCACCAAGGAGGGCAAGAAGATTACCTACCAGCTCACTGTCATCCAAGAGCCCGAGCGAGCAAGAGCTTGCGGATCTGGGGCAAAATGTACGGCAATGTTCTTTGTTACAAGTTCTATCCGGTTCGAGTTACTGACGTCCTGCTAGCCTCGGCCGATCGTAGACCAGTGGATCCACCGCCCATTGTCCAATTGCGCGTGTTCGAGAATGGCGAAGAGGTCACCTTCCAATACAATGCCAGCTTCTTCCTGTTTGCGACCTTGGAGAATGCGCGCCACATCGCTCAGCCACGTGTACCCCCTTCCCCAGCCAGTGTGCCCGTCTTGACTGGAACACCCGTTGCTGGCATGGCGTACCTGGATCGTCCATTCCCGGCTGGCTACTTCATCTTCCCAGACTTGTCTGTGAGGCATGAGGGCAAATACCGCCTCAGCTTCTCTCTGTATGAAGAATTGAAGGAGCAGAAGGATATGGATACTGAGGAGATTGCCAACCTCGAAGTCCTCGCTCAAACTTCGCAGCATGTGTCGCATCGACTAGAGGTCAAGTCGAAGCCGTTCACCGTCTTCAGCGCCAAGAAGTTCCCAGGTCTTACTGAGAGCACAGCGCTTAGCCGCACCGTTGCAGAGCAAGGATGCCGTGTCCGTATTCGACGTGATGTGCGCATGAGGCGTAGGGAGAACAAGAGCAACAAGGACGAGTGGGACTTCGATGAGGAGGCGGCGATGGAGCACGCGCGCCAGAGCAGAACCCCTGATGCGTATGGCCAGCAAGGCATGACAACTCCTCAACCAACCCTGGATGGAAGTGACCGTCCGAGATCTGTTAGCAATGCCAGCGTCGCATCATTTGGTATGCCACAGCGTCGTCCTTCCATGGAGCAGATGGCGCAAGGCTACCAGCAGCCGTACGCACCGCACATCTCACCTCAAGCACCGCAAAATATGTACCCGCCACAGATGCCGTACTCTGCACCTCAACAGCAGCAGGCATACGCCGCTCCGTACCAGCCGCCTCAGCAACCCATCATGCAGCCGCCTCAACTGCCATATCAGCAACCTGCTCAGCAATATCAGCAGCCACAACCGCAGATGCAGATGTCCAACGGCTACGGTTACATGCCTCAGCAGTTCAGTCAGCCTCAGCCACCGGCTCCTCAGCCCGCGTACGACCAGACTCAGCACGTCCGTCACAACAGCATTGAGTATCCGACCACACCACAAGATTATCGTCGGCCATCCATGACCCAGGCCCCAGCTCAGGCCGTGTCATATCCTGCCATGGCTCCACCCACGTCTGCTCCATTCCCTCAGATCGAGACATCCTACACGCCAACGACTCAAGCGTATGCGTCTTCGCCCACTGATCCAACTAGCAGCTACCAGAATGGCTGGAATCCGAACTCGAACTGGGGCTCTCGTCGCAATACCAGCTTCTCTGCTGCTCCCACTACTTCTATGCCGACTAGCATGCCAACGGCCTTCGCTCCAACGACGCTTGCGCCGGCAACTCAATCGCTCGCGCCACTGCGTACCCTGCAGCCCTCGCTTGCACCAGCCAAGGCTGAGCCGACGTCGCCATCTTACAACATGTCGAACTCTGCGCCGCTCTCCGCTGAGTCTGTTCATAGCCCTGGTTTCCACGATCTTCCACGTGCTGTTCCTCCAGTCTTCCAGCCGCACATGCCTTCTAATGCCCAGCTCAACGGCTCTGGCAAGCGTACATTCTCCGCCACTTTCGACACGCATCACATGGAACAGCCACTTCGCTACGGTGCTCGTCCAAACGTGACAGGCCATGATGATGAGTATCAGATGCCACATGGCCCACCGACTCACTACTCAGATGGGAGCGATGGTGAGAGCCCCGACGCTAGCGCAATGAGCTATCGAAGGGCAGATGGAACAGAAAGAAGGAGGAAGATTCCGAACTCAAATTAGACGGCTCACCACGAATACAGCAGCCACCAACCACGAATACGCTCTCTGATTGCTCCTTTCCTTTATGTATCGAACGAATATCGCACAAATCCCACTCAGGCGCAACATTTAGCGCCAGTCAGCTAGCCGCCGCTTCGGCTTTTGATCGCTTGTTTCCTTGATTTTACGGTCTTGCTTTCTGGTGGAAATTCGGATGTGAGTGCGGAACGGAACAAGACCACCGCCGCTGATGTTTTCTACAAACGACACTTGATGTGCTCTTTTTCCTTTCTGACGTGGCAGTATACCTCTCTCCCTCGCTTTTCCTTTTCGGTCGACAATGGAACCAACTCACGGATGGATATATATCTCTTTCCTAGTCTGTCTCCTTGGTTTGTGCACTTGTTTTTGCTGATTCTGCTTTTTTTTTCCGGCAAGGGTAGAAGGAATTGCGGCTGTCCATGGCCTGCAAAGGTAGACACTGGCAGAGCGATGGCGGACGACACCAAGGGAAAGGGCCACGGTACGAATTCAGTCGCGATTTTGTTCTTGTCCCCTTGTTTTTGCCTGCGCTCCTGTTTCGAGTCTTTAGTTGGAACCGTCTTCGGACGGTATGCGATGGAGTTTTCTCTTTACTCATTTTGTGCTGCTTGGTTTTCTGTACGTAATTAAGTGTTGTTCTGCCGCTCGATAGAGTCGAGGCAGAATTAGCTAGGCTAAGGGGAATCTCAAAAGTAGCTACACTAAAGTTTGGTTCCACTTGAGTCACCGAAATGATTTGATTGGCTTTGAAAGCGCTGTTACCGATAAGGGCGCCCATTCAATCAGGTCGTACCAGATGTTCAACTGATCAGACCACCGACACAACTGGACACCCGTCGCCATTCACACGCTTCTCGATCTGATCACCCACTTCTGGTCACCCGATCCTCGCCCTCTAACTTTCATTTGTTCCTGGCAGAGTACGAGAGGCCTCTGGCACGTTTGCACCCACTTATCCACCATGGTCTTGTACTCAAGTTCAAGAGCCGCAGCCGCGGCGGAAAATGCCTTGATATCACCGGCGTCCTGGGCTTCCCAGGCGAGGAGCAGGTTCTGCTGTATTGGATGGAGAGGCGTGCTGTCGTCGAGGCGGATCTGTATGTCCCTTCCGTATCGAATCTGCCGGACCCATTGGCGCACATGCGCCCACTCTTCAACAAGTGGAGAAGGGTCGGTGCACTCTGATGATGCCTTCATGATCGAGAAAAGCTTCATCAAATACGCCAACCCCTTTTTCGGCTCCGCCCCTGTCTCGTAAACGAAAATGTCCGTTTCGTCAGATAATGGCACGCGTCGTCCACATGGCCTACCTGATTCATCCACACAAACTGCTCGTAAGTCTTTCGCCGTCTGATCATCAATTTCGTGGACGCATAGACAGTTGCCCGCATGGATCCGGATGTCTTGGACCCCCCGGATTCTTTTGAATGGGTGGAAGTAGTACTTTAAGATCTTCTTGGAGGGCAGCTCTTGAAAAATCAGGACTATCCGTCTCTCACCCATGCGAGGACGATTCAAAGGGCCCACGAGCCGGCTCATGCAGTCTCTGAGTCGCCGCTGTTTAGTGTTAGAGGGGTCATGAAAAAATCCCAGATAGTCCAATGATGGGGATGAAAAAGTATCAGATGTGTCCGGGTCGGTGTGTTGCCCCACTCTCCCGACTCTAGGGTCCTGGTCTGGACCGTTAGGATCGGGTGGATCGTCGGGAAAGCCGAGTCTGATATGGATGGTTTTGAAGAGCCTCACATAGTCGAGCAAGTTTGGGCGCGTGACTTCCTGGTCCTCTGAAATGCAGCCTTGAAGACCACGCCATTCCGTGTCGCCACTTCCATCATCGAAAGGCCCAGAATAAGGCTCGATCTCCATTGCAATGGTACCATAGACCAGACCCATAGTTTCATGATGGATCTGTTTATTGACAGCCATGATCGACGTATGGCATTGTTGCTTGTCGCGTCGCCAACGAACCACCCCTTCCTTTTCGACCCCATGATAGGGTGGGATAACAGGAAGGTCGGGAAGTAGATGACTGTAGATATGAAGTCGCAATTCTACCGGAAGCCCCAAAAAACCGGGTAAGTGATCTCTCTCGATATCGGACGAACCTGCCTCAGGCGAAATTCCTGGTGTTTCGAGAGGTTCGAGGGCCATTGCCGGCACTACACGATCGGAGATCATCGAGTAAAAGGGTAAGAACCTGAAATATGATGCAGCGCCTGCCGATTGATTCAGAGTTGTATGTTTCTTGTTTGAATGGCAACTGAAAAGCGTCCTTTCGCTCACATCAAGTATGCTTGCTGCCTGGTACTGCTGTGCCGCCCCCGCCTTCCGGCTTGAAAGAGCAAAGGCTGCACGAATGCACATTCTCGGAAGTGCCGAAATAAAATAATAAGTGAGAGTCAACATTCAATGTCTCTCTCTTGATCTATAGTTCCAAGGTCTCAGCGTTTCGTCTTCGTGTTCCAACATCTTTTGCCTTGCTGGGGCCATTCTCGGCCTCTGAAGGCATTGGAATGCCATCGAGAGACAGCACGGAGGTTCTTCGGCCATTCCACAATGTGAAGGCAGCTTCTACACTCCAAGGCCACCGGTAGATGTGCTTTCGAAGATGACTGTCTAGTAATTAATATGTAGCGTTAAGATCAATGTACTAGTCAACCTATCTCGATATATCATCCTAAGATATTGACGGTCCCACTAGATCTGTGCGACTCGACATCTCGGAATATTTCAACATCAGGTACTCCGTATGCATGTAACTAGCAATGAACGCCATCATCTTCATGGCCATTGTTGTCGGAGTAAATACAGATCATCGCCGTTGGACCTTGCCGGTGCACAGACCACTTATGATAATGAGCGCCCAATCTGATTCGCTGGCGTCGCTGCCACGTCCACGCGCCACGTGGTGCCACTCCCTCTACGGAAGCACTGGCCAACCCCTCATATGAAAAGTTCCGATTTGTTTACACTTTGAATCCTCACCAAAACATCACCCTTCAAAGCTGTACCCTTCTTCGTGTCGCTGTGCATACCCAATTTCGACCCATCTGCTTCGTGTACAAACTCGATTTTACTGTTTTGATTACTTAAAGCAAGCATTTCGAGCCCTCAATGGCTGTCTGAACCTGCTGTTTACACCACAGTTACCGCCCACCTCTCGCTTCGTCCTTTCTGTTTCAACCTTTTTCTGTTGACGACGTGTTTACAGAGTCAGCGGCCTTCGCCCCTTGGCTCGCGCCTGTGACAAAGCTCGTGAACATATACACGATCCTGACGGCATCATGGTCTCCATCAACTTTTCTCGCAAGCGCAAAGCAGCATCGCCCCCTCCGACAAATGAATCTCGCGCAGATACAATCAGTACGGCGGACTTCGATGCCCTATCTGCAGAGCAGCCTTCCAAGAAACTCAAACCCTCCGCGAGGCCAATTCTAAAAACTCCGACCAGACTCCACCGAGTGTCGAAGTTCAGGGAGTTCACGCCGCCCAATGCCTTGCAGTCAGTGTCACCATCGAAACAGTCAGCACTCGAGGCACCTCAAGCAGCAACAGAAGGCAGACACCTTCGCCACAAGTTCTCTTTCTTCAAATTGACTGCATCACCGACGAAGATATCTAAAACTCGGGCTGCTGCAGCGACACTTGAAGAGGCTCCCAAGTTCACAATCCCAGCCACTCGGGCGCGATCATCCTCCCCGTGGAAGAAGTCTAAAGAACAGAAGCCATTGGACGATGGCGCACGTCGCCCATCACCCGAGGAGCTTGCAACTAACAGACTGATGACCGCTCGCATTCATACTCCGACTCGGTTGAAGAAGTCCAAGGCACACAACCCGTCATTACCTGCGACACAAACAATGCCATCTGAAGAAACTCCCAGGGCCAGACCCACCACAGCTCACACACGCACACCGTCTTGGCTGAGGAAGGCCGCTGCGCCACATAAATCAACGTCCGAGACACACCCAACTGCATTCGAAGGGAACTCCGAACCCAGACCTCACACACGCGCATCATCTCGGTCGAAAACATCAACAGCATCAGCAATCAACCCGTTTAGGCCGTGGCACAGAATGCAGACAAGGAGGCAGGAGCAAGAGCAACTCAGGCTGGAGGAAGAAGAGCGCGTAGCGAAGGAGACAAAGGCAGAAGCGGACAGAGCAGAGGCATGGAGGCTGTACGAGCAATTCAAGGCGAGCGGAACCATCAAGGTCCATTACTGCGGCCCTAGGAAGCCATGGGCTAAGCCCACATCGACGGTGGAAGAGGAGGGAGAAGAAGAGGAGAAACGCGACTCGGCGATCGAGGTGGTCAATGAGGAGCCGGAACCAGAAGAGCGCAGCTTCCTGATTGACCCATCGAGTGACGATGAGGTCGCAGCCATACCCAAGCCGGACTTTAGAAAGGCGCTCGAGAAGCATCGGCACAACAGCGAGGACGAGATAGTCACATGCACGCCAGACGGGATCAACATTCCTCCAGTCCCAAATGTTCTGGCAGTAAGTAAAGATAGCTTTGAATGGCCGGACGACTGTTTCTGATGCATTGCGCTCACCTTTTCTTCGTAGACGCTCGAGGGCTTGAGGAGCTTCTATTAGACCCTTTCGGGCATGGATTCTTTTTGAGGGGTTCCAATCGATCTTGGGTGTTCGAGCCCAAATGGTTTACGAAATAGCGGAGGTGCGCGGCGTTGTTTTTGTATCTTAACGAGAAATGCAAGTACGAATGTTTGTTTGACTATTGTGTGTGAATTGAATGCGGTCCTCTTGTGCTTCATCAGATATGTTGTCGCTCTACGTAGGAACTGTACAACGCTGTAAGGAAGCTCAGCATTCGCCGTGCCAGGAGTTGTTTCATGCCTAACGAATCCATTCTAACTCCATTGCAACTTTTCTCCAAGTCTTACTACTCCTGTGCAGAGGGAGGCCTGTATTGAATTGAATTTGCAGCGGTAGGATTCGAACAGATGTCTACCATCTTGCTGGTTGCGTGACCTTGCAGGTTCAGTATATATGCATCAATCATAGCCTTGGCTCAACTTTCATCGCTATTTATGGAGGGTAGCAACAGCTACCACGGACATAACGTGCCATACTCAAGCCTATTACTGTATCTTAAGGCTAAGTACCAAGCATGCCTAACACTTTTTGGGTAACTTAGCTGCTAGGTTTGGTACGGTCACGTGTGCAATAGCCTATTAAGGGGTAACGTAGCAATCTCGTAAGGTATTACATATGCTCACCACCATTGCGCACGGATGCACACCAATTCAACTCCCTCTGTTCTCTAAGTCTCACCACCACTGTGCACGGATACACGCGTGCTGTATTGAATCCAAGCGAGCGCTTTGATTGGCTCAAAGGCCTGCTCAAAGCACGTGCACAGACTTATGGAAATCCACGTATTTGACGATATGTATCTATTGAGCGCCAAGGAGAAGGGCGAGCGAGCCAAAATAGGAACGTCAAAACACTGACAAGAGCGTGGGATCACGTCTTTTATCAGTACGTACTATAGTAATCAAGGGATTTTGTCATCAAAGGCACAGAGAGTTGTGAAATTCTATTTGCATTTGGAGTGGTGCGACGACCGCCGTCGCCGCGGGTATCTCAACTTCTATCTACGAGACCGTTGGAGAAGTGGCATGCAGAATGGGCCCCCCTCCCTCGCCTCCGCCTACATCTTCTTGATCTCCAGCTCCAGGCCCTCCACCGCCTCATTCTGCATCCACTCCTCCAACAGTCTCACCCCCGCCCTCACCCCCTGCACCGGAGTGCTATCCTGCCCAATGGGCAACCAGAACTTTCCGCCAATGGCGCTGTCCCCATCCGCGGCGCCTAGGGGGGGCTTCTCTGCCTCCGCCGCCCTAGACGACCACGTGATGGGGAACAGCCCCATTATCGTGCCCACGCCCAGCTTGATCGACGCCTCCCGAACACACCGGTTGAGTTCGTTCCAGTTTTCCATGATCAGGGTGTGTTCGGGAAGCGCCGGGAGCACCGCGCCTCCAGTCGCCGAGGGGGTTGGCGTGGGAGCATCCTGGCTCGCCGCTCGAGCTCCGCTCCCAGCCTTGCTCCTCTCCTCGCGCTGGACGACGCGGATGCGTTCCGAGATGATGTTGCCGATAGCGCTGCGAATGAGGACGCCGAGATGATAGACCAGGCCTTCGAGATGGGGGAATGCCGTGCATCGGTGCAGCTGATCTCGCCAGTACGGGAGCAGGCTGAGCCAGCTGTTGCTGAGCTGGCAGGGCCTCCTCTGCATCCGAGCCGCACAATCCTGCCAGTGGAATGCAAGGGTATATGCGAACAAGGACTGAACGGCCAGAACGGCAGCCTTCTTCCTGTCTTCCTCAGTCTTGTCTTGCTTCTTGTCGATGTCCTGAGCCTCGTGCTTCAACTTGCGGCCGAGCTGGTTGTGGTTCTTCGACATTGACATCAAGAGCTCGCTGTCGTTGGGCTTTCCATTCGGGGCAGAAGTGACCTTGACGCCGACGGGGGTGCCTCCAGTAGCTTGGGGAGTGTTCGTGCTGCTCTCTGATGTCTTCAGGTGAGGGGTCGAGGGGCCTTTCAGCTTGGCTGGCTTGTCGACATCCAACGCCGTGCCCTCCTTGGTGGCTTGCATCGGCGTGGCCTTCTTCAAGCTTTCCATCGTCGTGGCCTCCTTTGCGGCTTCCACTGACGCGGGCATTGTGCCATCCTTCGCCGCGGCTTGGTCCTTGTGTCGCTTTGTCACGTTTACCAGGTGCTCGTCTACGGGGCGCTTTCGCTTCCCGAGCATTGGGGCCTCTTCCTTTTGGCGCTTCGGGACATTCTCCTTGGTACCATCCTCCTCGTGCTTGCTCTTCTCCAACGGCAGCTTCGGTGCACCTTCCTTGCTCTTCTTCCCGGGCGCGGCAGTTGCCTTGACATCGGTATCGGCCTTGACGTCGGTATCGTCCTTGACGTCATTGTCGGTCTTGTGCTTCATCTCTGATACTCGCTTGTTGTCCGATCGGAGTTTCAATAACGCGTCCACCGTCTTTCGGTGCTTCTTCGCAATCTTCAATTTGACAATAAGTTCATTTCTACTTTTGGGGGGACGTTCGGGTGGACGGGACTGCTGGGGTCTTCCTTCGGAACTTACAACTTGTCTCGGTTGGAGGTCAGCATCATCAGCCGATCTCTTCGTCTTGGTGGAAGTGGACTCGCGGATCCCGGGGACATCAACCATAGCATCTCGGGCTGGGGTACCAGGTCTGGCAAGCTTCGCGAGTGGCTTCGCGATTGGTTTTGCGGGTGCCTTTGCGGATGGCTTTGCAGGTGGCTTCTCTGCAGACGACGGAGCAACCGACGATGGAGCACTCGAATTGCTCTTGTCGTGTTCAGCCTTCTTTGATGCCAGCGCGGTCTCGATCTCTGGCGGCAGGGTTGGTGACAGCATGGGAGGTAGATCATGCGGTATCGAGGAATGGTGGAGCGGCGACTGCAATGGTGGCAGGCCGTGCGGGTTGCTCGCGGAGTGAGCATGTTCGGTCGCCTTGACCGGAGGTTCAGCTGTTCGGGCTTTCTTTGCTGGAGGTGGCGTGGCCTCCTTTGCTTCTAACTCATCGGCCGGAAGTTCGAGGGGTCTGAGATGGGCGTCAGTAGTGGGAGGGAAATTGCAGGGAAAAAAATTCGTACCGCTTGGTTACCGCTGGCTGCGGTGCAGTGTTGCTATTAACGGTAGCGGCATGAATAGTTGCAGCTGGAGCGGCAGCAGCGACAAGGGGAGTAGCACTGCCAGCGGTGGCAGCAGTGCTGCTAACATCGATATCAGAGCGGCGGGAAGTGAGGCGTGCATGGTCCGAGAAGCGGTCGTTCTTCTTCACTCCGTTCATTGTCGCGTGCTCCTTCTCGTCGTCAGTTCCGAGCGATGGTGTCTTCTTCCTAGCCAGCTTGTTCGCGTAGTCGCTCAACGAGATCTTCTTCTTCGGGCCAGTGCTCGCCCTCACACCTGGGCTGCTGCTCACGCTGCCTGTGTGCAAGCCCAGGCGCTCCCTGCGCTCGCGCTCCAAGTCGTACTCGGTTTTGACAATGAAGATGGTGTCGTCCGCGTCGGGCAAGACGAAGGTCTGGTGCTGGAGGTGCTCCTCGTGAGGTTCGAAGGGCGTGTTCTTGATCCAACGTGCCCCGTCGTCCGGGTCGGGGTTACGATAGCTGGTGGGGACGGTCAAGATGTAGGGCTTGCCGCCGTTGATTACTTTCTTGATGACTTCGTATGAGGCGTCGAGGGCCTTCAGGTCATCCAGATCTTCGGCCGACAGGTTGGTGGTACTGCTGGTGGTGGTGTTCTTTGGGGGTTTGGTGTTTGTATCTGGAATTGACATTTTGATGCCAGAAGAGTGAATCAAGATTGAAGGTCGGGTCGCTGTTGCTGTGCGAGAAGCTTGGAAGCGGGATTGGAAAGCTGGTGGAAGCAATTGAAGAGAGTCGTGGAAAGTGTCGTGTTCGGTGTTCGAAAGTTGAGACTTGAAGGAAGAGGAAGTGGGGAGCGTTGAGCTGGGAAGTTTTTATAGAACGCGGGTGGTGGGGCGCGTGGTGTTGTGAAGGAAAAAGCCTATTGTTCTCATGTTAGTGGACAATGGCGCGGAAGAACTATTCGGCCTGGCCGATGAAGCTATTCACAGAATACACCGGAAACTTGCTCACCCGCGTGTTGTGAATGCTATCGCAGCGGCGAGTTGGCACCTCGACACCTGGCCAAGGCGGGCATTCACATGGCGGCGGCGGCCATGCGATGCGATGCACCACGTTGCTGGAGCGCACCGTCGGCGGATAGAGGTGTCGAGGAGTGTCGCCGCGCCCTCGTGAGCAAGAGGATGGCGTTGATATGGCCTTCAGCAGGCGATGCGCAAGGCCGAGCGAGGTGGTGTAGGTAAGCAATGCCGGATGATTTCATTGGGTTTGTGATCGCACGCCACGCACAGACACCCGCAAGGCTGGATGCTGCCCGTTTTGAACCGGCCAGCTGTAGGCGTCGCGCCACAATTTGCTGGAGGGCGACACGCAAACAAGACGCTGCAAATGTCGAATTGCTTGACGCTGCCCGTCAAACTCCCAGACAGCGCAATTCCGCAGCAGAGGCAGCGTGACACGCGTTCGCCTGCCGTGCCAAACTGGCCCTGATGGCTTCCTGATGCGGCAGTCCGGCCATCCTTGCACGCTGCAGAGGACCCTTTTCGGCACCAAGCGACCCGCCTGTCTCTATCCTATATATTTCCGACAATTGGGTGGCTTGATGCCATCCAACTCGCCGCCATGCTGCCCGACGAGATCCTTGCCACCTTAAATGATCGATATCCGTGTCGAGAACTGCAGATTCGAAGTCTCGCTGCGCTCTACCATGTGAGCCTCATCCGCAGGCATTGCTCCTCCACCCGCCGCTCTCTAACAGTAGCCACAGCAAGAGATATCCAGCCCGCCAACGCTGGTGATCCATGGACCAGATGCGACTGGCAAGTCGTCGATCGTCAAGGACGTTCTGAGAGTGTCAGCACTCCCACACGCCATTGTAGACTGTCGCGAATGCGTGACCGGACGACATCTCCTCGAACGGACTGTCGCGTCATGTCTCGACGCGTTAGACGCGTATTCAGATACAAATTTCGACACATCCCGATATTCCCGATGTGAGAACATCAGCGCACTAGCTGTACACCTGCAGACGATACTGGAAGGCAGGAGGCAGTTCGTCTTGGCCTTCGACGGCATCGACAAGCAACGAGAGCCTCCGCCAACTCTGTTTTCTGCGCTTGCTCGGTTTGGGGAGATTGTTCGTATAATGACATCTGTAGCATGTTCTGATGGACGTCTAATAGTTACAGATTCCTAACCTATCAATTATACTGACCGTCACCGTCGCAAGACCCCGTCAGCTCCACTCTCCAGGCATCCCACACCTCTACTTCCCCCCTTATACTCGTGATGAATCAATCCGCATCCTCGGCCTCGACCCGCCAGCAATCTTCACCCGCGCCATCTCACCGTCTATGGACTACACTGAAGAGGAAGCTCTCGAGGACAATGCATGGGTATGGGGCAGGTTCTGCGGAGTAGTCTGGGACTCTCTCGCCAAAGGGGCTGCGAGAGATATCGTAAGCTTCCGAGCTATCTGCGACAAATTATGGAGGCCGTTCGTCAGTAGCATTGACGATGGCACGTTCGGTACGCGCGACTTCTCGCGGCTCATGGTCGCGAAGAGGGGATTATTCCAGGGCGACGATGCGCTGGTGGACAAGATCATTCCCAAGACCGCCGGCGAAGGGAAGAAGGCTACATCTCACGCTCTTCGCGATCTGCCATACTACTCCAAGTACCTCCTCTGCGCTGCATACCTTGCCTCGTTCAATCCAGTGCGCCAAGACCAAGTCTTCTTCCTGAAGAGCCACGAGAAGAAGCGGAGGAGGAAAGGAGGGGCCGTCACGACCGCACGAGCCTCAAAACACCGACGTATACCTCGACATCTTCTCAATCCATCGCCTTTCCCCCTAGATCGTTTGCTTGCAATTCTGCACGCCATTCTACCCGATCCACCTCCGCAGGTCGCCGACATTCAGACGCAGATCGCGACTCTGACCTCTCTTCGACTGCTGCAGCGGACCGGCGCATCGGGCGATGTGCTGGATCCGGGCTGCAAGTGGCGCGTCAACTTTGGTTGGGACTATGTTCAAGCTGTGGGCAGGAACGTGGGGTTCGAAATTGCTGAATGGGTCTCAGAGTGATGTGATCTAGCATGATACACAAATTCAAAAATTTAACATTTCTAAAACGTGTGGATATCTCACAGTTCCTCGTCTGTTTCATCATCATCATTATCCGCTGGCGCAGCGATAGGCTCTGGCGGCGCTTCCGGCTTCTTGCTTCGCAGATCCTTCCTCGTGAATGGAAGCTCTCTCGGCGGTGGAGGCTCTAAAGCCTCCTCTGACTGCTGGGGAGGACCCTTCGCAGGAGCTTTACCCTTTGACCCTAATGGCCGCGGTGGTGGTTCTTCCTCATCTTCATCTGCAGTCTCGTCGGACAACTCTGGGGTAACTACCTCACGGACCTCGTCATCATCCTCGTCCTCGGCTTCGGCCTCCTGTTGGTCTACATCCATCTTGCTTGCGGCAGCAGTCTCAAATCCATCCGAGTCTCCATCCTCTGACTGAGCCTTTTCGACCTTCCGCTTTGATCTTCGGGACGAGGCAGGCTTCCGACTCTCTGAAACTTCCTCTGCTGTGGGGGCGGGGTCAGCCAATATCGAACTTCATGCGGATAATAGGAAAGCAACTTACCTCTCGAGGAGTCGATTTTGGCACCGGCGAGCAGTCGCTGCTGATCCCTAATCTTTAGCTTTTTGCTATTTAGCAATTGCGTGAACTTCTGCAGCATCACATCCTCTTGCTCCTGTTTAGCTTTGATAAAGTCTTCTAGCTGAGCATTGAGCTTCGTGATAGTTTCCTGCTGCTCCACGAGCTTGCTGCGCAGAGAAGCGACGGTCGAGACAGCGTCTGCTGTTGCTTGCGCAGCAATTCCTGCCCAGTCGAGTGGGCTGATTTCCTCTTCGTCATTTTGTGTGAGCGTAATCGAGCCAAGGCGCTGCGTAATTCCGCTGATGTTCTTCCGCACAGTAATACTGATCTGTCCATCGCCTCCAACTGAAGCGACGGTTTCGACGGCCTCTACCAATTTCGCCTCCGCTGTTTCCGGTGCCTCGAGGAGAAGGGCCCATTTCAGCACAGCTTCCCATTCTGCGTCGGTGCCCTGATAGTTCGCGGCGCGGAGCTTGCGCACTTGCGATTGCTTGACTATAGATGTGATGTTAATCCCACGTGACTTTATGTTAGAAATGCTAATGAAATGGGCGTACCTGTGCCTATGAACGGATATTCTCCCTCGGTACCAACGATCCTGAGATCAAGAGCATGAGAGCCGGTCCTTGTGATCTTCAGAAGAACGAAGCTTGAGTCGTCGTCGGACGCGTCGAGTCGGCGCACGCGTAGCACGCGCTCGTCTGCCATCGTATGATGTCAGGAGGAGTGTGAAACCTGAATTCTGGCCGGACCACGCTCGAAAGTGAGCGATCGTGAGGACCCTTTGGATCGAGACGAGGTGACAGTGATCGGGAAAGTGCAAAATTCGCGCCCGAGCAAGGTGGATCGTAGCTTAGGATGTTTGACGTTAGGCAGGGAATCTTAGAATGTTTTATGCAAGAGACGCGTCTGTGGCGGACGGGACTGGGTTGTCCTGAGTTTCTTGGTGGGGGATCACTGGAGAATCTCAGTACACCAGCCTGTCTCTGCAATTGACGGCGTAGGTGTAAGTGCGGTGCCTCGAAACTCCTGTAATACGGAGAAGTGTTCACAGGCATTTCTGAAGACTCTTTGCAGCGTTGCAGCCTAGATGGAGAGCTGGGTAGTCACAGTGATAACCCTAACCCTGGCCATCCTTTTATGGAAAACCCAGCCAATAGGTAGGAGAGCGGTTGGCAGAGGTCGCAGGCAGTTGCCAGCTCTCGCCAACTGTCGCAACTTGTAAGCCGTCCAAGGCAGAACGCACAGACTCTGGGCCACCTGTCGCGTGTCCATATCTCTCACAGCGGTCTCAGAAATCATCCCACGGCGTCAGAATATTATTTTGCGCGCTGGGCACGGCGATTCGAGCGTCTACGTTTCGCGTCAAGAGCGCGAGAGAGCGCAAGAGCGCGGCGGGGCTAAGGCTGTAAGCGGCAAGGCCCGGGCGCACTAGCCCCAACCTCCTTCCAACCAGCGCTCTCCGCCTCGCTCTTCTTCTTCCAACCTCACCTCAAACTTTCCACCTTTCACCTACCAACCCGGCTGCGACTCACCAAAAATCCCGGAAACCACGATTCGACTACTGTAGACGGAGGAAGCTGCGCGCGGGCAGCAAGAAGAGGAGAAGATGGCCGCGCAAATCGAGAATTGGGACGATGAAGAGATCTTCTTTTCAAAGTCCACCTCCACCGTGCAGACGAGCTTTTCGTCGCGCCAATCGCTGCACTCCGACTCCAATGCCGGCGACGAGCAGTTCGACATTTCCTTTGCGCTCAACGATGAGAACTCTACCAAAAACGCGATCATGGTCGCGAAGCAGAAAGGTGTCCCGATCCCCGAAAACGTCCCTCCCTCCGCACTTTCTGGCACGGGCACCATCAAGCGCATAGGCAAGAAGATGACGCGACAAAAGGTCGACGATGATTGGGGCCTGGATATCGACTTGCCCACGCAAGATGCGAGTCCGCTTAAGCTGAATCCTTCTTACGCGTTGAAGGGTCGGACGGATCCAACAACGCCTGAAAGGGATGAAGATGACTTCGACTTGGACTGGGCTGAAGGCAGCTTGGGAACTCGCAATGGCGGCACCAAGAAGGAACGACGCACTCGCAGCTCTTCCACTTCTGCGATGAGCCCAAGTATGGGCAGCTTTACGACTACGGATGGCGAAGAGGATGGGTTTCTACTTCCCGACGAGCCTCTTGACCTCAGTGCGCGCCTTCAGAAGGTGAAGGCAATCGAGCGCGATGTTCTCCCAATACCGCTTCCACTACCTACTTCGGAGCCAGCCGGCAGAATTACTCGCCCACCTCCGAAGACTAGCGACGCCCCGTTTCCACCTACCGAAATCAACGATGCGCTGCTTCCATCTATCAAACCCGACGATGCGTCGCTTCCATCTATCAAACCCGACAATGCGTCGCTTCCACCTGTCGAAGCTAATGATGCGCCACTTCCAACAGTCGAGATCAACGATGCGCAGCCTGCCGCTGCCGAAACCAACAAGAGCAAACCTCAGTCCAAGATCCTCGTTCCCGATGACGATGATGACATGCTAGGTGGCCTCGATGTTGGCACGCGACTTATCGACCCTAAGAAACCGAGTTTCAACCGGAACATCAAAATTACTTCCAACAAGATTACCGTGCCTCCTGTTCGTTCGACCACCACCCTCAGTTTCACGGACAAGCCGACATCAGTGTCCAGAATCCCTCGACCAGCTATCAAGTCAGCCAAGCTGGATCCCGTGTACGAACCAGGAGCCGTGCAGGTCACCCGCACCGGAGGACGAGCGGCGCCCACGACGACGAGCTCACAGCTATTGCGTGCGAAGCGCTCTGCCCCCGTACTTCGCAGCCAGCCTTCCCTTACCTCGAAACCCTCTATACCTTTCCTCCCTGCTGGCGTGTCTGGCTCTCAGTCGCATCATGTCAATTCCAAGGTTCCCCATCTCGGGCTTAGACGCGACTCAAATCCTGATCGAGGCGCGTCGCCGCCGCCGCCTCGCCCGTTCTCTCGCATGTCTCGCATGGACCGTCTGCTGCCAGAGAGCACGCCGTCTCGCGCAGGTTTCCGTCGTGATGAGAAGCCATCGGCAATAATCACACATGTCACCAAGCCTTACAAATCCAGAGATTACGGCAATGGAAGTGAGCTCGATATGTTCGACGACCTTCCCACGTCTGCTACCAAGGAGAATCAGTTCATCAAGGAGCCAGTGGGTAGTGGCAAGCCTGGACATCGACCCTTGTTGAGGGCACAAACCAGCTTATCTCGACTAGCTCTTGACAGGAACCGCACGCAGTCACCCATGCCGCCTTCCACTCCTACGACTGTTGCGTCGACAGCAACTGGCGCAACGACAATACCTCAAACTCCAAGAGGCTCGGGCATTATCCCAGAGACTCCCCGCTTCGCTCGTGACACTGCCGCTAGTAGGAATGCCAGAGAGCAGCGACTAGGAGGCAACGCTAGGTCACGTGATGGTCCTCTGTCCCAGGTCCAGATAAACTGGAAGACACAAGTCGCATTACGCAACCCACATCTCAGTCCGACTGCACAGCGAGGCAAGAACAAGGGCGACAATAAAAAGCCTCAGTTGATCACCTGGAGCAAGGCTGACATCGTAAAGAGTAAGTTATCCTCCCCCATTTTTATTAAGAATCTCTTTACTAATCCGCGTCTTTGCTTTGCAGATGAGAAAGGTATGACTTATAACCTCGCACTCAATCGCTGGGAGGGGAACGAGAACGAGTTTGATACCGAATTCAACGGCTTCTACCAAACTCCTAACAACCCTTCGACAACCACCCTGCCACTGCGCCCAACTCACACCGCCAATCACTCTCATCACCATCACACGAGTAGCATACCGTCTGGCCTGGGCCTCTCACATCCGGAGCACCTGCGCAACCAACCCTCGCTCCCGCAATTGAAGCACCAGCAATCAAATTTGTCGAAGTACCGTCAAGATGGGTCGCCGCCACGGAGGCCCGCATTGATTAGCGGCGTAAACACCGCTGTAGGTGTCCAAGTCCAGAAGGGCATGGTTTTCGATCAGCAAGCGATGAAGTGGATCAAGGTTCCTAAAGGCGCTCAAGTTGGTTTCTCACCTTCAGCACAATCCATCGAGGAGCCAGAAGACGACCCATTTGCTGGCATCGACGATCTCCCTGACGAGCGCGGCAAGGGACGGGAGTTTAGTGTGACTGGCACTATGAGTGTCGGTGGCGGAGATGACGACGACAGCAGCCTGCGTCTCGACGACCGTGCTTGGGATGAGGCATTCGATATCGGCGAGGGCTACGTTAGGCGCACCAAGGCCGAGGAGGAGATCTGGCGCAAGCGCACCACAGGCTGGGTTGGCAGCCATCGAGACCAGCTTGGTGATGGCTGGCGCTGGCGCATCTTTCACGACGCCAAACTGGCTGCCGCTACCCGTGGGACACTATGATTCTTGCGCGAGTTAACGACACCAACGACACGATTCTGATTCAAACAAGTGCTCATGCGAGAACCGGAGGTACCGGCGATAAGATTCTGATTCTGAAAGATGCTCATATGCGAAGAGAAATGCAGCTTTTCTGGAATTTCGCGATCGATCATGGGTTTCTAGCCTGCGCCCGATGACGCGAACTTCGGCACTTGCTGCCACCTGCATCTGCTCTACGGCTTGCTCCATGCTGCGAGTTCAACGGATCGACACTGCATGTGACTCTTTCGACACTTTCACAATCTCGAAGCTGCTAGCCTGCGCCGGATCTACTCTCGACATATCGCGCCTGGGATGAGAAGCCGCTTTGTTACCTCCATGGTAAACACATTGTGGTTGCGGCTCACAATATCTCAGCGCTGCTGGTCCGACATGAACTGCTAGCCCTCGCGGCCGGGCTCTTCTGGACGCCAACCAGCGGAATACACTTCTAACGACTCTGGTCTCGAATGACCTATCGTATCGTGTTCCTGGCTTTTCCATGGGGAACATGAATCGCCGTTATGCTTTATAATAAATACCCTGACGAGGTAATGAGGTTTATGATTTTCAACCTAGATCATGCTTTGTAAGATACAATAAGAATTCAATACATCATGGATGTCAAAACTGTCGTGGTCATGCTGGTGATAACTTACCGGGAGAGTCATGATACTATGCCGTGAGAACTTCAATCATGACCTTATGCCAGTACAGCATGTTCAATTGTGATAATTTTTTGATAGATATTTGCGTCGGTGATGCACAAGCCTTGTGAAGTGAAAGCCGGGCCATTTTGACAGAAGCTGAGGAAGGATGCATCATACATTGTTGCTATTTATCAATACATTCGCTATGCTATTGCGTTTACGCTATGAAAAAGGCCGTCAGCAAGCTAAAATCCACCTTCCGCCATACATAGTCCCAACTTTCTTGCTCACTGCACCGGATTTGGTACCGGATTTGGGTCCGCAGGCGACTGAGCAGGCTCCTGGCCAGCAGCCTTCATATTGGGTGGCTTCCCTTGAGCAGCATCCGCCAGCCCCACCCCAGTATTCACAACAGTTCCAGTGAGTCCCGAGCCGAGCGAATACACCTTCATACTCGGTTAGCATGCCAACCTCACATACATGTCATCGTGCGTGTCCAGACTTACAGTGTTCCCCAAGGTATCGCCAACGCCCTTCACCGTTCCTCCAACGGTAGTGAGCACTCCCGTGCCCGCATTCCCCACCGTCTGCAAAGCCGTCTGCTTCTTCCCATCCTCACCCTCACCCTTCTCCTGGTTCTCTTCTGTCAGGTTCTCCGACGACGTGACGTTCAGCGTCTCGTCGGTGGACTCGGCCTGCTCGGGGGCAGCGGGTCGGGGGACGCCCGCGAGGGCGCGGTGGGCCTGGCCTTTCGCTTCCTTTGCGTATTCTTCTGCCGCATCCATGCCCTGATATTGCGCGATCCGCTTAGCCTCTTGGAACTCCCTTGTACCGGGCACCAGCTCGAGCTTGACGAGCTTATTGTCGAGGAGTGCGACCATTTTGAGTGATTGGTTGGGACTTGGGACTTCGGAGCTTGCTTTTTGAGTGGATGGACTACGAGGGAGACGTATAACTTCAGGAGTTGCAGTGACTTGGGAACAGACAGATTACTTCAACTTGGAAATGAAAAGCAGGTTTGACTATAAAAGAAATCATGTATATCAGAACGTCATCCTGCAGTAAGGCGGGAAAGGGAACAGATCGCGGTGCGTGCCACTGCCCCGTGCCACAGGCATGACGCAGGGACTCGACGATCGATTGCTCTCCAAACGAACATCACGCCTCTGGATTGGGCAAACTTTGCCAATCGTCTTACCAGAAATGGGGTGTATCTGAAATCGTGCCGTGTCCATGTCGTGGTTATGGTGAATGAAGCATTGCCATGGTGTCGTCGATTTTCCATGGATCAATTACGTAAAAGGGGACGAACGCGATGCTAAAGTTCGTGCCTCTTTCCAGCGAGAACGGCGAGGCACTTTATATGACAAGGTGCTAGAGCTATCCGGCTAAGTAAGACTCGGCGAGCCTCTGGTCTTTTATGGCAGCCAGTTCTCCGAGTTCTACTATGTGGCCGATGGCGGAGGCCCGTCGTATCAGCCGCTGGCTTATCAGAGCAGAGTCAGATCCGCCGGTGTATAAGGTCTAGTATGTACACGTCTTCGACACTGTCCATATTTTCTTAAAGATCAGAATGGGCGAGAAGAAGAATGTATTATTGGTCGGCGGTGGCGGAGTTGGTGCGATTGGGGCACTGAATCTGGAGGCTGGCGGACTGGCAGCTGTGACAGCAGTTCTGAGGTCGAACTATCAGGTCGTCAAAGACGATGGGTTCGAGATTCATTCATGTGACCACGGAGTTCTGAAGGGGTGGAGGCCAACTCAAGGTAAGCCAAGTATGCTCGTGACACGAATATAATCACTGACAAGGCACAGTCGTATCCAAAGTGCCAAACGTCAAAGAAGAGAATCTTCCCGCATTCGACTACATCGTCTGCGCCACGAAGAACATTCCGGATGTTCCACCAACTGTTGTCGACATCATCTCGCCTGCAGTGACGCCGTCCCATACGGTCATCGTTCTCATTCAGAATGGTCTCAATATTGAGAAGCCTATATTCGCTGCGTTTCCGCAAAACATCGTGCTCTCGGGAGTCTCCATGATCGGATCGAACGAAACAAAGCTCGGTTTCATCCAGCATGACGAAGTTGACGAAATCATTATAAGCGCCTTTGAGAACCCGAATTTGGAAACAGCCGTTCAAGTAGCTGCCGCCGAAGACTTCGTTCGCGCTTACTCTGCTGCAGGGAAGTGCAAGTGCTCTCACGATGCCAACGTCGGGTTCGTGCGGTGGAGGAAGCTCGTATACAACGCCTGTACGCTGTCCCATTGCTACTCAATATAATGGCTCCCTTCTAACCGGTACAGGCATCAACCCCGTATCAGCCATAACAGATCTCGACTCTGGCCGCCTCCAAATTGCAGACGGCGCCGCAGACACATTACTCCGCCCAGCGATGGAGGAGATCCGCGCCGCTGCAAAAGTCTTCGGCCACGATTTGCCTGCCGAAGTCATCCAGAAGACCATCACCGTCGACCCGGTGGACATGTACCTGCCGCCCAGCATGCTCGGAGACGTGCGCAAAGGGAACTTTATTGAGTTTGAAAATCTGCTTGGAGAACCACTGCGAGACGGTACAGCGAAAGGGGTACCAATGCCGACGTTAACGGTGCTGTACAACCTTTGCAAGGCAATACAGTGGCGGAATAAGCAATTAAAGGGTCTTATAGAGATACCGCCGAAGAAGGATTATACTACCTCTCCACATTGAGTCGACTTGGCGGAGAAGTGGCCGAGGAGAGTTAAGCTATTCGAAATCTATTGGTGGAATAGAAGAGTCTTCCTCTTCGTAGAGCTAGAGTAATAGATATACACACCAATTAGTCTAGATTTCATTATCGTGAAAACTTAGGGAGTCGATCTCTCTTTTAGAAGAAGTTGGTATTAGACTCATACAGAGCTACGTGTAGCGTCGTAGCCCAGAGTGTACTGTAACCCGCTAGGGTTCCAAACCCTAAACTAATGCTAGCGCTGACGGAGATGATACTCGCTAGGGTTCCCAACCCTAAGGAGTAACCGTGTGAAGATATTCGCAAAGAGAGGATAAATCTGAGGTACGAAAGGAGATCACGTCGCTCAATGAGACGATGGGGCAGAGCAATGACGCTTCGTGATTCTTGCTTAATCAACTCGGAATGTCGAGGGCGTTGCACTTCCTGTCGGGGTGCACGCATTTTACTCACTAGCACATACAAAAACCTCAAAGCTTATGCTTCTTCTCCCCACTCGCAATCTTTCGGAACTCCTCCTGTGGCACACCGCTCAGGAAGCGCTCCATCCCGCCAAAGACCTCATGCACGCCCTGCGCATCCATCACCGCCCTCATCGGCCTCCTGATCAGCTCCTTGGTCTTGACCATGCTGCTGCTGTTCAGATGGTCGCCCAGCCGGTTGTCCACCTCCTTCAGCACCTCCGCCATGAACTTGTCGCTGTAGTCGGCCGCCTTCGGGTTGCCCACGTCGATGATCTTGTTCACAAAGTTCACGTGCAGCAGCTCCTCCGCGCTGATGCGCTTGCTCATGATCAGCGCCTCGTTGGCCTTGCTGATGCCCAGGCGCTCGACGAAGGCGACGCTCGCGTTCCCTTCCGACACGAGGCCGAGCGAGGAGAAGGGCGTGAGCAGGAAGGAGTGCGGCGCGGCGTAGATGAAGTCGGAGTGTGCGATCATGGCGGCGGACAGGCCGACGGCGGGGCCGTTCATCGCGGTGATGAGGATCTTGGGGTGCGTATAGAACGCATGTGTAAGGTGCAGGTTGTTGGAGACGAAGTTGCGCATGAAGATGCGCCGGGGGTCTTCGCCGGGAGGTGCGTGTCGAGAGGAGGTCACGTCTGCGCCTCTGTATGTTTCTCTATTAGCATCGTTCAAGGTATGAGAAGTGGCACATGCCCGATATTGTCTACAGCATGCAGGGGACAAGTGAGAGAGTTGGAGACTTACGCGGAGAAATATCGACCTTTGCCCGTCAAGATAGTGATATAGATGTCCGGCATCTCAGCAACATCTCTTAGCAGTGCCGCTAATCTGAAATACAGGTCCTGATTCATAGCATTGAGCTTGTCGGCACGGTTCATTGTGATAATAGCGATCTTGCCGCGCTTCTCCAGCGTGACAAGACGTTGTGATTCCTCTGATGCCGACATGATGGGTGGTGAGACGAGAGAATCACTGGATACAACGGAATCGAGTTTGAAGAAAGGAATTGAAATGAAATTGATGGGTTACATGTTTCTGGCAATTCACGGCTTTTCTGAAGCCGCAATCTGTGGATCCTCTGGATTGTCAGAGCCCAGGTCCTTTGTGGGGTTGCCGAGGTTTACCATACCGCTCTTTGATCAAAGTCACGTGGAATTATAAGGAGAGCTGAAATTCTCAGGAGCAATTTTAAAGTAGTGCGGGGGAGAATCTTTAAGTGCATGGGATTGAATTCATATTCATTTCGTCCTAGTGTACAACCCATCGAATGGGAGACTTCCGAAGACGCCTTCATCCAACGAAACAGTGCAAAGCAATGAGCAAGTCGCACAAACAACTCCTCCGCCTTCTCATGTATTGTAGGTGGTGCTATGGTCATTAATGATGTCAATCATATAACATTCCGAATCAGGTATCAGTATCTCCATGACTCCAGCCCTCGCAATGCCGGAAGGGTCTGAACCTCGGTCCTCTCAGGCGGCTTGGAGTTCTCATTTCCAGCATCGCTAAGCGGGCTGTACTCGGGCCGCATGGGGCTTCCAGATCTCCAATCCCCATTTGCATTAGCATAATTTCCTCCATTCGTCATGTTCTTCATGGGTGTCTCGTTCCGTTGATTGACACCGCCGTAACCAGATGAGGTCCGTGATGACCCTCCTAGAACGGTGCCAGCGCCGTTGCCGGAAGCATTCGAGTTTGTCGAGGTGCCATTAGCGTCAGGCGTCCTCTTGTACTCGCCCAGCTGCTTCAGCATTCGTTCGAACTGCATCACTTGGCCGTCATACTCCGCATCAAGTCTCTCCTGGTTGACTTGCTGTTGAAACTGCTGAGGCGTGGAGTACTGCGCTTGCGGCCATGTAGGAGCCGTCTGAGAAGTTGATCCAGGGAATGTTGCCGGAAGTGACCTGGACTGCACATAACTCTGTGACATGCTGCCCATGGGCGCCATTGGGGCCACTGGAGCAGGTGATGTGGCCGCTGGAGGTGGGAGGCTGTAAGGGCTCGAGGAATAAGGGCTTGCGGAATAGCCTGTCGAGCCATTGACTCGGGGTGCAAGTGGCTTGGGCATCCACTCGGGATTGAAGCCTACTTGGGCGTAAGGAGATTTATAACGTGGTGGTCGCCGCAGATGCGAGTTCAAAAGGTAAGGGTATTGCTTGAGGTACTCCATGTACTCACCATGAGTCATTGAGAGGGAAGGCTTCCTTTCTTGGGAGAATGAGGAGAGACTTGGCGTAGCATTCGGTCCGGTTGGTTTGATAGGCGGAGAGCCAGCCGATGACGACGGAGTACTCAGCATATTCGCCACAGGGGCTTGGCCGGATTGCGAGGTTGGTCTCTGGGTATTGCTAGACATTGAGGGCGTCCGCTGGTGGGGTGGGGGACTGTGAGAGGCATGTGCCTGCCTTGTATCAGGAAGATTGGAGCGGCCATGCACTTGGACATATGTTGCGGATTGGTATGGCCATCCTGCTCGAAGAAGGTCCTTTCCAATAGTGTGCGGGTTTGGCGGGTGTTGGAAAGCCTTTGGCGCAGACAAAACAGGCTGCTTGAACGTCGACGTTGTGGTGGTCGACGTTGCCTGCATTGGTGGCGAATATGCGGAAGGCTTTGACGCAATGGATCCGTATTGCGGTGTTTGAGGGCTAACAGGCGATTGTGGATTCAGGATTGAGGATATCGCAGACTTAGGCTTGTACATGTACGGCCTGTCCATTTTTATCTGTTGTGGATGAATCTGCTGCCTCTGCGACACCATCGCACCGTTGAGTGCGTGGAAGTTGACGCCAGACGGATATGAAGCAGGGAATGATCGTCGGTCCGGGATGACAGTGGATTTCGGAGGAGGCTTGACCGTGTCCAAGAAGACGCTATTGGGATTGTGGAATGACTTTTCTGGATCATGCGTGTATTTGGCCTTTGCTTCTGTCGATGCCTTGCCAAGATAATACCACAGCCGCTCTGGTTTCGAGATGTCGATTTTCTCCTGGAATGTATTCCGAACTTCTCTGTTGGACAATGCATTCCACTCTGCCCACTTCTGCGCCTCGTTCGTGTGGAATATGTCGCCCATGTCAGGAACACCGTCCTTCCTATTGTTGACATTGACACTGGCGTTGTGATGTAGGACCTCAGGAAGGGGCTTCGCATCCGGTGATGGTTTGGGTCGCTTGGATTCCGCTGGATCAAGGACAAGGATATACTTCCATTCGACTTCCACTTGGTCACTGCGCAATCGTTAGTCTCCATCCATTGATAAGAACGCTCCAACACTTACCCGTCAGGAAGAACTTCTACGAGCACAGTTTGTTCTTCAGGCCTGTTCTCTATGACAACACCGCCAAATGCATCTGCACCAAAGTACTGTGCCTGAATGGTGTCGTTCTTCTTCAGACCCTTCGCAAATTCCTTCACCAGCTTGAGCTTCTCCAAATACTCCCCGTCGGCAATCTTAGGCCTTCGAGGACGATGGAAGCGACACCTGAAGTCGAAGCCCTCACAGTAGAACTCCGTACCGTCTTCGTCCCAAGTCGGGACGGGGCCAGTATCAACAAGAACGCCGGCAGCTGTTGCGCATGTGGCATGGAAAGCTCTTGTGCACTTCCTCTCTGCGCATTGGAAGCAAGCACCACGCTTGGAGCGACAGAATATGCACTTGAGGTCCAATCGACTCTTGTCGATGCCGGCAACGTTGCGAACGATCTCCTGGCCGTTGACCTCCGAGACATACGTCTCAGGTGTGTATAGCGCACAGAGACGATGCGCCTTTGCACCAGTGTCAGTTGGCAGCAGTTTGTCAAAGACGACATCATTCGGGCAGAGCACACAAGGCATCTTGTTGGGCGCCTTGACCAAAATCTTGATGCGTTTCGTCTTCTTGCGTCCAGCCTCCTTGGCGTCAACATCGCGCTTGCGTTTTCTACCAGCTTTCTTCTTGCCTGCCACGCTTGCTGGAGGGCTTGGGAGACGGTCCATGAGAAGGGAGGTCTCGTCTTCCTCGTCGTCTGTTTCCTCGTAATATTCTGGCGTGGGTTCGCCTCTGAGCTTCCGCTCAATTTCAGCGACGTCAACCCAGACGCTATCCGCTTCGCAGTTACACTTCTTGGCAATGCGACCATAGTTTAGCCAGGCCTCGGTCGCAAAGTTGACAGATTCAGCGCAATTGTAGCCAAGGTTGAAGCCCGAGTGGTAGCCATAGGGATATGTGATGACGAATTCGCCTTCATGATGAACCAGCTTGTTGACCTTGATGTTGAACTGACTCTTCAACTTCTCCGGTGAGATGAGATAGGTCTTGTGTCGGAGGAATTGATCACAGTGCTTGGCATCGGTAGGCCAAATACCTGTAATACGTATTAGTCAATAGCAAGACACAGAGCCATGAAATACCCACTCTTCATAGCCGCCTCAAATCGCCTGGCATCCTCCTGTGAGATACTGTACCACTGCTTCGGTGCTCCAAAGTGGATATAGTTGATACTATATAGGTCGACGTCCTCCAGATGCCACGCAAAGGTTGCCTTCCACATTCCGAGGTAGAGATATGTCGTATTGACACCTGGAATTTTTGTTCCAAGGACATCCAACAGGTTCTCTAGCCTTCCAACATGCCAGCTGTTGGTGCTGTCACCAAAGAGACTTCCGGGCATATCAGCGCCGTACATTGGTGTGCCATAATTCAATGTCTTCCAGTAAACCTCTTCGAGCTGGTGGCATCGTTCTTGCGTGAATTCACTGGCCTGTGGGTAGCGATAATCAAAGTCTTTGAATGATTCCTCGTCAATCTCATCGGCGGCCACCGTTTGATTGTACTTGCGCCGCTCAGCGACGGTGGTAGCCTTCGGCTGGCGGCCCCTTGGTTTCGGTGATGATTTACGAGGTCGGCCTGGCTTTCGAGATTTGACAGGACTCTCTTCAGCTTTCTCTTCTTCAGCATCGTCGGCATCCTCGTTTTTGATTTCCTTGTCAGTATCTCCATTCTTCTCCTCGGGAGAAGTCGGCGTTGGTGGAACTTGTGGGTCCTTGCTTGACTCCGCAGCCGTGTGGTCTGTGGGATCTTGCTTTCGTAATGGATGTTTTCTTGGCCGACCGGGTCTTCTTTTCTCGCCGTCAAGTATTGGCGTAGAGTTCTGTGATCGGGGAGCCTTTGGCTTGGGAGGATCGACATTGCGGCGACGCTCTCCTCGTTTCGCAGGTGGTTGATGGTTGGATTCATTTGTCAGGGCCCTCCATTGTGGAAGGTTGTACGATCGCTGCTTCTCAATGTTCTGTTGCGTGTATGTGCCATGAGTTCCGACGAACTCTTGCATAATAGGGTTCTTGACTTTGATTGTCTTGACGGCCTCCTCTAGCGTGGGGAGCGAATCGCGCCTGCCGGGAATAAGTCAGTTGGCCTTACAGCGCACTGACACGAGGGGTATACGTACCATTCTTTCGGCGGAATAACTTTAACAATTCCAGACTTCATGCCATACTTGTCAATTTTCTCGACGAATTTTTTGAAGTCCTTGAATTGCTCCATTGTCTGCGTGGCATTGCGTCAGTTGATGTGGTACAGGCATCGTGCTGAGGTTTCGCTGAAACTCCCCGGAACGTTTATGCACGCGCGCCAGGAACGGGAACGTACCGGCGTGAAGACTGGAATCTTTCCATCTTCGTAGTAATATCCAGGCTCAATGTCTCCAATATCGTCATCCTCCTCATCTAGGTTCCTATCCTCCTCCAACTCCAACTCCGAAAGCTCAGACGACGCATCGTCCCGCTTGTCCAGATCTTCACTCGTCGGTGGCGTCAGCGCCGATGGCTTGTGAGCAGGCTCGGTCGGAAGCTCGTCGTGGTGCATCTCGAGCTCGACGGAGGGAATGGCCGCCATAGTGACGTGCGGGCAGGCCATTCACCTGCCAGTGCAAGCTGCAGAGGGTGTTTGAGATGGTATTGCGCTGATGCAGAGGATGCAGTTCGTGGTTGGATGGGGGGAGGTCTCCGAGGCCCGGTCGCAAGGTCGGATGCTCGACAGGCGCGAAAAGAGAGTCAAGAGGGCGTGGAAGATGCTGCGCACTTCCACAACGCGGCAGAGCGCGTCCTCAGGTTGGGTTTGTGACGCTCAGTAGGCTGTTGTGCGGTGCGTGTAAGTTGCGGAGGTTTTAGGCGGGAGCGAAGAGAGGAGAAGGCGCTCAGTGTCAAGAGGTTGCAAGCTTGGGCGCTCCACTGCGCTAGACCTAAACGGGCTGCCCCAGAACACAAAGCTCTTTGAGCCGCAATGCGACGATGCAGGACAGCAGAGCAGCTATCCGCCAATCGCCAGACGTTTGTCGCTCTAGTACGAAGTGGCAATAGAAGGGCCTCTGGTTGTGGTAGCTTGTCAGAGTCAAGAAGTGCCGGCTTTCGCAGAAGACTGTCCGCTCAAAGCACTGGGCACGATCACTCCACACTCAGCTGATCAAGGAGGCCTTGTTCCCCGATGATTATCAAGTGCATCAGGCTGCCGAAGCATTGTCTTCAGCACAAAGAATTAAGTATGTGGATTTCTGTTGTTCTGATTCATAAACTGTCTTCCGCGAAAAGTGTCACATCTATTAAAGCCTCCTCCGTCACTTGTGCAGTATCTTTGAAGCTGTAAGACACTGGTGGACTAAGCATGCATTTGCTGCGCTGGTGTATTTCTTCCATATTGATTGCACAGTACGCTGAGTGCGCATTCTGTGGTCTGCGGGCTCCATTGCATCGGGCGCACATAACAGCCTAGCTTTATTCATCCAGCCTGATCACGCTCTTCAAGCTCTATGGGTTCAGACCGCGATACTTTTCAATCGCGACTCCCCCTCGTCTAGCAATCATCAGCCATTCTGGTGCCGACTTTAAGAAACACGACACTGCATGACAACTTTATGTCAGTTAAGCCGGTATCTTCCACGAGGTTGATAAAAAGTTGGCCGTAGCTCTCAAGGTACTGAACAGCATTAGCGTAGCCTCTGTGGATAACATAGCGTACAAGGTTTTCAATAGTTTGCTGGAGTTTAGTACACCCCGAAGAACATATAAATGAGCTTTCAAAGGTAGTCTTCAATACCCTGAGGCATAAGAATAATTAACCCTTAGACGTTCCACCTTGTCTGGCGGCAGAATACTTCTTCACCCGCGAAGCCCCTTCAAAAACGAGGTTACATAAGGTCGAGAACTTGTCAATCAGACTGGCGACAACACTCCAAAGAAATATTTCCAGGAGATCCAAGATGATACTGTAGAGTGATGCGCTTTTTGATTTGTGGACGAATCTGCAGTCTATTGTCTCTAAAAGGTAAGATGGCTGAACCATTAAGAATCGACTTAACAACACAGCTACTATGACTAGAACTTGCTCGTGAGACGCATTAGACCTAATCTTACATAAAGAGGTGATATACACACGCTCCACCTCGACCGCGCCCAATTTAATCCTGCTCCACGACAGACCATTGACCGCAGTATGCGTTACTAATGGTGAATTCAGAGGACGTATCCGCCACGGTAACAATACCTTGGTCTGACTGGTCAACGCCTCCCACAGGAGCCGCGCATGTGCTTCTCGAGTCGATGAGACAAGCTGATCCAGACCACGCGAAGAAATCGGCCCCTCCCAAGATCGCGGCTACGCAGCAGTCGTATGCATCTCCCGCACTATATTGCAACCAGCCTGTGGTGCCCTCATCGTCTTCGCCATTTACAATCGCCTGGCCGTTGACGGTGCTCGCGAAGTTGTCCGTCGCACAGGCCGCGTAGCTGCTCGTCGTGCTTGTGTATACCGTAGAGGTACTAGTAGTTACCTGGGTGTCGGTGGGTGTCACGGACGCTGTGATGGTCGACGTAGATGTCACAGATACGGTGGTGTCTGCAACGGGAACAGACATGACGAGGATTGTAGAGGTACTGAAAGCGGTGGACGTTTTGGGGCTGGCTGTTTTCGTCACTGTCTTCGTATGCGTAGTCGTGGCGCAATTCCCGCAAAAGACTCTGCAAGTCACGTCCCCTCCCCACTTACGAGACAGGATGCCTGCGAGGCCGTGTGCCGGGTTGGGGCTTGATCGAACCTCCAGTTCACGCCGCTTATTTGCAGCTGCTCCCGGGAGCGTGCTTTGAATCGGCAAGAATCCGCTCGCTGCTGGGATTGTGCTCGTCAAATCTGTTGTTGTGGTTTCGGTCGAAGTGCTTATGGTTGTGACTGTGTCAAACGTGCTGGAGCTGGTGGTGAGAGTTGTGATGGTGGATGTTGCAGTATCCATGGACGTGGCGCCGGTAGTTGTCGATGTCGCCGTGCGCAAAACTGTCGTAGTAGACGTAGGTATATGGGTCTTGTACAGGGTCTTAGTTACTGTATTTTGCACCGGGTTGTGCTCGTGAGCCAGTGAGTCGTAGGGCGGTGTCCTTTCGATGGCAGTGATGAGGTATAGCAATACGTAAAGGAAGGTCTATGTCCTCTTGCTTCGAGATCTACTGGGTTCGCCGCGGTGAATGTCAAAGAACCTAGCGTAGTAAACAGGGTAAAGCGCTAACAGCGACAGAGGATAAAAGATACATTATAAACAGTAATAGAATAAAAGTTTTGAACTTCAGTGAGAACTCAGTCAGGATCTTGGTATTTATACAACAACATCACCAACACTTACGATTCCCCGATACAGGGCGATTCGAATGCTGGCTCATCGCAACTCTCCATACTCCTGTTCTACAATATTGTGGCGTTAGAACGAGCGGGAATTTTTTGGGGTTCTGGCCAGAGACGGAGCCTCTTTTCTAGCATGGCCACGCTCGTTTCCAAAGCGCGAACGTTGTCCACCATGACGATTCTAGTAAAGCTTCATTCCAGGACGCCTGAACTCGTCCACCCGAATTGCCGAAACCAGAGAGCACAGAGGTCGCGGTTACAAGTTGATGAAGGAAGCGGTAGGTACAAGCAACGTGGACATGCGAATGCGAACGCGTGTCGTTTCTCTGCACCATTTCCTTGTTCAATTGCGGCGCTGATTCGGCGCGAGTCAGGTGAGAATAGACTATTCTGTTTTTCAGCCGCTCCCCTGTGACTAGAGGAGTGGAGTGGAGATGACCCGGTAAGGCTCAGGTACTCGTAGATGATACACGTATTACCAGGACTATAGAAGAGAGAGGTTAGCAGTTGTATAGCTCACGATTCCCATTGGCGCAGATGCTCGGCGCAAGGAGTGATAGGTGTAGGTGCCTGAATTCCTGGAGGGACGGGAGAGGCTTAAAACTTTTGGGGCGCTTATTTAAGTGCAATGGAGGTCGGCCCACCGCCGGGCCAGACTCCGGGAGAGAGTATCTTCAGTACCCGATTTGTACATCCGTACCTTATTTAGTACTAGTTACCTTGTTCTCTCAACGCATTGAGTCCTGCCAAGTTAAAGAGCTCAAGGCTGAACAGGGATTTACTCCATTCTTACCTTCCAGTTTCGAGGACTGGTAGAGCTTATTTCAAGACAAGCCTTGACCTAAAGCCTTGCATTATCCTGGCTTCAACTCTTTACTAGTGATATGGACAGTGACACACGCAGAGAAATGTAACCCTAGACATCTAGTATCCAAGCGGAACCAACGACTTGCCAGTCTAGATCAACCAGGCCGCTAAAGGCACCGGCTTCGCCGTCCGCTTCGGTGCTCTTTGAATCGTAGGCTCGAAGAAGCAGAGGGTGTTTGCAACCCTCGAATGAAGATCACATCGTTGGGCCTCGCGTACTTGGGAACCAGACAAAATTGTCTTTCTGTCGCAGTGTTCGCAACTACATTAACGTCCTCCTCGGCAGCTGGTTTGACTATGAATGAGTTCTGCTCAGGCATATGAAATGGCTCATACCAACTCAGGTGAGCCCAAATATCACATCCACAACATATCCATAGACGACGAGGCGTCCAAGGTCAGATTGATCTTGCTTGACCGTCTTCGAGGATCCACTGGCTGCGCACTTATATCTGAAGTACTGCCAACTCGCATTGATTGGAAATGTTGCTGTAGAGACTCGCCAATCCGGAGCCCAAGACGGAAGATCGGTCGAATTTTCATCGCCATGTGTGCTGAGAATACACAAAACGTCCAGAGTGAGATCTCCATTGATGATTTACTTTGTGAGATACTGATAAACTTCTGAGACCGGGGCGTTATAATCAATCTTCATCGTTTTAGTGTTGGGTTCGTCCTACGAATACGATGTCGAAAAGGAACTTTTACGAGTAACGTAATACTTGCAAGATTTTAATATATTGCTAAAAGATATAATCCAGTACCATTTCCTTACCAAAGGGCAATAGGTCAGTCAGTGTATTGGACCAGTTGGATGGGTTGAGACTATGGCTTATATCTTTCGCTATGGAGTTCTATTGTAATGGTCAACATCAAAGCTATGATGGTTATATATGTGACGGAATGCAAAGCTCACAAAAACACTGGATTAGCAAGTGCAAGTTTGTCTCTCTTAGCTCACATATGTCTACTCTGTTCTGAACTTGTGGAGATCGTAGATGGTGATTAATATATGGAGAGCTGCGATGAGCGTCTGTTGACGTCATAATCCGGGGTAGACAAAGTACAACCTCGATTAAAATCAGGAGCTTCATCTTCTCTCTTTCACCTTTCCACTCTCAATTGCAAAACAATTTTCTGATAGATCAACCTTCAACTGCATCATGTCTCTTCCTTCGCGCTCCGCACTCTTGGGCCGCTCAAGTGTAGTGTCGCTTCCCATCCGTACTTTTTCCACCACATCACGTCGATTCGCCTCAGGAGACTACGGCAGCGGCAAAGGCGACCCAAAGGGCGAGAAACCGCAAGAGCAAGGCCCGAATCCTTCAGCAGACAAAGAACACCCTGGCCCTCCGCCTCCAAAGGCCGGACAGGGCACCGGCGGCGGACCCACGAAGAAGGGCGAGGCGGGCCATCAAGGTAGCGAGGGTCAGAAGAAGAGCTTCAGCACATATTCGAGACCGCTGGAGCAGAGGAGAGGCTTCAAGTCGAGCCCTATGCTCTCGGCAACGGGCTTGAAGAAGCCGAAAGGCGATACCGAGAATGCGCAGCCGAAGATATTGGGGGACAACCCGCCGGCTGAGGGTGAGCAGTCAGAGGAAGTGAAGCAGCACAATAAAGAAGTGGACGAGAGGGCGGAGAGGCCGACCGAGAGGGTAGACGAGGCGGACGTGGAGAAGGATAAGGTGCATAAAAAGTTTTGGGCCGGTGAGTAGTCCATATTGTGAATGCAGGCGTCAGGAAGCTAACATTCTTTATGTAGGCCAAGGAGGTAGAGACAAGGATCCATGAGAGAGAAGCAGTACAGCCCAGAATGACTGTAAGGAGCGAGCAGCACAGTTTACGGCTACCTGTACATTATCTATTCTATCGAAGCTGAGCGCCGGCACCTCTAGACCAAGACTATATCTATAGTCTCCGAACATTGCAAGCATACATTATTACTCCTGTGTTGAAGATCGCCTCAGCTTCGTACCCTGCCCATCTTCTTCCACTCCATCAATAAACGTTCCATCGTCCCCGTTGAGCTTCACGGCGTCGCTCTGTGTGAGAGCTCTGTACTTCTCCTCCGCGATTCTCCCCACCTTGCTCGGCCCCACCTTGCGGTTATCCAGGCCATAGAACTCTTGGAAGTTCATAATCAGCGGCGACCACTTGTCCGGGTCGATCCTGTTCGCGTGTCCCTTCATTCTGAGCTCGTTTCTCACGTGGACTCGCAAGACCCTGAGCTCGACTGCAATAACGAGTCCAGCCCGATCCGGCACGTCGCTCATTGTGTCGTGGATCACGGTCAACTCGCACTCCATCTGCACAGGACATTCCCGAACCCTCGCTGGCTTTATGTAGGTAGAATTTTGAGGCGTGAGTCCCGAGGCCGCCCACTTGTCCTTGACGTAGACGTATCCTCTGTCCACCTTGCTCGCAGAAGGGACTTCAGTCCCGGTCGTGCCAGAGAGGCCATTGACAGCTTCAACCATGGCTGGCGTCGCATCAGGCAAGTTTATCACCATTTGCTTTTCGCGGCGGAGGTTGCTGGGTGTCTTTGATTCCCCGTCAAAGCCGACCATGGCCGAATGGCCCAAGAACCAGACTGAAGACCCTGGTGCAAGGTTGGTGCTGCCATCTTCGTTGAGGGTGCTGTAGATTGCGACGGGGGTTCCCCAGTAGAGAATAGCAGGATTGATGGGAGAATGAGTGGGAGAGAAGGTTTGGTCTGGAGTATCATAGCCCGGAAATTTCATGGAGGCACTTGGTCCGTGATCCATTGCGAAGGTTGGTATGTGTTTGTGTTTAGAAAACTTGGGAGAGATGATGAGGTTGGACTGCTGCTGTGAGAGAACAGATTGGACTTTGAGTGTGAGATTGCTGCTGATTGTTCTTTACAACTGTGAAGAAACACTGGTACATTTATACGGTAGAGATATGTGGTTCGACTCATTCGAATGTCTAAAGTGTGTCCTAACCGCGGTACCTTACTAACTAGCTCGCCGACATTGGGAGCAGCATAGCTTGCGATATTGCTTGCAGATGCATTGAATCTAGCCTAGAAATGCTCTTGAAATGTCGGAGATGTCAAGGTCGGCAGGATAAGTCATCCATTGGAAAACGCCCGTGTGGAGAATGCAGGGCGTGATACAGATTATCGGTCCCGCTGATTGGTCACTTTGAAAGCAGTCGAATACCTTCCACGTTTCGTCCGTCAGGGGCATAGCGACAGATCTGCTGAACGGTATTCAGCAAATGCATTCAACAGAGCCTCGTGTTTCCAAATAACCGGAGATACAAATCTAAGGATTGGTTCTCCGCTCGTGTCTCGTCTACCACGCTGTCGGCCTTGGCATTGAAGGAAAGTTTAGATTATTACACAGATCTTTGTCATCCGAGAGGCACGACTCATGGCTCCAGCTGATGAAGTTGAACGGAGGAAGTTTCCAAATATCTAGCAGATTCGGCAATTGAGCGCAATACGCAGAGCGGAGCGCAGAGCGCAGAGACGAGAGAAAGGAGAGTAGGAAACATGTTGATCGGTATGACGGGAAAGCAAAGATGGATAGAGCATCTCTCACATATGTAGTGGTAGATTCTCAAAGTGCCTCCAACCGCGATCTTATTGAATTTTCAAATGAAGCGTGGAGAGTTGGGCGACTCTTCAATCACTTTGGGTGCCACTTCCAGGACCCTTCGCGCGAGCATTGCTGGAGGCTCAGGCGCACGACTCGTTCGTTCCCGACGTCTACGGTCTTGGTGCTAATTTGCTGGAACAGAAACAGCTCCAAAGACGCGGTTTCTCGTCGACTTAACACCGTCTGAGAGTCAACATGGGACATCAGCGATGAAAAGCAGTGTGTCCCTCGCCATTGTGCCAAGACAGCGACCAAAAACGCGTGCCTTGCACATGAATCATGATGTCACTTCTCACGCGTTGATCGTGACGGGAAGAGCTGTTGCCTGGACTTTGCAGGCGCAAGCGACCATTGGTCCGTGGGCAGGGGAAAGAGGAATTCGCGATGTGCAAGATTGCCATGTGCTCCAAGATCGACGATTGGGTGATCAAGATGGCTGGTGGCTGGTGCATGATGGCGTGTGGTGACGCGAAAAAGTGTGTGAGGGCAAAGTGACGTAACGTCAAAGCTTCCGGCCGGGAAGCTTTCTCAAACGCCTCTGGGGAAAACAACTGGCACCACTCAAACAACTTCTGCCTAACAACACCTTTCCACTTCGAATCTCCAATAAAACCTCTGTTGACCTTCCAACTCTCTGATTCCACTTCACATCTCTTCATTGCATACCCTGTGACACCAAAATGAAGTTCTCGACCATCTCCACCCTTGTGGTGGCCCTGGCAGCCGAGAACGTGGTTGCGAGCAACTGGCTGGGCACCAAAGGAGGTGAGTACTACAGCGACCGAGCTTCAACGCGAAAATTACGTTGCTCGAAGCAAGTGTCCAAACCCCTAGATCTTACGTTAACATAGAAGCAGCGTACAACAAGTGGCATGAGACTGAGCTGGAGCGTTGGCTCTCAGATCACAACGTCCCCTATCCCGCCGCAGCAGACAGGAAGGATCTCATCGACGCCGTAAAGAATAACTGGGATGCCTACGTCGTCTCCCCATACGCGAGCTGGCAGACACCTGACCTGCAGTCGTACCTCACCCAGAAGGGTCAGGAGATCAAGAAGGGAACTGAGCAAAACAAGGACAGCTTGGTCAGCCAAGTCCAGGGAGTCTGGACTGATACTTCGGATTCTGTCACCCATGCCTACTCCAACACTCACGAATGGATCCTCGACAGGTACGTGTTAGTTATAAAATCATACTGGAACATGATACTCACTGATATTCAGCTGGACCGACTCCCAATTGAAGGCCTTCCTCGACAAGCATGGCATCCCCAACCCTCAGCCTCGCAACCGCGACACACTCCTCAAGACCGCTCGTGAGAACTACCAAGCAGTTGCGAACAAGCTCAACCAGCAGGACGTCTACTACCCTGGTAATTGGCTGTATGAGACCTGGTCCGAGTCGGATCTCAAGGCTTGGCTCGACGAGCGTGGCTTCCCTGCACCGCAGCCCACGAATCGCGATAGCCTGGTTGCCTCTGTTCGCCGCAACTCCCGTATCGCTTCCGAACGCGCCCAGGCTCAATACTCCTCGCTTTCTGCCTCTGCCGCCGCTGCTACCAACTATCTCACTGATCAAGTCTTGGAAGGATGGAGCGACAGCAAGATCAAGGAGTGGTGCGACTCAAAGGGCATCAAGGTGCCCCAGGGCTCCAAGCGCAACGAGCTCATCGCTCTGGCTCGCAAGCACCGCGAGAGGCTCGCCCAGTCTGGTTCTGATGCTGCTTCCTCTGCATCTTCGTATTATGGCGCAGCTACTTCCTCTGCGGGCAACGAGTATGCCAAGGCTACCGAAGACGCGCAGCTCCAGGGCCAGCAGATGTATGGTGCGTTTGGCTACTACACCGACCTTGTCAAGCAGAAGCTTGGTATTCAGACGAGTGCTGGTTCCAACTTCAACACTCTAAGCGGCGCAGCTAGCAAGAGTGCAGCCAGCGCCTCAAGCCAGGCTTCTGTGCAAGCATCGAAGGCATCCAAGAGCGCTAGCTCCGCTGCGGCTTCTGCCAGCAAGAAAGCTAAGCAGGAGTTGTAAACGCCACGACTGAGGAGAGAGTAGCGAGAAGGTGGTGAAGTAGGATTGACGATACCTCAGGAGGATGAAAATGAAGGTGGAGGAGGGTACGATAAGAGGTTGGACGAATGACTCGATTAGGAGGGAACTTCAATTACAGCGCCGGGTGACTGGCCGTCTACGATGAATGATCGCATGAAGACTACTCATCCGTTTCGGGACCTGGAGTGATTCTGCTTTTTGGCTTTGGGCTTGCGACTCATGATAAACGAAGCTTCAGATAGGTTCAGGTTGCCAATTGATCTTTGTTATGACCATAAACTACTGCATTTTGTCCTCCCTGCGACTAAGCTTGCCGAAATCGGAGCACACATAGCTTCGCTGGTGCGATATCGGCTTGTTCGGCAATTGGCTGGCGCCAACGTCATCCGAGCATCAAGCTGCATCTGAGCCCTGCAGATGAAATCTCGCCGTGAAAATCAAGAGCTCGCTCATCCAAGCTCCTCGTGAGCCATCCTCGACCGAGACATCTCAATTGCAACAATGGCCACCAGAACCCTCCTCAAGCCTCCCCTCCGCCCCCTCTCCTCCCTCTCCGTCCATTCCTCCTCCCCATTCCTCCCATCACTACGACAACAACAGATCCGCTGCATCTCCGCCTACGGCTACGAGCAAGCCAAAGCGCTCACCTTCCGCGAGTACGGCGACCCGCGCGACATCTTGTCTCTCCACACGCACTCCATCTCGCCCGCGCACGGCAACCTGCTCACCCTCCGTTTCCTCGCCTCACCCATCAACCCCGCCGACATCAACCAGCTGCAGGGCGTGTACCCCAGCAAGCCGACGTTCACCACCTCCCTGGGCACAGCAGAGCCCATCGCCGTCGGCGGGAATGAAGGCGTCGCGGAGGTGATTGGGCTGGGCGATGCGGCGGCGAAGGAGGGCTGGAAGAAGGGCGACTGGGCCATCATGAAGGCGCCCGGCTTCGGGACGTGGAGGACGCACGCGCAGACGACGGCGGACAAGCTGACGAGGCTGGAGCGGGAGTGGCTGGGCGATAAGGGCGAGATCACGCCCATCCAGGCGGGCACCGTGAGCGTGAACCCGTGCACGGCGTATCGCATGCTGCGGGATTTCGTCGACGTGCAAGAGGGGGAGTGGTTCGTGCAGAACGGCGCGAACTCGGGCGTGGGCCGGGCGGCGGTGCAGCTGGCACGCATCTGGGGGATGAAGAGCATCAACGTCGTGCGCGCGCGCGAGAGCGCCGAGGAGACGGAGAAGCTGAAGGCGGAGCTGAGGGGCCTGGGCGCGGACGTCGTGGTCACGGAGGACGAGGCGCAGGCCAAGAGCTTCGGCGCGCAGGTCAAGGAGATGACGAACGGCGGGCGCGAGAAGGTGCGCCTCGCGCTGAACTGCGTGGGCGGCAAGAGCGCGACGGCGCTGGCGCGCGTCTTGTCGCCCGGCGGCGCGCACGTCACGTACGGCGCCATGGCGAAGCAGCCGGTGCAGCTGCCGTTCGCGCTGATCGTGTTCAAGAACATCTCCTTCCATGGCTTCTGGGTGAGCAACTGGAGCGAGCGGCACCCGAAGGAGAAGGCGGAGACGGTGGCGGAGGTGTTGAAGTGGACGAGGGAGGGCAAGTTCAAGGACATTCCCGTTGATGAGCTGAAGTGGACGTGGGATACGACGCAGGAGGAGCTGGTGAAGGCGGTGGAGGGGACGTTGGGTGGCTTCAGGAAAGGGAAAGGCGTTTTCGTGTTTGAGGGGACATAGTTGATATCCGTGCATAAGATGGTGTAAGAACATGTGCAATGTGAGCGTGCTCGAAGGCATTTAGCTGTACATATAATATAGCAAGCGGATCAGAGAGAAAAGAGCTCCACGAAGAGCTCGTTGATTTGTTCAGAACTGTATGAGAGGGCCACAAATTATCCACTAGAAAGTAAAAGACGAGGTATAGACAGTCGCAGGCAGTCCGTCTGCCGATTTTCGCCCTTCCCGTGGGACGCCCGAATAGCGAACGAAGGCAAAAAAGAGGTGAAATACGTCGCCAGCGTAGCAGTACACCCAGTATCCGGCGGCGCCTATGATCAAGAAAAGCAGAATGCAGCTCCTTTGGTATTTCCATCACCCCTGCCTCCCAATAGCTTTTGCAAAGCATAAACAAAAGAAGTGCAAAACCCAATTGGAAAAAAAAAGCTACCGCCATGCTGGTCAGTAGATGTCCACATCATGCATTTCATCAATCCATGCAATCCAATTTCTTTGTGCTTTTTAGACTTCAGAGTGAAACCGCGAGTCTGCGAACGGTGCTTATTGTATACTTTTGAAGAGATCTTCACCACCAAGCTCCGTGTCCATCTTGACTTCCGGTATCGTTGGCGGCGGTTCGCGATTCTCCTTCTGGCTCTCAGTCTCCGCGAGAGTTCCCTCGCCCGTTCCTGGTCGACTGTTGCCCACCATCCCGTTCTCATCCACGCGCCCAATCATGAACAGCGCACTTTTCCTCCTATTGCTGCTGCCGAACCACGCGCTGCTGCGCTTCTTCCGCAGGTTCGGACTCTTGCTCCCCGTTGCGTTGCTACTTGCAGTCGTGAATGGCGAGTCTGGGCGAAGCGAAGGCGACGTTACCGATGATGCGGGGCGGTAGGGTTGGCTGAATGAGTCCATGCTGTTCAGACGGCCTAGCGAGGGTCCCATGGCGGCGCCGCCGGAGAAGCAGTCTGCAGACGCGGACGTGGACGTGGACGAAGAGTTGGAGTTGCTGTAGAGGCTGCGGAAGGAGAAGAGGCGCTTCATGCCTGAGCTTTTCTTGCTCGTCGATTCTCTGCGATTGGGTGGTGCGTTGCCGCCGTGGATGGTGGTATGGATCGTGGGGAAATTTGCGCCTTTGCTCTGGCCACCCGACGGAGTCCTGTTCCTTCCATTGGAGTCGATGCCTAATACTCTGTTTGCTTTAAGCTCGGTCGATGTTGGTGTTGAAGGGAAGGCGCCGGGCATGACTGGTGTTGTGGGGTGAGATGAGAGAGGGCCACCGCCAGGGGTTGGAGAACGGCCGAGTTCATTCAGATCGGCTTCGTTGTCCGGTGGTGTCGCGGGTGGAGATGGGATGTCCGTGCCCGCTGTGAGAGAGAAGTCGAGAGAGGGGAGTTCGAGCGGGGAGAAAGAATTGGACTTGGGGGGCTTTCCCAATTTGAAGTCGGTGTTTGTTGTCGGTTGGGACGACATGTTTGCGGCGCGATAAGATTGGAAAAGTAGCGTGAGTCGAGGAAGTTGTTGAGAAGTGAAGGATGTCGGTCGTCGTTGACCGTAGGATGTTATGGAAAGAGCGTGAAAGAGCGGCGAGAAGCGAGTTGAAGAAAGTGTTTTGTTTGTTATTCCGTAAGAGGAATCATCCGAGGTGGGGAGAGGAAGAGCAATCAGTGAAGATGCTCAGTAGAAGTTGTGATAGAAGCAGCTCGAAGCCACTCCCGACTGACGCAATTCGGCACACAGGCGAAGTCAAAAGTGCGGATCGCGAGGCGTTTCACCAGGAAGGAAGTCGAAGATAATTTTGACAGCGCGCTCAGCGGCTTGCTCTGGACGTTTGGACGCTGGACACGGCAGCGGAAGAGCGCAATTGACGGTAGTGCAAGGCTTGCACAAGTGGCACACGACTTCCCGCAGTGATCGGGTGAAGTTGTAGAAAAGAAGGGGGGGAAGTGAGGGAAACTCTCCGCTGGCCTTGTGGGTGACTATCAAGGCACTCCCCTGCGACAAGGAACACGCCGGGCAGAAGTAGGACGGACCAGCCTCGCGCCCGGATTCTAAAGGGCCCTGCTGGCTTGCTTTTTTGCTGAAACGGCGCGCTCGTGCTTGAATCGCTTGATTCATGTCCTTCACAGCAGGGATGACGCGTCTGACGAGCGGCCCCGGCGCCCAGCAGCACCCACTCTTCGTGCCCGAACGCTCGGAAGCTCAGGTACCTTGCGGGAGGGCTAGCCCCCGACCAGCTAGCCGCTCTCTTAGTGCGGGACGACGCGCTCACTGCCGGCCAGGCTTGCAATCCACTTACTCCGCACGTCAGGGGAAGCGCGATTGATTTACGGTGGGATTAGAAATGGTTGGACGGGAGCAGAGTGGAAAGTGGCGTATCATTATCAAGCAGAACGGAAGCGCGTTGAGAGCATCCGGTCTGAAGCAAAGGAGTGCAGGTATTTTGTGGCTATCGCGAGAAGCGATCACGCCAGGGACCTGCCTATCCGAGCTACCTGTGCGTTTTCTATCCCACGCGTCTGTGGAACGCGTGGGCAGCTCGAGAAGCGTCGGAGTCCCTTAAGCACCGGCACCACCACACTAGAAAACCTAGATATATCCGCCCCTGCCTCCAATCGAGCCGGAGCTTCCGAATCGTTTGGTCCACTGCAGGTACACTGCATGAGTCCCATCAAACGCGATGGTGCCACACAAACGCAAGTCTCTAACCGATGTCCCGAGCGAGGATCCAATTCGTCATTCCCTACGGAGTAAAGATGCAATATAAACATTTTCTACCATAACCGTTCCCAAGCAAACCTAACCTACGAAAAGCCCATACTCTTCCCTCTTCCAGACAACATGTCGACCAACGGCTTGAACTCCATCCAGAACTCGTCCTTCGGTCGCCGATTCTTCCAATCCGTCTCCTCCTCCTCGATCTTCTTCATCGGGCTGAATTTCACCTGGCTGCCCCGGATGCCGATGATGGCCGCGCTCATCTCGTCTTTGGAGATCTCGTCTCTGCTCTTTCCTGCAAACTGCTCCAGGTGCTGAAGGGATTTGACGCCGAAGCGAGTCGCTCTTACACGGTCCATGGGAGATGGCGTGGTGCCCTGCTGCCAGTGGCCAGGAATACCGATGCGCGACTCAAAGCGGCCTTTGGCTTCTTGACGGATCATGTCCGAGATGACCTCCGTTGTATACGTCTGGCTCGCCTTCTCATTGCGGAGGATGATCTTGCCGGCGCGAGACTGTCCACGGTCTTTGGCGAAAGTTTCGCGAAGATGTTCGATGTCGCGGTCGAGCATCTTGATGTTGATGCCCTCCTCAGGCGTGTAAACCGCGAGTGCACCGATGGACAGTCCTGCAATGGTGGCAATGTAGCCAGACGCGCCACCCTGCGTTTCAATGACGAAGACACGGCGACGTGAGGCAGAGGCAGACTGGCGGCATGCATCGCAGTACTGGATCAGCGCGTTCAAGCAAGTATCGCTTCCGAGCGAGTATTCGGTGCCGGGGACGTTATTGGAGACAGTGGCGGGAAGGACAACCATGGGGATTCTAAATGCCGGATATCTGTCGCGTGCCAGCCTGAGTTCGCTAACAGCCGTGAAAGCCTCGAAGCCGCCGACAACGAAGAGCGCGTCAAGTTCGTATTTCTCGAAGCAATACGCCGTCATGCCAATATCTTCAGATGGAAGACCACGGTTGCAGCCGATTTCAGACCCACCACGCGTAGACCAATCTTCGGCGTCGAGCCAGCCAATGTCCCTGACAGAGCCGAGAGGCTTGTCATCATGATGGCGGCAAAGACCTGGGAAGCCGTTATAGAGAGCTACAGGCGTGTGGCCACGAGCGAGGCAGTAGGCGACGGCGGCGCGAGTTGCAGCATTCATACCGCCGGCTGGAGCACCGACGTGGATGATGCCTATGCGCATCCGCTACAGAAAGATTAGCAATAAAGTGAAGCTGTTTGATGTGGACTGAAACGGACCTTTTCTACAGGTAGCAGCAAGTCTGGCTGCTCCGATGCGGTAGTGATGTTGAAGCAATAATAGTACTCGGCGAATTCAGCATCTCTGAGCTTCATCGCGCGGGCAAAGTCTTTTGCCTCGATCGCTTCGGCTACTTCATGAGTGAGTCTAACAGCTTCAAGTAGTGGTTTCCGGACGATCTTGTTCTCGACGATCGATATCACAGGGCTAGCGGTATCCGGTGTGGCCTCCAATACAGCCTTGACTGCTTCGGCGCCTTGAAGAGTCGAAAGCATGCGATCGTACGCGACTGCGGCGCCGCCACGTTGGACGTGACCAAGCGTGGTCACTCGGGTGTCTAGACCGTACTCGGAGAGGAGGTCCTTGACTTCGTTCGATGTGATCTTCTTGAGGTTTATATCGTGGGCGCCTTCGGCGACTATCACGATAGTCTTTCTCTTTCCAAGCTTGCGATGCTACCCGACAAGTGAGCAAATGTGTGTCTTATTGGAGCTAGGAGTGCTGCGCACCTTGCCAATGATCTTGCACATCTCCTCCTTCCAGTTCTCCGTCGGTGGGTTCTCAGGGATCATGATGAAGTCGGCGCCGGTGCTCACACCTGCCATCAATGCCAGCCAGCCACAATGCCTTCCCATCACCTCGATCACAAACGCACGTTGATGGCTCCTTGCTGTCGCGTCGATGCTGTCCACGCTTTCACATATCCTCGTCAGCGAGCTATAGCATCCAATCGTGGCGTCCGTCGAACTCATGTCGTTGTCGATACTCCCAACCAGTCCAACAATATTCAGGTGCTTGAAAGGCTCGATCTGCTCCGGAGTGACTTGGCCGTTAGCGACAAGCTCCTTGAGCAAAGCCGGCCACTCCTTTCTAAAGGTATCCGCACCCGTCAGACTTCCGTCTCCTCCGCAGATAATCAGCGCGTCGATGCCCTTGTCGATCATATTCCTTGCTGCCTTCAACCTGCCCTCTCTCTTTCTGAAGTCGGCGCATCGTGCAGTGCCAATGAGTGTGCCGCCCTCAGCGAGGTATCCACGCACGTCGTCCCACTCGACTTGCTTGATCATGTCGCCGCCATCTACCAGGCCCTGGTATCCTTCGTAGATGCAGTATGCCTCGCAGCCTGAGGCAATGGTCATGCGAACGACCGCACGGACGGCGCCATTCATTCCAGGCGCGTCGCCGCCAGAGGTCATGACGCCGATTCGGCGCTTCTTCCCCGGGAGGGGAGGAGGAGCGCCATTCACACCGTCTGTCGCCATCGTGGAAAGGTGTTATAGGCTTTGTCGAGATATGTGGTGGAGTGAGGTATCGTGTCTCGGAGGTGATGCGGGGAGTTTGCGGTGAAGGATGCAAAAGTTATGTTGAGAAGGAGGAAGCGCTGTCCAGTCTATATACCATAAGTTAGATGATACTCTCATGATATGGACCAAGCCTCAACTTAAGTCATACCTTTTATTGCGCCTGCCTAGAAGGCGTGGAAGCAGTTGCGATCTGTAGCTCCGACCCCTGCTACTTTTCGGCCGTCGAAATGGCTGCTGTCTGAAAGGAAGTTGAAGGAGCGAGGCAAACAGAAATGAAATTCGAGGCTGCGATTGATGAAGAGGAGTAGCTAGCGAGCCATTGGCATGCGTGAGGGATTTGCGTTGAGGGCGGGAGGAGTTGTTTGGATCAGCTGCAGGTGTAGCCCGTCTTGAGCTCCAGTCCGGAGCAGCAGAAAGCTTCGAAGAAATTATGGCGATAAGAAGCTCGGACCACCCTGACCTTTCTTTTGTCGACGTCACTCCTGACCAGCGAAACTTTTCATCCGCATGCAGTCGTTGCAGAAATTGTTCTGGCCTTCGAAATTTTTCCTTTGACGTGCGCCGCAGAGTTTGCTGTCGTCCTCTGGACATTCAAGAGCAGGATTGAGATGGAGTGAGAGGACCTATAAAGGGTACTTTCACCCTCAGAGCACTTGGACGTCCGCCGGAAGCCGAAAATGAAAAGGCAATTAATTCACCGTCTCATGTGGGGCTGAGCGAATCGCGCTCGTCTGAATACAACAGGACTTCAGAAGTCTTCAATTCCAATGTCTAGTTCGGAATCTCCATTGAACTGTCAAATCCCGCCGGCTTCGATGCGTTCTGATACCGATAAAATCCTCTCGAAACTCCTGTCCTGGTGGCTTTGGGATAGCAGAGTATCATCGGCACCGAAACATTCGACCGGCAACTTACCTGGGGCTTGAGACTGTGTGCTTTGTCACGGAATGCTGTCAGCAGTGAGCGTGCCTCTAGTGAGAGACTTGCACATCCCTGGCAGCTCTGTCCACAGCGTTCTCCGTTGATAGGCCATTACTTTCCATTACCATAGGCGCTGGTCTCTGGACAGATATGACTGAATACCATCCTCACATCTCTTGTCTGATCCCGTACCATCAATGTCTTCCCTGTTCAGCTTGTACATCTCCTTCAGTAATCTTGTATTCAAATGCAAAGATGGCATCTATCGGAATGCCCACCACCGAGTATATCAGTATACTCCTCTATGATGAGAGATCAAGTGTCGTTTTGACATGTTTGTTTCAGGCTGAGGAGACACATCATACACTCTAATAATTAGCGCCACACTTTACTGAGCAGAATCTTCACCAACGCACCAAGAAGTACATCAAGCCTCTTCCGATCCCACTCCAGCAATAAGATCAAGTGCGTAAAGTCGGAGAATGCTGACAGTTCAGAAAAACTCCCCAAGAGACGATGGTGATGATCAGCGGGGCAGATAAGATGGTGATGATCGCCAGGGTAGAATGGTTACGTGCGATGCGGTCAGTGGTTGCGACTTGCTGATTCAGTATACGACTCGCCGGGCCATGGTGGTTGTAGGTTGGATGGTATATGTCGCGAGTCGGCACAAGAGCACGCATGTTTGACGGCTGGAGCTGCTCATCATATATATAGTAGCTTTTCGCCACAGTTTCTTCCTTAAAGCCGTCAACTGGATCATCGGCCAAAGAGAAGCCTGCTGTATGAAGGAGCCAGTCTGCGGCGAGCGAATGATATCTGGAATGGCGTCCCTCTTCCGTGATATGGCGAAGCAATCTTCTGAGGCAGGATGTGTAAGCTACTCCCTGAGAACGTCATATGCCATTTCATCGGCGTGAGGAAGCTTCTTGCAAGTGGCGGGGGCAACTTCGATACCGCGGCTCCGCAGAATGTTCGCTCACTTGAAACTAGCTCCTTCGCACTGGCGAATCATTACGATTCACACCAGCGGCGACGATACGACCACGCAGATACGGAGGGACAATGCCTCACAGTCAGACAGGGCGATTAATTTGCTCTATAATCTATACTTGCTAGAAGATATGCTTTGCTGGTTTGCTCGGGGATTCGTCACGCGCCTGGAGTCAGACAAACGGATGGTATCGGTGGAAGGATATTTAAATAGCAGGATTCGAGAAAAGGTACTTGGACCATTACCGAGATTGAAGTCCATATCGCGGCACTATCCGGCACCATCAGATATGTACACACATGAGCGGTTGTGGTAGGTGAGGTGTGCAAATTTTTCACGTATTGTTCTTACACCTCTATTTCCATACCTCAGCCATTCAATGACTCATCGACGAGCACGTGTCAGTGTTGATGGCGCAATTTGCAATTTGTGAATGCATTCTCTGAAGCATTGACCATGAATAAACTTTTCGTACCTTCACCAGGCTGCCGCTACACATCAAAACAATGCCAAGACCCCCTATTTTCCAGCTCTATATATACAACTTCTACGACCAGCTTCTTCCTCTTCTTCTTTCTCCACACAACAAACAACCACATCGTAAGTTTACACAATGTTCGCTCGGGAAGCCTTTGGGCTTCTCATCAGCAATATGAAATGGATATTACTGCAAAGACAGCGCCCAGCAAACACCTGGGCTTTCACTACCGATCCCCGGTTGATTCCTCCAAGAAAACCAAAACATGGAATTCCGACCTCACCATGAGGAAGCTCAGACTGGACGGCCTCGCCGTCAACACTTGATCTGGGTCTATGGCCTCGACAACCCCATGCAGAGACTGCAAGGAAGGGAGCACCTTGAACAAGGCCGTTATATCTACGACGAAAACCTACAGCCGCTTGAACTCTTCAATTGGGAATCAAACATGAGGGCTCTAGTTCCGGCTAGAGACCCGTACCATCCGCGGTATCAGAACGACCATGACCCTAACACCGCCAGCCCGCTGGTCAACTGGCAAGTCGCAGCCGTCGACAGGACGGCGCGCAATGTCCGAGCTGCCGAGGCCAACAGGGGTCGCGGTCGCGGTGGTCGTGGCCGACGATTCCGTCAACGAGCAACTGGAGCTGGCACCGCGGGCTATGGCCAGGGCCCGGTTGATTGGTACGGCATCATGAGGATGCTGACCAACCAGCCGGCCCTCCCTGTGGATGGGCGTGGCCTCAGTAAGTTGTTCCACTCACCATTGACATGCAATGATACTTATCTTCATAGCGATCCCGGCACGAGCACCAGTAGCGCCCATCATCCCTGCCGAGCAGGACCTCGCGGTTGATCCGCAGTACCGTTTCGCGCTGCCACCCCCCCACCCGCACCAGCTCGCCCCCGATTACGGTCACCAGCCGTGGTACGGCCCTGCGTACATCGGCCCCACCAACCTGGTGCTCCCGATCGTCGGGCACGACGCTGCCGGCCGTCTCGTTGCGCACGGCATCGCCACCCCGGTGGACATGACGCCGATGCAGGCTCACCAAGCCATGGAGATGCACGACATCTTCACCGAGATGGCCGCCAACCAAACGGCGTACGACGAGAACCTGGCGCACATCCACGCGCAGCTCCAGCGGTCGACGTACCGCATCTCCCGCTCAACCCCGGAGCACGAGCCGACAGACTTCCTCCAGCCCTGGACAGGCTACCATCGACGTCCTGCGCCCGCGAGCGCACCGGTCCCGCATGTCCCGTTCCGCCCACCGCCCAGGGAGGAGACACCCACGCCGGAGGCCCAGGCCCGGGCACGCCGACTTGCCCGCCTCAGGGAACCGTACGAGGATGAGGATGAGTTGTGGGGATGAGGAGGAGTTGTGGTGAGGTGGATAGGTGTGGTGAGGGTGGACATGGAGGAGCATGGGTGCAAAAAGCGCCTGCCAAATACAGTGGCAGCAATTGGTTTTTGTTTTTTGTTTTTGTTTTTGGTTGTGGTTTTTGGTTTTGGGTTTGGTTTTGGGTTTTGGGGTTTTTGGTTTTTGGGTTTGGGTTTTTTTGGGTTTGGGTTTTTTGGTTTTGCCTTGTTTTGTCTTTTCTGCATCGCCTCGCAAGGCGATTAAAAGTTTATAGATTTTTTTGGTACCAGAGAGGTACAAAATTTGCACAAGTTACAAGCCCATTCATTCTTTGAGTCTTTGTCTGCCATGTGATGTCCAGCTCCCAGTGAATTCAGTGCACATCTCTGCCGGAAGAGACATATGTCTTGGACACTCTGTTGGGACAGTTGACATAAGCTGTGTGACATATTTGTTTGCTGCCACTTTCAAGACACTGCACAGTTGTTGTGTATAGCCTCGAGTAGCAACCAAATGTACAAGTTTTCCATCAGTGTTGCGATTGTAAAATACATTCCAGAGACCGCAGAACTGAACTTTTAGCGATGCTCTCGAATGCCTTGAAGAGCGAGAGCGGCGTAACTCTTAGCGTTACAGACTTAACGGACGTCAAGGTACTCCATATTACCCTTCGACATCGTATCTTCAACGTCCTGCCGATTCCGCTCCGACTACCGGGCCGAGAAGAAAGCTAGAGACCGACCAGACGAATTGACCGCCAGGCCTGTCTCGGGGAAGGCGCGCAACTGTTGTGTATACACTCCGAAGAAACTCGAATGAAAGCTCAACCCCTTCGCACAGAGCGGAAGCTCAGCAAGTGCACTTAGTCAAAAGGAAGCTAAATCTATTTGAGCAAACTACAAGTCAAGCTCCCGTAAATAGTCGAATGGAAGCTCAACTACCACGAGCAGAGTAGAAGCCAAACGAGTGTCCTCGGCCAATATAAAGCTGAATCTGTTTGGGCAAAATAGAAGTTGAGCGCACGCACATGATTGAATGGAAGCTCAACATATATTCGCAGAGCGGAAGCTAAAGGAGTGTCCTTAATCAAAACAAAGCTCAATCTGTTTGGGCATAATGGCAGTTAAGCGCCCGCAAATACTTGAATAGAAGCTCGACCTCTATGCGTAGAGCGGAAGTAAAGGAAGTATACTTAGTTAAAACAGAGCTTAATCTCTTTGGGCAACTTGTGAATTAAGCGCCTGTATATCGCCGAATGGAATCTCAACTCCCACGCGTAGAGTAAAAGTTACGGGAGTGTACTTTGTCAAAATAAAGCTAGATTAAGCTGAGTAAGTTACAAGTTAAGTTCCCGCAAATAATTGAATAGTAGCCCAACCTCTACGTGCAAGTTGGGGCTTAGCGAATGCTATATAATAGAAAGAAACCTTATAATATAGTCTCGCTTGCCTTCAGGTGCGAGAAGCGTTCGCCCTTTTGCGTTTCGGCTTGCGAGGTGGTCAAATGCGCCGAGGGTAGCAATTGAATTTGCTGAAACTTTCAGAGCATAGAGCAGCTAAGTCATAAATACTCTAAATATAATAGAACTGAACTTTCACAGATGCTCTCACTTGAATCAAGGAGCGAGAAGTATTTTCCCTTGAGCGTTAAAGCCTGCTCGTCGGCCAGATGCGCTAAAGATGACACATAAAGTTGCCCAAACTTATAGGGATGGGTTAGCTAATTCATAAATACTCCAAAGAACGCGGAATTGACCTTTTCGAGATGCTCTCAATTCTCTTGAGAGCAAGAAGTATTCGGCCTTAGACGTTGTAGCGCACCCAGTAGTCTGGTACGCTAAGGGTACTAAAGGGGGCAAGCTAGAGCCTTCTAGGCATAGAACGACGAAGTCATAGACACTCCAAAGGACGTAGAACTAAACTTTCAGGAGTGCTGTCAATTCTCTTAAAGAGTAAAAGGTATTCCGCATAAGACGTTACAGCGTACCCAGTAGCCAAAGTATATACACTCTAACGAACATTAAATTAGACTTTCGGATGCCATCTTGCTTACTTTTTTATCACCCCAGAACTGCGTCATCGACTATTCACGTTTTAAAATACCCCCTTTCTTCATCCTCGCTCTCAAATTTCATCAATCAAATGAAACGCTCAGCTCCTTCAACTAAGGCCTTGCCAAAGGCGAAGAAACTTCGACCTGAGGTGCCAGAGTACCATCTTGCGCCGTCGTTGAAAGATGAGGACGGCAACATCATTTGGCCTGCTCCAAAGTCACAGATCGACAATGCAAGAAGATTCATACAAGAATGGTATGCAAATGACTACAGTCAAGCTATCCGTCTGGTTCAGGCCTTCTGAGAGTGAAGCACCATTGCTGACATTGCTTCAGTGCTAAATCGAACAAACCCACTCTGATTGTTCCAGACAAAGACGCCGACGGCCTCACATCTGGTGCAATCCTTAGGACCACACTACGCCTTCTCGGCCTTCCAGAGGAGCTAATCGAAATCCATCTCCTGTCGAAGGGAACGACTGTCCACGATGAATCAGAACGCACTGCAATGGCCGCTCACTCACCGGCGTATATCTTCATTCTGGACCACGGATCCCGGCAATCGCCTCCAGCCATAGATCCGCCCCACAAGTGCCTCGTTATCGATCATCACCACATCCCGGACTCATCCAGTTTCCCCAAAGGCGCCGAATTTGTTAATGCCTGCAACTGTCCGCCTGTACCTACGACATCCTTGCTTACCTACCTGATTTGCGAGACTCTTCATCCCGACGTGCCGTATCTCTGTGACTGGCTCGCGGTCATCGGGACGTATGGCGATCTGAGCAGCACCATCAAATGGTCTCCACCTTTCCCGGACATGTCAGGCACGTTGAAGAAGTACACGAAGAAAGCACTCAACGACTGCGTCTCCTTACTAAACGGCCCTCGCCGTACAAATCTCTACGACACCATCACCGCCTGGACAGCGCTTCTCGCAGCCGCAGATCAAAGTACCACGGAACCGGAGGCGTACAAAGCAGACCTAGACAAGATCCTCGGCAACAAGCGCCTCATCCAAGCCCGCCAAGACATCCATGTCGAAGTCGAACGCTGCACGCACGTGGCGCCAAAGTTCAGCCGCGACGCCACGATCGCGGTGCTTCGCATCCGCTCGGCCTTCCAGGTGCACCCGGTCATCGCGACGCGCTGGGCCGGCACCCTGAGCTCGAAGAAGCTGCAGGTCGTGCTCGTCGCCAACGAGGGCTACATCCTCGGCAAGGTGAACTTCTCGTGCCGGATCCCGCGCTGTGCGCGAGCACGCGCGGCAGAAGAGGGTGGAGAGGAGGTGAACATTATTAATGTGCTGAAGGAGGCAGCTGGGCGGGGCGGAGATCTGCTCGAGCGAATGGGCGATAGCTTTGCGAGAGGGCATAAGGAGGCGAGTGGGGGCATCGTTGGGGCAGAAGAGTTTGAGGAACTAATGGGTGTGCTAGGGGTCGGGGAGAAACCGGACGGGCCGGGAAGTAAGAGTGATAGTCCGAAGAAGGCAAAGGCAGCTGGGCAAAAGAATACGTTGATGAATTACTTTGGTGCCAAGACTGGCGGAGGCATTTGAGACGGTTGGTTCGAATGCACCTCACGTATCATTGGCGGAAGAGCTCCAAGATAGCGGTACATATGGAGGCCTGTTGAAGGCGAGGGCATATCACGGCGCCTGCCGGATAGCCGCCGGACGTTCCAGTGGGCGAGATTCCCGCGAGAAGAACGGTTTGATAGCTTCAGTTGGACCCCGTTTTGAAAGCAATTTACATCACAGTAAGCCGCAACGTTCGCTCCGAGGACGATTCTGCATGCGAGTGAGCACTTCATACCCATCTGGACATCACCCAAATCTCGATCGCGATAATCACCGACCGGCAGTTCCGGAGAAGCTTATGGCGCAACTATCTGTGCACTGTAGTGTACATCAGAAGCACGCCTTGGCGCTCACGACTTGCTGCATCTATAGCAATAGCGGCTTAGGGGGCTTGCTAGGGGGTGCTATCACACGTGGCTCACTTGCGCGTGCGGAGAACCTGGGAGGTACGTCCCCAAGGTTCCAACCCCAGGGCTTGGCGCCGCTTGCCATGGATTTGCTTGTCATCGCCGGGCATGTATGGAGCACTTCTCGAAGGAGTGGCTGCACGATCGGCATGCTTCCACGTGGTGCTCGCGTGGATGCAAGGCGTTCGTCGCGAGAAGGCTGCATGGAGAAGGTGCGAACATGGCTTCTATGCGTGCCGATACGAGACGTTGTATCGCCGACTAGGCCTGTATTTGAGGAATATTTGAGATGTTTCTATGGCTATGGTAGCCAATTGGAATAAAGATGCGAGAATTGCGTCGATTTGTGTAAGACATGAACGAGCTTTTGCGAGAGAAAGGGGAGTGGTGATGGTGATGAGAAGACTGGAAAGAATATGAATGATGTAGAGAGAGGCCCAACAGCTAGAAAGTGAGGAGAGCCACAGGATTACCATCTGCCGAAAGTCTAGTGTATAACATGAAATACGTGAGTGTGCGTGATTAGATCGCAGGCCCACCTCCATAGATGTATTGCCCTTTCCGGCAGGATCGCTGATTCGCTGGATACAATCCTTCGCTCTTCGGGTAAGCTTCTAGAAACCGAGATAACCCTGACCGACTAGCGAATCTCCTGTCACCTGTAGACGCTGGCCTGGGGGTGGAGGGCTATTTGCATCGTTGGACAGGCGGGCCACGTTTCGAGGCTCTGCTTCTGCAACAGCGCGTACAAGGGTCGTATAACGCTACTTCTCGCTCGTTGTCTTCGTCAGCGTTAGTCTCGCCGTGCGATCCCTGAATCTGGAAGCCGTGTAGTTGCATAAGATGATGGAAGCAGCGAACCGCCCGAAGCTCGGCCATTTCATGGACATTCAGGATGGCTTTTCGCAAGTCGCGTCGTCGGAAACGTCTCTCGCACGGTACGTGCACGATAGCAAGTATCGGGTAGTTGTTTCGCCCGAATGGGAAAGAAATCCCGACGTCACTTGAAGCAATAATTCACGAAGAACAAAGAGCGCATTCGCTTGAGAAATGCACGATTCCACGAGACCGCGAGAGATCTTTCGTAAACGTCGGGTACGAGGCGGACGCACCTCATCAATTTGACATGCTCCATCATCCACCCTGGCACGCAGCCCAGCATGGCCCGGACTGTCCCCTGCTTCCCCTTCTTCCACAAAGCTTCTGGAAAGGCGCAAGGGTCGGCTTCCGCAATATGCATGAGGCACGCGCGGGTGAGAGGAGGGGGTTTTGAATCTCTTCCGCCGCTCATGCCGCAATGCTCCAGCTGGTGGTCGAGTGGACGTCTCAAAAGCATGCCCAGACAGGCAATCAGGCTGATTCCTTGTAATTGCGTCGAGGCGGCCGTTTGGAAGTATGAATGCATCCGGAGAGGAGGCCGCGTGAGACGCTCGAGAAGGGCCATTCGAATGGGCTTGATGACATCCATCTGAACCCCGCCATGCCCCGCATCTCAGCACATGGCCAAGAGGGCGAATTGTAGGTAAACACTGCTTCCCACTACACTGACAAATGGCGTCAATTCCAGAGCTGTGGTAGACCGTGTAATTGAATAGACCTAGACAGGCATCCTTGACATTTGGCCGCCTGCGACTGACTTCCACCCTAATCTGCCCGCGGCGAGTTGGTCTGTTCGACGAATAGCTCGTCGCGTCCGAGCAATTCGCGAGCAGGCTTCGTGCGAGCAGGCCGCATGCGGTAACGCGCAAGAACAGGCGTCGTGTCGATGTCGTGCGAGCCTGCAACGCTGTCTGTAGAGGGTGTACTACGAGCAGAGAGGGGGCTGCTCCAGCTGCTCCCAGACGAGTGGATCTGAAGAATGTGAGAGATGACCACTGGTCGGGATGGGAGCGCGAGGGCGGAGTCCAGGTGAGGGATGACGATGCTCGTGCTAAGGTTTCGTGCACGTATTTAGGAAGGTGCCTCCGCTCTGCTGTGCTCGGATTTCTTGGATGAAGACGGTTTTTGCATTGTTCCACGACGCTTTTCACTGCTATAAATCTAGTCGCAAGCCCCGGATCGAGGAGCTTGCTCACATCTTGACTTCAACTCCACCGCTCTCCACTCCTCCCTCCCACGAGACCTGACGCAGGATTCTCAAATACGCACCTGTAGCTGCTTAAGCCATCGCGGCGGCCCCACACTGCTGCAAGCGCCAGTGCAAGTACCGCACGAGTACGTCAGGGATCTACTTCTTCCGACGCTGGAGCTAGAGCTCCGATAGCTCCACTGAGCTCCTGCATCGGCAGCGTCACCCAGACGACATTTATCTAACTGCCCTGCAGGTTTTTTCTTCCCAAACTTGTCAATTCGACTTCTTTCCTTCTAGGCAAGAAATCAAAATGGTATTTGTCCGCTCCGTCTCGCGTCTCGCCCGCCCTGCAGCCCAGTCGCTCTTCTGTGGCGCGTCGAGGAGGAGTAGTCTGACGCGGGGAGCTACGCTGCTACGCGGAGGATATCAAACGCGGCTAACATCAAGTCACACCCATCAGGGCAAGGTGCTTCTGGTCCTCTATGATGTGAGTTTCCCGTTCGGTTCTTCACAAAGGAAATGCTCTAGCAAGCCGAGAACTGGGCAGTTGCCGATGGCATTGAGTTCGTGCTGAGCTAATCCTTGTCATCAGGGCGGCATCCACGCCGAGCAAGAACCCCAGCTTCTAGGAACGACTGAGAATGAGCTCGGTATCAGGAAGTGGCTCGAGGATAACGGTCACACCCTCGTTACCACCTCAGACAAGGAGGGCGAGAACTCGAAATTCGACCAGGAGCTCGTTGACGCTGAGGTCATCATTACCACTCCGTACGTCTGGCCTCAGTGGGGCAGAAAGCTTCACTTAGAGCTATAGCTAACTCACCTACCAATCCTAAAGCTTCCACCCCGGTTACCTTACCGCAGAGCGTCTCGCCAAGGCGAAGAAGCTCAAGCTCGCAGTCACTGCCGGTATTGGCTCCGACCACGTGGATCTCAATGCAGCCAACAAGACCAACGGCGGTATTACCGTTGCTGAGGTCACTGGCAGCAATGTCGTCTCCGTCGCCGAGCACGTCGTCATGACCATCCTCACCCTCGTCCGCAACTTTGTCCCAGCTCACGAGCAGATCCAGGCAGGCGAGTGGAATGTCGCTGAGGTCGCTAAGAACGAGTACGACCTTGAGAACAAGGTCGTCGGAACTGTCGCTGTTGGCCGTATTGGCGAGCGTGTGCTGAGGAGACTGAAGCCATTCGACTGCAAGGAGCTGCTGTACTTCGACTACCAACCACTCTCGCCAGAGAAGGAGAAGGAGATCGGATGCAGGCGCGTCGAAAGTCTCGAAGAGATGCTTGCACAGTGCGACGTTGTCACCATCAACTGCCCGCTGCACGAGAAGACAAGGGGACTGTTCAACAAGGATCTCATCTCCAAGATGAAGAAGGGTACGTCACTCTCATCTCCTATTCGCTCATATCGAGATTAGTACCTAACATAATTCCCAATTCACAGGCTCCTGGCTCATCAACACTGCCCGTGGTGCCATCGTCGTGAAGGAGGATGTCGCCGACGCCCTCAAGTCCGGCCAGCTCCGTGGCTATGGTGGTGACGTGTGGTTCCCACAGCCCGCTCCCAAGGACCACCCACTCCGCTATGCCAAGAACCCATGGGGAGGCGGGAATGCCATGGTTGCCCACATGTCCGGTACCTCGATCGACGCACAGAAGCGCTACGCCGCTGGTACCAAGGCCATCCTGGACAGCTACTTCTCCGGCCGCTTCGACTACAATCCCCAAGATCTTATCGTACACGATGGTGACTACGCGACCAAGGCGTATGGCCAGCGGGAGAAGAAGTAAGCGTCTCGTCTCGTCAGCGTGATTTTCGGAGCGGACGAAAGGGGACGATGCTGTGATGATTTTTCGGGATACCGTCGTTGGAAAATGGGTATATAGCTTCGATCCAATCATGCAAATTGAATCCATTGGCAGGCCAAATCCAATATAAATAGTTTCTTCAACCGTTCCTCCACCTCTCCCTTCCTGCTCTGTCGCCTCTGCCTTCTATCTCCCCGGCATCCTCCTCGTCGCTGCTGTCCATGAAGCCCTCTTCCAGATCCCGGCTCAGCCTCCTGTCGGAGAATTCTCCTCCCCGTCTAATTCTCTCCAACTCGCTTCTTCTCGCTTCCAACGCCTCGCGTCTCGCCGCTTCTATTCCGGACAGATTCACCAAATCTTCACCCTCGTCTTCGCCAATGATATCGTCGTCTCCGTTGTCACCTGCTCCTCGCATGCCTGATCCATCTACAACCCGAGAGCGTCTCCACCGCGCGCGTATTGAGGGTGGTAGGAAGAACGAGGCTAGCGCATCCTGGAGACGTGCCCGGAACGAATTCGTAGAGGTGGATATATTATCAAAGTCCAGCGCCGAATGTAGGGGGAGATATTGGGCGTAGCGTTGTCGGTGGCGGCGCCAGAGAGGAAGGAGGACGTATGTTAAGAGCAGGTAAAGGCTCAGAGCGAACACGGCGGGAATTAGGATTGTCTGGAATATGGCATACCAGGTCAGTATTGGACAAAGTCCGTGAGGATGGGGCGGAGAGGGAGATAAGGGGTTGCAGCTGTACCTTGAAATTCGACATTTTGTATGAGTATTACAAGCCAAACTCGTTTCGAAACGGAAGGTGACAAGAAATAGATGATGTGGAGGTTCTAGATATGATACTATAACGCGCAACTACGCGACGCGCTCATGGTGGAACGCTTTCCGGTCGGCCCTCTGGTAGTCCGTGGGGTCCTTCCTGGAAAACTCCCGAAGCTCCTTCTTGAAGTGATAGAAGGGAAGCTTTAGCGCCTGACTTCGGCTGCTCTAGCTGCAGTAAAAGTGTCTTCTGCAAGATCTGTCAGAAGATAATGGCTTTGTAACCTCGGAACGGACCGACAACGGCCACGCAGCTGCTACGGTGCGCGTGGTTGGTGAGTGGATGACACGAGAGCTGAATCGCCGGTAAGACCTTAGGTACGGCGGCTGCACGCAAACAGACGGGACGGCCAAAGAGGACGAAGACGCCAGGAATAGATGTTCTGATAGCAGGACAAAGCAAGTGACAGATGCACGACGATCGAGGCAGATGGAGAATTATCAAATAGCGGATCGGTGGCAGGATGGGCGTGGTTGGCGCGCGCCTGGCGGCCTTTCGGGCGTTTTGGCCGCTGTGACGCCTGCGCTCATGCCCTGCAAGCCACTCGAGCCCCTTTGTACGCAGCAGGTGAACGGCACGTTGAGCGCGCCAGAGAGCCAGAAACATCAAGTGAAACTGCCTCCCCAGTCCATCACCATCCCGAATCCACCCCCGCCGAGCAAAAGCACGCATACTTGCGAGCCATCGCCCAAGCCCGCGCCCTAAATTCTCCACGCCGCTCTTCATGGGTGACGGGGCCATCCGCAAGGGCGACTCCTCCCTACCTTTGTTTCAACTTCTCGCTCACGGCGCTGAGACCGCCTCGCGTGCCCTATACCGACTTGACCGGCTCCATTAGACTTCTATAGCGGATGCTTCGCCTTGCGGGCAATCTCTAACGTCATTTCCTACCGCATAACGTCCTCCTCGGCCTCAGACGTCGACTGCCCGCGCGCCTGGGGGCAAGCCCTCCCTCATCTCCTCGCCTCCGTCAAGGCACGTCCTGGGCCTCGAAACAGACCAGGCACCGCACAAACAGTGGCCTAGTCATGCCCAGCAGCGTGTCGCAAGATGCCAAATCGAGACAGTCGTCAGGCGGGAAATCTTTCTTCTCGCGCTCGCGTTACAGAGCAGACACAAACGACAAACCTCTCCCCGACTCTCCAGCCAGCAGTGTGGGCTACAGCGTAGCAGGCTCGCAATCCTCACGACACTCGCGCAAAGACTCCGTGGGAGGAAGCGGACGGCCGGGGTCACCGGACGAAGGGGTTGGTCTGAATCAACAAGCGGGAATAATAACGTCAATACCATACGATAGCGTGGCAGGCCGGAGCTCACCAACAAAGGTTGAATACCTCCCGAAAGACGACGAGCGGCCTTCCTCGCGTAAAACACCGGGACAGATACAGCCACATCACCTAAATAAATCAAACCACGACTACCACCAATATCCTGCAATAATGGCGCCAAATGGCAGTGTCACGGGACCGCGTGCAGCGCCACAGACATCAAGAGATGGCTATTCGAATAGTAGTGGTGCCAGCGACCGCACAATGACCATGTCCAGCCAGCATTCTGGCAGAGGCGTCAGCGCCATGAATGGTACCATGACCTCTGGTGGCAGTTATGGGTACAATTATGCGGCAACCAACAGCTCAGCATACTTTTCCAGCTTCTCCGGGGACTCTTCGAATCCACGGACATCCTCGGACCAAGCGAGTATACAATCTAATCATTCCGCAGGACGCCAGAGCAGTATACATTCTGTCCACCCGAACCAATCTCAAACAACCATCTCATCCGCTAATTCAGATTCGAACCGGCACACTCTATTACCGACATACTCGAATACAGACCCTAGACAATCCCACTATCACAGCGGTTATGCCACCAGCGGCTACGCCACTCCTTCTACGCCTACATTCCAACCCGACTATCTTACACGGCCTGCAGACGACCGAATTGTAGAGCGGGAGTTCTTGACATTGATGCAGAAGCGAGGATGGGAAAAGATGCCGGAACAAGCGAAGCGGCAGATGGCGGCCTATCCCATCGAGAAGAAGTGGATGCTCGTGCATCAGGACAGGCTGAGCGAATTCAAGAATGAGCAGTCGAGACGGAAACGTGCAACACAAGCCAGCTACTATGAAGGAGGTGGTCAAGGGCTGTTGGACAAGAGCCAGGAGGAGGGAACTCCAGAGTGGTATGTGAGGAAAGTCATGGACAACAGCATCACCGCCAAGCAGTTGCAGTCTCTGTCTGTTTCGCTGCGCACGCAGCCAATCGGATGGGTGAAGGGCTTTGTAGAAGCACAGGGCCAAATCGCGCTCACAAATGTCCTCGCAAAGATTAATCGACGACAAGGCCAAGGCCCTGCACCGCCGTCTGGAGGCACCAATACCATGGACAAAGATCTGGATCGCGAATACGACATTGTGAAATGTCTCAAAGCGCTCATGAACAACAAGTATGGCGCGGACAACGCGCTCTCACATTCAAGCATAGTCACTGCACTTGCCGCTTCTCTCATCTCACCACGACTCAATACCAGGAAACTGGTCAGCGAAGTCCTCACGTTCCTCTGTCACTGGGCCGATGGGAAGGGTCACCAGAAAGTCCTCCAAGCCATGGACCATCTCAAGGCTCAGCAAGGCGAGAATGGGAGATTTGATGCTTGGATGCGTATTGTTGAAGTCACCGTCGATGGCCGTGGCAAGCTGGGCAGTCTTGTTGGTGCGAGCGATGAAGTGCGCAGCGGTGGCATTGGAGTGGAGAATCTGCTCATGGAATATGCTGTGGCGACGCTATTCCTCGTCAACATGGTGGTCGATGCAGCAGAGAGCCCAAAAGATTTGCAATTGAGATGCCATATAAGAGCACAGTTCACGGCATGCGGGATCAAGAGGATCTTGACGAAGATGGAAGACTTCCAATACGAGGTCATTAACAAGCAGGTTGAACGGTATCGCACAAACGAAGCGATCGACTACGAGGACCTGCTGGAACGAGAGAATAGCAGTATCGTGGACAGCGTAGAAGGCGAGGTGAAGGATCTGAACGATCCAGTCCAAATTGCCGACGCGATCCTCAGCAAAGTCAGGAATACGAGGGCGAACGACTACTTCCTCAGCGCGATGCAGCACTTGCTGCTCATCCGGGACAATGAAAGTGAAGACCGGCTGAGACTGTTTCAGCTGGTGGACGCGATGATGAGCTACGTTGCAATGGACCGGAGATTACCGGACATGGACCTCAAACAAAGCCTGAACTTTACTGTGCAAAGTCTTCTGGACAAGCTATATACGGACAGCGAAGCACGGCAAGCGCGCGATGAGGCACTCGAGGCAAGGCAGCTTGCCGATAGTGCACTCGCGGAAAGAGATGAGATGCGCATCAAAGTCGAGCTTGGCGCGGATGGCTTGGTCAAGAAGCTGCAGAAGCAAATCGAGGAGCAGCAACAGATCATCGAACTCAGAGGCAGACAGAATGACGTGCTCAAGTCGGAACTGGCAGAACTGCAGCGCATACGGGCGCAAGAGTTGCAACGGAACGAACTTGAGACGAGAGAGCTCTACCTCATGCTGCGCGAAGCGAATGATGCTGCCAACTCCAGCGCAAAGGCCGTAGGCAAGGAGGGCGTCGATCCCGCAAAGGAACGTGGTATCTTGGATCGCGAGAGGCTCATGGAGAAGCTTGCCATTCAACTTGAACGTGCGAAGACGCAGTCCAAGCTTGAAGGTAAGGTGTGGATGCAGGCTGCCCCGTCCGACAAGCTGCGTGAGCTCCGTGAGAAGATGGACGGCCAGGAGGGAGAGTCAGAAGACTACGCCCATTTGGGCACCCAGTATCTTGGCACTTCGCGTGCAAAGAGTGGAATGGTGCGCCGCAAACCAATTGGAGCGCAAGCTGGAGCGGAACTGTCTCCAGCAGAAGGCGAGGAAGATGAAGATGCTGAGGTGTATGAGAAAGCCAGGGTGGTGGAGGTCAAGAGACCCAAGATACCTGCCGATCAGAAAGCTGGTCTGCTCGGCGAGATTGCAGCCAAGGTCAGGCGGTACGACAGCGACGAAGAGGATGTGGAAGGCGACGGCGTTACTACCGGCCCAACGCATCCAAGCATTGAGTCTGACTCGCCGAAGACACCAGCTGATGAGAAGTTCGAAGCTGCACAAGGGCAGCCGAAGTTACCTGGCTTTGCGAATGGAGCGCCTCCTCCCCCACCACCTCCTCCTCCTCCCGGACAACAAGGCTTCGATGGTGCTGCCCCGCCTCCGCCACCACCATTACCCGGCTTCAAAACTGGTGCTCCGCCGCCGCCTCCACCACCACCGCTACCTGGCTTCAAGCCTGGCAGCGGACCTCCTCCACCTCCGCCTCCCATGGCTCCACCATTACCAGGGGGAAAGAAAGGTGGTTTCCTTGCATCACCCACCGACTTCCCAACTCCTCCATCTATGCACTTGCCTGTTGCTAGGCCGAACAAGAAACTCAAGGCACTCCATTGGGAGAAGGTTGACACGCCACATGTCACAATGTGGGCTGCGCACACGCCGACATTGGAAGACAAGGAAGAGAAATACTCGGAACTGAAGAGAAAGGGTGTGTTGGATGAAGTTGAGAAACTTTTCATGGCGAAAGAGATCAAGGCTCTCGGCGCTGGAGGCAGGAAGGGCGTCAAAGAGAAGAAGCAGATCATCAGCAGCGACCTGCGCAAAGCGTACCACATCGCCTTTTCCAAGTTCTCGCAGACATCGTCGGATGAGATTGTGAGGAAGATTATTCACTGCGATACTAGCATCCTGAGCAACGATGTTGTTCTGGACTTCCTTCAGAAGGACGACCTTGTCAACATCCCGGACAACACGGCGAAACTCATGGCACCGTATTCTATCGACTGGGAAGGCGCAGACGCACGCACCTCAGCTCGCGAGCAAGATCCAGAGGAACTCACCAGAGAAGATCAAATCTTCCTCTACACCGCCTTCGAACTCCGCCACTACTGGAAGTCGCGTATGCGCGCTCTCAGCCTCACACACACCTACGAAGCCGAGTATGACGAGATCAGCTCTAAGCTCAAGGAAGTTGTCCGCGTGTCCGAATCCCTCCGCGACTCAGTCAACCTCATGAACGTCCTCGGCCTCATCCTCGATATCGGCAACTACATGAACGACTCGAACAAGCAGGCCACCGGCTTCAAGCTCAGCTCGCTCGCCCGCCTGGGCATGGTCAAGGACGACAAGAACGAGTCGACGTTCGCCGACCTCGTCGAGCGCATCGTGCGCAACCAGTACGGCGAGTGGGAGTCGTTCGTCGAGGAGATTGGCGGCGTCGTCGCGGCGCAGAAGCTCAATGTCGAGCAGCTCACGCTCGACGCGAAGAAGTACATCGATAACATCCGCAACGTGCAGCAGAGCCTTGACGCGGGTAACCTGAGCGACCCGAAGAAGTTCCATCCGGAGGATCGGGTGAGTGTTATTGTGCAGAGGAGCATGAAGGACGCGAGGTGGAAGGCGGAGCAGATGAAGCTGTATCTGGATGAGATGGTCAAGTCGTATGACGATATCATGGTGTTCTACGGTGAGGATCCGCAGGATGAGATGAGTAGGAGGGAGTTCTTTGCTAAGTTGGCGATGTTTGTTACCGAGTGGAAGGTATGTTATCCCCATTTCGCGTTGATGAAAGGCCTAGTATCTCTCGAGAGGGAATTGCTTGCGAGATACTGGCTCTTTCATACTTGTACAGAAAGAATTGTGAAACTTACTGTGACTACAGAAATCAAGAGAAAAGAACGTAACAATGGAAGACCTCAGACGCCGCAACCAGGCCTCCATGGCCCGCAAAGCTGCGCTTACAGCTGGTTCCGCTGCACTTACGAATGGTACGGATACCCCACCGAGCCCAGGCGCGACACAAACTGGTGCTATGGACACGTTACTCGCGAAGCTGCGTGCTGCGGCGCCTGAAGCAAAAGATCAACGTGATAGAAGGAGACGAGCAAGACTCAAGGATCGTCACGCCGTCAGAGTGGCGAGTGGGCAGAAGATACCGGACATCAGTATCAAGGGAGAAGAGAACATCGAGGCTTCGCTTTTGAGTCCGAATAGCGAGGCCGGAGGAAGTGAAAGCGGCACCACGAGTGGAATAGTTAGCCCATCGCTTAATGGCGATGGAGAGGGAAGCGTGGATGGTGAGGGAGCCGTCGATGCCGATGTCGCTGATCGGGCAGCGAGCCTGCTACAAGGGCTCAGGAGCGGCGAGGTTAGCGAGACACCAGAGGATGTCCTACGCGTGAGAAGAAGGAGAGAAAGTGCAGATGAAGAAAGAGCGAGAAGAAGGAGGAGAAGACAGCAAGGCGCGAGCGATCAAAGTGTCGGGTCGTCCACATCGGCAGCTGGGCTGATGAGTCCTACGGCAATACAAGAAGAAGCGGAAGCGGAGGACGCGAGCACGGCAGACGGGGAGGGTGATGCGACTATCCTCGCAGATGAAGCGAGGCCACCACCAGTAGACGTGGAGATGTCCCCGCCGCCATCGCAACACGGCGAAATGCCGCTCACACCGGTCACGATCGTCAGCCCACCGAGTCCAGCGGGAAGCTCACGGATAGGTGACGCGGATGACGTCAAAGACGCGGAAGGGTTAGGCCTAGCGTCACCACCGAAATCGACGGCCAAAGAAGGGTAATGGGGTGTGGTGGAATGTAATATTATGTTATGCGTATGCCGAGCTTCTTATTCACCTTGTAATCTTCAGCCTGAGCGATTTCTCTCTTTCTCTTCGTCGAGCGGTGGCTGTCTCAGGAGACCATTTTCATTTTCTCACCGGGCTCTGGCTGTCTGATGAGACCTTTCAAGATCGTCGAAGAACGCATTTGGATTTCAGCATCGGAGTGGACGGTGTCCTGATACCTTTATTCTTGGGTGGATAGCCCTGTTCATGGCGCTAGTCTGCTGGCGCAGGCTTGGGAAGGCGATGTGTTTGGTATAGCTTTTCACATTCAATATCCCGTCGTCTGGCGAGTGACCCTCGTTGACGACGACTTCGAAGCCGAATCTCTTTTCTCGCAGAGTGAAATGGAAGCACCATTTTTCTCAGCTTCATGCTCCGCCCTTCTCTGTCGCTGCAATAGTTCATGGCCCGAAGGAGCCACAAATCAACTCGATCTTCTCATGTGAACCTATTCCCACTGGCAACTCCGCTACTTAAGCACTTTCTTCTGCCTGTTACCTTTCTCTCCTCTACATCTCACTCTGCCCATAGTGGAAGATATCTATTCACAATCAGAGCCCTTCCACAGAGCGGCCCAGCTATTTAACGCTGCTTCTTGCCCCAATCTTCCCTCCTTCAACCATCTCACTCCGGGGCTTCACTTCATCGGCCACCTCTGCTTATCTCGTCCCAAGGTAATTGGCTTCCATTTCACTCACTCTGCCTACTCAGGGCCCTAGTCATCTTCAAGATGAAGCAAGCAGGTGGAATCGAGGCGTATATCATGGCTCTTCCCAGCAAAAAAGCTTGCATCGAATATGCCTCACTTGATCCCGACATGCGTGCTGCCGAGCTCATTCAACGCAATAACGAGGTCTTTATCGAAGCTACCCCAGGAACGAGCTATTCACTTTGGATAAGGATCACTCCGGACTTTCCGACCTACTTCTATGGCTGCCTGATGATCGTCGCGCAATTCGACAAGCATACTCCCATCAAGAGGGTCATTGACCTGGATAGAATACGGGAAAAGAAAGGAAAAGATTGTCGTATCCCAGTGAAGACTGATCACATTACACACGAGGTGAATGGAGCGTTTGTGACGGAGGATCTCGTCTTTGGAGACGTCCCTACTGGTAAGTCTTACCATTGAGTGTAACGAAGATGCGTGCTGACCGTTATATTAGACGGAGATATATGGTCGCACGGAGGCAACGTTGAGATGGAAGTTAAAGACGTGACAGCAATCGGTCGGATCAGAGTCGAAGCTCGACGTGTAAAGCTGATTTTCAACGAGGGATCTGATAAGCCCCAGGTTGTCCCCAAGCCTGGGATGCAGGGGCAACCGTACATCTTTACCTTCTGGTACCGAACATCCAGTAAGTTGATCCCATACCATATCCGGCCACGTGCTAATTACATATTCTGCAGTGGCTCTTCGGCAATTGGGTGTCATTCCTCTCACGCCCGCCATCAGCGCGCCGGAAAGCGGAAACGGAGTTGCCTCTAATGCGGCATCGGTCAAGAGCGAGGCCAATAGTCAAAATAACAACGCATCTACTGTTCTCCCGACGACCGAGACCAACGACAACGACGATCGATCAGCTCCCAGTGTTGGGAATACTCCAGTTCCCGCGGACGTGCCCCTCGAGAGGGATCAGACTCAGCCTTTGCAACTCTCTGCTGCTGCTGACGTGCCTGTCGAGAGACGACAAGTCCCGCCTTTGCAAGACTCTACTCGCGCCGATACACCCGTACAGAGAAGTCAGGCTCTGACGCTGCCTGGCTCTGCTTCCGCTGACGTGCCTGTCGAGAGACGACAAGCTCCGCCTTTGCTGGATTCTGTTCCCGCCAATGTGCCCGATGAAAGGGGCCAGGCTCCGACACTGCAGGACTCTCTTCCCGCCGTTGTGCCTGCGGAGAGAAGCCAAGCACTGACACCCTCGCACTCTGTTCCTGCCGATGTACCTGTGGAGAGGAGTCAAGTTTTGACCGTGCCAACCGCTGGTTCTAGTCACAATCAACCAGATCCAGAAGCCGACACCCGCGTCTCGCGAAAGAGGCCCAGGCCCAGCGACACCAATACAAATACTGGTCCAGAACCACGCAGACAGCGCCGAGCAGTTGAACACAACGTTGAAGTTAACAAGCCGCAGAATAACAACCGTCAAGTTATTGCAACTCCTGGCACTCGCGAGAATGGTGCGCGAGCAACATCCACCCCAACTGTTGGAGGCAGCAACTTCGAAATCGAAGACGAGGAAGACCTACACAGGGCACTGCGCCTGAAGACGCTGGATCAAGACAAGATCATACTGGAGCAGCAGAAAGGCAGACGTGCGCAGATAATCGAGGAGATTGGCCAGACGAACGATACGCTCCAGCAGCGGAGAATCGACATCGAGAAGGAGAAAGTGAAGATCTACCAGTTGTTCAAAGCGAAGCAAAAGGCGAAGCGTGCTGCCAATGCGCAGGCTTTGGTGTTTGCATAAACGACCCTCCCTTTTTGGCAGAAAGGACAATACTTTCCGAAAGTCGACCAGATTGTTTTGGAGCAGTTGACGGGATTTAGGCGATGGACTGACAACTTGCGGTTGAAACACAGATACTACCACAAGAAGGACGAAGAAATGTGCTTCCGGGCAATTGGGTGAATGGTTTTGGAGCAGCTTGCTGCCCTCGGGGAGTAAACTGGACGACTTAGTGGATATGGCCAATTGCTTGGGTTTCACCTAAACAAGAAATGCAAGTATTTAGATGTGGGGTAGGAACTGACTCAAATGGATCTTTTGCTGGTTGGCTAATAGTACTTCCCATAGAGAGGCTTTCTTCACTCATGCTTGCATATATTTGGTCAGGTACAAGGCATCTGGAAAATGTATCAAATATACTCAGGCAGTTGGTACAAAAGGGCTTGAGAATGTTGACTTTATTCAAATTTGCGTTCTCAAATGTGCTGTGACAATAGCTAACCCAAATTGCACTGTGTTGCCAAGCTTCAGTTCGCTATTAGCAGAAGCGTCAAACATCAATTCGCGTGTGTTTACCGAGCTTCAATTCACTGGAGCCAGAAAAATCAAATACCGCTTGCTGCATGTTTGCTGAGCTGCGATTCGCTCAAGCTAGAATCCTCAACGCTTATTGTCTGCGTGCGTATCAAGCGTCAACTAGCTGATGTCGGGCGAATTGAACAGTAACTCTCATATATTTACAGAGCGTCGATATATCTGTTTCCGGGGTCCGCTCAGACGACACCAGGAGACTTAGCGAGATATCACTATTTCCAGATCGAGTTAGCAATGATGTTTTCACAGTATACAATCAAACACCTTCTTATCACTATCTCCTAAAGACAGCCTGGGTATTCCGATCTCCAGCTATGTTTACAGCTTCAATCCGTCTACGCCAGACGCGTTAAGCACGCGTTTTCACGTGTTGCTCGAGCAATGATGTAAACAAACCTAGAGTTCGCTCATGTGCCTTGAGACGACTTGGGAATTTATCACATGACGTAAATGGCACACTGTTCGTGAGAAAGACGCGGTAAAATTGAAACTTTTATTGGTACAGGTCATGCTATGCTTGATCAATGGGTATCAAACCCCGAAACGCCGTCAAAAACCCACCCCCACCCCACCCAGGACCGGCCACCCCATCCGTCATCCAGACATTTTGATTGCTCGTGCAATCACTTCGCCGCCGAGAGCTCATTTGTCGGTCGCATTAGAATCTGTATCTAAGAGAGCCTATAAGATGGTTATCCAGTTCCAACAGCGTTGTCAGGGTCAGGGAAGGAATAACCTCGTGTGAAGAAGTCGGTCGGTTTCGCCTGCGGCTTCCTAGCCTCCTTCGAGAACAACTTCTCCAGGTTCTCGTTCGGCTCGGCCTTGCGCTTCTTCTCGCGCTTCTTCTCCTCTTCTCGGACGACCTTCATGATCGCCTCCGCCGATGCACTGTTGATCATCGGCTTCTTCTCAGGCATCGTGGGCGGGTTGGCCTTCTTCTTCTTGTCTGTAGTTGTGTCGACGTCTCCCTCATTCGCTTCCGCGCCCTTATTGCGCTTCTTGGACTTCTTGGCAGGCTTGAGAGAATGAGTCAGGCCCTTTTCCCTGAGCGTCTTGATGCGGAGCTGCAGTCTTGCAATGTCGGTTTCGTCCGTCGGAATGATTGGGATGACGTCATTAGGCGCGAATGCCTCCTCGCACTGCCAACACTTCTCGCTGGGTATTTCCTTGAGCACAGTCGTAGAGAAGGCGTGGCCGCAAGGGACAAGGTAAACACCCTTATGTCCGGCACCAAGAGGCTTGCCCGTGATTGGGCACACCCAGCGCTCAGATTTTCCGACCTCCTTCTTTCCTGGCTTGCCTGCCTCGACCTCAAGCTTCACGTCCACGAGATCCTTCAATCCCTTGACATTGCCTGCCAGAACACGCTCAGCGTGGATCCTTCGCGAATCATCTTCCTTCAGGATGAGAAGCTCCAGTAAGTCCTGCTTGTTGTACAGCTTGCCCGTGCAGTCAGAGGTGATCGGTCGCTCAAGAGGCTTGTTCGAAATCGGATCAGTCGTCCAGCCGTACTCTTGCTTCTCGAGAAGTTGCTCTTTGAGCTGTGAGGTTGTGGGAAGTTTCGCCGCTTCTTTGACAAGCTCGCGGCGCGTTGGGATGCTGCCACCGTCGTTGCCCATGATGGATGGTAGTGTAGGTTGTGTTTGATGGGGCAATGTCGCGGTAGCTGAGAGGTTGTGAGGTTGTTGTTGGAGTTCAGATCTCTGGGCACAATTTAAAGATCAAAAGTGGGGCCGGTTAAACTCCGGGATCTGCGGAAACAACCGTTTGGAGCTTCGAGTGCACGTGGAAAACAGTCTACACCCAATTTGAACATGCTCTAATGCACGAGGCTCTAACTGGATCCGGTACTGTGCATGTCGAAGTGAGGACATATTCGGCAGAGACCTCGTCCACCACCAAACTCCATGGCTGCGGATTTCCTCTTACGAACTGAGATAATCATATGAACTCTTGTATCACATAATGCTCGAACGCTCCTGTGATGACAGATGGGCCCTCGTGATTAAAAAGACCAGATCGATGACGATTCCATGCCGCAAAAGTTTTGTCCAGGCTCACGATTCAAATTGTCAGGTGATAATGTGCACAGGAATGTCGACTGTGAACCATGCAAGTTAGACCTTTACAGCAAACAAACCGGCATTTACCGCAGTCGTACGATATCATGAGAGTACCTCTGGGAACCATAAAAGTCCAGTTTAGTCTATCGGATGGGCATTACCACTATGACCACAATCGCGGGCTAGGGCTGACTATGTGTCTGTGTAACCCTTCCTGAAGAAGCTCCTGGATTCATCTGCATCGCTCGGAGCTTTCGGAAAGGCGACATGAGTGACCTTCGGCGCTCTTGATATCCCAGTCGCTCTGGCGCTACCTTACTCTACTTACCTACCGAGTACGCGCTAGACCCCGTCTTTTTCGTGAGATTAGATGTTAGATCTAGCGCGCCCTGCGAAACGTCGATTTCAGGTCGAGCTGAACCGACGGTCTTCGCGGGCTGTGGCTGCGGAGTGGCTAGAGGCGGCTCTAAACCGAAGCATGCCTCCAAGCATACATAGCTGAATTTCTTCAGAAGCATTTGTGTCCAAGCTCTTCTGGCCGTTTCCCTTCGAGACAGTGAGTTCCACAGGTCTTGGCTTCGATTTGGGGGACGCCGTCTCAAACGTGGGTATCGGACACTACGCATGCAACGTGGCGACCGCGAATGAACGCATGATCCGCTCCGCACCTCAAGCAAATCATCCGCGCCATCGCCGATCAAGCTGCATGGGTGTCTCTGACGAGCAAAACCCAGGTCATTCCCGGACAAACGAACGACTTAGCATGTTGCCCTGCGGGCAGGAGATCAAGTCTATGCGTCGTGCACTTTTTGCGCCCTCGGGGACCCGCTTACACGATCCAAACCGAAGCTTTGAGCTTCGCGTGATTCCATTTCAGTTGTTTCATTCCCTTTCGTTACTTTACTCACTGGATTTGATGTGCCGAATTCTAACTATCACACATGGAGGTCAAGGATCTTATCCGTCAACGTCATAAGCACACCACCTCTTCACGAAACGAGACCATTAGCACGGCGGCAGCATAAGCTACGATATCCGACCTCGCCAGCCTAGTATCGTGACCGGCCACTCTCCATTATTTCATCCTCAGCTTCGACACTCCACGCCTTGTTCATCTCTCCTCCTTTCCCCGCGTTACGGATGTGGCCGTCATCTCAATCCTGCGCTACCTTCACGAGAGTGACATCTTCGCGCGGTCATCTCGTCTCTTTAGCAACAATACGATCAATCTCCTACCCTTCCTACGAAACCGCCGCAGAATCACTTCAATATCTATTATTGCCGAAACGGATTGGACGACCTTCATCGTAAGCTCGAAGCCGACACATTCCGAGGAGGATACATTAAACTTGCTGGATGAAAGTGGCCGATGCTGGAGGATTGCCTATTCGCTCCTGGTGAAGGGCCTTCCTCAGAGAAACGCGCGCCACTTGGCAATAGACTCTCCATGAGCGACAATGGAGTCGTTTTAGGGCTTGAGGGTCGCGTGGGCCTGTCTGCTCACGAGGACGCAAGAGCTCTAGTTCGCCTGATACAATGCTCTCAATGCTCTCGACCGCTTCGAACGCCGGTCACACTTCCGTGTGGACACTCAGTGTGTCGCGACTGCTTGCCGCAACCACATCAGCGAGAGAACATTTCGTATCCGGATACGCCAGACAGGCAGACGGGAGTTCGATGTCCAGTCCGATTATGTGAACAGGAGCATCCCGTGGGCGAAGTCAATGTCGATGTTACTTTGGCAAAGATTATGGAGCTGGTGTGCACGATGGTTGACAAGGCACGGACAAATGCGGAACTCTGTCCCACGCTGGTAACGGAGTTGCTTGCGAAAGATGATTTGCTCTCTGAGAAAGAATCCGAAACAGAGAAAATGGATGAAGGGCGCTCGAATACTTTCTATGGTGGACGATTATTGTCTACCTTCACCATGGCCGAGTTAGGGGAACTCGACTTCCGCGCTGACGTACGATATGAAAGTCTCTCGGACAACGAGGATCAGTATCGACAATTGGACCTTGAATTGTTGGAAGAGATTCGGGAGACAACTCAAAAGGAGCTTGATTGTCAAATCTGCTACAATGCAATGCTCGATCCGGTCACCACTTCCTGCGGTCACACTTTCTGTCGGCGATGTCTCACGCGAGTTCTGGACCATTCAAGCTACTGCCCTGCCTGCCGCAGATCACTACCAATACCGCCGTCATTATCGCAGCAACAAAGCAACGAACGCATTAAGTCCCTGCTGAACAACCTTTGCCCAGAGACAATTGCGGCCCGCGCGGAAGCTGTGGCGCTTGAGGAAAGCAGCGGCATCGGCGAGCTCAATGTGTCCCTCTTCGTCTGCACATTATCTTTTCCTCAGATGCCTACGTTTCTTCATATCTTCGAGCCACGGTATCGACTGATGATTCGGCGAGCAGCTGAAAGCAATAGACAGTTTGGCATGCTCATGTACAATAGATCCCGTACCTCTCAAGGCGATCTTGGGGTGACGGACTATTGCATGTACGGCACAATGCTTCATATACAGCATCTACAAATGCTACCTGATGGCAGAAGTATCATTGAGACACGTGGCTTGCACAGATTCAAGGTTTTAGAAACAGGGATGCGAGATGGATACATAGTGGGTCGCATTGAAAGAGTTGAGGATGTCAGCTTGGCGGAGGAAGAGAGACTTGAGGCGGAAGAAATACGAGTACACACGCAACCGCCTGATAGTCCCATGGAACCGGAATCAAACGAATCAAGCAATGGCAATGGGAGATCAAATAATAACAGGCCCGATGTCGATAGCCTGACCACGAGACAGTTGCTGGAAAGAGCAATGGACTTCATCGTCGAGATGAGGGGGAACAGTGCTCCTTGGCTTCACCAACGCATTCTCGATGCCTACGGCGAGCCTCCAACGGACCCCGCAAACTTCCCCTACTGGTTTGCGAGCGTTCTTCCGATTGCTGATGAGCAGAAATATCTGCTCCTTACTACCACAAGCGTCAGACAAAGACTCAAGATTGTTGTAGGGTGGATTCGGAGGCTGGAGGACCAGAGATGGTGAGTCCTTCCTATTCAAGAGCACATTGTACCAAAATTGTTAGTATCTTTGACTAGCCTTTAAATGCACTGTTTCTCGATGTCATCATTTTCATTTGTTGGGGTATGATTGGGCTGATCAGAGTGCGTCTGGCTGACAGGTACTCTGCAAGCAATTGTACAGTTCTCTAAGCTCTCTTCCTCCTCTATTTCGTCAATCCTTGGCCATGGTGTGCGTTCTCATTGCATTGTACATCGCGTCAGCGCTCTAAGCATTTGCTTCCGCGCTCATAGAAGGAGAACATACGGCTCAACGAAGCACAAAGCTAGGTTTCGAATGGGACTCTTCGGCTAGTGGATTTACTAGAGATCTCAATCGCTATTTCTATACGATCACGACCGACGAGACACGAATGCGGCCATATGAGGGAAACGATAGGGGATTTTGTATCAGTGGACAGTAAACGTACATAGAGGCAAGGAAGTCTCCGAAGCACAAAGATGGCAGGATCCACATAGATCCTAAGCAACAAAAGGACTACAACGGCCTGTATTTGCATTGAGGGTTGGAGCGATCTGTAGCATTGGGCGGCGCCGTCGAGGATGAGGTTCTCATGGAACGGCTGCTCAGCTGACTTTGTATATTGTATTTTCCATGTCAATAGAATTCCAACTTCTAAAGACAACCTACATACAACTTCGCTATCTCTTGCTGACCCTATAAGATGATTGGGATTCCTTTGGTAGAATCCCCGTTGGAGCCTTGGCCCTTATAACAAAACAATTGAACAGTAGATTGCGGCCTTGACGTTTCTCATGATCCCTGACCCTCATCAATGCCCCCACCTGAACACAATCTGGTCTCAAGTGTTAAGATAGTTGGCGAACACATTTGTCCAACGGTGACGTGCATCATTCATGCTGATCTCCTTCATCAGGCAAGGATTTGGCCGTTAACGGTAACGGGGGCGGCGCCTCTCACAATCAATTGGCTTGGCACGGGAGTACGAGCTTTGAAACAGCAAATAATTACTCGACCAGAAGCTTCTCCCACAAAGAAACAGAACTCTGATCGAAGTTTCGGGTACCTGACTTGCGGAACTCAAGACATTTACCGACCGTGATTGCTTGTGAGCTGTCGAACCAGCCACCTACGTCCTCTCCTTCGCCGCATACACTCGGTTTCCAGCGCATTACGAAGCAGACCTCGGACTTCGACGAACACTACGTGAGTTGCTCTATGCAAACTCGCATAGGCTATCGTCCACATGATCGAACGATACCGACCATTTACTCTTACAATCGGGAGATGAAGGTTTGCGGCGTGGGGTTGATGTTGGCCGCTCATGACAACCCCGCGAGTAGTGATACCCTCCTCGACGGCACAGTCGCAAATGTCTGTGCAAGTTGATACCCCCTCGACCGTCGAGAGCCAGAACACGCTGGTACCACCCTCGAGAAGAGATGGCAGGGCACTTTCCGCAACCAACATCCCCTTCCCTCCAAGAGGTACATCTTATGGCGCTTCAGGACCTCCGCCGGGGAGCTTTAGCTCTGACATGCGGTCTATAATGTCAAGAACGGAAACACCACGACCGGATTTCAGCACACATACAAGCTACAATGACGAAGACGCGCGAACGACGTCGGAGCAGAGGCAGGCGGAGCTGAGGGACAAGATTGACAAGGAGATCAAGATCAAGATTGGATCTGAGAATCTGCTGGAGGCGCTGAATTCGAAGAGCGCAAAGCAGTCGAAGGATCAAAAGTTCCGCGTTGAGCAAGAATTGAATGCCTCGAATCGGAAGCTTGCTCAACTGAAGCTTGATCTAGAAGCCGAGTCGTTACGGGGGAAGGCTACACAAAACAATGAGGGCAGCAGATTGTCATACCTTTTTAGAGGTCCGCCCGGGAGGCCCCCATCACGACAAGCACTCATGGATGGTGAGTCCGAAGAGCCAGAGGCGGAGACTGAGTCACCTACGTACGTCCTTGCAGAGATACTACAAGCATTGGAAGCGGAAGGTATGCCGCCAGGTCACTATGTCAACAACGCAAATAAGCTCGTGGACCTCTTCAAACGACATCCAACGCTCAAATACGACTTGACATGGTCGATATTCGGCCTAAGGATACAAACAATATTGCTCAGCGATAGTCGGGAAGTAGTTGCAGCTGGATATCGGATGATGAGGACCGCCATCACAGATCGCAAATCCCTGCAGACAATTCGGTCTCTGCATACCGACTACTTGGTCATCCTCTCTTTGGTCAAGGAGAACAAGGCCAACGTGGAGCGCGAACAGGCTTTGAAATTCGTTCGAGCCTTCCTCGATGTCAAGGATGGTGTGCTTGAGATCTCACGAGCAATTGTGCGCATTCTCGTTGCAATTGCGGAGCAGGGTGAAGATAAGCTGAGAAACATATCCATACTTACATTATCCGAAATCCTCGTGTTAGATCCTACACTAGTAGTTTCTGCAGGCGGAATCGGTACATTGACCGATGCCCTGGGAGATGGGAGCTATCATTCCGCACAGAGTCTTTCGAGTGCCTTCCTCTACCTTGTGGATGTTCCCAGCAGGCGGCAATTCCTCAAGTCGGGACAAGAGCTTACAATGCCCTTTACGGCATTCACAGAATCCCCTGTCGGACATGTTCATGAAGGGCGTCTGAAGTCTAACGCAAAAGTAATTGCGACGCTGCTGAAAAGCTGGCAAGGACTCATTACACTCTCGATGAACGACTTCTTGGCCATTCGATCATTAATGTCCTCGCTTTACATACCCATAGAAGAGGTACGAGACGTACTGCTAGATCTCTTGATCAACATTCTCGGGATCCGACCGCCGTCCTGGGGCTCATCATACCTCGCCGGAAGGCGTCTCACGACATATGCCAGAGTGCCCAATTTGAAGATCCAAGCTGCTGCTGGCGCATCAGCGGCTCCCGTTGCTGATTCCGACGATCGCATGGATTTAGTAGAACACTTTACTGCCGTCGTCCTTGGGTCTTTGCTCCATGCTGGATTACTGGAGGCGCTTCTGTATGCAGAAGAAGACCCACTAAGCGAATTGCTCAAACGCAAGGTGACATTAGTGCTTGGCGAAGTTTTGCGTCTTTCAAATGAACTTCTGCCGTCGTCTTGGAGCTACAAACTGCAGGTTCTTCCGAATCTCCTGAAAACAGCGACAAGTTTCAGACAAGAAGTACGATTCGTAGCGACGGGGACAATCTACCAAGTCGACAGTGTGAATCGGACTCTATACCGCTCAACGTCGACCGCCGTACACCATTCGAGGCCTACCATCGGTGTCCCAGGAAAGTCGAAATCATCGGAGACGGCGAAGGCGCAATGGGGCCCAAATATGGATGAGGCAACCTTCAGAGGGCTACTGCTCAACACTGAAGTGCTGCAGTCGACAAAGTACACTAAGTGGAAGTGGACTTACGTTCAGCAGATCGTTGAGGGCCCGCTTCTGAATCCAAAACGTCTTGAGGAGGCAACGAAAGGGATGAAATGGGTTCAGAGGCTGCTCAGCTTCTACCAACCATTTAAGCGTCGCTTCTGCGACGTAAGAAATACAAAACCAAATCAGAGATACACGAGGATTGGCTGCGCGCTTCTCACCACACTCTTGCAGAATCCCGAAGGCATCAAGATGCTTGCCGAGAGCAAATTAATCAGGCAGCTCGGCGAGTGTCTTTCTATCTACGATCGTGCTAGTGGTCTGTCTTCCACAGACCCTCTCTTTACGCCAGAGCGCATGATGGACACCCTGGATGCTGGATACTTTGCTCTTTTGGGTACGCTTACCAAAGACGAGAAAGGCATTCAGATTCTGGAAAGATGGAGATACTTCAACATTCTGTACCATTTGGTAGAAGTGCCTGGCCGAGACGACCTTGTGATGACGTTGTTGAACAATCTGGACTACACCCTCGACACGCACTGCCGGATCCTCCTCTCGAAATCGATGACTTCATGTTCGAAGGAGGTCCGCATATTCAGTACTCGGCTGTTGAGGAAATATGCAACGCAGACATTGTCATCTACCTCCGATGATGTCAGTTCTTCAACGGCAGAGTGGGCGATCAAGCTGCTTGCTACACAGCTGTACGATCCAGAGATTGAAGTTAGCGAAGCCGCAGTCAAGATCTTGGAAGAAGCGAGCAACCAGAAACACTCCCTCGAATACATTGTCAAATGCCGACCGTCACTGGATCACCTGGGCGAGATTGGTGCGCCACTGCTACTTAGATTCTTGTCGACGAGCGTGGGATACCATTATCTTGATGGCCTGGACTACATTTCCAGGGAGATGGACGATTGGTTCTTGGGCCGCAATGACAGTTACGTTCAAACAGTTGAAGCATCGCTTCAGCGTGCAATGTCCGACTTCTCAGAAAAGTCGAACCCGAAAATGCCAACTACTGGTGTGGACGAGACGCTCGAGGTGCAAGATTATGGTCTCGTGCCTACTCACTTCTACCGCGAGCTCGCTCGCACAAAGGAGGGTTGCAGGCTGCTCGAAGAAAAGGGCCATTTCGACGAGTTCGTCACAACGATTCGAGACTACGAAATGGGTGATGACGATGCGGAGACAATTATCAAAGTCAAAGGATGTCTCTGGGCTGTTGGGAATGTCGGCTCAATGGAGCTTGGTGCGCCCTTCTTGGAGAAGTCTGATATCATCAAAGATATTGTCAAAATTGCCGAGGAGTGCACGGTGATGAGCCTCCGAGGCACTGCTGTGTTCGTTCTTGGCTTGATCAGTCGAAGTCTGCACGGCCAGGAAATCCTGTACGAGTATGGCTGGGACGGAACAGTCAATATTAGGGGCGAGAGCATGGGCTTGTGTGTGCCGCTGCAGTTCGATAAGCTCTTCTCGGTAGGTACTCTGTTCTCATGCTGTCTCTGCCGGACGCTAATCTTACATTAGATCCAGCCATGGTTCCCTCCACATTCCCGCACTAGGTTTGCCACACACATGCCGCCTACCATCTCCGCTCCTCGTTCTCAGCGCTCAGATACCAAAACATCCGCTACTTCAGGAGGAACGACAAACTCCGAAGTACTCGATCCCGATCCGATTACCTCGCGAATATTGCGTCTGGTTACCGACCTAGGCAATACTGTACTGGCAAAACGTGCAGCAGGCGACCTGCATACCATCAAAGCCAAGAAGCCACCCCAGTTTCAGGATGCAGAAGTCTTCAAGAAGGTTATGCGAATCCTAGAGCGACACCACTTCCGATTACCGGTGTGCCGCTTCGTCATCGACCTATTCGACCGGCGCGTCTTGAGAAAAGTCGTCCTTGAGGAGGACGATGACGACAGCAGCGAAGTAAGTCCCATATCCCCCACCGAGAGCAGAGCACGCACTCTCACCGAGAGCTCTACCGGAACCAGAGGAAGCGCAAAGTTCAGCGCGCGAGGGGAGATAGGAAGCGACAGCGATGATGATGATGGAGGATGAGAGCAGCGTCCGCCAGCATCCTGCAAAAGTTTTCTGCTCGGCGTTTGTGGCGTTGGTGTTTTCATGTTGAGAAAATCCTGGTCTGGGGACCATTGTCGGTGGTACATCTAAGGTCTCACACTGTCGGATGGCGAGTTGGAGCATCGGTCAGCATGATGCCCTGCTCTTGACATGTAAAGCATAGCGTCGAGATTCTGTATGTTCCTGTAGCATTTATTAGCCACCCTTGAAAGTAACAATTGCTCTTTCCATCTCGGTGCGAAATTTCCAAGTGATGTTCTTCCAACGGGTGCCTTCTATTGCTCGACAGTCGATGTGCGCTAGAGCAGAGGCTCGATCACTGAGTCTGGCGTGGTGAGTGAGGTCAAGATCTTATTAGAAGAAAACTCCTTCGACCCCGTCGGTGCAAAGATTCAGAAGACTGCTACGACCCAGGTCTATCCTCTTCGGACTATGCCGGACTATTGCCCAGGAATGGACTGGAACTGGAAAAGGCTGTCTTACGTCGCCTCCTTGGCAAGATTTTAGAAGTCATTCGATTACAGTGGAGCCGCTCTTCCATTATGCTCGAGCATTTCAGCGTGAGGGCTGAGACATGACAAGCGCTCTTTCAAAGGCCGGCTCTTATCCTTGGTATCCTGTGTTGTCGATGCTAGTCATTCGTCAAATGCCCCGCAGCATGTTGTGGAGCCTCTTGGAGTCCAACAAATAAGATCTACTCTTGGTGGAAGTGTAGCATACAGTTCGCAGCACGTGAGAATCCTAAAGGCGGTTTGCGATCAGAACACTTATAAGAATCCCTACAACTGACAGAAACCATTCTGTCGAGCTATTAGTATCCGGATCACCGGCTGCTCCTAAAATCTTATGCACGGACAAGATTTGATGGCTTACAACGGTTTTTTCATGGCACGACGCCCCCCATCGGTGGCCTCCGCCGACATGGGTGGATACTCCACCATCACAACGTCACGGCAAAGCACATGAGAGTAGGGCGGTAACCTAATTCCCCTCCAGCGGCAACGTTCTAGACGATACGGAGCGGCAAGATCACTCCGCCGCTGTTCATTTGCCGGATTGAAAAAAGGAATTGCACAAAGGCGGGAAGAGCTCAAGATCGTACTGCTTGGATTGTCTTGTGGCTTCGATTTGGCTCGACGGAGCTGCCCGACTGCTGATCCTTGATAAGGATCAGAGCTTTCTAGGGCGCCCAAGGCGTTGAGGAGATATAAGGACGGCTGCCCTTTGGATAGAGGACTTATTTCTTCTCATCAGAGTTCAATTGACTTTTGAAAAGCACTACTCGCATTTCAGTTGCCTCATCACTACCGCCGCTTCTCGAGCATCATCACCCACGAACGACGATAATTACTACTACCACCACCACCACAATCGCAATGGCAGAACTTGGATACGCCCGCTATGGCAAGGACAACATCCGTCTGTACAAGGTCCACCGTGATCCTCAGGACCCGCGCAAGCAGTCTGTTGTGGAGATGACCATCTGTACTCTGCTCGAGGGCGACATTGATACATCGTAAGCATTCCATCGTCCCATTTACCATGTTCGTGACCTAACTCGTACCCTCACAGGTACACCAAAGCCGACAACTCGGTCGTAGTGGCCACAGACACACAAAAGCAAACCTGCTACATCCTCGCAAAGCAACACCCCATCGACCCGCCCGAGCAGTTCGCGGCAATCATCGCAAACCACTTCGTCACCACCTACTCCCACATCCACGCCGCACACGTCAAGATAATCCAGCACCGATGGACACGTCTGAGCGTGCAGGGCAAGCCGCACCCGTACAGCTTCTTCCGCGACGGCGAGGAGCTGCGCACCGTCGAGTGCGTCGGGCGCGACAGCAAGCATCCGCAGGGCGCTGGATTCTCAATCAAGAGCGGCATCGACAAGCTGCTGGTGCTGAAGTCGACGGGCTCGGCGTTCTACGGCTTCCACCGCGACGAGTATACGCAGTTGCCCGAGACGTGGGACCGCATCCTGTCCACCGAAGTCGCTGCGACGTGGCAGTGGGCGCCGTTCGCGTCGCTTGCCGACGTCCAGGCTATCGCCCCGACGTTCAACAAGGCGCATGAGGAGGCGCGCACCATCACCCTCGAGACGTTCGCGACGGACGAGAGCGCGAGTGTGCAGAATACCATGTGGAAGATGAGCGAGCAGATCCTGGCGGCGGAGCCGAAGGTGGACTCCGTGGGCTATAGCCTGCCGAACAAACACTACTTCGAGATTGACCTGAGCTGGCATAAGGGGCTGAAGAACACGGGCAAGGATGCGGAGGTGTATGCGCCGCAGAGCAATCCGAATGGGTTGATCCAGTGCACTGTGAACAGGAAGGGATTGAAGGCCAGACTTTGAGGAGGAGATCGGATGGATAGAGGCTGCATAAGTGGCGTTCTCGTCTTGGAAAACTGTTCGTCTTGGAGTCTGGACTAGCGACGCCTTTGGGCCTTTTCAATGAGATATGACTATTGTATCATATTGACATATATAAATATATAATGGATGCCATTGTTTTCACTCGCTGTACAATTCCTCCATGCCATTGGAAGTGAAGATGCTATTCCTCGCAGGACATATATACAACGCTCAATAGACCATTCCATCTCTTCTGCGCCGTCCAATGCATCACAGTATCATACATCCTCTCCCCAACCAATGTCATCTCTTCTCTTTCGCGGCTTCACCCTTGCTATGCGCCTCCACCATCACCCCCGGCGTCTCCCCCATCAGCATTCCCACCTCCTTCCTCGTCGGCTCATCCGCCGCAAAGCGCAAAAAGTTCTCCTTGTACGGATGCACCTCGCCCTCAAAGCACCGCAGCCTCATCAGCCGCGTATCCTGCAGCTTGTTCTTCGGCAGCATGCCCTTCACCGCGCGCCGCAGGATCTCGCCGCCGCCCCACTTCTCCATCAGCCGCTCGAGGGAGATCTCTTGGAGGGAGCCGGGCCGCGTGGTGTGCGTGTAGTACTTTTTCTGCTTGAGCTTGTTGCCGGTCACGCGCAGGTGCGAGCACGAGGTTACGACGACGTAGTCGCCGCAGTCGGTCGAGGGGTCGTAGATGGGTTTGTGCTTGCCCATGAGGAGGAGGGCGATGCGGGAGGCGATGCGGCCTAGGGGCGGGGGGTCTATTGAGGCGAGGGGTTCTGATGGTGGTGTAGAAGGAGATGTGCTAGTTGCAGAGGAGGTAGCGGAAGAGACGGGAGCAGCCCAGGTGGAGGAAGTCGGGGAGAGGGAGAGGTGGTGCCATGCGCGGCTGTATGCGAGACGCGTCTAGATGGGGGAGTTAGATCAATCCATTGACCGAAAAGGCAGTGAGGATTAATTGATAGCTGAGACATACTCTTCCGATTGTTTGTGACATTTTGAGAGGTAGAAAAGGTGATCGAAGACGTCGAGGAAAATTGAAGATGCCCCGAAGGGCGTTGGTCGTTGGTCGTACGTCCTCCTCGCTGGGGAATATAGGCGCGAAGGATGTTCACTGGATTGAAAACACAGGATACTCAGTGAAGAAAATAGCGGACTTCCCTAGGGAGAATTGGTGTACGCGGTGCTATCACGATCTTCATCCCCATCTCGGTGGTGACTTTGATGCCAAGCTTCAGAGCTCCAATCGGCACTTGCCGAGCTCCGGCTTTCTGTTGCTTTCAAATCGACATCGCCATCCTCGGCCGGGGAGTCGTCAAGTTTGCTCATCATGCTCGAGAGAGCTTTGCAATTGTTCTTCCACTTGCAAACTTTTCCTCAGCACCGTCTGCAGCCATGATTCCCTCATTTCAGGTAAGCTCTTCCGCCTACACCACTTCCATACTAACTCATTTCATTGTATCAATGCGTTTCGAAACGGTCACGTTAACCCTAGGAACAGACGACCTTTGCGGTCCCTCTCAGCTGCGAGTCTTGTATTAAGGATGTTTCGACGAGTCTGTACAAGCTGAATGGTGCGTTTCCTATTCTGGCCATTCCTCCTTATCACGATATGCTCGTATGATATGTTTCCAAGCTGCTGATTCAGAACGGAGATTGCAGGTATCAACAAGGTAGATGCAGATTTGAAGCAGCAACTTGTTTCCGTGGAAGGAACTGCCGCGCCGTCGGCCATTGTCGCTGCTATCCAAGAAACGGGCAGAGACGCTATACTGCGAGGCAGTGGGAAGGCAGACAGTAAGGATTGCCACGTCATTCTCACATGACGGTCATGCCATAAGTTCTCACGCCATGAACAGGTGCTGCTGTCTGCATCCTGGAGACACACTCGAGCAAGGTGAACGACCATGTCCGCGGGCTGGTACGCATGGTTCAAGTGTCTGCGAATCTCACAATCATCGACTTGACGCTCAGAGGGGTCAGCCCAGGTACATATCACGCGACTGTCAGGGAGAGCGGGAATATCTCGGACGGGCCGGCATCCACAGGCGGGATCTGGGACGCACTCCAGGCCAAGAAAGACGGCAGGCCGTCCCGGGGCATCTTCGGGACCGTTGAAGTCGGCAAGAGCGGACTCGGCACGGTATTCTTGGACCGGCCGATTCAGATATGGGAGATGATCGGGCGGAGCATTGTGGTGACGAAAGTGAATGACGGAAAGAAGCTGGACAAGGAGGACCCAGATACACTCGTGGGAGTAATTGCACGGAGTGCTGGAGTATGGGATAATGACAAGACTGTATGCAGCTGTTCGGGCAAGACGGTGTGGGAGGAGCGCAAGGAGCAAGTCGACAAGGGAATGCTGTGAACACAAGCAAGGCTGAAGGCTGGAGACTTCTGACAGCTGTTCTTGACGAAGGAATTAGCAGTGAGATGAGGCTTGTCAGAAGTGCTTTTGCAAAAGCTTGGCTGGAATATGGTGTATGATAGAGACCTGCCACGCCACGTGTTCCAGGGGCATGAAAGTCTTTCGTAGGAAGCTTAGCAGAAGCTGTACGCGAAAAGCTATAGGGAGCTCGACAAGCAACTGGACGCTGCCACGGCTTCAGATACCTCTGGCAGTGGCAGTATCACCGTAGTGGGCCGTTTCGTTCATGCGCACGTCAGAAGAAGGCAACTCATCAAACTGCTTGTGGATGATACCATTCTGTAACGGGAAGTCTTGCAAACAGGGTCCGTCCCCGTGGTGTCACGCACAGCGACTTTGCAGCACGTTCTATCCAGAAGGCGAATTAGGCGGCATTTGGAATTCGACACGAGGCCGGAAAGGACGGACAATGAAGCTCTCGAGAGGCGAGCAGAGTCACGATGGCCGTCGAGCGAGTCCAGTGAGGCTCGAGGAGTAGCCGCCGGTGGTGTCGCGAACGGACGGGGGTGCCCGCACTAGCGCAGCCAATCACGACCCCGCACCAGCCCCTCCGTTACAAAGTGCTTCGAGGCCTCGTCTGCAATTCGTTCACAGGGACAGGCCCGACGAGGCCGTTGTGTGCATTCTGCAAGCCAGCCCGCGCCCAAAGATCCCAAAGATCACACAGATCCCAGAGACCCGGCTGGAGAGTGCGTGGGAGCTCACGTTTCCTCCTAAAATTACGCCTGCCATATCTCCCTCCCCCTCCATTGGTGGCCGCACAAGCTCTCATTCGACCTATTCTATCAGGAACCTGACGACTAAACGACCCTCCCGTCCTCCTCTGGCGCGCTTCTACCCGATACTCCCTCGAATCGCGTGGCGGCCGTCTTCTTCTCCTGCAGCCCGCGTTGCCAGATTTCTGTCGCTTCTGCTTCTTCTGAACATCTGCCTCCACATCACCTCCTCACTCGAGCCGTTAGCCGCCTTACCTGCAGCACGAACTCTCACTCTGCCGGTGCTGAGCGGGACCTTGCACATCGATTGCTAAATTAATACCACCTCCAACCTCACCTCCCTGCTCCTCACTGTCTCGCAGCCGCTGCTGGACTCATTTTGCGATCTGCCTCGAGTAACCACGAGTAATCTTGGCTGAGATCAGTTGGTAAAGATCGCAAGAGAAGGTGCAACCCGAGGACGTTACACATTGACATCACCGTCCCGAACATCAAAAGTCTAAACCGGCACGCGGAACCCCTCAAGCCCCGGCGGCTATCGTACATCAGAGTCGAGATATTACCAGGAGTTGGGAACATACTTGTCAAGTTAGCTTGAAGACCAGCTACTATCTCGTCTCCAAGAGCTTGGTACGCCATCAATTCGATCTTCGCGCCAGAAATTTCAGAGCCGTCGCGAGACCTGAGCGTTGAAGCTCTCGACAACTCGCGATGTCTCTCAAGCAGGTTAGTTGCTGCTCACTGCATCATACGCGATAAGGTCACTAACTGGGTGCAACAGGAAATCGAGACGTGGGTCGCCGCGCTCGCGGCCTACGATAACAACGAATTCGACGTCTCCCTGAAAGCCTTCGAGCAGATTGCCGATACATCAAAGATATTATTCAATTGCGGTGTCATACATGCCACGCTGGGTGAGCATGAGAGAGCTGTATGTTGGATCTGTTCCGCGAGATATTGGGCACCTTACTAAAGATTTGACAGGTCGAGTTCTACCTCAAGGCCATCGAGCTGGACAAATACCTCGCTGTTGCGTACTTCCAGCAGGGCGTGTCAAATTTCTTAATGGGCGATTTTGAAGAAGCGCTGGCCAACTTCAACGACACGCTACTCTACCTGCGGGGAAACAACAACATCGACTACGAGCAATTAGGACTGAAGTTCAAGCTCTATTCATGCGAAGTACTCTTCAACCGCGGTCTCTGTTATATCTATTTGCAGCAGCTAGATGCTGGTATGCAAGATCTTACGTTCGCTGCGAAAGAGAAGGTTGTACCTGATCACGAGGTCATCGACGAGGCGATTCGAGAGCAAGCCGAAGGTTATACCGTCTTCTCCATCCCCGTGGGCATTGTCTACCGCCCCAACGAAGCGAAGGTGAAGAATCTCAAGACAAAAGACTATCTTGGCAAAGCTCGTCTTGTCGCTGCTACGGACCGCAACAATGCTTTCACCGGCTTCCAGGGCGCAGAGCTGAAGAACAGGAACAATCCCCAGACTGCGAAAGACGATAGGGAAGTGGAAAAGATTTCCTTCGCCGCAACGAACCTCGTCAAGCCGAATATCAGTTCTCGAGCAAGACAGCAGTCAGAACCGCCGCTCAACAGGAACGTATTCCCACCTACCCCTCCGCCGGAACAGGATGCTCGTCCTGCGCCTCCGGAGAAGGAAGAGAAGAAGTCCGGGACCATGTCAAGAGCTGAAAGCGTCAAGGCGGGACCGAAGCCGAAACCGCTCGACCTCAGCGTTGCTGGCTTTGAGAAGCCGAGAGTCGGCACTGTCCGCTCTGCCAGCGAGAAGCCTCGCGGCACTCGTGAACGAGAAATGGACCGCAGTGCTAGCAGGCGCAGCAATGGCAGCAGTTCTAATAGCGATCGTCCAGCACCGAAGCGAAGACCGACGAATGACAATGAAGATGAGGGTGATTATGCAGAGGACGTCTATGATATGTACGGCAACCAAAGCAGTGCTGGCGCACCGAGAAGGAGCAAGAACGGACCCAGCAGATTCACCTACATCGACGAGGAAGAGGAAGATGATGGTTACGATGACTACGATGAAGCCGACTTCGAAATAATGAATGCCCGCCGCTCCCAGCGCTCCGACCAAATGCGCGGCGCACCACGCGGCCCTACACGCCGCGGCACCGGCCTCTCAGACCGCGAGCGTGATCCCCCGCGCGACACGCTGCGCAAGATCCGCGTCAAGGTGCATGCCGACGACACGCGCTATGTGATGATCGGCCCCGCGGTCGAGTTCCGCGACTTCGTCGATCAGATCCGCGTCAAGTTCGGCCTGCGGACGGCCTTCAAGATCAAGATCAGGGACGAGGAGGATTTCATCACCATGAGTGATCAGGATGATTTGGAGATGGCGATTCAGACAGCCAGAGACCAGGCGAAGAGGGAGAGGGCGGAGATGGGGAAGATGGAGGTGTGGCTGCAGGAGGTGTAGGGTGCGAGCTGGGCTCGGTTGCTAGCAGGAAGCATATATAGATAGGGCATTTGGGAGGGCGTGATTTGGGCGACGGCTGGCGTTTCGGCGGCAAATTGGTAATGAATATGCTGGGCGACTGCATGAGCTTTTTGAGCGAGATCTGAATGCTTTTCTATTATTTTGGGTTCACTCGGGCCTCACGTGGGCCTGCGAGATGAGCGAGATCTAGTCCGAGGTATAAATATATTTCGATATCCAGGGCCAGCATACATATTGAACAGATCCTATGGGTACTTGAACTTGAACGATGCATGCCATGCTTCCCCCTTCTGGCGAAAGAACAGCGTCGGTCCGAACATAATTTACCGTGTTATTACCTTGGGGCGCAAGAACACTACCAATCTGCACAAATGGTGTTCCTCGCCCTGTCGCCTCCCAGTAGAAGAATACTGTTCCTTTGAACAAAGGGCTGTTATCGTGTCATACTATTATTTACATCAACACTTTCATATTCATGTTCATTTCACCGCCGGCGGCGGAGGTAAGCAACTGTGGCTTTCTACATAGGGTCCAAGCCAACGCCCCAAGCCTCCATATCTAGAAGATTTGCGCGAGTTTGGCAAGTTTCTTTGATCTATACATAGGGTCGAAATTTGCATGTCTTTCCATTTGGAGGACTTGCGAACAATTGCAAGTTTCTTTTAACTCGGTATATCGAGCCATGCCTAAGGCGGCGCACTCTCTGCTCATTCGCTGATGTCTCTCATCTTGTCTCCATTGATGATGGTGCTCAACATGGCTGTGAACGCCTCGTATGGTTTAAAAAGCATGCCTGCTCTTCTCTTCTGCCATTAATCAATGCTTCTACAATCGTTTGTACTGAGTTTTAATTTCAATCGAGCAAGCATAAAACCTCGCGGTTTGGGCGGGCGCTTTCGATCGTTACTTTGATAGAAATTTACGTAGGCATGTCCGACATCTCGCTGTTCTCACACGTACTGACAGCCGTAGAATGGTCCGACTGTTCTCAATGGATACATTGCTCATTGCTTCCATCGCCTTGATGGGAGTTGTTGGAGCCGTTTCTTACCCTGACTGCCAGGCCGTCGCTCCCCATCAGAAGACTCTCAACGACGTGCGCACAGCGAACATCTCCGCTCCAGCAAGCCCATTCGGCCTGATCTTCAGCAAGCAGAGCGATCGAGCCTTTGTCGCATTGAACACAACTCTCGGCGTCTTGGACACCAGTTCGCTCAAGCCAAAATTGATGCATCAGATCCCAGTGCCGGCGGAATACCTGGACCCTTCTGGTGTCAAAGCAATCTCCCTGACACATGACGGCCGGTATGTGATCGCGTCCACATATATCGGCGCCGTTATCGTCAATGTCGAAAAGGCAGTGGTAGGTAGCTCGGACGCCTTTGCAGGCGCGCTGGTCGGTACGGCGGGGAACAGTTCTATGCAGGTTACTATAACGGCAGACGACAAATACGCCATTGTCAGCCAGGAGTACGGGATCAGCGACGGCATCGGAGCGCTTGAAGTGTTCAAGCTGCACGAGCCCACCGGGTACGGAAGTGGAAACGTAACCAGCACGTACGTCGGCGCTCTCTTCTTGGGCCGCGCAGTCCTCGGCACGGCGCTGTCGTCAGATGGTCGTACACTCTACGCAACGAGTGAGCTTGCCGTCACTGACACGCAAATTGGCGCGAATGGCTCGGCCCGAGGCAACCTCAGCGTCATCGACGTGGAGACGTTGAAGACGGATCCAAGCAAGGCGCTTTTGCACAACGTCCCCGCTGGCTGCGATCCCGTCAGAGTCTCCGTCGCTCCAGATAGCTCAGTCTGGGTGACCGCACGCCAAAGCAACCACCTCCTCGCCTACGACGCTAAGAAACTTCTTTCTCAGCCTGAGAAGGCGTTGATCGCATCCGTCCAAGTTGGCACAGCGCCAGTCGGTTTGATCTTCGTCAGCAGCAAACATGGAAGTCGCATCCTCACTGCAGACTCGAACCGCTTCGACCAGTTAACTACCACGGGAATATCAGTGGTAGACTGGCGCGCGGCGCTTCGCGGTAAACCAGCAGGACTCGGCAAGATCCCGACAGGGCTGTTCCCACGTGAATTTGCTATAAGTCCAGATGGTCGTACAGTCCTCGTGGCTGACTTTGATTCATCCCAAGTTCAGGCTATAGATGTAGACAGTCTTCCGTGAAGAGGTGCGTTTTTAAGTAGAGTTGAAAAGGAAGCACGAGAGCTCAAACACTTGATATGAGAAAATGGAAAGACGAGTTGGAAAGTCGGAAGCTTGGTATTGGGTATGACGACCGACTTTCTATGTAGAATACAACTCCAAAATAAACCCCAGCTCAATTCCAGAGGAAGAGCTAAATCCGTATGCAAAACATTCCACGAATCTCAAGAATTCAATTGAACCCGCCTTCCGTAACGCTCAAATGCAATTTGGTATCGAGTAACAAAAGTGCTGTAGCGAAAACAAGCTCACTGAGCAGCTCCCGGTTCCTTCCTGGGCTTCTTCGGGAAGAGCAACTTATTCGCTTTGTCGTAGTGGGAGTTCTGCTTGACCATGTCGATAAACTCCTTACCGTTCGTCTTCTCGCGGCCTTTGAAGATAGCCAACAAATCCTTAATCATGATGCCTTCCGCAGGAAGAACCTGACGAATCTCCTCAGGGGTCGGCGGAGGTCCAGTGGGCGGGGGAGCCGGCTTCTGAACCGGAGGCGCACCAGGGCTCGCCGCCCTGCTCGGACTAACTGCACGTGAACCACCTGGCGTACCACTTGGCGAAGCGCGGCTCACCGCCTTCTGCTTCTTGATCTTTCGTCCACTTACACTGACTTCGGTATCGCTGCCAGACCCAGCGCCAGCTAGGCGCTTATTGATGCCAGCGATGGATGGCGCACGCGATCGGTCTGCCGCATCAGGTGACAGCTGTCGCGAGGCAGCAGTGGCGCCAGGAGGTAGATGCGACTTCTTTTGCTTCTTGCGCGACGACTCGTTGCCGCTGACATCGGAGACGATCGGCGAGCCTGGACGCTTCAGAGAGCTCGAGGATGCCGTCTTTTGCATTGGAGGAGCTGCATGCTTTGATGCTCGACCTGATGGAGTGTTTGTGCCCCTAGTGGAGTTGCCTGGCGATGGCTTCTCCTCCTTGAGCTTGTCGTTATCCTTGCCTTCTTCGTCCTTCTTCTTCTCCTCGTCTGAATCCGAATTATCCGAGTCGCTTTTGCTTGCGTAGGGGTTGTCTTCGCTCTCGTCATCGTACTCAAAGTTGTGCTCACGCTTCATCAAAGTCTTTCGAGTGGCCTTCTCCGCCGCCTTCCGAGCCTCCTCAGCCTGCTTCTCACGCTCAGCCTCCTCGTCAACCTGCTTCTCATCGACAAGATTGAAGGTGTTTGCGCCCAATTGCTCTTTACGTATCTTCTGCGCTGCGTCCTTAACCTCATCATTTTCACCTTCCAACAATGGATTCTCCTCGTCATCCGCAAACTCTTCTTCGAAGTTGAAATCGATGTCATCCTCTTCACCGCCACCAGCACCTTCCCGCTTGAAAGCTTGTCTCTTCTGTGCTTCGGAAGTCTTCATCAACTCGTTTCGCTCGCCGCGACGGAGAGACATTTCCGTCCTCGCCAAACCACCCTCTTTCATGGCCAATTCCATCTGCTTTGCCCTCTGCACCTTCTCGTTCATAGACCAGCGGTCCTCTTTGAACTTCTTGCTCATGCGCTCCTCAGCTTCTTCCAGGGTGTAAGACTTGAACTTGCTCTTCTCCTTGAACCTATAATACTTCTCAAGAGGGAAGAGCCTGAACTGTGCGGGTTCGTTCTGTGGGACTAACGCCATATGGCATTCCGAAAGTGCAGCCTCATACGTGCCTTGCCAGACGCTTTTGCCGCTGAAGTCTTCCAGATGCCACGGAATTGCTTCTTCGTAACGTAGCTGGGATGCTTTCACAGCCTCCGGTGTGTCATCAGCCCTGAAAACTTGCTCCGTCTTCTTCTGGAATGCCGGTGGCCTCTGTGTCTTCCCGGTCGGCGCAATCTGTGCCTGATTTTCTTCCCGAATACGTCTCCGCTCAGCCTTTTGCTGGTCCAGCCTCTCACGCTCCGCGACATCTGCCAAATCCTCCTTAATGTCCAGCTCCATAGCTGTCTGGCCTGATCCGACTGGCGGCAAGCGTGGGTCTCGTCGGTGTAGAAAGACTGGTCGCATGAATTGCTCTTGATTACCCGGATCTACCTTGGCCTTCGACTGCAGCTTGAAGATGTGATGGCGCACCCCTTCGAGCAGTGCACGCTTCGTAGTAAACAGTGGGAACTCTTGTGGAATGCCTTCTGGCTCTTTTAGAGCTGGAGGAGCCGTTGTGAGTGATCGCGCACCATTGACGGGGGGAGGAGGGCGCGTGCCCGGCGTAGACGCGTTCTGAGAAGGTCCCGCGGGTGTCCCTGGTGCAGGTCGATTGAGAACTGATCTACGCGCAGGCTTTCGTGCGGAGACTAGAGGGTTGGTCTTCGGCTTGGGCCGACGGGCGGCTGCTGCAACGCCATTCGGCGTTGTGCTGGGTGGGCCTGCTGGCGAAGGCCCGGCAGGTGAGGCACTGCTCATGATGCTGAAGCGACTGATACTCTAAGCGATGGAGTGTTGAGATGCCCCTGGGTTGCCCTGCGGGTGGAAAGGTAGGGCAGATGCCCTGAGGATTGATTGAGCGGGCCGCAGTGAGATGCAGCAGCTTCCGCGGCTGATCAAGAAGCGCGCTTTTGTACTGCGATCGCCAACTGTGGGTCAATACGCTTTATGCACTATCGTGAGATTCAGTGGTGTTGCTGAATGTTTGATTTGTGGTGAGTGCGGTATTGTTAACGGAAGCGTGTGAAAGCTCCATGAAAGCGGAGTGAGAGGCAGCAGGTCTGAATGGAGCTTCTCGGACGGGAGTTTCTTTTCTCCGGGACGTGCACAGGGATTCGTGTGACGTTGGTGTTGCTTTAGCGCTAGTCTACTCTCTGCCGAGCTCCGATTGGCCAAAGCATTGTATTTCTCTTTTGAATTTCGACGTCGCGTGCTTCCACTTGTTGAACACGGAAATTTTCAAGATCTCTCAATTCACGTTGTATCATCCAGCGAGAAAAACAACATCGTTCTCGAATTGGTGACATACTTGTCGTTATACGTTTCGTCACGCCTTGTGTGGGCGAGGGCGCATGCGAACACTCCAGTAAACGAGCACTACGACGGAAATGCTGGGCTCCATCAATTAGCAAGAGCCTCAGACAACAATCATAAATGGCGACTGGCGGACCTGGCGGCGGCGATGAGGAGGACGTCGAACAACAACTGCGCAATTTGATTCTCAGCAATCTCCGCGCTCGTGCTTCCAATCCCGAACCGGCAAGAGATCAAAGGATCACTCGGGGAGGACCAGCCCCAAGGGGCCCAAATTATCGGAGACCACAGGAAGAAGCTGCTGGTAGCCCAGGCTACCCGTCCAATTTTCAAGGCCAGAATCGATCTCATCTCTCCTCCAACTACTCTCAGCAGCCCTCCCTCAATCCGCAAACTGACTATTCTGGCCGTGTGGGTCATCTGCAACCACCCAACGCACCAACTTCGAGTCCTCTGAATCAGGCTCATGATGGATTCAGTCCCGCTGGGGTTGAATTTGGGGAAGACAACGCGCGCCGCTCGTCTTTACCTAACACCAATGCCCGAGCAGCCAATGACCCAAATTCTTTCGCTTATGGCCAGTCCTCTCCAATAGATGGTCAACGTATCTCGCACCGACCTGCGCTTTCACTCAACACGCCGAATGCAGAATCACCGCGACCTCCTCCTAGATCCCGCAAACTCTACCAGCCTCATCAAAATCCTCCGTCAGCGGTAGCCTTCATCGCTCAATGCAAATACCTTGATAAGGTCGCGGAGTTGGAGATTCCCAATATCCAAATGAGCTTCGATGAATTCACCCAAAAGGACAACTTCCGTGCCATGCTTGAGCATGGCTTCCAGCAGGCGGTAACCAATTATGGCCACCCAGGTTTCCAGATACTCTCACTACAAGGCTTCGGGAGCTTCACTACTGGTTTCGCTACCAAGGACTCTGACATCGATCTCGCAATTGTGCTGGATACGGATGTCAAGCTTCCCATGGAGAGAAGAATTCAGTTGGAGCACGATTTGCCAAGGCTTCTGGAGAAGACGCTTCTTGACGCTGATTTTGGTGCTCGCCTTCTGACTCGGACGCGTGTGCCTATCATCAAAGTATGTCAACTCCCAACAAAGGAATTGTTGGCTGCTCTTCGAGAAGAGCGGGGCAAGTGGGATGCTTTGCCAGAAGATGAGCAGTATCCTTCGGCGGCCAGAAAGGGCGAGGAAGACGAAGGAGCGCAGGATGTCAATCACGATGACACCGAGTGGAAGTGGGAGGGCAACAAGGCTCCTCCTTCGGAATTCATCAAATCAGGTAACGCCAAGTTAGACGCGTCGTCGCAACCGCATAAGGCTACCAAATCTCCGAATCTCGAAGTGGAACCACGCGAACAACGACAGGTATCATCGTCAACCGACTCGAAACCGAAGTCTCCTTCGAAATCTCCATCTAAAGCGAAGCCTTTTCTCCGTGAGAGACCAGCTGGACGACTGGACTTTCCCAAGACAGGCGTTGGCATTCAGGCCGACATCAACTTCACGAATCCTCTTGCTCTTTTCAATACCCAGCTTCTTCGATGCTATTCGATGTGCGATCCACGAGTACAGCCGATGGTACTCTTCGTCAAGGCATGGTCAAAGCAGCGCAAAATCAACAGCTCTTACAACGGCACGCTTAGCAGCTATGGCTATGTTCTCATGGTCTTGCACTTCCTCATACACGTTGCGAACCCGCCAGTACTGCCAAACCTCCAGTTGATGCAGGCATCCAATCCCGAGGGGCCGTGGAATTCCGAACTTCAATGGCGCCGTCCTGAAGACACTCGAATCGTGGAGGGCTGGGAAGTCCGCTTCTGGCATGATGAGAAGCACATCAATCATCTGGCGCAACAGGGAAGGCTGGGACAGAACAAAGAGCCCCTCGGAGTATTGCTGCGCAACTTCTTCCACTACTACGCTACGCAAGGACCCTCGGTTATCAGCCGTGGCTTCTCGTGGGCTCAGAATGTTATAAGTATACGGATGCCTACGGGGCTACTTTCGAAGCAGGAGAAGGGCTGGACGGGATTGAAGACTACGATCACGCACGGGGTAAGTCTCTGCATTCACCGTTATATGTAAAGTTTTATAACAACTAGGAACAGCGAGAAATCAAGCACCGATACTTGTTCGCGGTCGAAGATCCCTTTGAGCTGGATCACAACGTCGCTCGCACAGTGACACATACCGGCATCGTGGCTATTCGAGACGAGTTCCGACGAGCGTGGCGGATACTGGTTGCTGTAGGAAATGCAGCCTTCCCTCTAGAAGAGGGATTCTTCGACCCTATGATCGAGACTGTGCCTGACGAGTCTAATGATCAGAGAGCGAACACACCAAAGGAATGAGAGGCTATTTCAAGTGCTGCGAACACTGATACCTCATCGATGGGGGCAAAGCTACCCTCTGCTTAAAACTGCGTTAATTACTTCTTGTACCATTAGATCGTCAGCCTGAGTCTCCGATTTCGGGACCCAGCTTTTGCATTCTCAAGGCCTGTTCTGCGTACTACAGCTAGAGTCAACAAGCCTTCTCTTCAACCCCAAGCTTTTCCTAGCCCCAGTCCGCCCAAAAATAACCCCTCGTGATGCTGTGCACTATAGACTTTCGGGAACGCCGAGAAATAAGAGTCTCGGAGCGTTGCACATAACCGTTACAGTCTTGGTAGTGGCGGCCTAGGAGAGGCGCGCATCAGCCGCCGCTCCAAGCCATCCTTCTTGTCCCACGTATGCTGCAGCAATTCCAAGGCCGACAACCACTGCATGATCCTCGTCCGCAGCAAACGGCCAAGAATCGATAATCCGCTGGTTGGTGGGGATTGAGGATGCAAAGAGCTGCGCGGCGTATTGCCCACCGAAGTGAAAGCGTGAGATCTGGTGCTCAAGGTTCGACATCCTGGCTGCGGAGACGGTTATGAGCTGGAATAGGCTGGCTATACAGGCTCCGCTCTTTCCTGCCATTTTACGAGTTCTAGAAGCCTTCATCTTGCCGATCTCGACCAGTTCCTGTGTAGCACAGACGTCGCCTGTCTGAGCCCGGCCTTCGGTATCAAATGGCCCACAATTCAGTCTCTCCAGGAGATCACCCTCTCGCATTTCCACTCTTTGTGTACAGCCAAGCTCAGCAGCTCGTATCTTCTGTGCCTCAGGCTTTTAACGGAAAGAAGCGCTCCAATAGACTCGTTAGGGTAAATTTCCCCGCAATTTCTCGTGCCCTGCCTGGTCTTTCATACCCCAGCTTTCCCAGGGTTTCATCGGAAGCAAGTCAGCCAACCATGTAACTTGTCTCCTATCGATGCTGGATATGCTGCTTATTGGTTGACTCGCTGGCCACATGCAGGTTTAACAACACAAACCTCTTAAATCAGGAGGCATATACTGTGTTACACAGCACCACTGAATGCTTACTGCTACGAGCGCCGGATCGGACTGATTCTGTGATTCTGCTAAGGTATTGTGCAACGAGGGAATTACGCCTTATGAGCACACGAGACAATGAACCTTGTTGCGCTACCGTACATCTCAAGGGCTGGTTTTCGTGAAACCCCGTCCCGAGCAAGCAACATGTACGGCTACAACCGTATCTAAGGGCTCCAGGCTCAGACTATACTCGGCTAAACAACCGGCTTCGGTGAACATCCACTGAGTCGGGTCTGGCAGCCCACGGCGAGCAGGTGCCATTGGATCTGCGGATTGGCGAAATGATGTACTAGAACGATCGAGGTAGGTAATCCTGCTGAATGCTCGGCGCAGACATGGCCACGCGCAACATCGGCATGGGTATGGGAATAGTCTGACTCCGTGGTCTCGGGGATGGCCTTAAGATAGGAGAGCCCCCGCCGGATCTGGGGTGGCTTCTTGTATTCTGTTCGAGTTGAGGATCTTGTAGGCCTCATGGGACATTGAAAGCAAATTACTGAGTGATCATTGAACGAAATTTGGACTCGTCGCGCGGATAGGCGCTGAATTTGTTCGAGATGTATACCTGTACGGCCTTTCGAAATCCGAAAACATACCTTATATCGCATGCTAACAACAGCCAGTCTACAATGTCTACGCCATTTGCAGCTTTGCTGCCATTGGTAAGCTTCCTTATGACAAGACCATCGGGAGCATCCTAACAAGATCCAGGCGGTGGCTTGTTCGGTTTCGATATCTCCTCCATGTCAGGTGTCTTGGGCACCAATGCGTACAAGAATTACTTCAACAATCCCGTGAGCTACCGCCAAGGTGGTATCACGGCTTCTATGCCTGCTGGTTCGCTCGTCGGTGCTCTGGCCTCCTCCTTCATTGCCGATAGGTTCTCTCGTAAGGCTGCTATCCAGATCTCTTCAATCATCTGGATCGTCGGCGCTATGTAAGCGTCTATTCAGCGCGCGAATTATCTCAAGTCTGACACGCGACAGCCTCCAAACTGCATCCAACGGCGTGGCACTTCTGTGCGTTGGTCGTGTCGTCGCTGGCCTTTCTATCGGTATCGCCTCTGCGGTCGTTCCAGTTTATCAGGCAGAAATCGCGCCTAAGGAGATTCGTGGACGTGTCGTGTCTCTCCAGCAATGGGCTATCACTTGGTAAAGACCCAAGAGCAATTCTTCGCTCAAGATTTAGCTGCTGATGTAGTCAAGGGGCATTCTCATCCAGTATTTCATCCAGTATGGCGCCTCCTTTGCTGGAGGCGGGCCAAATAATCCCACCCAAGGGTAAGTTGAGCTCCCAAGTCTGCATTGTGCGCATATTAACATTTGTTAGCACTGCCGCATTCCGTATCCCGTGGGGTGTGCAAATGTTCCCCGGCGTCATCCTTTTCTTCGGCATGTTCTTCTTCCCTTACTCTCCTCGTTGGTTAGCCTCCAGGGATCGGTGGGAAGAGGCCATTCGAGTGCTCGCGAACCTACACGGCAAGGGTGATGTGAACCATCCGAAGGTGCTCGCAGAGTACCAGGAAATTGAAGAAGCTCTTCGATTCGAACGCGAAGAAGCTGTCAGTAGCTTCAAGGCGCTGTTCGAGCCGCGCATCGCTAAGCGTGTCGTTCTTGGTATGAGTATCCAAGCGTGGAGCCAGCTTTGCGGTGTGAGTACACTTACTCTTCTTCTCCATGACCTAGCAGCGGCTGATGAATCTCTAGATGAACATTATGATGTACTATATTGTGTATATCATGGAGGGTGCAAATATCGGAGATCCTCTGCTTACCGCTTCGATCCAGTACATCATCAACGTTGCTCTAACCCTGCCAGCCATTATCTGGCTCGACAAATTTGGTCGTCGCCCGGCGCTCCTGCTCGGTTCTTTCGGGATGATGACCTTCCTCTTCGTTTCGGGGGGTCTGCAGGGTGCTTATGGCTCACCGAATCCACATACCCCGCCGGACAATTTGAAGGATATCTCTTGGATATTGCTGAATCACCGATCTGTTAGTAAGGCTGTCGTCGCAATGTCTTACCTGTTCGTGGCCACATTCGCGACGACTTGGGGCCCCACCAGCTGGACTTATCCGTCGGAGATTTTCCCGAGCAAGGTCAGAGCCAAGGCAGTCAGTTTGGCGACCGCTAGCAACTGGGCCTGGAATTGCGCTCTGGCTTTCGCTGTGCCGCCCCTTCTGTGGAGCATTAACTGGAAGATGTACATGTGAGTGTCTCAGAGTCTCTTTCATCCTTGCCGAACATCATGCGATAATTCTAACGCCGCCAGGATTTTTGCCGCATTCAATGGTGCAGCGTTCATCCACATGTTCCTCACTGCACCGGAGACCAAGGGAAAGACCCTTGAGGAGATGGATGAGGTCTTTGACTCTGGTCGTCCCGCCTGGAAGTCCGTGCCCAAAGGAAGTAGGCTCGATAGGCTCCAGGAGGACATTGAGAAGGGTAATCTCAAGGTTGCTGGGGGCGCACTGGATGCAGTCAGGAACGATTCTGTCGAGGAGCATGTGCATGCTGAGCCAAAGACCTAAGGTTGCACAAGATTGAGCAGAGTCCATTAAAAGGGATATTATTAGGTCACGTGATATCCGGATACTTGAAGGTATAGTAGAATATGGGCAAGGCTGGCACAAGCGCGGAGAGATCTTCGTGTAAGAAATTGATAGGTGAATAAGAATGGAAATTTGTAACGATGTCTTGCCTTACACGATGAAGCTCAGCCTTATCGAGTCAACTCTATCGAGTCAAATAGCTACTCCACGATGGCCAATCAGTGGCTCTTAAGAGGTCAATCTTGACTGGTTGATAGTATTTCTTTGCTCGAACACCTTAGCTGATTGGAAGAATTGCTCGTTGTTTTTGAGATCGTCGTGGCCACGCTCCTAAAATGTCTGATCTCTATGGCGGTTAGCCAGCCGAAGGAAGCCGTATAAGAAATGCGCCCAAGCGTGGGGGTGTATATCAACCCTGGAAACAATACTTTACTCAGGGTCTTATATGCGGATCTTAGAAGACATTTACGATCTGAATGGTTTCTCGGGCCTCAAGGTTTGGATGTTGCTGTCTGACTTGCAGTTGACGGGCGTCAAACAGGGCAGAAGCAAACGGAGATGCTGCCGGCAAGCTACTGCAGCTCTCAAGTCACGGAACAGAAGGGTTTGCATGCGCCGCGCCATTAGATGCCCAATGACATGTCGCAGATGTGAAATCGCCCAACATGCAGAAACGATGCAGCACACCGCCTCTTACACGTGCCACTGAGGAATGCTGTTCATCTCAGGCTGTAGAAGACTTAATAGCACAGCTAAGAGCGCTTGTAAAGGATATGGTTCTCGCTTTGTGCAAGAAGAGACATCTGATTCTCAACGAGCGCGGGATGAGGGCGTTCGACCCGCTGACAGGCAGTTTTGCGGCGAAGGAGGACCCCTGCTCGCCAGTAAAAATGGATTGGAGTCAGCGAAAGCGACGACAAGGACGGGGATCGAAGCGCGATTCACACAAGCGCCAATTGGGCACCTCGGGTTGTCAATCTGGACCAGGAGGAGACTAGACCGCATCATTCTAATTCTGCCTTCGTTCACAACGTCAGCCTCAAGCGGAATCGAGATGGAGAGGTTCAAGCAGCAGAAGGAGAGGAAATTGCAGTATGAGTCGAACGGCAGGGCAAACAGAAGACCAGTCATGGACGGGAGGCTTGTATTCGACACAGTCACCACGTGAGACTAGAGCGACAATGTTTGATTCACTAACAGAAACTCGCGTGCCTTGCTGGCGATTGTCGAGCCACTCTCACCGCCTTGCGCATCCCTGTTCGGGATTAGCGTCGTCCCCGCCGCTCGCCGTAAAAAAGTGCTTTCCCTCACGCGAACTTTCTCCTCCTCAAGCAACCACTACAGACAACGAAGTCGCAATATACATCAAAATAAGTTACCAGTCAAGCCTTCACCCACCCAATCCTCGTCGAGAAACATGTCGCCGACTGCTTCTGAGTTCTAAACTACCGGCCGAGGGGTCCGTATGGGCCTCTCGGTGCGGCCGTTCGCTCAGACGTTCAACGACTCTACGAAGATAAACAAACTCCCTTGATTGCTCGAAGCAATTTTGCTCGCCATCGGGAAATACTGCCAGGTGCCTGAGAAAAGAGTACCTGCTCAATCTGCGATCTGTTTCACTGTTTGATCTCAAACATCGACGAATTTTTGCGACTCGAATCCCCCCTCACGGGAGAGCAGGGTCTCAATAACAACAAGTCACATTCATTCAATCGTCTAAGGACGATTTCCAATAGAATCCAGCAGAGACCCTCATCCCTCCCGCCCTATCTCCATCTTTCGATACCCCAGACCAATCCTATACAGACGACAGCCTTCTCCCACGGTAAATCCGCAACAATGTCGCGCAACACTTCTTCCGAACAGGCCCTCTCGCCAACAACGACCATGGAGTCCAGCAACATGGACAGACATGATTCATTCCAACACTCATCTAAGCGCACTTTCAGAGCACGAAGCACTAAAACGACATCGAAGCGCAACGCAAAAAGCAGTGCGAAGAAGCACGGTAGTCGTGGAGCTGAGGGAGTCTCAGAAGAGGAAGGTGACGCTGCAGATGAAGAAGACAGTAGCGCTGAACAAGATGACAATGAGGACGACGTCGAAGAGCCAGAGGTTCTTGCCCCGTCCGATCGCATCAAGCCAGCTAAGCACCACTTGAACGCCTCCAAGATGACGAAGCTGAATCGGGCGGGGCGCATCAATGGCGGTGATATTGCCAGTAAGAGTAAAAAGAGAACGTTCAGTGATATCAAGAACAACTCTGTTTTGAGTGAGGAAGAGGATACCCGTGACCAAACACCTACTGCGTACCCTCGAAAGAAATCGCAACGTCGCCTCAGCAACACCCACGGTTTCCTCACGTACGATGACAACCTACCGGCTTCAAGCCGAGCGCTTCAAGCGGCAATTGATTCATCATCAGATGATGATGATGTCTACAACGCTGTCGATCTCATCAGTGACTCTGATGATGACGAGAAGTCTATGGAGAAACTCGAGGAGAAAGCCATTCTCGAGTCTGAGCTCGAAGACCCCATAACCCCACGGGCTAAGGGTGCTGAGAGCGACGACGACAGTGATATTGGGGACATGGATTTCTCAATGGACCTCAGCACCATGGGTGCCAACAGCTTTTTCGCAGAGCAGATGGACCAGCTGCATGACGACCAGACTCTTCTACTTCTGCGCTATCAGTCGCCTTCGCCGCAGCCAAGTCCTACGACTAGAAAAGTTCATTTTGCCGATCTCGCCAGCGAAGCCCCTGACTCGAGCGAAACATCGTCTGATACGGCCGAGCTGCCTGATATTTTCTCTCATGTTACAATGAACTTGCCTATGGTCCAGAGCATACCACGAGTCGATGATAATGATTCTTACTACAGCAACAGCAACAGCGAGGATGGTTCATACTGGGATTGGAGAGAAGAGGATGCCAGTCAGAACGCTCCAACCGCAAATGATCCACAGCGTCTGACCATGGAATTCTCTGCTATGCCGATTCCGGTTACAGATGACGATGAGGCTGGTGCTTCAAGCGGCTATGATTGTATGATGAATTTGTATTCGTTACTGAGTTGATGCTTACCTTTTCAAACAGCCGACAGCAGCGGTGACACAACGGAGGATGACATGCCTCCCCCACCATCTGTCACCACTCCCAAAGCGACACTTCGATCATACAAACCTCCCGGCCGAAAGTCTACTTTCAGGCACGCTGGCCGCCCTTCCAGATCGCTCCCAATCCTCGGCCAGTTCGTCCTTGATCGTAGTAAAGCTGTCGCCTACCGTCACAAGTCTATGGGAATTGTTGTACATCCTCCCAGAGATCCAAACCATGAGCTTGCACGCTTTTTCCCTCCCAGCGACACAAGTGGTAGTGTCCAGAACAGTCCCCAGACCCCCTTCCAGAACTTCAATCCAGAGGATAGCGACTTCAGTGACGTATCTCGCAACCCTTTCTCCGGAACCCTTGACGTTATGTTCAGCGGCATGTTTGGTGGTGCTTCTAACCAAACCTACAACTTTGGCGGCCAGGTCATTGGTCCGCCCGAGGCCTTCTACCCGTTCAAGTCCATCGACTCTACTGGAAGTGTCTTTGATTTAGATGATGGGAGTTATGATGACGACGACGATGACGATGACTACGAAGATCAAATGGATATTCACGATTTCATCCAATTTGGTGGCAGCGAAGATGAGGATGACGAAGACGTGGGGATGAGCTATGTTGAGACGACTGCAGCCGAAGAGAGCGATGCTTTCAGTCCCACTTCTCCTGCTCCAACAGACGCGTCATCCGCCATGACACCTTTCCGCGCCAATAGCATCTCGATGTCAGAGATGATGTTGACGCCTGCACCGTCGCAAAGCATGCTCGAACACCTTGATCGCGGATTTGTCACTTCCTTCCGCAACAACCAAGATCGGGCGAAGCTTCTTTCCAGGCAGCCTCACGGTTCTCTAGCGTATGCTTCAACACCCCAAGCAATTCGCTCTGGCTACACCGACTCCGTCATTACGCCGATGCGAAAGCAGAAGTCCTCACGAAAGGATGCCGCCAAAATGAAGATGAGTGGCAGCGGTGCTTCCCCTAGCAAGATTGGGAAGAAGAGAGACATGAAACCTCCCAGGCGCCCAAAGTTGCCTCCAAGAGGCTTCTTCTGATAATAAAATCTTGTGACAGTGGTGACTGTTTCATGATCGAACTCGTTCGCTGGTTTACGACATAATGATACCACGGCCAAAAGTCCCTCACGGGATCGAAAAGTTCGCTTTCCTTTCGTTTTCCCTTGCGATTCTGATACATAGACGCAGAACTGATGAGAATGGCGGCGTTGCGTCCCACCTCTGATGTGGTGCGTCTGTTTCTTTGCTCTCATTCTCCTTGTGTTACTGAAATGCGCTCTTTCACTTCCTGGGATTGGCATCGAAGACAGGCGTAATGGTAATAGCATACGATTTCAAAAGCTTTTTGTCTGTTCGTTGGAGGTGTGCAGAGTATGAGGGTTGGAAGTGATACCCTGTGCTTCGGCGCCGTAGTGCGGTTTCCTTTGATAATGCATCAAATGATCGTTCTGTTTTGCGTGGGATTTTCTTGCGCTTGGGTGAAACGCGGAATGGCAATGGGAATGTATGAGTATTCGACCATGTCTTGCAATGAAGAAAAGTTCAGATCACGATTTTACATCCTTCATATCAATTATCTGTGCCTGGGAAGGTAGGAACCGTCGTACCTTCCGACCTGACGCTTTAAAGATTGTGAGGCTATCATCGTGAGGTGTGTTTAATATGAATGTTGTGTGGCACGCCTGTGCACCTCGAGTATCCCTGGAGCGACAGCTTTGGGTAGTGTAGTACCGAATTTTAGGTGGGATGGGTCCCTAGGATTGGTTGGACGGCGGGCGCCTCTGTGGGGTATGTAGCTCCCGCGAAGGAAAGCATCGCATACCAGCGGCTTAGGAAGTTGAAGCCTAACCATATCGATGTCACGAAAGCTCATGTTAGCGCAAGAATTTCTCCTCCGGTTCCACACGCGTGTACAAAGAGTTACATCTCATATGGTTGAGAAGACGGACCCAACTGCTGCACTGTTCACATGCCCTACACGTATCGTAATTTTACCCTCTGTGCGCAAGCCACTCGCTAGGTACCTGTTCCTGTACCATCCTCTTATCACGGGCTGACAACCGCCGAGAATATCCGTGCCGATATCGAACCATTGAAATCTAAAACCCACTCACCGCAACGAACGCCGCCCGACTTCGCCCCAAGCTTGCCCCGGGCAAGAATATCTCCTGGATCATTCATTTGGGAGATCTATACTCCTCATAGCTTTGTCTTCGGTCAATTGACGCCGCAGCACCGCACAATTGTATCGATTGTTTAACTTTATTAGACGAATAGCTCCAAACCACGCCGCCTCACTGTCATTCATCGAGTTCGACGTTCACACCTGAGAGCGTACCTGTGGGGGCGAGGGGAGATGCAGACATCATGTCTACTAGCTATTCGCTCTGCAGCAGCATCTTCACGGCTCGTAGCGACCCGCCCGCGACCTTCTGCAAGATATAGCTGTCGTAATGCAGCGAAGCGCGGAGTCTTGTCTCACAGGAGACCGTTCTACTCGAGCTCTGCATCAGAGGTAAAAGAAGATGGACCATCCGATGTCAAGAATGCCAAATCGAATCCTCTCAAACCACTCGATACCTTCGCTCGACGACATATTGGACCAGATGCGGACTCTACGGTGGAGATGCTAAAGGCTTTGGACCCGGCAGTGGAGACATTGGATGACTTTGTGAAACAAGTCCTCCCACCAGACATACTGTCTTCCCGAAACCTGAAGATCCAAGGGCCACAAGAATTCAGCGATGATGGATATACGGAGACTCAACTGCTGGCGCGGCTGCGAGAAATCGCAAAGCAGAATAAGGTCACTCGGAGCTATATTGGATGTGGATATGCAGGAACAAATGTGCCGGAAGTCATAAAGCGCAATGTGCTTGAAAACCCAGCGTGGTATACAAGCTACACTCCCTACCAGCCGGAGATTAGCCAGGGGCGCTTAGAATCGCTTTTGAACTTCCAGACGATGGTATCAGACCTGACTGGACTAGCCATGGCAAATGCTTCTGTGTTGGATGAACCCACGGCTGCTGCGGAGGCGATGACCCTGTCCGTAAATGCGCTCTCCATGTCTCGGCAGAAGAAGGAGAACAAGACATACTTTGTATCTCATCTTGTTCATCCGCAAACGATCGCTGTCCTTGAATCGCGTGCCCAAGGATTTGGGATCACGATTAAAGTCGGAAACGTTCTTGCAGAAAGTAGCAAAGCCGTAAGCGACCTCGGCGATTCTCTGATCGGAGTCTTAGTCCAATACCCGGATACTGAAGGAGGCGTAAGCGACTTTCAAGGACTTTCTGATATGGTACACAAGCAAGGAGGCACAGTCAGTGTTGCAACAGATCTTCTGGCCTTGACCCTCCTCAAGCCGCCAGGAGAATTTGGTGCCGACGTAGCGTTTGGCAACGCACAACGATTTGGCGTTCCTTTCGGATATGGCGGTCCTCACGCAGCCTTCTTTGCGTGTAGCGACAAGCATAAGCGCAAGATACCTGGCCGACTGATCGGATTGAGTAAAGATAGGATGGGAAATCCAGCTGTCAGACTGGCCTTGCAGACTCGAGAGCAGCATATCAGAAGGGAAAAGGCGACCAGCAATATTTGCACTGCACAAGCCCTCTTGGCAAACATGAGCGCATTCTATGCATGCTATCATGGACCAAAAGGCCTCAAGAAAATTGCTGAGCGTGTGGTGACCGCAGCGAGGACACTACAAGCTGGCCTTGGAGAGTTGGGATTCGAGTGCGGCAGCGAGCCTGTTCTGTTCGATACAGTAGTTGTGGAAGTGGAGAGTCCCGCGAAGATAATCAACCGGGCGGTCCAAAAGCATGGAATTAATCTGAGAGCCTTGGATGATGGCCGTATTGCCATAACGCTAGATGAGACCGTGAATGAAGCCGACATCAACGACATCCTATCGGTCTTCCGCGAAGAAGCGAGGATCTCAGAGGAGAAATTGGACCTTAAACAGGTCGCTCGAGAGCTGCGTCCATCGAAACGGCCACTACCGGACCAGTTCAAAAGAACATCATCTTACCTCACACATCCAGTCTTCAACACTCATCACTCAGAAACCGAGCTTTTGCGATATATGCATCATCTCCAATCAAAAGACCTGTCTCTCGTGCACTCGATGATACCTCTCGGGTCATGCACAATGAAACTCAACGCTACAACAGAAATGGTACCGGTCACTTGGCCTGAATTCTCATCCATTCATCCTTTCGTCCCTGTGGAACAAGCGAAAGGATACAAGATTCTCATTGATGAGCTTGAGAAAGACTTGGCAGAAATTACGGGCTTCCACTCGGTCTCACTACAGCCAAACTCAGGCGCTCAGGGCGAATTCGCGGGTCTCAGAGTGATCCGCAAGTACCACGAACAAAATCCGGGCAAAAAGCGTGACATTTGCCTCATTCCTGTATCAGCGCACGGAACGAACCCAGCATCGGCAGCCATGTCGGGTATGCGCGTCGTAACACTGAAATGTGATCACAAGACGGGCAACCTGGACATTGAAGACCTGAAAGAAAAATGCAAGAAGCACTCCGAAGAGCTTGGTGCAATCATGGTGACATATCCTTCAACATTTGGCGTATTCGAGCCGCAGATCAAGGAAGTCTGCAAGACTGTACATGAGCACGGCGGACAAGTGTACATGGACGGTGCAAACATGAATGCGCAGATTGGTCTCTGCAGTCCTGGCGAGATTGGTGCGGATGTGTGCCATCTCAACCTTCACAAGACATTCTGTATTCCTCACGGCGGTGGCGGACCTGGAGTTGGACCCATTGGCGTTGCTGAGCATCTTGCTCCCTTCCTTCCTGGGCACCCTCTCATTGCAACAGGCGGCGAAAAGGGTATTGCTCCCATCTCTGGAGCACCATGGGGCAGCGCCAGCATCCTTCCCATCAGCTGGGCTTATATCAAGATGATGGGCGCTCGTGGCCTTACTCACGCAACCAAGATCACTCTCCTGAACGCAAACTACATCCTTTCACGTTTACGGCCACACTATCCGATCCTGTATACCAACGCCAACGGTCGCTGTGCACACGAATTCATTCTTGATGTGCGCGCGTTCAAGGAGTCTGCCGGAATCGAAGCAATTGATGTCGCCAAGCGTCTACAGGACTATGGCTTCCACGCGCCGACTATGAGCTGGCCTGTCGCTGGTACCCTGATGATCGAGCCGACTGAGAGCGAGAGTAAAGAAGAGCTCGACCGGTTCTGCGATGCACTGATCAACATCAGGAGTGAGATCAAGGAGATTGAGGATGGCAAGATGCCACGTGAAGGCAATGTCTTGAAAATGGCACCTCATACTGTAAAAGACTTGGTGAGAGATAATTGGGACCGAGTCTATGGGCGAGAGAAGGCAGCGTGGCCAGCGGAATGGTTGAAGGAGAAGAAGTTTTGGCCGAGTGTCGCGAGACTTGATGATGGTAAGTGGAGACTTCTCCGATCCGAAGGACAAATGACGTCGGCTAATAATGAGCAGCTTATGGGGATATGAATCTCTTCTGTACATGCGCCCCGGTGGAAACGATTGACGACATGACCGGAGCAGCAGCTCCAGCGCCAACCTGAAATATGTCGCCTGAATACTCTATATGAAATGGATGTCAATGCATCATAACGGCGTCTTGGTCGCAATGTTCTTTTCAACAATACCCTCGTCGCCGGGAAAATCGTATTGCTTTGTGGGGCTAGCGTTTAACACCGCGGCCCTTTATTTTTAATTTCTTGTCATCGGGTGCTCTGCATGGACCAGGTTCGAGATAAGATGAAGGTCGATCAACAGAAAGAGCGAATGCTGAATCTCACCAATGATTCCATGCTTTCGGAATCACACCTTGATTCATTTATCCGCAGCATGAAAGTGATCACGAGAAAAGGCTTTCCCCTTCTCTCAACCTAAGGCCGATTCTCTGATTAAATAATCCCATTCGCTGCTCTTGATTGGCTTACGGGTAACGGAGTTGCTCGCGTTAGAAGCGAGCCTGTATCGTGCCCTGTTCCTTGACGGACATCACCGTTTCCGAGACGGAATCGACTAGGTGCTGACGGTAGACGAACAAGCCTTTTACCCCAGTCTCTCAACATAGCTAAATGTTACCACTTGCCTCCGTCGTGATCAGCCGAATCTGCCTGTTCGCTTGCCTTTCCCCTTCCTGGCCGAAGGAACGTTGGCATTTCAATCATCGGTTCATCACGAGTGAGGTGGAGAGGCTGCTTGCCGGCCCCGGCACGTCAGTGGCGTCCGGTACGGCGGTAGTGGCGCGCCTTCTCCACACTCCTCCGCGTGTCGTTCTGCCGTGCTAGCGAGCTTCCCTTTGTGCAGTTCGTCCTTTCTCCTTGTGTTCATCGCTCACGGAGCTCTGTATACCCTTTCCTGGCCTCCCCTGTCTTCCTCTCGCTCTTGCCGGCTTCAGACCGAGCTTCAGCGAGTTGGTAATGGCGCGCTCCCCTCGATCGTCAGGCACGAGGACGGTTGCAAGGAAATTTCGGACGCGCCGGTGCAGAGCGAACGCCTAAAGAACCAAGAAGTCCGGACTGATGGTCCCGCATCGCGTTACCATGACCAACTCCTGCAGCCATGCCTGCTTCCCCGCAAAAAATACGACGTCGATGGGGATCAACTCTGCCATCGCGTCATGGCCTGGACGACTTTTTGCAGTTCGCGATGCAGGGTAGGTTACTCGAGGTCACGCTGCCTCTTAAGTCGTACCGCCCTTAAGCTTTTGCTTCTGGCGCTCTACGCGAGCTTCTGTTGTTGAATTTACGCTCAGTTACATTTCTATTCTGTCAATTCGCCCTGGAGTGGACGGCCAGCTGCAGTTTTGAATAGGCGTTACCTATTGCGGCACGCAATTCACACATTCCAGCTGTCGTGAACCTTAGCTTGTCAGATTCCTGGGGTCAGATTCCGGCTTTAGCTAGAGAGTCAAACTGGTAAGTCGCGATTGGGACTTGTCACTTATTTCAATCACGACGGTGAAGGTCCAGACCTTCAACTAACTCACGATCATCCACTCCTTTGGGACTTGTGCACGCGAGTCTCAATTGAGTCTCTTCACATGCGATATCTACTTATGTCTTATAATTTCTGGAAGCTCTTTAATGCAGTTCATGTATTTCTCGCTCTTGGTTTCTCAAACAAACATGCTGCTCTGGTTCGTTTGCTAATAAATTCGGTAGCGAGGAATCGGACCAGTTACACAGCTGACGAGACCCACTCGTCCCCGCAGACGTTGTGTTGACACGTGCGACGTTAACCACCAGGACCAGAATGCTGTCACCTAACGTCCTCCTCCGCATCAGCGTGATACCGCTGTGGTTGTCGTTGGTGTACGCAGAAACCTACAATACGCGCTTCAAGGATGTCACCTGGGATAACGAAAATTGGCGCATCACGAATACAGTGCTGGATCAGGGTCATTATCAATCGCGACTGAGTCTTGCAAATGGCTACTTTGGGATTAATGTCGCAGCTGTGGGGCCATTCTTTGAGGTGGAGTCTCCAGTTTATGGGGACGACATAAGTGGGTGGCCAGTGTTCAACCGGAGGCAGACTTTTGCAACTATCAGCGGCTTTTGGGACTCTCAACCAACGGCGAACGGCGCGTCGAACGGTACGAACTTTGAATGGCTGAACCAATATGGCGGGGAGAGCATTATTGCAGGGGTACCGCACTGGGGAGGCTTGATTGTGGTGTCCAGTGGCGGATCTGTGCTGAATGCCACTGTACCGGCGGAGCAGATCTCGGGATACTCTTCAGTTCTGGATATCGGAGCGGGCGTACACAGCTGGCGATACACGTGGACTCCGGATGGGGAACCTGCTCTGGATATCGAGTACTCAATGTTTGTTCACAAACTCTATGTGAATCAAGCAGCCGTACAATTGACGATTACGCCATCGAGAGACGCCAATGTCACGGTCGTGGATGTTTTGAACGGAGATTGCGCAGTTAGGACAACGTTTGTCGACAAGCAATTCGAGAAGGATTCGGCCACAATCTGGAGTGCCGTGAAACCGCGTGGAATTGACAATGTGGAAGCGTACATCTACTCCACTTTGGCTGGAGACTGCGAAATGTCAGATCGCAAGCAAGTTGTGGATGAGCCATATATCGGAGCCAACGAGTCCTCAATTGCGCAGTCTGTCCGGATTGACCTCACAGCCGGCCAGCCTTCGACAATCGAGAAGTATATTGGCGCGGCCTCATCGGATGCTTTCAAAAACCCGCAGCAGGTTGCTCGCAACGCCTCTGCCGCGGCAGCAAAAATGGGCATCAGCGCACTGCTTGAATCACACATTCGAGAATGGGATTCAACCATGAGCGAGGATTCTGTGGACGACTATTCTTTTCCAGAGAACGGCAGTCTACCCAACGACGCGAATATTGTTGAACTACAGATACTGTCGGTGACGAACCCTTTCCACCTCCTACAAAATACGGTTGGCCAAAACGCAATTGCGGCAGCCGGTGGTAACGAAAAGCTCAATATCAACAGCATCTCGGTCTGTGGGCTTGGCTCTGATTGCTATGCTGGTATGATCTTCTGGGATGCGGATGTGTGGATGGCGCCCGGTCTCGTTGTCTCTCATCCGGAAGCTGCGCAACAGATCACGAACTACCGGGTCGCTAAACATGCCCAAGCGAAGCAGAACGTCAAAGAGGCCTTCACGTCATCTCAGAATGAAACTGGAAAATTCACTGGCGGAGCGGTATTTCCATGGACGAGCGCTCGATTTGGCAACTGCACCGGCACTGGGCCCTGCTTTGACTACGAGTATCATATTAACGGAGATATCGGTCTCCAGCTTTACAACTACTGGGTTGCGTCTGGCGATCAGGACCTTTGGAAAAACTCATTATTCCCGGTGTACGATGACATTGCGTATTTCTTTGCGGAGCTTCTGACATACGACAAGAAGACTGGGAAGTATAGCCTTACGAACGCTACAGATCCTGTGAGTAAATCAAAACGTCTAGTCAAACATGTGCTCACAACAAGCAGGACGAATATGCGAATCATATCGATAACCCTGGGTTCACGATGCCACTGATATACACTCATATTGAGAACGCGAACAACTTCCGTGTCCGTTTAGGTCTCCCAGCGAATAAGACCTGGGCTGAGATTGCTAAAAACATCAATATTCCTGTTTCTGAGTCTGCCGACATCATTCTCGAGTACTCGGGTATGAATGGCAGTATTCAGGTCAAGCAAGCCGACGTCCCGCTCGTGGACGATTTTCTGGATTATCCCAACAACTTTACGCTATCAGATCTCGACTACTATGCAAGCAAGCAATCACCAAATGGCCCAGGTATGACATATGGTGTCTACAGCGTCGTGGCAAATGCTGCCAGTCCGAGTGGCTGCTCAGCGTACACATACGAGATCTACGGCAACGAGCCTTATGTTCGGGGACCTTGGTTCCAATACAGTGAACAGCTGATCGACGATTTCACCACAAACGGTGGGACACATCCAGCTTTCCCATTCCTCACAGGAATGGGTGGCGCTAATCGTGTGGCCGTCATTGGGTATTTGGGATTCAAATTCATGCCAGATAGCTTCAACATCAATCCCCAGCTTCCGCCTCAGATCGAGAACTTGAAATTCCGAACGCTATATTGGCAAGGCCATGCCATCAATGCTACCAGTAATCAAACTCATACGGTGCTGACTCGCCTCCCGAAGTCTCTCAAGAACGCCAACCCTGCTTATAATGACAAGCCGATCAATGTCACTTTTGGCGATGGCAGTAAGCCGATAAGTCTCCCACCTAACAAATCTATCACCATCGAGAACCGACGGCAGTCCTACAATCTTACCGTCCCGGGTAATCTGGCACAATGCAAGCCTGCGTACTGTCCGCAGAGTTACGTTCCTGGACAGCTTCCAATCGCAGCAATCGACGGTGCGATATCGACTCCATGGCAGCCGAGCGACCCCAACAAGACTGCTTCTGTGACTGTCGATCTGACCTCTCAACCATTCCAACCCGTCACTGGCTTTTACTTCGATTGGGCACAAAATCCACCAAAGTCATATTCAATCAGTTTCTCGAACGCAAGTAGCATGGAAGCAGCCAATGCAGCTGCATCAGAAAAGGGTGCCGCAACTGTGAGCAGCAGTGCGCACATTAAAGTCAGCAGCCCGTACAACGCGTCGAACGCGGACGCGCTGGTACCATACAGTAGCAACTATACGAGCGTCACTTTGGATAAGCCGGTCTGGTCTGGAAAGTACGCAACTCTGAGCGTTCTAGGGACTCAGGGAAGTGAGACAGATGTCGGAGGAACTGTCGCGGAGTGGGCCATTATCGGGAGCGGAGGGAAAGACTCGGCGAAACGCGACGTGTACAGGCCAAGGAGATGGGCGCACGGGGTTGAGGACATACATGTATAAATCAAGCTGTATATATCATGATTATGAGTATGAATGATGGACGGAAATTAAAGCGATGGCGCATGTCTCTCATTAATCGTTAGTCCGTGAGGTCTTAGGTCTCATTCTGTATAAGTACATCCATGTTGATCATCGAGAACGAGATAAGCCCTCGAACCTTATCGATCTCGTCCTTCAAGAGTTCCCCTGCTTCAAGCATTTCCCAACTCTCCCGGATGGGTATGTGTCTGGGGTCCCAATCCGGTGTGTGTCTGTGGGCCAAGTCCGGAGTTTGTCTGTGGTCCCAATCCAGTGTTTGTCTGTGCCGCCAATCCGGTGTCTCCGGTTTCTCCTTGCAGCGTTCTGTTCACTTTTTCCTCCGCCGTATCCGCTGGCGTGACTCCTGCGCCTGTACCGTGATACCTTCCAGTCTCCATCTCATCGATGCCGCGTGCGGCAATGTTGTGGTTCTTGCTGTGTGGTTTATCGGTGCCAGTTACGGAATCCGCAAAGGAGTTGATGTCGCCGCGAATGGTTTCGCCCGCACCCTGTATTAATGTATGTTAGAAGAGCTAATAAGTGAGGAATGAGAGGACATACGTGAACCACACCCCAAGCCTTCTTAATCGCATCACCGGCCTTCTCGCCTGTGTTCGACATGATGAAGTCAAAGTAGACTTTGAGAATTTGTCCTAGGAGGATAGTTTACGCAAATCAATTTCTTGATTTATTGATGAAATGTGCAGAGGGAGGCGAATTGAGACTTGCGTTGAATCAAGGAAGAGCTTCAGAAGGGAGATGTGGAGAAATCTATAGAGCAAGAGGAAAGGACTCGTGAGCAGGAGCACGAGCTATGACGTATTCTGCTGCGAACCATGCCGTGACCGAGAAAGTGTCATCGCAAATCATTTCATTGGCGAATGCCGAACTCTCTCTGCACAGGAGCCATTCACATTCTTCTCTCGAGTCGTTCACGTCAATCGCGGAAGCTGGCGGCAAGATGATTTCAATACGAAGTAGAGCCATCGTGAGGCGCAAGGGGCGTCGACGCGTGGCGGAGGTATCGTACGATAGCGCCGGGGGACGCGACGCGTTCAAGCCGTGTTCCACCTACCTTCAGGGGGAGATAAATGCCTACTCCAAATATCTGTGTCGAATATTTGTTCTTCAAGCGTGTATTATTGTGAAGAAACCGTGACAGCAAATGTGAGTCCTTATACTGATGGACAGCCAATAGATCAACGCTTTCAGCGATAATACTACCTTCTTGAAACCGTTTAGCGCATGACTGCGTAAAAGCCCGTCCGTACATCTACTACTTAATACGGTCACACCTCCCGCCGACTGTGTTCTCGAACCCAAAATCTTATTTCTTTCGTAGCAGTTAGCAAACTGCAATATTTCACTGTCACCAGTGGATTTCGGCCGAGTTATTGAACTCTACAGCTCCTGAAAGGATTAACAATGGGCGCCGTTCGACAATTCCAGCTGTCTACGCCGCGGAAGAAGCGGGATATCGGTCGTGCTCCTACTGTCCAGTTAGCTGATCCTGTTTTCAACCAGCCGCTGTACACAGTTGAGCGGCATGGGGATTCCGAGGTAGCAATGGTCTACAAAGTCGAAATGAGAGACGGTCAATCCGAGGTTCTGAAAGACGATGTGGCGAAGGGCGAGTGCGTCGGCGCCGTGAAGGCGGCCGAAGCGCTTGGCGGCAGCACGCAGTTCATGTTCGGGAACCCAGACCGCGACCTGGACACACAGTGGACGCAAGTGACGAAACAGTCCAGATTTACGAGGATAAACGACTTTGTTGTACGAATTCCGGATCCCGTGGGCAAGCCCGCAGAATTGCACTGGAAGCATACGAAAGATGTTGGAGGACTTCTCCAGCGTCTTGATACCTTGAACATGAAGCTTGTAGACGAGTCTTCCGGAGATATCGTTGCACGCTTCGTCCACAAACCGTCGATTTGGGTCATGGAAGGCGTTTTCGAGATGCATGAGGACTTGGGCGAGGAGTGGGACTTGCAAGTGTTCCTGTCCTGTCTTGCCGTGCTGAAATATAATGGCTTATTCTTCAATTTGAATGTGTTGTAAAATTGTCAGGCTTCAGCTGTTTTGATATTCTTATTTCATGTGGGATACGGATGATGCATGAGATGATGTTATGTCTTCCAAAACGACCTTTCATATGCTATATAGGCGCCAAATCATTGAAGGGAGTCTCCGAGGCTGCTGTGAGAAAGGCTCACAGTATGAAAACCAAATGTTGATGCTGCTGTCAAATCATATCGATAAAAAGATACTTGATATGTCTCGCGCTTTCGTAAGCTTGGAAATGAGCATCATCTCTCGGCCGACCATGCAATGAGCGCAGCGCCAACGCCGCTGCCATCTTTCGCTAGCCCTATTCTTACCCTCCTTTCGCCATGACGACCAATCTCAGGGATATCGCGGAGCGCAAGTCGGAGGTACTCTTCAAAGTTGGGAAACAGCTCAAACAGCGACCCATCGACACCAATATCGATCACCTCTTCTGCTGGAATAGTGTCTTCGTCGCTAATTGGTTCCCATCCGCTTTTGCCAACCGCGGCAGCAGTCGCATTTCGCTTTGATAACCACGAAATTCCGATTGCGGAGCAGGCATGGGTCATCGCTTGCCCGAAACGACGCCTCAGCGCTCGGTAAAGGGGGAAGAGAAGACCAAATATCGTCCACTGCGGCTTTGAAGAAGCCTTGACGTTGGAGACAGGCTGAAGTCGCCCGGATTGTATCAAAATTCCCGCAATTGCAATTGCCGACAACCTAGCAGCTCGACGTCCTATTGCAATAGAAAGAATCCGAACGGCCATGGCATCCTGAACAGAAACATTTATTACGCCCAGAATTCTTGAAATGACTTCTTTTGCGATATCAAGTCCAGGACTAGCATCGCTTGCAACGAAGGAGAGTAATGAACTATCGATCGAGTCCGACACGAATAAAATCGATTCTGGAGGCACCTTCATGTCCAAGGCCGGGGGCTTTTGTGCCAGTAGAAGCAGTAGGATCCGCCGAAGTAATTCTCCGAGATACATTCCGGATATTTGTTTCTCGAAAAGCTGCTCTCCTGGGTTCACAGACTCTCTATCAAGCGATGCGTCATATATCGTAGAAGGCACAGCAACTAGTTTATCATCAAATCCGCCCCATTCAGTGTTGAGGATCATCATATCGTCTGGTTTATACGACGCAAACTCGGGCCGATTAAGGAGCTTCGCGATATTTGCCATTCGTTCGACGTAAGCGCCGTTCGTGCCTGTACCAAAGATTGCGCCTGCCAGAGTGCCTGATGTTCCAGGGGCAGTGTACGACCTCGCAACAAGGGTCCCAACCGTGTCGTTCGTCAGCGCAGTGACCACAAGAGGAAGATTCAGCTCGTCCATCGCCTCTTGGAGCATGGCACAAGGGTCGCGGCCAATGGCATCCGGGATATCGAATGACTTCGTCCAGTACAGCACAGTCCCCTCGTCGAGAGCATGTTGATCAAAAGTAAAGCTGAAAGTGAATCCTAACCTTCGAAAATGCCTCAGTCTGTATTCTTTCGTTAGAGGTGTATCCTTTGCGATTCGACTCCAAGCATCCAGATCTTCTTGGTGATCTTTCTCCATAAACGCCCTGACTTGAACAGCGATAAATCGGAATAAGTCTTTGTACGATGTACCGGTCATGAGATTTCGTGGAATTGCCGTTTTAGATTGAGTGAGTGAATAAGTTGAATCCCCATGAAGTCTGACGGAACAGACTCGCAGATTTGTGCCACCAAGGTCGACGGCAAGACATACGCCTGTCTCCGTGCCATTAGGAAGATTCGTTACATATGAGGGGATCTGGCACATCGGCGCACCGTCCCGTTTCAAGCCGTCATCTGTTTGGATGTGTTATCGATCTTTGCGGGTTGAAGCAGGGAGGTGAGAATCCAACTCACTGAGTTGTTTGACAAAGTATCTGGTAGCCTCCCCGATATTATCTCTCGATACCTCAAACTCTTCGGCTATCCGCTTGACCTGTGAAATCACGCCCCCGCACTCTTGCTCAGAAGAATAGAGCGACATCATAACTTAATTATCGAAAATTCCCACTCTTATCATGCCGAGGTGAGCCCATGGCGATGGAGGTGGCTTGCAAATATCCATAGAAGCTGAATACCAAAATGCTTACTAGTCCAAAGAAGATTCTTCTGTGATTCCCATCACATTGCTGTTTTTTCTATACAACATTAACCAAATTCAGCCAAAGGCCGATACAACCGGTGTTTGCCGGTGTGGAGAAGTTCGTGTTGGGATATGTTGAGATTTCCCCACTTATTCCCACAGCTATCACTATGCTCGTCCTTCTCCATTATGGAGAGCACTTGGCCGGCTATGGACTTGAACCATGAGGTTTGTCCGAAGTGTTGATAGCCTCGAAGACAAAATGTGACATATCGACGACATGAGACACGGCACATACGGTGAACTCTGGCCGGGCAGCGCATAATCAACATGTCGGAGGAGCAACACCATGAACGGGCGGACGAGCATGCAAGCTCCACAGTCCAAGCTCCAGGGGACCGAAATAATGAGTTGAAGGCGCGAAAAGCTTGTAGTAGGGCTCTATCTCGCCGCCTCTCAGGTCATTAGCTGACATAATCAAGTCAACTGTAGGAGACAGAAGGTTCGCCAGCCTGCCAGGCCACGTGTGGAAGCTGAAAGATCTGTATGTGCGATACTGACCGTCTCTCTTCATCAGATGAAATGTAGGATCGATCATGGTGCATCTTGTCGACGGTGTTTGCGTGCTGGAGTACCATGTATCTTTGTACCTCGAGCAAATGCAAGTAGTGTCAAGCTCTTGAACGTCCTACTACTCGAGATGCTAACTTTCCTGACTAGGCTGCTTCTCACCACGAGCAGTATATCTTTCCCACGGAGCTTAATGCGGATGTACTACCTTCAGAACGCACCAATTCGATGCTTAACCGCCTTCAGAGGATCGAAGAGTATCTTGGGTTCGTGAATTCCGAAGGAGATGGCTCTCCAAGTACGATGGAACCTACGAGAGGGGAAATCGATAGCCCAGGACAGGAGTCCCTCGGCACCTTATGGTCTGCAATCGCTGTTCTGAAGCGAACATGCGCCAACGAGGTTGACCCGAAGGCCTGGCAAAGGGATACGATAAAACAATTGTGGCTCACGTACAACCCCCCGTAAAACAAACCCGACGAGGCTGGAAATACTAACACAGTAACAGCTTCCATGACTCCATGCCTGGACTCCATTTCCTCACCAACAAGCAAACATTCTCATCCCCAAAGCCCCTCTTACTAGCGTCCATGCTCTACTGCTCAAGTCTACGAGGAGCTGCGGAAGTAGCTGTTCTCGAGCCGGAGTATTTCAAGGTGCTCTGCAACTCTATTTCGCGACTGTGCATCCCAGGCAGTGAGATTGGCCAAATTCCAGAGGACCCTGCTCTGGCCGAAGAATGGGCTTTTCAGACGATACTGGGAATCATACTTGCAGGTCTGCTAAAAGAAGCCGCTGTCAAAGAGACGGGGATCTGGATTCCAATTGGTTATCGACTAATCCTCGAATATTCTCCACCGAATACGGATGAAAGATCTCGTGAATGGCAGCGGCTCTTTGCTGGGCTTCAGGTAGGTTGTGAAGCCTTTTCTACCTGACCACAATACTAACTAAACGTTCAGATTGTCGATTTGGAACATGCCTCGCTCCACTTATCTTGCCCCATCATCCCTGTCGAGGCACCACTACCCCGACTTCAACTTCCTATGCGAGGCCAGCTGTATAGGTTATCTCGTATGATGCATACCGGTCTCACCCATTTTACAGGCCGGGGACTACCGACGATTTGGTCTTGCTTTTCAGATGCACCCTTACGTATAGTTGAGTCTGCGACCACCTTCAGCGGAGTCGATGCGGCTGTGATCCGAGACTGGGCTCGTCAACTTGACGAGTGGTTGGTAGAATTCAGCAGCCAGGTGTATGAATCCGAACACGAGAAGAAACTTGTCTTTCGACAGTACATATTGCACAGACTTTTAGTCCTCTCCATATACCATCCTGCGCGAGGATGCAACCTCTTTTCAAACTCCGCATCTCCAAAAGAGCAATATGAGCTCCTGCTTTCTGCGCGGGCTGCTATCAAGCTACATCGAGATGACTTCTCGATTTGGTCGAATTGGGACCTTGTGATGATCACATGGGCTGCACTTATTGTACTTCAAGGCGTTCAAGGGGGCGTTGGCGATCCTGATGGTTAGTGAACATCACACTGGGCTGAGTTGCAGGCTTGCAGCCAATATAAATTTGCTAACGATATATCACAGACTTGGAAAACGTCGATGTCCACCTGAAAATGCTAAGGCGCACAAACGAACCCAAACCGGGCCTCCGCGAGAAGCTGGCTTGGCGTCTGGAGCAGAGCCTCGAGGGCCTTCATTCGCCGCTCGCTGGAGAGGCCGCGCTTGCCGGACAAGATGTCATCGACAGCTCCTGGTATATCTTCGACGAAGGCAGCTTGCAAAATGCTGGATATCAGCTATGGCCGTACGATAACCAGATACAGTGACGCAGCAGCTGGTCGTGGAACGGCTGTCCACCATACCGCAATGCGAGAGACGGTTAGGTAGCAACATGATCGGGTTTCACTCAATATTTTGATTATGCTAATGTAAAGTAGAATGGTTCCATCGCGCCTTCATCTCGAATACCCATATCTTTTCCATATTCTTTGCGGAATTCAGAACCCCGCAAAGATGTAGCAACAAATGAGAACTGTCAATGCTCTCCTTCGTTATTGTTCCGGCAATGCAAGACGAGAGGACATACTGTCAGGTGTAAGATCGGCGCAGCATTCTTCGTCTCTTGACACTCTTTTTGCTTTAGAGTCTGGTGTCTGGGGCGGAGTGGCGAGAGACCACGTTCGCAATCTCAAAGGAAGTTTCTGTTCAAAACCTCGTCCCATTGCGACCTCTTCGATGCTCTTAAAATACTTTGGTTGCATACAGTTAGTAAAATTCTAACGTCTAGCTTGATCTCTACCTGATCCGCATTTCCAAGAGACAACAGGAGAGAATGGCTTACCTTTACAGTTTTGACTTGCATTTCCAGTGTAGCATCCTCATCTACCACGATCATCGAGTAGGAGTGAAGCTGAAGGCACGATAATGTACACATATGGCTGACGCCTCCTTCTACGGCTCGCTGTAGAGCGAGTGCCTTCGCCGTACCCGTGACGATGATGACCACTTCCTTTGCCTAGCCTTCCAATCAGCGGCATGATATACCTGCGCCTCCACGAACGATACTCACTTCCATGATCGTCTGTACCCCTACAGTTAATGCCATCTGTGGGACTTGGAGCATATCTCCATCGAAGAAGCGCGCATTAGCTCGGACGGTATCCATCGCCAGGGTCTTAACTCTTGTCCGCGACGCAAGGCTCGATCCAGGCTCATTGAATGCAATATGTCCGTCTGTACCTACGCCGCCTAGGAACAAGTCGATGCCCCCAACACTCTTGATCTTCGCCTCATACATAGCGCATTCTTCCTCGAGGTCCAATGCGTTACCATTGAGGATATTGACATTATCGGGGTTGATATCCACCTGAGAAAAGAAGTTCCGGAACATAAAGCTATGGTACGACTCTGGATGCTCTTGAGGCAGACCGACATATTCATCCTTGAATTCAATCGTGTTACTCTTGTGCCGACTGGAGATGGAGATGGTTGCTAACCATGTTGAACGTTATGACATTTTTGAAAGATATCCTCCCCGCTTTGTGCTCCGCTACAAGAATTCTGTAAATTTCAAGCGGACTACTTCCTGTTGGGAGTCCGAGGACGAATGGATTCTCAAGCGTCGGCTGGAAATTCCGAATGCGGTCTGTCGAGGGAGATTAAATCGCCTTATTAATACGAACTTCTCTTCTCTTATTGAGATATAAAGGCAAAGTGTAATTTACCTATAATGTAGTGTGCAACATATGCCGAGGTGGAGTCAGGCTTTGCTCGTATGATGAGTCTCATTCTGCAATGAATGCAAAACAATTGATATAGAACACCGCGGGCACGAATTGGACAAATTTTCGAACAGGTATAAACGAGTCTCCGGAGAATTTACTGCTCACAAATATTCATGAATAAACTCTGCAATTATTCAACTATTCACATTCTAAAACAAACCCGGCAAACCGGCAATGTTCACCGGGGCTTCAAAAACCCACAAAAAAAGCATATTACTTCCAAAAAATCCCCCGATACCCAGCTTCACTTGCGCGGAGCGTTGACCATATTAAGACATTGCGGAGAGTTGTTGCGTGGATATGATTGTCGCTGAATGCTGATGATTGGCAGCAGCTGCGGCGTGGTGATTTGTTGCGTATTGCGTGTCTCTCAAATTGAGACCAAAATGTTGCATTAGTCCAATGTCAGAGCTTGAGAAAACGAATTTCATCATTTGCAGATAGATTCTTTTGATTTCCTATAGTACAAGGAGAAGCGTTAACCTTATTTGGCCACGACATATTGCGACCGCGGATGTGATCCCGAACTAGCCAGAGCATCCACGCGTAGCAGCCCTTCCAAGGGCTAGACTTCCACAGATCCAGGCTTATCCTTACATCCACAAGCCTTGAGTTGGACCCGGTCCGAAGTGATCGGTGCTGTAGCGATAGTCCCATACACTCAGCCGCGCCAGCAGCTAGAGTGCTCACTAAATCGGCAAACTCCATCCCATCGCAGCCCAGTTCAACTGATTCAAATCGAAGTCGAATGGAGCCTGTCCGGGTATGTGAGGATATACTCCCGGTGCTGTTCCTGCGTAGCCGCCTACGCCTCCCATGCCAAACAATAGGCTTTGATTGCCAAAGTCCGTAGGCATCGACATGGGAAAGTCGGCAGATCCCATGCCCATAACACTGTTTAATTGATCCGTGTCAGCAGTGTTTTGCGCTGCTTTCGTTACCTTTTCTCTGATGCGTGACACCATCTTTGGTGGGTTCAACGGCTCTCCTGATTGTGTGGACGCTGCCTCGTGAGCCTCCCAGGCTCGGAGGACAAGGCTGCTCATAATATTGTGGAAAGGGCCATCGCTTATGTCTAGGTCGAAGACGAATCGAGCCTCGTAGTTGTCGCTCATAAGTCGCCAACATTGCTCAGCTTGCTCACTGAGAGGTCGCCTTTTCAGGTCTTGAATGATGTGGATGTATGCAGGAAATGGGAAATAGAAGTGAGCCAGCCAAAGGTATCCTTTCGTGAGTGGTGAGGTCATGATCTTCGTATCGCACTCAAGCATGCTGAGCGCGTATGAAATGGCATCCTCAAGCTGTGCTTCAGTCTGATGCGCAGATGACTTTGAATATCTGGAATAGTGTTCCACGAGGCGGCATTTAGCAAGGTATCCCCTCGTCATCCAGATCGTCATGAAGTGGAGGGGGCTATCTGGGTCACAGAACTGGAGATATTTGTCCTCGATCATCTTCTCCAGAGCGACCAGCTCACCGCCCTCTAGATCGTGAGCGTGCTGAACACCCTTGGCAAAAGCCTTCAAAGCGGGATTGGCAAAATCAAGATGGAACCGGGTATGGCGGACAAACTCCCCCAGTTCACTGCGCACCGCGACGAAAAGTGCCTCAGTGGACCTCTCTTGGACCGCTGGTGGCTCTTTCATCTCTGGTCGAAGGTCCGAGTCATTCACGTTGAGAGGAATCTTGCAATCCCAGAGAGGAGCTAGCATTGCGGTTTTGCAGATGGCGAGCTCGCCGATGCGAGTGTCGAAGAGTGTGAGCGACCACCAAAGTCGTCGGCGCATTTCGGCTTCAAGAACGCTGCATTTGGCACAGGCCGACTCGCTGTGAATGCCCATGCGTTGCGCAATGCGAAGTGCGATGCCAAGCATGGAAGATAAGGCTCGAGGATCTGTGCCTGATCTGACCGAGACCTAATATAGTTGGCAAGTATGTAGATAACGACATGACGGACTTACCAAGTAAAGATATAATGCGGTCAAGCAATCGCGATCGCTAGACCGCAAAAATCCGCAGTTCAACAGAGCTTGCTGACAGCCGAATTGGTATCTCGGCAAAAGATCCCCACTCGACGAACCAAACATGGACTGGGAGTCCTGTGGGGTAAGACTTTGAAGTGACATGCAGTAGATGCTGAACATGAGCGCTTCCAGGTTGGGGCTGACTTTTGTTATGTCGCTGGCGGCTTCTATGATGCGTCCTTGCAGGCTGGGAGTGTGCGTGACCTTGAGTAGTGGGTCGACATTGTCTAGGTACATCTGCCAAAGCCTGAAGATCTGGACAGGCTCCGGGTGTAGAGTAGAGAGGTCGACATTCGTCTTGCGTGACCCAAACAGGAGGTGGTCATTATCTTCAAATAATTGATCATACAATTTCCTCACCACAACTTCACGGACATCATCTTCTGAAGATTCGCTGTCGTTATCGGCGCCTCGTGGCTTGTCAATTGTCAGTAGAGCTCAAATCACATATGTCTTAAATCATACCTTATGATTCATGGCGTGCCATAAGTTCCTGAGAACATTAGTCATCTTGCGACAGCTTCTTGGAGAGTGCATACTTGGATTTATGTGCTCTCCTAGGCTTAACGATTGTCGAGTGAGATGAGCTACCTGGCCCCTCTACTTCTTGTTGCTCATCATCGGAATCATTGCCGCTCTGCGCATTGGGAGACTCCTTCTCTCCAACTTGATCCTTGTGGAGCGGTTCAAATTTGATATTGTTCTGGCGGAGCAGCTCCTCGTACTTATGAAGACGTTCCAGCAGCTCTCGCTCAGGAAACCGACGTCTTCGCCGGCGCGGGTTCAACGTCGCAGGCACACATTGCGCCCCAGATTTGATGCAGTTTGCGCAAGGAAACTTGCGACTAAATTACGTGGAGCAAATTAGCGTAACTGACTTAATGCTTGCACCACAGGATAACGTACTCACACCTCACCTTGCGCTGCTGACAAAGAACACATGCAAGGACCCGCTGCGGTTTCGAAAGTTTTGAGGACGAGTCTGGAGTAGGCGCTGGTGTGGGCACTGTCGACATGACTGCAGTACTCTCGGCGAGGCGCCGAAGCTACAGCGATACTCAAACAAGAGGCGAACGTGTGCACAGTTTTGGAAATTCAAGAATGAGAAGACAGCTAGATAGAAACAGGTAGCCCCATTAGGCAACAGCCGCACCAGAAGTAGGATGATAGACGCGTCGTCGAGGAAGGGATCGCACAGTTTCGACTCAGGCGTATCGGAACGTCAGCGCGTCAGAAACGCAGCGGAAAGCCAATTGAAACTCTGCAAGGCTGATATGCGGCTCAAACCATCGCAGGGGTAGGTGTAGCCTAGGCCTTCATTGATCGCACGAGTTGTAACAGATGAGGTGACCGTACAGTACTACTCGGGTATTTGAAGCGCCCGAAATTTGGATGGAGGCGAGCATCACGTGAGCGTCTTTTCTCCTCGGGGGTTTCTAAAGTCCGACAAGCACTGAAACTTCCTCGTCACTCGGCCTCCTGAGCGATACCATGGTCTAAATCTAGCGGTTGTTTAGCGGAATTGCTTCAAAAAGTGTCCGGAATGAAGAGGTATGTAAATCATAGCCTGTCCAACATCTCCTGGCCGGAGAATTCTTAACTTGAAGTGCATTGAGTAACCATGTCTACCACAGCTTCTGTACAATCCGCCAACAAGGCACCGGCAGCAGAGGCGTCTCAACAAGTCGACGAAGTCAACGAATATGAAGATGCCGAAAAGAATTTCCGGCCAAAGTCCCTGAAGTTTTGGACAATTCTCTGTGGCATGTACTTGTCGATTTTCCTTGTTGCATTGGTAAGTCCGCTGCACTTCGATCACCAACCAACGCCAGACCTAACAATTCAATAGGATCGGACGATCATCGCGACCGCCATTCCAAGGATCACCGACGAATTCAATTCAATCGAGGATATCGGCTGGTATGGCAGTGCATACATGCTGACTGGCGCCTGCTTTAATCCGGTCTTCGGCCGCATCTACAAGCTCTACTCGACAAAATGGGCATTTCTTATTTCGATTGTCATCTTCGAGGCAGGTTCGGCTCTCTGTGGTGCCGCTCCAAACTCTACTTCCTTCATTGTTGGACGTGCCATCGCCGGGTTGGGATCTGCCGGCATCTTCTCAGGCGGATCAATGCTCATACTTCCACTCGTTCCTCTTCGCAAACGCCCCGTTTTCACCTCCATATTCGGTATGATTTTCGCTGTTTCCTCAGTTCTTGGACCTATAGTTGGCGGCACGTTTACTGACAAGGTGTAAGTCTCTGATTTACCTGGTAACCTTGTGTGCTGACTCTTTGCAGGACGTGGAGATGGTGTTTTTATATCAACTTGCCGATTGGTGGCTTTACGCTTCTTGCCATCTTTCTATTTGTTCACATCGAATCACCCGAGCGCGAGAAGCTCACGGTCTTCGGCCAGATCAAGCTTCTTGATCCCATCGGAATTCTGTGCTTCTTCCCATCCATGGTGTGCCTCATCCTCGCTCTTCAATGGGGAGGGACCATCTATCCCTGGTCGGCACCAAAGATCATCGGCCTTCTTGTCACCTTTGCCGTCCTATTCATCATTTTCATCATCGTAGAAGTCTTAACACCAGAGACTGCCATGGCCCCAACTCGAGTTGTCCTAAACCGTTCCATTGCTGGTAGCATGGCTTTCATATTCCTGCTTATCGGAGGCATGATGGGCGTGGTCTACTATTTGACGATCTGGTTTCAAGCGGCGAAAGGTGACTCAGCCATGCACTCTGGTATAAACTTGATACCCACCATTCTGGCAATGGTCGTCACGAGCATCTTCGGCGCCATAGTCACACAGAAGATTGGATACTATGCCCCGGCTATGCTGCTTTGCCCAGTGGTGTGCTCAGTTGGCGGGGGTCTACTCTCGACACTCTCGGCGAGCTCAGGCCACAGCTATTGGATCGGCTACCAGGTTCTTTACGGCCTCGGCATTGGAATTGGCTTCCAGAATGCCAACTTGGCCGCCCAGACCGTGTTACCGCGCACTGATGTCTCTCTCGGTCTGGCCCTGGTGATGTTTTCACAGCAGCTTGGCGGTTCCGTCTTCCTTTCTGTCGGTCAAAATATCTTCTCGAGCAAGCTTGTGGACAGCCTCACTGGGGTTGCGGGCCTCGATGCAGAAGGTCTTGTCAACACGGGTGCGACCGATCTTCGTAGGATTGTGCCGCCAAGTGAGCTCAATACTGCTGTCAACGCGTACAGCTACGCGTTGACCAGAGTCTTCATTCTGACAGCAATCCTCAGCGCCTGCGCAGTTCCGGCCGCTTTGGCCGTTGAGTGGAAGAGCATCAAGAGCAAGAAAGGCGCTGGAGGTACCTCGAAGGCTGCCGAAGCCAAGGCAGAAGAAGGCGAGCGCAAGAGCCAGAGTGCCTCTGAGACTGGTACACATGGTGCCTCCACTGTAGAGATGCCGCCGAGCGAGGATAGGGAGAAGGAGCTGTGATGTTAGTAAGAATGATTGATGAAGGTGATTAAGGAAAGTTGAGGGCTGGGCCAAGCAACCAGCGAGATACATAGCCAAGAATTTGTGAAAAGCATTGTTTACATCAATCGTCAGCCCGCTTGAAGAGAACATGGCCATCGTCTATTGAATTCTTGTCCCAATCCGACGATGAATGACTCGAGTAGTGTCGACAATTGGTACAGCCCAGCACTTTCTGGAGGCTATGGTGGCGCTCTGGAAGAGTCGTGACTCCGACTTTGAGAATTTCTCGTATCCAATGCCCGCAGGCTTTGGTATTGTGTCGAGTATTTGCCTGATAGTGGAGCTTCAGTAAATTTGGCAAGGCGCACAAGAGCAGAACTTGAAAGGTGATCGGAGGTGGGAGATTTGAGTTGATCGGAATCGTCAATCATGCTGCGGGACCGACCCTGGCCATAGTGATAGATGGGCAATAGCTCAGGCGGGCTGTAGATGTATCTTGCAAAGAGACTCGTGCTTTACCCGAAACGGCAATCTTACCCTGGTCACATTTGAAAATACATTAGTCGCGTGGTGTAAGTGGAGGCGCTGTGGGTGAGATTTGTGGCTCGCCGCCTGAGGCTAAGCAGTTTGGCTGCTGACAAAGGGGCCAACACCAACATCTGCCCCCACGGGAAAGACTTGACTTGCGCATGATGATAGAGATCGCAAGAACGCCTCGCCAAGGCGAAGCGGAATCCTGCTTTCCTCTGCCGCAGAGCTCTTGCGATCTTCGACGACAGTTTGTCTGCTCGTCTCTCTCTCTTGTCAAGCGCCGTCGCTATCGGCAAGTCCACAAGGCTGAGTGACGGCAATGGGTACTGACTTCCTCACGGGGAGACATCGTCTCTATCTCGCCCCATGAGGATCTTTTTCCACTCCGCTTGCTAGTTGCGCATAGCTATCACCGTGATAAAGAGACTCTCCAATGGCTGTACAATGGCATCATATAAAGTGTGGCAGATCTTCCGCCTTTTTAGCAGCTGCATCAAGCAGATACTAGTAAAAGCATCTTCATTCGTTTCTGCCATTCGTTACAGCAGGCCCAACTTCAAAATCTCATTTCAATTCGTTTCAAACCTTCGTTTTCGTCAAACTCCGCGAAGAAAAGGAACAATGCGTATCCTCAACATCCCCCCATCGAAGCCAACACCAAAGCCACCTACGACAAGCTCAGGCTCTTAATACAACTCATCTTCAAGTGCGGTCTCTCAACAGACAACAGTCATCCTCAGACTATCCCTCGCCATGGCTTCAGCTAGCAAACGTTCAGATTTCCCGCGTGGAGTCTGGCAATGAAAGCAGCCAGTATCGCAGCAACCAAATTCCAAAACCGCGAGCATCGATCTCAAAGGTTCGAAATCCGGCCGCGCAGAGCAGCTCCATTCAACTCTTCGATGGAAACCTCCAGCCGAACTAAAAGAGCTTGGACATTATGGGGATTTGGTTTGTTGCATGGCACCATTTTCAACAAAAATTGTAGATCTATTTTGGGTCCTCTTACCTATCACTCTCTTTATGTCTTCTACCATAGACTACATCTCTCCTGTATCACTAGACCGTACTAATAGTAATACGTAATCCTGATAAACCGTGTTTGTAACAGAATGAGTCCTAGTCAGAGTGCATCTTCAATTCATCGTGTTCAACCTTCGCGAATGTTGGAGAACTTCTGGTGCAGAAATATCAAATCAGTTGATGAAGGTTGGGAATATTGCGAGTTTCTACGTAAAATAATACGCCAGCAGATTAACATGATGCTACATGTCACCGTCAGTCGCTGGAAACGGTTGCAAAACACAGCGCTGACTAACTCAATGCCCCGAGGATGGTTCAGGCCTGGGGTCGAGCACCCTCAACAGCCAATAGGCTGCAACATTTGCGCCGTTCTCCTCTGCCATCTCCTTTATTCCGAGCCTTTCAAAGTGGGTTACGAACTCTTCGAAGCCCGGATGCATCGTGCTGTCGCGCTCACTTTGCTGGGGGCCTATGTTGTTCGCTCGCAAGGGCAAGTTCAGCAACCAGCTAGGCGAGAAGGACGGCAAGAGCAGGAGCAGGGCACCAACACAGAGCCTCCGACAGATGTACCATAATCTCTGACCCCGTTTCCTGCTTTCGTTAATGGCTCTCAGCATATTATCCTTCGAGCCGGAGCTTCCCTCGACTGAAATGTAGAAGTCAATGTCCTCGTCCCTGAGATCTCCCAGGAGTGATCCTGGGGGCGTCTTCCCATTCTCGTCCCGACTCTCACGCCGCTTGTCGTGATAGTACTCATACCATGTCAAGTCCAACAAGACCATGCGCAACTTGTCAAGGTAGGTGTTCACATTGTTGGTGCATGTGAACTTGGCGAGATTGTAGAGAGCCATGTGCTCTGGGAGTTTGTTGGCGCCAGTCGTATTGACGACTTGGCCATCCGGATCGAGCATGCGTCCGCCCAGGCTGAGTACCTGTGAGTGTAAAAGACACTTGTACGCGGAATAGAGACCTGGGTCCCTGCGAATTGCTTCCACCAAAGGAGAAATTTGCTTGCTCAATCCGATGTCAGAAGGAGATTTGGCACGGTTCCTGGCGCTTCTATAAGGATCAGAGGGCGGCCTTGCCGGTGAGGTGGGAGTAATCGGAGGCAATGGTTCCTGGTCTCGTGGCATAGCATGAATTGGAGGCCGGCCAGGTGTTTTGGCAGGAGTTTGTAAGCCGTGTGCGTTTACGCTTCCAGGCTCAATGGGTCGCGGAATGCCGTTTAACCCAAGATTTCCATCTCCAGCCTCGGCATCATCGTTCTCCCTACCTGCGGAACCGTCGAAACCATTGTCCCTGGTTTCGAACAAACTATCCTGACTGTCGCCCACATGCCCAGGACCTTCGTGCCCGTCTAAGACATCCCCACCATCACCACCATCACCACCAGCAACACCCGCAACACCCGCAACATCGAATCCGACTGCATTGTTATTGGATTGTCCACCTGCGTTGTCAGGATGATCCCGCTTTACTTTCTTCTTTGCTGGCGTATCCGTTCCGCTATAGTCCGGCGGATCATCATTCGGCCTCAAGGTCGGAAGCTGATCTGGGTCGTCCGGGCGTGACCGCTGTCGCAAGATTCTTGGCCGTGGAGGAGATGTTCGCGGCGTGATGTCTGTGTGGGAGGGATGATTATTGTCTCCTTCCCTGTGAGCCCTGGCATTATCGTTCCCTTCCATCGCTGTTGTTGGAAGATTGCCCATGCACCACTCATGGAACTTTTGTCTATCCTCAGCGGTCTGGGACAAGGTGGTGCTCGGCGGAGCGATTGAAGATGTTCTGATATAGTCCAGGACCTATGGAAACAGCTGATTAGCACGCAGAAGTATTCTTTGAAAATACGTGGTGGCCTCATACCCCAGGGTCTTCCTCAAGTGCCTGATAAATCTGCATCAGAGGACGCAAGACCTTTTCTACTCGAGAAACAGTGGTGTGGGAAACCGGGCCTGCATCCATAGTATCGACATCCATAATATTCTGTAGGTTTTGATACCTTGTTTGTGACCGAAGAGGTTGATGTCATGTACTGGGCTGGGTAAAGAGCACCGACAGGCCGCAACTTCTGTAGAGGGGACAGTTGGATGTGATGGATGATGAAATTGACATAGAAATTATTCTCTGAATACATTTCGGTCAATCATTTGTGTTGACTTGTGTCCGTAAAGTGTGAAACCTCCATTCTGAACACACTTGCGCTCCAGCGAAACATGATATCTGAGTCTGGTGTCCTCCAGATAGTAGCAGTTTGCTCGCCGCTCTTTGTCTGATGTCTCGCATTTCGTGTAGACGCTGACGATAACAGTCAATGATTTGAAAAGAGGACAGATATTGATTGAAACATGTGCCCGATCGAAATAACCACAGGTGTTGAAAATGAGACACGCGATATCAAGTTAGGGTAGTGAGGATAGATGAAAGAAATAAAGGAAAAAGTAGAAATGGCTGTCTGCATTCGCCTGCATCACGAATGGGAGACTCTGATCCGCCTACTTCCTGCTGCTCCGTACGTTTGTTCCCTGAGCCCCAAGCCCACTCTACGAAACGGCACAATCGTTGGCTTGGAAAGCAGAGGAGGAGAAGTTGAGAGCTAGGAGGACATGAGCTCCCCAAGACGTCTCTGCCCCATATGTATGTCTGCAGTGAGGCTAAAATTGCAGTGCACATCAGGGCGGGCAAAAGGGCGAGTCGGCGAATCGCCGGCTACATGAATCAATCTACACGTGCAGCCACCGCGATCCCGGCATCAGACGTCACTTCCAACGTTCCAATTCAGTCTGTCTATCGCATATCCCTCCAATGTGACACATTCAAGCGTCCTCCTACCGAACACTTATCCTCACCGTTGTGTCATTGTCTCCAGACCCCGAATCTCACGATCCCCATCTCCATCGCGCGCCAATTCCTGCATTCTCAGACCGGCATTCCACCATGCCGCCTCCTCGCAACAACGCAGACCCAACGCCGCACCCGCACCGCCAGACGCTCAAGTTCATCCTCGTGCTGCTCTCCGGCTTCCTGTTAGGCGTGCTGCTCGGCATGCTGTCGACGAGCCTGGTGTTCTACTTCGTGCCCGCGCCCTTCCTCGAGAACGTGCTGAAGCAGCGGCGGAACAAGTTCGACGAGCTGCTGCAGATGCGGCGGATGTGCAAGAGCAGCGAGGGCGGGTTCGTGGAGAAGTACGACCCGGTCGAGAACGTGGTGCAGATCTGCACGTGTTGGCCGCGAGGGTGGAGCGAGCTTGGGGGGTGGATGGTTAGCTGTGCCAGGGTGGAGTTGGTGGGGTGGGGAGAGGTTGGCAGCTGGGGCTTGGGAGAAGAGACCTGAGAGTATTGGGATGAATTGGGCGAGTGGGTCTTGTTAGAATTGATACAGCTGGCTTGTTGGAGTCGGTTGGGCTATTGTCATACATCACAGACGAGGACGTCAGCTCTTCGCCATGATATCATGGCGAACGCGGGATACCGTTCACACCTTGCGAAGCGGCAGTTTCTAGACCATAACTTCCGAGGTGTGCAATTGCCCGAGAGCGCCGTTCTGATGCATCACGATTAGGAGAGAGCATTGGAATTAGTCCCGGCTCAAGACATCCATCAGCAGCATGTCTGATGACGGCTGACATGATTGGTCGCCAATAATGAGTATAAATCTCACACCACGTCACATTGACATCCAAACTGATTGCTTTCAGGACTGGTGAGAGAGAAGATTGCGTAGTAAATTCTATATGCCCACTATTACTGTGGAAGACATTGGCCTGCCGTTTATTGCTCAAATCACACTCATCAATGATCTAGGTATCCTCCCTAATGAGTGAGGCCCGTTACCAGCATTCCCTTCCGTCAGTGTATTCTATTAATACAAGCAGACGGTCCATATTGTCCTGTCCTCAGAAAAGACTGAAAAAATGCTCTCGGGAGCGCCCTCTAGACACTCTACCGATCAAGCCACGGCTAAGAAAATCCTGCAAATCACTTTGACCACCCGTTTGGTGCAATTTGACGACCACCGCCATTACGTCGTCCGATCTCTATACGGAAGCCCAAGGAAAATCAAACTTAGAAAATCTTGGCGAGTCTTTTGCCCTTCATGCTCCATCTCTTCGACGTTGGAACACCAGGATGCGCCTCGACGCCATTCGTCCCCGATGCTCCTGTCCCGCCGCTGCTTGTCGAGTTCGCCCTGCTACGACCAGACGTCCCTTCGGGTTCGACGTACATGCTCTGCTTCCCTGCGCGAGAAACGTGCTCCGGGAGCTGTGCCAGGTACGAATCGATGCGCTGATTGCGCTGGATGTTGCGCTCGCTTGCAATTTGGGTGAGGGGCGTCATCGCGTATGCTGCGGTTGTTGGTGCGGCACCGGGATTCACATTAACGTTGTAGCTTCCCGCACCACCTCCATATCCATAGCTGCTGCTGCCAGTGCTGCTGTCGCTTCTGGCAAGGCTTCCTCTCCTGCTGTCTCGACGGGCACTCGCCAGGCTGGAGGTTGTCATAGTGCTCAGACTGTTGGTGCGTGAGAGGTGTGCTGGACCGATACCGCCCGCATCGTCGTAACCGAGCAGGCGATAGTTGGATGGGTCGAGTGCCGCCGAGCCGTTGCAGAAGGCGCAGGCATCCGTGCGGTTCTCCCAGCCGGACAGGGAGAGCTTCCCGCAGTTGGCGAGGTTCGAGCCGGTAGAGCAGGGCTTGGTGAGACGAAAGTAGGTGTGGCTGCAAGGGCCAGTGGAACGGTTGAGTTCGGCCACACACATTGTTGCTGATCTGACGCTAAAGGGATCGTAGTTTACTGGATCTCCGAGGGAAGGATACTGGTAAAAGATCGAAGTTGTCGAAGGATCGGGGTCGTGAACGACTGGAATGAAAGTACTCTAGTACCTTGCACCGAGGGCGACAGGTCCACGTCAAGCGTATAGCAGCGGACACGGTCGGAAGTAGATGAGGTGGTGGCGGTGGCGCGGTAACTGGGAACTTTCGAGGGCCGAAAGAGAAGTGCAAAGGAATGGATGCCGCGGAAGGCGATGAGAGTGGTAGGGGACGTAAAAGGTCGCCGTTTTGAAGGACGAAAAGCGTTGGCAGCAGGGTCGGTCGATAGGCACGCCGGTGGGGACGTCTCTCGTCGCTTTGAGTGTCGGAGCGGTGCTTTGAGGGAGCGTGAGAAGCGGTCTTGGCTGGCGTGTCTTATACGTGCACGTCTGCCTTCCCCTTCGCAACTTTTTTTTCGATAGTGGAGGTTTATCGCAGTCGCACAAGATCTGATAGCGCCTTATCAGGGCATGTGTCTGACGCACGTGGCGGCTGCTATAGGTGCAAACGGGTCCGCGTGCAGTCGAGCGAGAACGAAGGGGAACGACGCAGATTTCAGGCAGTTTGCCAGGCAGTCGCGGTGTGCAAAGGGCCCGTTGTTGTACAGGATGACGGAATGCGCGTCTGTGCGCTCCTCAGTAGCTAAGGGAAACTTGCTTTGCTGCTAACGCTCTGCTAATGCTCTGGTCCGCGCGGGTGGGCCCGAAATGTCCACTAATTACCGCTGGTTGGGTCGGGGAAGCTGGAGCGGGAGGAAACGTGGTCTAGATTCGCACGCACCGTGCGCCTGGGTAAATTGTGCCTGTAAGACCACCGAGGTGAGCGAGGAAGGGGGTGAAGAAAAATATATGTAGCGCGGACAGCCCGCCCACCATGCTGCTACGGTGAGTAGTCATACTCGTCTCAGCAGCGACAGCAGAGGAACAGCCAGTGCTTAAGAGTCACCTCCTGCGCGGACGTGGGCAGCACATGACTGACCATTGCTCAGTCCGCCGCGTCCAAGCCTGGCTGTGCCGTCTCATCAAGCTCTGCCCAAGATCTCCGCCGGCATCCCTTCCCGCAACGCCGCCCCAGCCAAGGGCTTGTCGAGCACTTGTCAGCGCCTCGACGTGTGAGGACTTGGGCGGTAGGGAGAGGTGTTGCTAAGCTTGACAGAGGATTATGGGCCATGGCGACCCCCTACTCCTACCTAGCGGGTCAGGACTCACGAGCAGACGTTGCGCGGAAGGAAGCGCTAGGGCGTGCAGCTAGGCGTGCTTCCGCGGGCGCCGGAGCCCTCTGGACGCTGCTTGGCGGGCGAAGATGGACGGCCGGTGGGCTGAGCTGGTGAGATGAACGCTGATGGGCATCGATGCTGTTCCAGAGCCACAGCGTCGGGTCGCACGCGAGATGCTCTGCTCTGCTGGCACGATGTGCCATTCTGCAATATTACGGGCGTTGACTCTCCGCGTGCAGAGCGTGTACATGTACATGTACATGGCAGATCGTTGAAGCGCAATTGGAGACTAACTCACGGCTTAGTCTCCATTGCTCGCCGCACAGAGGCTCAACGTAGCGAATTGAGCCTCCTCAGCGCTCGCATGTCATCTCTTATCCGCATGAAAACATTATGAAAAAATTGCTGACCCCGGCACTTGCAATATTGCCAAAAGTGGGCATGCAGTGCCTAGCTGCTAGCCCGTTTCTCCACACAAGCACGACGGCCGCCCAGATCGCATACCAAGAGGTCCAATCCAGCCACACCGCGCCAGACGTCGCGGCATTGGAACCCCTCGCCTCTTCGCATGGGACTGCATATGTATACTCCACACCTCTTAGCAAGCAAGTCGCTGTGAGTCGTCACGTCGCTGTTCGTGCCGTCCCGCACGCTTTGCCGTTATTAGCTGTGCTAGGTACTCCGCACCCGGACACTGATGGTGTGCGAATGCAACCTTTAGCCAATTCTCCAATCCTCATCGATGCGGCACCAGGGTGTGCAGAATCGCTACTGAAATGTGACTTATCACTTTATTTCTGGCCCTCAAACTTTCCGATCGTTTCGGATTGCACAGTTTATATTCTTGGATCAGATGCCTGCCAATGTTACAGAGCATAACCTCTATGTACAATTTGAGCGCGATAAGGATGCAAAATACCAGTCTTATTAACGCAAAACGTAGGTATGAGCAAAGGAAAATTATCAGTCTGTCTCCCTGTCACACAGTTCCTCCAACATTCTCCCGAGATTTCGCACGACACCTTGGGCTTGCTCAAGAGACAGCATCTTCTCTGGGCAAAACAGCCCAACATGCAAGGAGCCATCCACAACGGCGGCCTCAACGTCCACGGATTGCTATATTACGTCAGTACTGCATGAAACAGCGAAAAGAATGTGCATCGACTCACCAGGTACGCCCCTTTAACCACGTTCCGCTTCAGCTCCGGCGGATTTTCAAATTCTTCGGAGGAGACGTCCACAACACGACCATAACCTTCCGATCGTCGAGAATTGAGCTCTGTGATTTGCACGGCAACTTCTCCACTCTCCTCCACGGGCCGATCCGTACCTCCGTCGCCAGCATCCGGCAGTTTCAGAAAATTGACAAAGCTGTCGATCTTTACACCAGTCCATTCCTCAATCTCGCACAGCCCAGCAGCGGAGTTTGCAACACTGCTAACTTCTTGGAGATCCTGTTGCACCTGTATCGCAACTTCAATCAAGCTTCTACTTGCTGGCGCGACGACCCGAAGCGGGACAAGGTTGACCGTCGGCATTGGCAAATCAGCCAAGTCGTCAAGAGCGTGCGATCGATTTGCGAGGTAGATCCCAAATACCACATCCTCCAGGGCATTCTCCTCTTGAGGAGAAACGAGCCTTGCGTAGATTCGGGCGTAGGCAGCGAGGAATAGTGCCTGAACTGGCAACCCCTTCTTTCTCGCAAGATTGTCGAGTCTCTGCACGCCCGAGAAGGCGCCCGGAACAAAGATTTCCACACGCTTATCGATGGAATTTGGCTGCGAAAAGCATGTGGCAGGTGCTCCGCGAAGGTATGACGTCCAGAACTCTCGGCTAGTGCCGTGTGCGTCTTGCGGAATTGTCTGTGCGATGTACTTCTCGTAAACGCCAAGCGGCGGTGAGACGACGTGTTTGTGATTGCAGAGGTCCTGTAGCTGTGAGATCAGAAGTGGAAGGCTGACGCCATCGTAGAGCGCATGGTGAATTTTCAGTCTTATGAGCCAATCACCCTCTTGAGGTTGCACGGCCAGGGCGACCAAGGGCTGGTTCGCAGATTTTTTTATTTCTGACTGGTCCGTATCAAGAACCTGAACTTCATTGACGGCTGACTTGAGAATGACTTGGATGACTGGAGTGTCCCTTCGCCCAGTCGCTACCAGAACTGTGCGCAACATTGGATTGAACTTTACAAGATCTGCCCAGGCAGTCTGTAGCGTGTCGACTGAAAGTTGCATGGGTGCGGAATATTGGAACTCTGGGTAAAACAGCGCGCCCTTAGCCTGTTGCCAAACCGATAGCATGTAGACCTGCCCCGATGTAGCTGGCAGCAGCTTCTCAACATCGGCCTTTGCAATGCCTGCAACGTCGAGGAGACTATTCAGCTCCGCATCTGGAAGGTCCAATAAGGACCGACTAGACAGCTGAGTATCTTGAGAAGAGTCAATGCCATTCTTCGAAGACGCCAGCTGAGCCATCTTTGCAATCGATCCAGCACGTAGAAGCTCGCTCACAGAGAGCTTCATACCTTCGGAGCGAAGAAGCCTTGATACCTTGATAGCGCTGATGGAATCCAGACCGAGATGGTACAATGTTGACTGCTTAGAGATTTCAGCCTCCGCGACACCGGACACTGTAGCAAGGACCTTGCGGACTGCTACTTCAGCAACACTCCAATGTGTCGGATCAACAGTGCCTTCAGAGGTCTTCAAGTCGCTCGGCTCGGTGCTTGAAGGATCAACAGCCTCAATCTCAAATTCAGGAAGACCTGCAACACTCAGGCCATCTTCTAGATCATCCAAGACAGGTGTGTCTGTCGAATCGAGCATTCGCTGGAGGACAGAGTCAAGGCGCTCCAAGAGTGCTTCAACACCATTGACGTCTAAGACGTCGCGTTTGCATGCAGTACGCCAAATAACTTCATCCCCAACAATTTCCATTTCGACACAAACAGGAAACTCCACATCCGATGCGCCGCCAATAGACTCGTACAGGGGCTGTCCAGCATCTTCACCTTCCGGCCTTGTTTGATAGATGAAAAGCGTATCGAACAACGGCCCGCCGTTAGTGTCCGCAAATTTAAGAGCCTTGGCGAGAGGGAAGTGCTGGTGCTCCCTTGCTGAAGTGACGCTCTCCTGCACAAACTGCAGCATCTCGACAAATCGGCCATGGATGAACGATCGGAAGGCAATTGTGCTCATTGTCGGAAACATAACCTCATTCGCCTCTGGGGTATCCCGACCCGATAGAACAACGCCGAAAACGACATCCAGCTTCCGCAGGTAGGACGAAAGCACTAATGACCAGCATGTTAGCGCCACAGCTTGTGCAGTGACGCCGTGATCTTTCGAGAATAACCTCAACTTCGGTGCTGATATTCTACTCTTGTTCTCTAGCCGCTGCAGACGAGGTTCATCTGCACCTGTAGATGTTACGGGGAACAAGGATGACTGTGCCCCTGCAAGTGTGTCGTTCCAAAACTGATGCGCTTCACCGGAGTTGGAGTCGGATATGATGTTCTTCAAAGTCTCAAGGAAATGTGGACGGCCAACATCGGATTGAAGGTAGGCCTTTTGGACATCGGAGTGCAACAAGCTGAGAGACCATCCATCGTAGAGTGCATGTGCTATGGATAACACAAGATAAATGTCGTCTTTGCAGCGGACGAGGGTCACTGAGAACAGGGTGTCTTTTCCATTCTGCTCTGCAGCGTTCGCCCTTATCTGCTCCTGAAGCTGTAAAATGTCTTCGACCGTGTCGCAGCTTGTCTCTGTTAGAGCCAATTCGCTCGATCGACGAACGCACTGTGCGAACGCGTTGCTATGGGCCGGGTCATCCACCGGTATGAAAATCGTCCTCAGGATGGGATATGTCTGATACAATGTATTCCAGGCATCTCGCAATCTCCGTACGTCGGTGTCTTGCGCTAGCTTCATGACATCCATGTTGTAGTACTCCGTGAAGTCCGAGCTCAACATCTCCGCAACCATAGCATCCTGCATGGGCGAAGTCGGCAACACGTAGTCGAAATCTTCAATCGCAATCTTTGAACCCTTCAGACTCCGTATCAACTCCGATTCAATGCTCTCCATGTCGACTTGTGGAGAGGCCGAGCCAGGCTCGTCTGGCTTGCCTTCCAGACGATTTGCGATTTTCTCTATTGTCAGTTCACGCATGATTGTGCTGACCGGAATCTTGCGACCGATTTTGGCAAGCCTGGAGGAGAGCTTGACTGCGTCGATGCTGTCCAAACCAAGCTCTAGAATGGATTGATGGGAGGCAATTGTCTCGGCATCAATGCCAGCCAAAATGGATATCTCGTCCCTTACCGCAACTTGAACAGGGGTCCAATCCTGGCTATTATCGTTTCTTTGACCATATTCTCGTGTTCCGTTCAATTTCTCGACGTCGTTCGCCGTATGCAGCACCTCGATCTCGCCGATAACGTGTGAGACCAAACCGTCGGAGCTCTCTAACATTGCAGAATATGCCATTTCAAGCAGTTCTTTCATGCGTTCAAGATCTTCGCCGCTGAAGTATTGGTTTTGGGCAACGAGTTGTACCTGGAGAGTCCCATTCCGACAATACTCGACGTCAACGGCGAGTGGATAGTCTGCAGCTTGTTCGGACTCTAGCGGTTTCCAAAGATCGGCATAATTGTCCTCTTCCGTTTGCTTCTGGAAAACGAATAGTGTGTCAAATAGTGCGTGCCCGTGCGGAACTTTGAGCCACTTCCGAATATCCCGGAGAGGTGTATGCTGATATGGAAGAGCGGCAGCATTGAAATCGTGGCATTTCCTGATCACACTGGTCCAAGTATCTGATCCCTCAAATGCAAAGCAGAAGGGAATCGTGTTGAACATTGGCCCAACGACCCGATCGGCATCTTTGAAATCAATGGACCGGCCAGAGACAACCATTCCGATAGTCAAATCACCCTGCTTTTGATTGCGAAGAGCCGCGAGCCAGCAAGCTTGCACTAGGGCTTGATCCGTGACACCAAGTCTGCGCTTTAGCTTCTCGAATTTAGTACCGCTAGATAAGCTCAATGACATTGAGTGAACAGCATTGTCCGGGTCAGTGGAAATGGTAGGCAAATAATATCCTTGGGCTCCTTGTAGCCGCTCTAGCCAGAACGTCTTTGCGCCCGCAACTGTTTGCAGCGGCCCATGAGCAAGGGCTTCGTGGAACGCTGGGCCGTAGTCTATCTGTTCCTGTTGTTTATACTCGGCCACGACCAGATGCAGGAGAAGCGCTAGACTATTCGCATCGTAAAGGCCATGGAAGATATGAAGAGCCATAATTGCCTTGGTCGAGCTTCTTGCCACCACAATCTCAACTGGGTGCCTGAAGGTCTCCTTGTTTTGCTGCCACCATTGACGATGTCGCTCGGCAAGATATTCTAAGCTATCATGTCCATCAGGAAGGCCAAGTTCGCTCCAGAGTTGGTCAACTTCTCGTAGGGCTACTTGCACATAGCCTTCGGTGGTTGGTACAAACCGCGTCCGCAAAATCTGCAGGGACACGACTGCTTTCTCCCATGCTCCACGTAGCGCGGCAAGATCGATATTTGGGTGCAGCTCGAAACGAAAGGCTGTGAAATACAGAGGCTGGTCGCTCTCGATGGATTTTGAAATGATGCCTTGTTGGAGCGCAGTACATGGTGCGATACTTTCCACCTCAGACGCAGAGACATCAAGGAGCCTAGAGACCACATTTTTGTACTTGTGCCGGGCAATAGCGATTGCTTGCTTCGCCGATAGGACTGCTCCTTTACCGGTTCGCTTTTCCGGAGAGACAGAGTCAAGCGCCGAGGCCAATTGAGATATTGTAGAATCTCACTTTGTCAGTACACGGCCAACAATCGTACGCCAGAGCATTTACTTACTGTTCATAATAAGTGAGACCGTAGCTGCGCGAAAACCGTTCGACTTCAAAGCTTGTGAAAATCCAAAGACCGATATGGAGTCCAGCCCCAGTTCAAAAATGCTCGTTGATTTTCGCACATCGTCGCTGTCAATTGAGGCAAAGTTACCAAGCACTCTAATGACCGCCTTCTCTCGCTCAGTAAGCGATACGTTTGAACTATCGGCACCAGCAGAGAGTTGGAGAAGGTTTTCTCCAGATATCTCGCCATATATTTGTTTCAGAGTGTGCGCGTCTGTCTTGTTGTTCGCGGAGAGCGGAATTTTCGTGAGGAGGATTGCATGCGTGGGAACCATATACGGAGGAAGCTTTCTTGAACATGCGTCAAGAGTTCCTGCAACGATCCCGGAGCTTTCTTGGTCGTACAGGACCTCAGGTTTAGTAGACGGATTCCTAGAAGCCGTAGTGACGAGAAACGTGACTAGCTGCTCCCGCTGTTGAGTTGGATGCTTCAGAACAAGCGTTGCGATGTCTTTCAGCGACGGAAGGGCATCCCGGATGACACTATTGATCTCTCCAATCTCAAGTCTTTGACCCCTCAGCTTCACTTGATCATCCGCACGTCCGAGAAAGTCGAAACTTTCGTCACTGAGAATCCGGACTAAATCTCCGGTTCGATAGAGACGCTCCCCATGCCTCTCGAGGAATGGAAATCGCTCTGCAGTTAAGTCTGGCCGATTGAGATAGCCCTTGCCGACAAGCTTCCCTGAGACGCATAGCTCTCCAACTGCGCCGCGTAGAACGGGAATATCAGATCCTGGTTTCAGCACGTAAGAGCCGACGTTCAAGAACTGTGGGCCGATATTCGATGGCTTGCCGTTAGCTGGGACTCGAGGGTACATTGTAACTCCAATTGTTGCTTCTGTCGGCCCGTAGCCGTTGTATATGACGCCCTTTGGACCCCAGACATCGAGGATCTCTTGTTGAAGCTTTTCGCCGCCGGTAATGAAAACGCCCCTACAAAGGTCTGGCACGTCATCCGGAGTCAGTAGTTTTGCCAAACTGGGCGTCAGATCGATATGAGTGATCTTGAGACGTCGGATGGACGAGGCAAGGTCTTCGAATATAAGGTCTCTCGGTGCTGAGACGACACGAATGCCTACAGACCAACTCCAATACTGCTCGAGCACGGACACATCGAAATGGAACGAAGCAAATTGTAACCAGCGCGACTTCTTATCCCAGTGGCCACTGAAAAGATGCTGGAAGGACAGCATAGCCTGCACCGCATTCTCGTGCGTGATTTCACAACCTTTCGGAGTACCTGTAGTGCCGCTGGTGTATAGACAGTAGCAGGTTGCTGATGGTGTAATGGGCGGCTGATGCTTGTTCTTGGCAGCGCTCGGGAGGTTTGACATGTTTGCCAGATCAAAGACGTGGACTCGTGAGAGGGTTTTGAGACTTTCAGCTTGCTCCCCAGAAGACAGCACCAAGGACGCCTTGGAGTCATCCAGGATAAATTGCTTTCGCGCAGTCGGTGCATTAGGATCGATCGCAACATATGCGTATCCAGTCTTCAAGACTCCTAGAATCGCGAAAGAAGCCTCGGGGCACTTGTCGAAACAAATTGCAATGAGCTGGCCGGCCTCAACACCTTGCTTGCATAATAATGATCTGACACGGTTGCCTTCGTCATTGAGCTCACTGTATGTCCAGTATCTGCTGATAGGCTGATCCCCGTCGAAACCATCAACAAACTCCAAGGCGTATCTGTCCGGTATTTGACGTGCCTTCTCCTCGACGAACTCGTGCAGTAACTTGACATTCGACGGTAGCTCCAAATGTTTTGCAGGTGTTATTGAAAACAAGTCAGTATGTCTCTTATATAACTGCTCAGATGAGGCATTTGGATGGAGCACCAAGTCAACAAATATCATATCAAGTTGATGCAATAATGTCTCAGCTTGTTGCTGAGGAAGCTTCGTAGTATCAAAAGTCAATCGGAATGAGAAGTAGCCGGACCCAGACTTCTCCAATTCGACCGACACAGCATACTAACAATTATTAGCAGAAAATGCAGGATGAAGGATTTCTTTTCTTACATCTGTTGGAGAATATTCCTCTGCTACTGTCCATGGTAGATCCGGGAGAGTGACCGTAGTTCTTTGGTACGCGAAAATGGTGTCGAACAAGGCCTCTCGTGTGTGCCCACTCCATCTCCGGATGCTCGCCAAGGGCGCAAATTGGAATTTGCGCACAGAGTTGTTGTAATCCATGGCCTGCTTTAAGACCGATTCATTACCGGGAGAAGCCGAACTAGAGTATGGGAGGGTTGTAATGCAAGGAAAGCAAGCCGACTCTGCTTCAGTGGACTCACGTCCAGAAAGGACGATTCCGAACGTGATCTGATCTTCTCCGAGATACGCTGCCAAAAGACGTGCCCACGAAGCCTGCGCTACCGCTTGGACCGTCACATCAGCACTGCTGCAGGCCTGTTCTACTTCCTTACAGCTCTGAGAGCACTTGCGTGACAAGCTCTGAAAGGACCCATAGTGTTGCTGTAGAGGGTTCATGTCTGGGAAACGAACAATGCGCAACGAATTAGCTTGTTTAGTCCAGAAGCTCCGCTGATCTTTGGATTCCACAGAGCTCGACTGGATGATTTCCCTAAGCACGACAGCGATGTCGGATTCCTCTTGGACAATTTGATCCTGAAGCGCCTGTGCTAGGTCGTTGAAGATCATCTGGAGGCTGTGTGCATCGTAAAGAGCATGCAGTATCACGAGGTCGATGTACAAGTCATTCTCCACTTCGTAATGAAGCATCCTCCAAGGTGGTCTCTGCAGACTGTTCTGAATCTCCGCTGCGGCATTGTTTCTCCACTGCTCCAGGTTGCGAACATTGCTTTCCAGCATCTCGCCTGCTGGGTAGGAAGAGTCATACCACAACATCGCGAACGGATGTTGAGGCTCATCAGTTTGTACAAAACCGGTGCGCAGCATCTGGCGAGCTCTGGTTACCCTACACATCGCGGTCCTAATATCGTGAAAGGACCACGTTGAATGCAGCTTAAGCGTGATTCGATTGCAGTAAAGGCCGTCGAATGATTTCAAGAATTCCGAAAGAATTCCATTTTGCGTTGGAGTGCAAGGGAGGATTTGTCCAACCGATTTCTGAGAGCCCTTGGAAATCTTGTGCTTGATTCTTTCTTCGAACGCTGAAAAATCAATCTTAACCGCATGAGGGTCATCGTGACTGTCCCTTGACAATCTCTGATCGATGAATTGCGCGAGAGAGCCACAGGTTGGATGTTGGAGAATGTCAGCGACAGTGATTGATGGCCAAGATTTGCGAAGCAGCATGGCAACCTTGGTCGCGCTGATGCTGTCAAGGCCGAGGCGGAATATTGTCGTATTTTTATGAATGTTCTCTAGTGAAACTGTAGATACTTCTTGTAGTGCGTTTCGGATTGTGATTTCCGTCGTAGACCAGTGTGGCGTCTTACTGAGTGGCTCGTCCTCGATAGCAGCTCTAAAGAGCGAGCGAAGCCTGCGCATATTGAGTTTACCAGATTTCGTATATGGCAATCGGTCAATCAGGCAAACTTGTTGAGGTGATAGAGATAAGGAATATGCATCCTTCAGGGCATCGCAGGCTGCACTCTTGTGCGCCCCAAACATCTTCGAGTCTGCCTCGCCATTCAAGACGATGAAGGCTACTAAATCCTCAGAGCCATCTGCAGAGTGATTGATGCTGACTATGGTTGCGTCCTGCACGAAGGGCAAATCGCGAACAGTCTGACTGATGCGCTCCGTATGTTTCTCTGTACATCCACGCAACTGAATGACCCCATTTGGATGCATGCGAGCTAGGTAACCCGTGCGACATTGGTCTGAGCTATGATGATCGTCCTTGCTATTTTGCGGTTTGGCTTCCTCATTTTCTTGAACGACAACTTCTCCGACTGCCCCGAGAGGTACTATCGTGTCGTCTTCTGGGAATAGAATATTTACTGTGGTGCCAGAATTCCACGGTCGCTCTCCTCTTGCATGGGATAGAACAACCCCGATAGGTGGAAGGGTTCCATATCCCTGAGGATGAGTGACTGATGGCGAGCTCTGAGCGGTTTGAATATCGCAAGTTGAATGATACAGCTGCGTATAAGAAATGGAGGAAATCGAGAATGCTTTGGAAGCCGAGGATTCAATGCAGCAATGAAGAGCTGCCTTGAACACTGAGAGAAGTAACTGAGCACTCTCATATTGGAGTAATGACCTGCACGACAGTTTAGTCTAAAGCATTCGAGGGTGTACATTCAACATACACATCGTAATGAAGCTGAAATCTAAGGGTATCATTGTCGCGAGCTGGAGTGAATTCAAGAATTAAAGGAAACTAGCGATCATGTTAGTCACATTCCTTAACATATTGAAATGGCGTCTTTAGCTACGCCGTCCAAACTCACATCCATATCACCACTGTCCTCCTCAAGTGTCCAGATATTCCGATCTAGGGTATACTCTGATTGTTGCAATAAGATTAAACTGTCAAAAAGCGGCGAGCCGTCTAGCTCCAAACTTGACTGAATCTGCCGTAAGGATGATAAAGAATGTGACAAGGCTTCCCCATTAAACTGCTGTAGTCGCTTAATCAGATCATGATTTGTGGTGCCAGTTGATAGATCCGCTCTGATGGGGATGGTATTGAAGCATGGCGCTACGAGATGATCGATATCTTCAACTGGTGTATGTCGACCGCTAACAACAGTGCCGAAGCATACATCGTCCGTACTAAGGAACATTGCTAAGACTTTAGCCCAGGCAGCTTGCAAGACAGATAGTACTGTGCAAGAGAGCTGGCGACACTTTAACTCAAGCTCTTGAAGGGGCATATCGATGACCGAGTCGGTAATTTCATGGCGATTCTCGGGGTTCGAATAACCGGATGAGTCGACAACTTGGAAGCTCGGGAACTTCACGGGTTCAAGATCTTCAAACGCTGCTTTCCAAAAGGCTTGAGTGTCATTTGATTGATGCTGCTTGATGATATTCCGGATGAATGGCTCGAACTGCGGTGGCGGTGGTAGTGCGATGCCTTTGTAAAGCGACTCTACCTCCTCAATCAGTGTCGCAAAGGCGATTCCGTCATAAAGAGCATGGTGACAGAAAAAGACGAGGAATGTACGCTCTCCTCGCACTACCGTCGCAATTGTGAGAGGAGGCAAGGCAGTCTCTACAGACTGGCGTACATTCCTTTGAAGGTCGCTGAGAAAAGAAGCCCAGTGACTGTCATCCATGATTTCTATCTCGAGACACTCAAAATCGTAGTCGGATAGAACAGCCTGTACAAATGGATCGGAGCTGCTGTCGTCATTGATAAACGCAGTGCGGAAAATTTGATGTCGCTTCAGGGCCTGAATGAAGCATTCGCGGACATATGGAGCGTTTTCCTTCAGGTAGAAAATCACTCTGTTGCAATACGCCCCATCGTCCGCACCCAGTCCACTGGTAAGCATGGCCGTCTGTAGTGGAGTACATGGCAAAAATTGCTCAACACGTCTGTTTTGACGAGCAGCTTCTTTCTGCAGCCTCTCTACATCCTCGGCACTGTAGAATGGAACGCTTTCAGCAGATTGAACGGTTTCAGTGTCTCTCCCGCTCTCGAGAGCACGACTTAGTCGAGCTACTGTTGGATTGCGAAGGATCTCGGAGACGAGGACAGAGCTACCCGCACTCGCTTCTAAGGCGCGCGAGAATGGAATAGCTGAGATTGAATCTAGGCCGAGATTGAAGAATGAGGTAGCTCTTTGAATTTCTGATGTAGACATTTGCAGTACTTTGCTCAACGTGGCTGCAATCTGTCGTTCAAGTGAGGTCCATTCGCCTTCAGGCTCATCCCCTGAACCTTGAGATGTTGCGGCAAGATCGTTCGAGTGCATTGATCGGAAAGTGGACGACAGCAAGCGTTTGTCAACTTTGCCTTGCGGAGTCTGCGGAATGATGGTAACAGGTATGAGATTACTTGGGATCATATAGTGTGCCAGTCGTGAGGTGATGATATTGTATAGATCCTGTATGTACTGTGATGTGGTTTGGTCGATGCCGACCACGTCGAAAGTTTGTGCCTTTGACTCCAGTGGAACCCAGAAAGCAACGAGACGCGCAGATTTTCCGTCCGCAGACTGCGTCAACACTGTCACACAGTCGTAGACGTAAGACTGCGCGAGGGCGCATCTATTAATTTCCCCGAGTTCGACTCGTTGGCCCCTGATCTTGATCTGGTCGTCTGCTCGTCCTTCAAACAGGATCGCACCGTCTGGAAGGAGTCGGCCAAGATCTCCGCTACGATACAGGCGCCCAAACTTAGGGTGGTTGATGAACTTCTCTGAAGTGAGGGCGCTTCGATTCAGATAGCCTCTGCAGACTTGATCGCCACCAAAGCAAAGCTCCCCAACGCCGCCTTTAGGCTTCGTGTCTGTACTCAATGGGTCCAATACGAAGACAGAGGTGTTCTGTAAAGGATTGCCGATGTTGTTGATCGCATCGTGTGAAGAAACTGATGGCCGCACTGTACAGATGTTGACGGTCTCAGCAGGACCATAGCCTTGGTACAAGCCTTTGTCTGCCCAGCGGCGGAAAACCTGTTCGGTCACTCCCTCGCCGGCTGTGACAAGGAACTGCACACGAGGGACTTTCGTAGGATCAATTAGGGACGCAACCGTAGGCGTGAGACTGAGATGTGTGATCCCCATTTGTGCAATGGAGAGCTCAATATCTCGAAAGAGGATATCATTTGTTGCGGAGCATAGACACATGCCTTGCTGCCACGCAAAAAATATCTCAAACACAGACACATCAAACGCTTGAGAACAGCTTTGAAGGAGCCTCGCCTGTGCAGAAGTTGGATAAATCGCCGCCAGTTCTTTCAAATTGCTCAACAGATTATCTTGCGTGACAAGGAGGCCCTTTGGCGTACCTGTACTGCCGCTCGTGAAAACAGCATATGCGGCATCGTCTCCACGATACTGAATGCGGATGTTCTCGCTTGAAATTGTATCCAGTTCGAGCAGATCGACTTCAATGGTGATATCCTTGCTATTTTCGGGCAGCACCCCAAAACAACTGCTAAGGCTTAGGCATAGACGTGGCTGTGCGTCATCCAGCATCGACTGTATCCTCTCGCGGGGTGTCTGGGGCGTGACAGGTAAATATCCAGCCCCCGACTTCACTACGGCAAGAACGGCAACGTAGAACAATGGACACTTTTCCATGCAGATGCAGACCAGATCATTTGGCCGAACGCCCAGAGAACAAATATAATGAGCCAGTTGGTTGGCTCGCTTGTTCAATTCCGAATAAGATAGTTGCTCCACATCTGCCATACCATCACTGATTCTCTTGTAGAATGCTAGGGCAGGTCGAGTGGGATAATGTCTCGAACCGGATTCCACATCATTCGCAAGTCCAGAGTCAAAGACATTGTGAGTCGTATTTGCGAGCTCAATCGACAGAACAGCGTCCGGAAAACATTTCGAGAGCGAGTTTAAATCTGCATCTCCAGCATGGAGCAAATTGTTGAGAATAGCATCAAGCTGTTGTAACAGGAGTAGGACCTGGGCTTCTGGTAGAATTGAGCTTTGATAGCGGGCGTGTACGAACACATCGCTGCCGCTGGGTTCGAACTCCAGAGTAAGATTGAACTCCAACTGGTCCCAGCTGTCCACTACGCGAACTGTATTGTCAGAATCGTGATCTGACTGCAAAGTCTCTTGCCAGATGAAGAGCGTGTCGAAGAGTTTTGCTCCAGGCTTCACGCCAGCAATCCGCTTGATATCCTTGAGGGTCAATTTGTCGTGCTCGAGCAGATCGCGATTACTTTGGTGTATCAACCTGAGCAAGTCTTCCGTTGACTGGCATTGCTCAATATTGAGACGTAAAGGGAGAGTAGCCAGACAGGGTCCGATAATGTCCTCGATTCCAGTAATAGGTAAGGTACGCCCGGATGTGACTGTTCCGAATGTAATATCGTTGGAATTGTGGTAGCAGCTTAACAGATACGCCAAAGCCGCCTGGCATAGCACCTGGGGCCCGATCTGTGAGGCACTCGCGCGGACTCTGATGGCCTCGAGCTTTGGTGTGAGTATAGTGGTGTAGGATTTGAGCATTTCTTCATTAACTTTCCGGCCATGGAAGTTAGGTAAGAAGGCCGGCTGGTAATCCAACAAGCGTTCTTCCCAATATTCCTCCGCCGTTCGGGCGAAGGATGCGAGCCTTGGGTTCCTGTAGTGTTCTGTAACCCGATAGAACTGGGGACGATCGACAAGATCACTACCACGAATTGATGTTGCCAAATCTGTCAATATGAGATCAACCGACCATCCATCGTATAGTGCGTGGTGAATGCATATCAAAGCATGCGGTCGGTGATCTTTAATTGACAAATCAATGCGCAAGGGATGCAGAATATCAAGAGCGGAGTCCTGTTTACCCTCGTCGAGCGAGTCAGTGTCACGGATCTGCTCTGCATCTAATCTTTCCCACACAACAAGTGCGTAAGGAGAGTCTGGGTCATCGAGAGGACAAAACCCCGACCGGAGGATATCATTTTTGCGTACCAGATCCCCAAAACTGCGCTTGATCTTCTCTAACGGGGTATGAATTGGGAACTCCAATTCTATCCAGTTGAAGTACGCTTTGGAGTCCATAGCTGTTTCAGCCAGCATTGACAACTGCAGAGGCGTGCATCGATAAACGTCGGCAATTCTGCTCTCATAGTCGGCAAAGTTGGGCAAAATCAAGCTGTCGTGTTTTAGCCGTACAGAGTAATCAGAAGCACCATCCAGACTCGAGTGATTAAGCTGCATGGAAGAAGATTTCCTTTCCTGTAAAAGTGGTGCAAGCTGCAAAATGTTGTGTGCTTTCAGCAGGTCGACTGCTCCAACCTCCCAGCCAGCTTCTCTTAAGCAAGATGCTGCTTTTATCGCAAGCAGGGAGTCGAGGCCAGCTGTTGGCAACTCTGAAGAAGGCTGAATCTTTCTTTGTAGAATAGTTCCAAAAATATGGCAGAGAGTATCATGAACTCCGTCACTGATACCGTGGTCCTCGTCATCAATATCATTCTGCTGCGTGCGATAGTCTTCTTCCAGTTGACGTTTGTCCACTTTACCTGATGGTAGCTGTGGGAAAGAGTCCAGAAGCACAACATCGCTGGGAATCATGAAGCTAGGAAGCCAGCGCCGGCATATCTGAAGCACGGCTTCTCGATGAAGCGAGTCATCTCTCTTGACGCAAAACACCACGAGCGTGCCATCGATAACACACGCTGCTGCCAAAGTGCAGTTCGCGAGTCGCAAGATGACATGCTCGATCTCGCCTAATTCTATACGCTGCCCTCTGAGTTTGACTTGACCAGTTGCAATTCGTCCCAAACACTCCAGGCGTCCATCAGGAAGCATCCGAGCTTTATCGCCTGTTCGATAAATGCGCCCAAACTGAAGTGTGTCGTTGAAAGCTTTTAAGGTTTGCTCTGGTCTATTCAGGTAACCGTCGGCTAACTGATGTCCACCAACAGCCAATTCGCCGACATGCCCGATGGGAAGTATTTCGAATTCCTGATTCGGATGAACGTCATCTGAAAGTGGTTTCACGACCATTGCAGACGTAGTGTCCAAAGGTCGGCCAATGATGCCTGCTTTAAGGTCCGATTGGAATGTAGGCTCCAAAGTGCAGTGAATGGCCGCTTCCGTAGGCCCATACATGCCAAACAGTATCCCCGGAGAACTGTGGGATTGGCCAAATTCTTCAATGACGCTTCTCGTCAGCATTTCGCCGATGGTCAAGAGAAGCTTGAGACCTGGGACTCTTCTTCTCTCCTGCAGCAGTCCTGAAGCAACAGTAGGCGTAAGTTCAGCAGCATCAGCTTCAGTCTCGTTAATGACAGAAGGCAAGTCATTGAGCAGTCTGGAACGGTCGCAGCAAACAAGCGTGCAGCCTCTGAATAACGGAAAGAAAATCTCGAACACTGACACGTCAAAGGTTGGTGCAGCGAACTGAAGGAATCTGGAAAACTTTGGTATGTGCCGCTCATGAGCTAGCAGACTCTGTGTAGCTGCCAAATGTGATACGACAACACCTTTCGGCTTTCCGGTGGAACCACTAGTGTACATGACATAGGCTGGGTCGGAGGGACGCAATGTGGTCGACGTCGCTGGGTCTTTGACACTGCATTGCGATATATCTTCATCCACAATGAGTATCTTCACATCATGCACCGAAGGGATACAATCGCGCAGAGCTGAAGTCGTGACAATAACTTTGGCCGAGACATCGCCAAGGATGAACCGAATGCGCTCCTCAGGGGCATCGAGATTCAAGGGGCAGAAAGCACATCCAGCCTTGAGAATTGCTAGCAGTACAATGTACAGATCGGGACTTTGAGGTATCAGTACTGGGACAATGCGGTCGCGGGTAGTGTCGTTCCTGTCCATTGCAAGTAAGATACTTTGGGCGAAAAGGTCGCTCCGAGAATGGAGATCCAAGTACGATATCTTGTGACGTTTGCCAGAAGGATCAAGGTAGTCAATTGCATGATTCTCACAGATTCCACCGTGAACGAGGTCATGCAAAAGTTGGGAGCCAGGTAAGAGCGCTGGTGAAGGATTGGCGACCGATAGTCTCGCTTCTGTAGATAGTCCCAGCTCCATTTTTTCTCTGTTAGGTTGCTGACGGAGTACACTCGCGATGTCAATCAGCTGCGAGGCCACTTCATCCAAGTGGGAGGAGGGAATATAGCCATTAGAGGAGAGTCTCGCCTTCCTGTCTATCTCATTGACAGACAATGCCAACGGTAATAAATCGCTTTGAGGATTCTAAATATAATCAGTATATCATAAAACTAAAAGGAATGATGGACATACATCGCGGAAGAAGACTCCGGTGGCGTTCTCCGCCGCGCTCTTTTCCTCGTCAGAAAGCTTCGGATCATCACCTGGTTGATTGACCTGCTTGCTGATCGTGTCGACGTAGATACGGCCATCATCAGACAAAAAGCCGACACTTTCAAGTCCAGTATATCCTCTTAAGAGTGTACCCCACGCGAAGAAGATGAGATCTTGGAGGGGGCTGAATGGCAGAGGAAACAAAGTCGCATATCTCTCATGATCTGGCCCTCGGTTTGTAGATGCCTGAATACTTGGAAACCGTGTCAAAGACGCGTCAGACATGATAATGAAATATAGAAAGTGGGACGCGGCTCATCGGGCTCATCGAGGCTTCAGGAGATGGATTCAAACGAAAGCAAGCCCTGTATGAACGCGATTGAAACGCGCTTGTTCATCGAGCCACGCCACCAGTCTGAGTTGGGGCCCCAGAATGAGCAGACATATGCGAACAAGTGCCTTGAGGCTCTAGATCCCCAACGTACTCTCATCGCTTCTCCCAGGCGCCACAGTTGACGAAAAACGCGTGACTTGCAGAGAGTGCCGCACGTCATGATTGTATGTAAGCGAATCGCAACCTTGGAAGGCGGAAGCCCCATCGAAGCGGCGGAAATAGTATTTCCTAATTCGTCCGTGGTCTTAAAGCGGCGTGGAGTGACTTTTCTTTTTCACGGGCCGGCGGCTCTCTGGCTAATACATTTGTCTCACACTTTGACTCCAGAGAACTCTTCGTCAAGTTTCCAAGCCTCAGCAAAATACGCCGATGGTCAATGGTAATAGAGTATCAGGCTCTTGTTACATCCGAGGGGATGTTCCTGCAGCCAAATACGTAACGCCCCGCCTGTCGCTCTCTGGGCATTTCGCCTGTTTTCTTGCCTTACGTCGTCGATCAACAATGCTTCATTCAGTCACCTTCAGCCTCTGGTAGTGTCTGCAGCACTTCGGTCCGCAAAATTTTCCAAATCGTTTTGCCATGGCATTTCGTTCGAATAAGGTTATCAGATCCGCCTCAAGTTTGGTTCGAACGTCGATCTTTGCATGCGGCTCGGGCTTAGCCCATATGTTAGGACTAGCGATGCAGAGTTGCGCCATCTTCATTAGGCGACGGATCAGATATGCTGCGCAAACCTGCTTGATCCCATGTTTCCTGCTTGTCTTCAGAGTAACTCGTGCCGTACGATGGCTATCCGACTTCGGCAGACACTTTCTTGTACGTACACGCCTGCTTTATTAAGACTCTCATCGGTTGTGCCTGAAAGCCGTACTCCACCACGATGGGCACTTGGCTGGCGTCATTCGGCGGCAGCTCCTTTCTCAGAAATAGCTGTGGCTTGGCCGAATAGTCTCGGGGCGGAGTGGAGGCCACCAAGCCAGACCAGAGAAATGGTCTTAATGAGATCTACAGGTTTGAATTCCCCTCCAGGACAACTGGGGCACATTGTGCCCACCATATTGAAGAAAATTACTTCTCTCACGCAGTCACAGGGTTGGTCTTGAGATGAGCCAGTTCCTTTGTGGAACTTGCGCTCAGACACTCAGGCTATGTAACCAAGCGAGCATATGTTTACAGCTGTACAATGATGCTGAGATCGCCCAGCAATGCACAATCATGGAAGTAAACTACCTGTGCCTTACAGGTTTCCAAGGACCGATGGCGTTTTGGCAGTTCAGCTCTTCTTTTGCAGCCGATGGATACCCAACATTTAGTCATCTTGAATGCGGAGGCCTTTCACACCAAATTGCTCAAATTTACGACGCACTGCTCTGATATGGAGCCCTAAAGCGCACATAGCACAGAATAATCAATGGAGCCAGCTCTAGCTCCCCAACAACCAGTCAACTTCCCGGTTATTCAGCTCGAAGCCTACGATGAATCTATCGGAGATGCAGTCTCCAGAGCTCGGCGCAGTTCTGTTCGATGTTCCAACGCGTCAAGACAACATCAAGAAACTTTGTCGCTTAGCACGGCTCAACATCATGTCTATATTCAAAACTTTGGACGTATTTCCAGACAACTCCTCAAACAGATCCTTGGCCTCAATCCCTTCAAAACTTCGTATGCGACACTATACAAATCGTTGGAATCAACAAAAAGCAGGCTTCTTCTGTGTACAGCTATTATACTTTCTCTAGCGGCTGGAGCGCCATTGCCTATAATTGGGCTCCTGTTCGGGAAGATTATCGATGAATTTCCCCCTCCTGAAGACGAGTTGCGCACCAGGCTCGGGCAACTAATGGTAAAAGCCCATGTTATCGTTTTCGTTCTTGCATTGTACTAATCTATGTCTCATGATTCCAGGCAACTGCCTGTGCATACTTTGCTATCACATGGGGCTGGTCGGTATGCTGGTCAATTATCGGCGAGACAATATCAAGGGAGCTTCGAGAAAGGTCTCTTGAGCGGCTGCTTGGCATGGATCAGGCCTTTTTTGATATACATCAACCTGACGTTACAGGAATTGTTACAGAGAAAGTTCAGACTGTCCAGCTTGGCACATCCGAAAAGGTCGGGCTCTTCTTACAGTCCATAAGTTACTTCCTCGCAGCATTTGGCGTTGGCTTCTACCTTCATGCGAAACTAACAGGAATTCTTCTCGCAACCGTCATTCCCGCAATGACCATCATCATCTTTTTTGGCTCAGCTCTCACCTCGCAATTCTCCAAGAGAGCAGCGTCATGCTCGGAGGAGGCAGCCGCTCTAGCAGAGGATGCTATATCTGGCGTCAAAACGGTCCAGGCCACTGGTGCTTTCGACGCTCTGTGCGACAACTATCGAAAGATACTCAATGCAAAGCTTCACTGGGGTCTGCGTAAATCGATGTCTGGGGCTGTCATGCTTGGATGCGTATATTTTGTTGCCTACGCTGCTAACGGGCTAGCATTCTATGTTGGTTCAAAAGAGATAAATAACCAGGGCGGCAACGGCGCAGGAACCATCTATGCTGTCGTGTTCTTGATCCTCGATGCTTCCTTCGTTGTCGGCCAATTCGGTCCCTTCATACAGACGTTTGCTCTTGCAGCGTCCGCCGGAGCATCGATATTTGGCCTACTTGAGCGCAATTCACCGCAGATAAATGTATATGCATCCCATGGCCGAACTGTAAGCCGTAATTTGTTTAAAAGCCCCATCGAGTTCAAGGACCTCAACTTCGTATATCCTTCTCGACCCACGTGTCGCGCCTTGGATTGCTTTTCTCTCAATCTTGAGCCTGGAATCATGACGGGTATTGTCGGAGCATCTGGATCTGGAAAGTCAACTCTAACACAACTATTGCTCCGGTTCTACGATCCGTCAAGTGGGCAGATTATGCTAGCTGGACACAATCTCCGAGAGTACAATGTGGCATCGCTCAGGTCACACATCTCTCTTGTCGGTCAAGATCCAGTTCTCTTTGCCGGTAAGGGCCCAATGTCCCCAGTTATCATCCTTAATGTACACTCAGGCCATAGTCTTGACGAATTCTGCTAATTTATGCTGCACAACATTAGGCACGATTCTCGACAATATCCGCCATGGCCTCTCTGAGCACCACAGACTCACTGAGGTCGAGCTTCTCCAAAAATGTAAACAAGCAGCAAGCGACGCTGGCTGCGACGAGTTCATCACTGCTTTACCCGAAGGGATGAATACCGGAATTGGAAGTGCCAATTTCTCTCAACTCTCTGGAGGGCAGAAACAGCGCGTTGCGCTTGCCAGAGCTCTAGTTAGTAAGAATAGCACTGTGCTTTGCACTATTCTATTTCAATCTACTGTTAAATGTGATGTGAACTTTGCTAATACATTGCACACAATTTTAGGTGATCCAGCTTTGTTAATTTTAGATGAATACACAAGCGCAATGGACGCGAAAAGTGAAGCAATGGTCCTTCAAAGCTTGCTCCGGCGCTCGCGGAATCGAACGATTCTTGTCATAGCCCATCGACTCGCAACAGTTCGAGATTGCTCTCGCATCGTTGTGATGAGCCAAGGCCGTATCGTTGAAAGTGGAACTCATGATGAGCTAGTGCGACACGGAGGAGCATATCGATGTCTTGTGGACGCTCAGACTCTCGATAGCACCGATTCATCCTCGAACAGTTCAGGTGAATGCACTGAGACAGTTGCCGATTCACCTGCAAGCACGAGATCTTCCGTCTCCAGCGCAAACTCTCACTCTGCGGAGGACCTTCCAGCTCTGCAGTCACAAGAAAAGCTTGGAATTTTGTGCGTCATGAGTAGAGTGTTTCGACTAAACAGGGACAAAAACTTGTATACCGCAACGGGTCTGCTTGCCTCAGCGATCAGTGGTGCGACTTTGATTGGCGAAGCAGTAATCTTCGGGAACCTCATCAACATCCTCAACAACACCGGACCATCCATGTCTCAGGCATCCTTCTTTTGCTTGATGTTCTTCGTTGTATCATTGATCGCATTGTTAGCTTACAGTACTAGTGGTGTTGCTTTCGGGATCGTTTCTGAATGGCTAGTGTTGAAAGTACAAGAGCAGTCACTCCGAACGATCCTGAGACAAGATGTCAACTGGTTTTCCAGCCCACGCCGATCCCCTCACCATCTTGTGGCCTCGATTGGCGCAGACTCTGGTCGCCTTAGCGGACTTTCTGGTGTTATATTAGGGACCGTTGTCTCTGCACTCACGTCAGTTTTTGGCGGGATTGTGTTGGCCCACGTCGTTGCGTGGAAGATTGCCATTGTCCTTCTTGCATGCGTACCGGTCATGCTATTGTCTGGCTTTCTACGCCTGAGGATGTTAGCCAAGGCGGAGCAGAGGCATCACACAGCATACAACGACGCTGCGGCGCTGGCGTCCGAGGCCTGCTCTGCGATACGCACAGTCGCCGCACTTGGCAAGGAGCGATATTTCCTTCGCGCGTACCAAGAGTCTCTCGACAAGCCTTATAAGCAAGGAGTCAAATTCGCCTTGCTTGGAAACATATTGTTAGCATTCTCACTGTCAATCACTTACTTCATCTACGCATTGGCATACTGGTGGTGAGTGCATACTCCCATCTCTTTGATGACATGCACATTAGACTGAATCAATACTGATGAGTAGATGCACAGGGGCTCACGACTGGTCGGCGATGGAGAGTATAGCATACTCGAGTTCTTCATCGTCCTCCCTGCTCTGCTGTTTTCGGCCCAAGCTGCCGGCATTATGTTCTCTTTGGGCCCGGAGCTCACACAGGCTAGCTCCGCAGCTCAGAGGTCCCTTCAACTGCTTGACGAAAAGCCTAGTATTATGCCTACTCAATTCGACCCCACGACTCCAAGTGGCCATTCATACATATCAACAATTGCCGATCTGTCGGAGAAAGTGGACAAGCCTCCAGATGGCACTCACATCGAGCTTCGAGACGTTAGTTTGTCATATCCGACCAGAGCAGGTGTTCTAGCCCTGAACCAGCTGGACCTGTCCATAGGCGGTGAGCAGTTTGTTGCCTTTATCGGTCAGTCTGGCGGGGGAAAATCGTCTGTCATATCTCTGATTGAACGCTTCTACGACCCAACAGCAGGTGCTGTCCTCGTCAATGGCATCAATATCCGCACTCTCCTTGTGGAAGATCATCGTTCACGCATCGCTTTAGTTCCTCAAGATGCTGAACTATTTCCTGGTTCGATCGCCTTCAACATCAGTATTGGCGCCCGACGGGACCAGCGTCCTGCTCATGAAGATATCATAGACGTCTGCAAGAAGTGTGGGCTTCACGACTTTGTCATGTCACTACCAGAAGGCTACAACACACCATGCGGGAAGAAAGGCTCAGCTCTCTCGGGCGGACAGAAGCAGCGTATCGCACTTGCACGAGCCTTAATTAGGGACCCGGAAATTCTACTCCTCGATGAGGCCACCAGCCAACTGGATGCACAAAGTGAACTAGATGTAAGAAGAGCCATTATAGAGGCTTGTAAGGGGAGGACAGTCGTCATGGTTGCACACCGTCTCGCCAGCATCCAATACGCCGACAAGATCTGCGTTTTCGAGCATGGCAGGATCATTGAAACGGGCTCCCATTTTGAGCTTTGCAGAAGTGGAGGCGTCTACGCGAGCATGGTAAAGATGCAGCATCTCGGTTAGACGGTCAAAAGTGGTCAAAAGTCTTCCTTGCAAATCTAGAGCTTCATACGTGTTCTTGCCTTACTTCATGACTCGTCGTACTAGTGCGTAGCGCCTCTCATCCGGCTCACTTCGTGCCTCGAATTCGGGTTACATATTATTTCCGGAAATCTTTGAATCCATCGAACATCCCGTGCCAGCCCCATCTATATTACTATAGGAAAGCTTGTTAGAAGCCTGTTACAGCAACCTCCCCGCCTGCTCGAGCCGTTCTATCTGCACAATGACACGATGGACCAAGACTTCTTCGATACTCGCGCGGGCGGATGGGCCCAATACGAGCGTCTCTCGTCAATTCCTTCTCTGAGGCCATAACCCCTGAGCAATGTAGTGCCTGGCGTGCACTCTCCGAACTTCGGACGTGCATGATCTGATTATCTGATTGATAAAAATTCTGCCCTTGCCCCACATGGCCGCCTGGTACCTACGGGTCCTGGTTGCCGCCCCGCCGGCCGCACTTGGCGCGAAAATACCCGCAACGCATGGTGCTATGCTCCTCCGACAAAACTTTGCAGGTCACTCGGCTTTCAGCACCACTCAGGCAATGCCCCCACACATCCTGCACAGCGTGAGTCGAGCTCGGCGAGAAACCCATCTTATCAGATGAGATTATGTGCTTCGACTCCCAGCGCGATGGGACAGCAATGGGTTTCGCGTCGAGGCGTCGGCAAGGCTGATCAACCTTCCATCATGGCGCTTCTCGACGGAGGAATGGTTCCTGGCGACAGTAATTGCACTACGCGCCCTGACGCGATGAGCCGGCGCAATGCCAACCGGACAGTCTCGGCTTTCTTTTCTATGGCGGGAAGGTAAGATAGCTTGTACGGAGCTACACCATGACCCCAGACCCTCCTGGTGGCATGACAAAGCGGCAACGCCAAAGCTACTTCACATGGCTGCCGCTATAATTTTATTTTTTTTCGAGCTTTGAGCTTCGTACTTCATGATTCACTACTTCCTCTAACTGTCTGTTGTCTGATCAATTTCGGAAGCTCTGTGATTAGAGTCGTTCCATTTCCCCTTGCGTCCATTTACGTTGCGTCATAGACTACAAACTTTTCTACCGATCCAAACGAGTAACCTCTCCCCACTAAATGCCATAGGAGATAGCAGCCACAACATTCCAACAAATATATTGCCCCCCTTACAGCGGCACGATATCTGGGAGCCTTCAGAGACCGGTAAGTTTAGCCATGTTGGTCCAAAGATGTAGCCAATACTCACAGGCAAATAAGCACATGTTGGGAATGTCGTAGAGCTAATTCTATCGGCAGAATGCTCTCAGCAAACAATCCTCCTGTATATCTTAGATCCTTTATGTCCCCCTATGACGCTTTCTCTCCATACTCTTCAGGTCGCGAGACGCTCGGTATGTCTTCTACTTCGTTGAATGGATCAATAAATGGGGTACATGAGAACGGATGGAAGAGCTGTGAAAATGGTGTGGCCCTTAATCATAGGTCACTATTGCAGAAAGTGGAGCAAGATGAGCTGCATGATCTCGTGTGCATTGGATTTGGCCCGGCCTCGCTTGCCATAGCGGTGGCTCTCCACGACGCGCTGGGAGAGAGAGGACGTTCTGGTGGCAAATATGTGGACCCACCAAAAGTCGCATTTCTCGAGCGCCAGGCGCAATTTGCATGGCATGCCGGCATGCTTTTACCTGGAACGAAGATGCAAATATCGTTTCTCAAGGATCTGGCAACTTTACGAAACCCGAAGAGTGACTTCACCTTCTTGAACTACCTGCATAAGAAGGACAGGTTGGTGGAGTTCGCGAATCTGAGCACTTTCCTCCCACAACGGATAGAATTCGAGGACTATCTCAAATGGTGTGCTGACTGGTTCGAAGACGTCGCTGAATACAGTCAGGAAGTCATCCAAGTCACCCCTGAGAAAAGCTCAAAGGGGTCCGGAGCAATAGACTCATTTGCAATCACTTCGAGACACACAGAGACTGGGAAAACAACTACTCGACGGGCAAGACACGTGGTAGTCGCTGTTGGCGGCAAGGCGTGGATTCCAGCGCCCTTTCCACAATCTCACCCACGAGTCATTCATTCATCGCAATACTCGCACGCGGTACATCAGATATTAACAGATTCTTCCCGACCATATCGAATAGCTGTTGTTGGGAGTGGCCAAAGTGCAGCTGAAGTCTTTGCCACGCTGCATTCACAATATCCCAACTCCCAAACGCGCCTAATCATCAAGGGGGCCGCACTTCGCCCCAGTGACGACTCTCCATTGTAAGTCCGGCAAGGCTATAGTACGTACCTGATACTAATATCAATCAAGCGTCAATGAAATCTTCAATCCGGAACGCGTCGACTCAATCTATAGGCTATCATCAGCCAAACGTGCCGCATCCATAGCAGAGGATCGCAACACCAACTATGGCGTCGTACGCATTGAACTACTCGAACATATTTATGAGACGCTCTACACGCAGCGAATACAATACTCCAGCGAAGCGGAGTGGCCACACCGCATCCTCTCGCATCGTATAGTCCAGGATGTAAAAGAACTGTCCGCGAAGTCTGGAAACCAGCTTCGCCTCAGACTCCAGGACAATACGGACCCCACTGCTCCTTCAACAGAAGCACTGGACGTGGATCTCCTCATCCTTGCCACGGGCTACACTCGCGATGCTCATGAGACCCTTTTGCAATCTGCGAGACATCTCATGCCCAATGGCGGAAGAGCTAGTGAGAAATGGGACGTCGGCAGAGACTATCGGGTCCACTTCGCGCAGGGCAAGATGAGCCCTGATGCTGGCGTATGGCTGCAAGGATGCAACCAAGACACACATGGTCTCGCCGACTCGCTTTTGAGCATCTTAGCTGTTAGAGGTGGTGAGATTGTTGATAGCATTTTCGGAGGGGAACTCGATTTGCATCCGCATGTGAATGGGTCGAACGGAGTTCACTGAGGAGAGTAGCATGGATATCTAGAGGATCTGTCTGATGGGAATGGGAGAAGGGACGTTGTGAAACCAAAGTTCAGGTTTCAGGAGGAGGCGAACAATCGATATGAATCTCTCAATCAGCGAATCGCCAATCTACAGCAAAGCACCTCAGGGTTTTCTCTTTATTTAATTAGCTGCATCATCACAGTTTACTCATGGTGTTGACGAACAGCCATACGGCACAATGCTGACTTCTAATACGGAACGTCCGCAAAATTCAGTAACGTGATCAAAACAACGAATTTCTTAAGGGTTAAAAAAAAAACTTAGCAATAATCGTCTGGTAATTTAGACTATTGCATCGAAGTCCGAAAAATTCTAGGACGTTGGTAAGGTACTTTAATTAAAGCGTTAATAAAGTGACTTTTAGCGGTCAAGCCTATGTTACTACAGTTTTGGTGGGGTTGGCAGCATTCCTGGCCGTGAGGCAGGGAGGGGGCTATTTCATGTCTCTAGAGCTACGATACTCTCCGGATAGCACAAGCTCTCCAATTTTCTCTAGAAACTGTCTTCGTTATCACAGTGGGTATCTAGCTTTAAACTGATAATTCTGATATAAGCTTATCGACTTTACTTAGTGACAACGACCCTTGCCCGCAATTTAATTGCGTTTCCCTGACACACTGACGTGGCCATGTACACCACTATCAAAACATCGCAACGTACCTTTGTCACTGACCCTGAGCGATGGCTGAGTCAGAGTATATATTTCGACAATCTGTTCTCCGGAAAATGGGGCGACAAACAGGAGGATGGCTCATACTTCATCGAAACTGACGCCCATATCTTCGAACATATCCTTCGGCATCTCCGTACCGGAGTTCTTCCAGTCTTCTACGATAGGCTGGCAGGCCACGACTTTCCACTGTACCAAGCTCTACTGGATGAATCGATGTATTTCGCCATTGATAGGCTACAAAAGTGGTTATGCGAGCGAAAATATCTAGACGCTGTCAAGATCCACTATATCGCTACCGAGACTCACGATCGAGAAGCTTACAGAAGATTCACTACGAGTACGCCCGACGGTCGCACATTTATGGAAGAGGATCGCTTTATTGAGATCACAACAAGCAGCAACATGGAGACTACTATAGTTCCCGTAACACAACAGCGGAACTCATTTTATTGCCCCGACGCAAAGCATGGTAAGAGTAGTGAAGAACACTGTAGGAGCTGCTTTGGCCGGGCAAGGGACGACGGAAAGATTGGATATGGTGGGTGGAGAAATGAGGACCAACTCAAGTGGTGTATCGTGCGAAAAGAAGTCGTTTTCAACCACGATCTCTGCGTCAACGCATTTTTGGGAGATAGTTAGTCACACCTCGAGTAGGCGGTACGATTTGTCGACGGTTACGGTGCTCCCGATCTCGAGCGGCCCGCATACCTCGAAGCGTGACTGGCGCAGCAGACGCGATATTGATGCTGGGTCTCAATCTCTACTCGCCGGTGTATATGACCAGTACACCAATATCGTGGCCGAGACAATAGTCTTGGGGGAGGACTTCTTTAGCGGAGGATGTTTGGGCGGCATTAGCGAACTTCTGTGTCTCTGTAGGCTCTGTTTGCTCATCTCATTAAGCATATAAGCATGCTTTTTGATGATTAGATTTTGTAGCGACTTCAGACCCTCTGCGGAAACGGGCGCCACCGGCGTTTTCGGTACTCCGTCCTGCGAGCAAGGCACCACCTTTGCCCTATGGGCCTTTGGACTAGATAATTCTGCTGGGGCTTTCGGTATATGTCTAAGTACTTTGTCTAGTTTAAATAGGAATGACCTACTTCTAGCGAAGCCGGCCTTGATGTTCTTAGCTGTGAACGCTCTTCCCTTTACAGGGCTGAAGAGCGAGGTGAAATGCTCTTAACTAATTGTACTGGTACTACCTCGCTCTAATCGTTCGACTTGCTCGCGACAAGCTGGTTTGAGTGGGGCGAACACTACGATATCGTAGGGCTGAAGCTTGTGGGAGGTATGAGAGGGAAGACAACATAGGATAATGTTGTTTTCGAAACAATGCTCTAAGATCTCGATGGTCTCATGCGTTCTGAAGCAATCGCTCTCTTCAACAGTTAGCGAGAGAATAAAAATTCCCCTGTGGCAACCATGGGGACAAATCTCTTATGAGCTCACTTGGACCTTTCCATCGATACTCAAGTTGATTCTGCCGTTAGAATCGTGCTTTGTCATTTGCCATCATCATCATCATACATCCATCCGATAAGCCCACCAGCGCCATGCTATGTGCAGAGGTATATAAAATCAAAAGCACTCATTTCTTTTTACCCCAGAAGACTCTGTTCAATTCGTTGCATGCCATCTGATAGTGTTCTTTGACACCAGGCATCACCCTAAGTGGATTCGGCGCCTTGTCCCACGCGTGTGATACTCCAGGGATGCAGTGGTAGACGACATTCTTGTGCTGCTCTTTTATCAACCGGTCCCGCAGCCTCTCGCCTTCCGCAAGAAGCATGTCCCACTCGCAGGTGAACATAACGATTTCGTCGGGCAGACCAGCAAGCATGTAGTCTGGAGCAACGCCCGGACTAAGATATGGGTTGCTCCGGTCTAGCGTCGGAGGTTGAAGATACGAATCGTCGAACAACTCGAAGAAGACCGCAGGCAACTGCTGGTCCGGTCGTGCACAGGTTAGCCGTCGCTGCTGGCGGCTCTGTGTGTAGTCCGTGCTAGGATACCAGGATACAATCGCCACTATTTTTATCTCCTTGTGCACGTCCACCAGTGTGCGTCCCATGCTTAGGCCCTTTTGTATGAGACTTTCAGCGGATGAGTTGGGGGTCGCTTCAGATAGCATCTCCTCCTGCAAGCGTAGCGGTACGGTGAACGCCATGTTGCCGCCAGAGGAGAAGCCGCTGATGGCGAAACGGTCGGCATCGAGGTTGAGTTGTTCCGCGTTGGATGCTAGCCAGAGGACGGCATCGACTCCGTCTTCAACTGCCGTGGGAAAAGGGTGTTCTGGAGCCCTCCGGTATTCCACTCCTACGACGACAGCACCTGTCTCCTGCACAACAGCATCTGCCCATCTAGCATCGTCCATGGTCTCTCCCAAGGTAAATCCACCTCCGTGGAAATTTATACACTTTACCTAAATGTTAGTATGATAGTCGACCTTGTGGATTCTACTAGAATATAGCGGTTACGTACAACTGGATATCGTTTGCTAGCATCGCCCTTCTCCTTCTCCTCTTCATAGCCTTTCGGCACGTAAAACCGCAGCTTAATAGCTCCCTTCTTTTCTGCTACCGTTGTCTTGATCTCCCTCGAGAAGTTGGGGCGTGGTGGTCGAGGCGAGGCAAGTTTGTGAAGGAACATGCCAATTTGCATGAGGGAGCGCCAGAACAGTGCCTGGACATGGAGAACCCATCGCGGTCGACCTCGTTCAGCCATGACGGGTATTGGAACGCATGTGGGTTGAGCCTTTCTTCTGCTCGTGCGACCGTTGATAAGGGTCCTGCGAGGATTGATGAAACTAGAGGACAAGAGTAACAACCAAGGATTCGGTTTAAGGCCAGGATTCGGGATAAAAGGTTGCAGAAGTAGTGTACAAAGCTGAGTTTTCACAATTGAGCGGCAGGAAGACTTGAAGCGCTGGCAAGCCAGGCTAGTTTCAAGGTCTTGTTTCTTGGCCAAGCACCGCAGCGTGACATCATCAGGAATAGTATCTGCCAAGATTTTGAGATCCAAGGCGTTCTCCGCTCCAATCGAGCTTTTCCAGAGCAGAACAATCTCCACCAATTGACTTCGAGCCTCCGCCAACATGTTATAGGTTTATTGCGATGGGAGGCCCCATCAATGCGACGAGTCTGAGCTAATTACAATGCAAAAGTACAGAGAAAGCCAGTGATACCGCAGGGCTGTCCAGTCTCCAGCGCCAGAATATAATGCACGCTGGTATCATCCCGAACGCCCACGCAATGCAAGTCCAGATCCATCGACCGTCCGAACGCCAGAAAACAGGAAATCCAATTGTAACAATATCATAACGCCGTAACCAGGAAGGGAAGAAGGCAGTCTGATCGCATCAGCCCAGCAACCTCGCCTCATCCTCAAACGAACTCGTAGTCTGCATCCTCCGCAATAGCTGGCACAGCGACTTCGTCACCCTTCTTGCCCTTCCTTCCACGCACCGCCTTAGCCGCGACGCTCTCACCATTGTGGTCGAGGACGTCGTACTCGTCCTTCACGATCTTGTCCGTCATATTGCTCTCGAAGCGCTCCACAGCTTTGGCGAGGGCGGCGTTGAGAATCTGACTGCCGTGGTTTGGGCCTTTCTGGCTGTCATAGCTGTAAAATATTTCAGAGGAGGGTGTCGGTGCCGCGGAAGCCTCGACAATATCTTCATCGACTGAGGAATCGCTTTGAGACGCATAGTCTGTGCCGGAGACGATCTCCTGGACTTGAGCCGACTTGAGGGCGGGACGCTTAGAGCGCTTAGGAGAGGCGGCCCTGGGATTACAAACAAGCCTCAGCAAGGACTGGAAATCACAGAAGGGGTGATATGAGCATACCTCTGGCCTAGCTTCACTGGACGACCATGTTGGTCAGGAAGTCGACCTGGGCCGAAGGCAACGCCATGAGCCCATTTCTTCTGTTCGTGGTCGCGTTTGTAATCTATGGAAGCGCTGCGGAGATCATTGGTACTGAATGTCGGGGCCGCAGACATTGGGTTTGGAGATGATGCGTTGGATGGAGAGAATGTAGAGCTTGAACTTGGCGAGAACAGCTCGGCTGGAAGGTTATGGAACGTATTCAGTGGAAGCTCGGAGGGAAGAGAACAGGTATCTGGGTGTAGTGTGGAGCTGCAGGAAGTCGCTCGGAGGTAGGTTTATCAAGGACGGAATGAGTCGACGTCTCGGCTTGAGTCAGATGTGCTGTGCAAGTGAGTGAGGCTCTGTCTCAGCAAGCAGGCACGAGAAGGAAACCTCTGGAATGAGTTCGAGGCTGAGCTGACTAGGCAATCGCGTATTGGTGTTGCTGAGCGTGGAGAACAAAGAGGTAGCAAGAGCGTATGACACCTGCTACTAGCTTGTCAACAAAGGGACGGGAGCGTACGGTAATAAAGGTACGCGCGGGGGGCTGTTGATGGATGATTAGAGGGGAGCTTCGGCTGCGACCACTCAGCCAGCATCATGCGGAGCGCTGCCCTTCGTGGTTGACCTTATCTGGAGCTCACGCTCGCAGGCTAGCTTGGTACGGAGGGCAGCGCGTCACTGTATCACTGGGCCAGCTCCTTGAACTCCCGACTGGCCGAGGTGGATGAGGCCTGTCCGATGATGCGTGTGTGGCTTTGAGCTCGCCAGTTGCGCCATTGCGCGTTGAGCGTGTCATCCCGTGCCCGGATCGAGCTCCAGCTGCCTGCGACATGTTTGTGGTTTGGAGCTTCGCAAGTTGGCACGCGCCCCAAGCTGTGCCAGGAACGGCGCCGGACCAGCCGCCAGCGAGCGAATGAGACGTTGGCCAGGCCAACGTGATCTTCTCCGCAGCGGGCCAAGTGACTTGCATGATCAAAGCAATAATAGCAACATGCGTCCAGATTCGTCCTCATGGATGGCCGGAAGACGTCACCCTTCTCTGATTCTCCCAGAAACGTGGAAGCTTGGAGGCCTCGTCATCCAGGGCTCTCTCCCGCCGTTTCTGATGCGATTATGATATGCGATCGCGATTCGGTACCAAGATTCCCATGTCGTCCTGGCCTCAGATTCAGGTTTCGGGGTGGCGGGACGGTGGGCTTAAAATGCCATGCCGAGGGTGCCATTTTGTAGCACAGCTTGAGTCACATGATGACTCTTGAGGTGCACTCGAGTTCGACAATATAAGAATGCCAACCTTTCGTCTTGAGTGCCAATCTTATCACGAAGCCAACGCCACTGGAACAGGCGCCTGCTCATGACCTCAGATCCTTGGTTCTGTTGACCTTCTGCAACTACCGATCTCGTCTAGGTCCTAGATCGAGCCTTGTCAGGTCTCCTTCATGAAGGGGCCGGTCACGTACATGCGATATCTCCCTACAGATCAGACGCTTTTGTTATCTCAATAGATTTACTTTCTTTGAAAGACGATTTCGCACACCCACTCTTTTTCATAGTCTGAGAAGCACGTGTTTTCTTCGTGATAATGAAGCCCTTAGCGATGTCTAGTCAACGTGTGCCCACGTCTATCAAGAGCTCCTGGTGCGGGATTGTCTGAATCGATGCCGTACCTTTTGTATCTGCTCGATTCTTCTCTTATATTTGCCAGTTCCTTATAAGTTCCGTAATGATCACCACTTCGCTTTTGCCTCTGACACACCATGGCCCGGTATCGCCCAAAACATCACTTTGGGACCATCGATCTCCAGTAATCAGTCGGGGAATGATCTCACCCGCAGACAACCGGCGGATTGCCCTCAATAATAGGATGTCCTTATCTCATCGAGACGACAGCTCGCCGCGTGCAGCATCCAGGTATGGTTCGGCATCCCACCGACCACGGCATCTTTCCGGTGACAGATGGCACACGAGACTCAGGGAGGAGCATCATGTTGATGAATGCATTTTACTCGCAGATCATCGGGCCCGTCGTCTCATCCCGTAAAGATCAGGAAGCATCATCAACTTTGCTTGAGCAGCATCGTCCGGTACGTTCTTGAGTCAGCCGTGCCAATTTTGACCACCATAACACGCGAGATACTAATCCGATGGAACTTGCTATGGCAGAAAGTGAGTAATCAGGAAATATGTAAGCAACGCAAACTAAACCAAGTCTCGAGTCGACGCATGAATCCCATGAAAACAATTCCTACCACACGGTCTTGGTACTGGACCAGATCCAAATGTAGATCCCCTTTCTAAATAACAAGAACGACTTTGCATATTGGCACAACTCTGGCGAGGAGTAGAGGATTTCCACATATTGTGCATTTTCCACATCGGAGTATGAGATTTTGGATTTGGACAAATGACTCATGTTCGCCAAGTCTGGCGTTAGCTAGGAGAGGAGAGATTTCGAATTGGGTGGCGGATGATATTACGTGGTGATACTCCATGGTCCTAGAGTAATTGTAGATCCATTCTTTTCAGGATCTAAGTACATAAGCCGCCTGAGCGTCCAGAATGTCGATTATGTGAAGCCTAAAAGGGAACTCTGACGAGATTTTCGATGCAGGAGGCGTCGCCAGGATAGAAAGTAGATATTCGAGATATTCGAGCGCATGATAGCTTAAATTGGAAATATACAGAGGAAGTTAATTGCAATCCATTGTATTCCAGGAGTCTCAATGGCCGTCTCTGGCTTTTGAATATCGACTGACGAAGCCGCGCCAATTCAAGTCGCGACACCGAAGAAGCCATGAGCAGCGAACAGCCAGCCTTATTAATTTTACTCGCGCGAGATCCATGAAGCAATAACTTCGATGAGAAATGTAAGGGCATATTGAGCAAAGATGCAGCTAGTTTAACTGCTGCCCCAATCCGGTTTAGCTTCAGATCAGACGACGACCGGACGACATAAAATCTCCCCGACTCACAGCAATTCGTACTTCCTCATAAGGCACCTCAAGAACAGTGTGAAAGATGGCCAACCTTCAGCCTCTCGGTCATCTGCGAACCTACAGCCCTTTTGTTAGTCTATTGTCCCGAGCACGTGTCAAACCATGTTCCAATTCATCAACATCCATCTGGCATCGGACGCCAAACCGTCCGATCCACAGACGCGAAAGCGGATTCGGAAGCAAGCAATGCTTGCATCTGCCAAAATGGCGAGAAAACGGAGGGAAAAGAACCCGCAATTCATATTCAAGCTTCACACACCTGTTGAGAATGCTGGTGAAGGTTCGTCGTCTAAGCAGACGATGGCCATCCGGCCAGCGGCATCTTCGTCTAAAACCATTGAGAAATCAAAATACGGGGATGTCTTGACGCTAGGGGTAGAGAATCCGTTCCCTCTCTTGCCTTGGTTATACAATGATCCAGGATCTGGGCGTAGAAACCCGTTCGTAAGGTATCCAATAGCCATGAGCCTGAAGACCCATGCGATCATTGATACTCGTAAGTCTCTCCATCCCTGTGCGTCGCAGGATCCCGATATAGCAGTACCCTCCTGCACTGGCACCCACTTCCTTCTCCTGGATCTCAGGATTGCGTAGGAGCAGTAATCAAACCCTTATGGCTCTCGACACCCAGACGCCCGTTAGATGGATTCTTGAATACTGATTTGTCGTGTCTAGTTTTCAACGACCCATCAGGTGGTTTCTGTCCATTCCGGGAGTTCTGGTACCCTGCGAGTCTGACTGACCCGGCTGCGTTTCATCAGACGCTGTCCAACATCTGCACCAACTTGGCTGCACAGCACCCAGATGACGAAGAGACACCGAAGCTCTCTGTCATCCACCACAGTCTTGCAATACGCTCTGTTAGCGAACGCCTGAATGATTTCCAGCCGAATGAGGCTGCTGGTATTATAACTACCGTCCTTTCTCTGGCAGCACATTCGAATATTACCGCCAACTACCCGGGATTCGTCTCGCATATGGATGCCATCTCAAGAATTGCTCAGCTTGCTGGAGGAATCAAGGCCATTCCACTCGCAAAGCAGACACGGTTGCTTGTTTTCCTCGTAGAGGTCAATGGCATCACCAGAAAGGACGAATATCCACGCTTGCCGATGCCAGTCGATCTGATTCCCAGTAGCGACGAATTTCTTCCTCCTGGCTGGTCGAGGAAGGATCCGATCACTCTACCCGATCCTCTACAAAGTGTCATCAGGGCTGAAGATATTGAGCTATCCCAGCGGCTCCGGGATCTTTACAGACTCGGCGCGGTACTAAATTTCAACTTCTCGGCCAGACGAATGGTCTGGGATGAGACGAAAATATCCGCTGCCTGTATCAGTCCTCTCTTACAAGGACTTCTGATGCTTCGGCCAGAAGCCGTCGATGTCGAGGACCCGTTGAGTGCTCTCAGAGAGGCAGTCAGAATAGCTGCCCTCATCGCTCTCGCGCCTGTACGAAGAGGACTTGGAACCTTCGAGGTTTTCAGCGATGCCCTTGTTGGGAAGCTACAAGACCTTCTGTGCCAACATCTTCAGCCAGGTAATATTAGTGAAGCTGTGGCCTCGAGAGCACCACTGATATTCTGGCTTCTCATGACGGGAGCTGTACAAGCGGTAGAAACTGAACATGCTCTTTGGTTCCGCCAATGGATCTTCGAATGTTCTGGCATCTTGGACATCCGTGGCTGGCTAAGTGCGCGCTCCTTGCTGGCAGAGATCTTTTGGATTGACGAAGTCCATACTCCTCCAGGAATGGTGGTGTGGGCTGAGGTGCGGGCGATATAGATGCGAAATTGCACGAAATCGGATTCCTGCAAATACCCAGACCGAATAATGAACGTCGGATTGGCACGCACTCCTTTGGACGAGCCCTGCTGTGGAAACTAGCGAAACTCTGGCGTGTTATGAATTCGATGCGTAGTTTGTGCTCTCGCGTGGAAAGAGTCGCAGTGTGAACATATTGTCTGAGGAAGGATATTCGTGATTTGCGAAGAATGGTAGTCAAAGTAAGTGTCAAGATCCTTTAGGTTTACGGCGTGAACCAGTGGTGTTATCTCGTTATCCTTCTTATGTTTATCTTCCAATTTGTTTTAAGTCATAAAGCTTGGGGTATGGCTTACCATGGGTACCCGAGCGCAGTAAAATTGTTGTTGACTATATAATTAGTTTCAGATTGCCTTACCAATGCCTTCGGGCATATGGTGTAGTCTGGTGATCGGAGATTAAACTGAAAAGAACGGGTACGGTTAACGTGTTGCAGGGCGGTTCGATCCCCGAAGGGATCAAAATACTAACATTTAGGCGCTCAGTGACGGACAGCACCTTCTCGTGGTACTGGGTGTAAGTAATCTTCTTAAGATGAAACTAAGACTGTCCATTATTTTTTTGGCATTTTTTTTCCTATGTAACTATAGCTAACGATTCACCAAGATGTTGCACAGTTGTTCTGAATGAAGGCACTCGCATTCTTTTTTTTTTTTGGGATTTCTATTCATTGGCAATGCACGTGACAGAATTTTGCAGTGCCTTGAACCTCTTTATTCTCTCTGAGCTAACTGGTTCTGTAGGGATGCCAGTACGGTTATGCTTTAAGCGCACAGAGCTCGTAATGGCGCGAATTAAGCTAGTACTGCCTTGTTGGCCTCGTCAAACTGCGTCACGAGATCGTTGAATACACTTTCCATAGCCGCTATCTCGAAACCCCTGACGAAGCTGCGAAGTCAATATGAGATTGATAACGTTTGGGTCGAGCAAGAGTGTAGACGTGAATATTTGGTCTCAGCATGCTCAGTTCAGAGACTCTGTCAGCTGGCGGCGTCTGGTGCAGCAAAAGTCAAGGATATATGGGCAGCGAGGAAGCTGGAGCTTTCCGTTTCGCTCCCAAAGGGCCAGGAGACCCTTTGATTAACTTTCACACACGTGAACTACTCACTCGAACGGTCGAACTCATTTCTTTTCCACAACCTCTGCACGCATAACTCTGAGAGCTGAATCCTCAACGCCTTCCATCCACTTTCTGCGAAAAATCCTCTCTGATCACACTCTCTCAATAACTCGCGGATAACACAATACGCACCTCCTCCACGGCACCATCCATCAAATCACCAAACGCGCACAAACACACGCACCATGGCGCAATCTGCACCCACCTTCCTCGGCCTGCCGACCGAGCTGCGCCAGAAAATCCTCGACGAAGCTGCACAAGTCGTTCCATTACCACAATCCCATACCAGGGAAGTCAATCCCGACTATTACGACGCAGTCGCCTACTACATCTCCCGGCGGAGGACGATCCGCGCGGTGCTAGCTGTCAACAAGCTATTGCACCAGGAGATGGTGAACGTTGTGGAGGTGCAAGAGCAGAAGTTTGTGGCGGAACTACCGCGCCTCCGCGAGCAGTACAGGGCCGCGATAGCGGTCTACTTGGACGAAGACACCGTGCTGTGTGTCGTGAACGAACAACACGAATTCAGCCAGGTTCAAGTCCGCAAGGGCCGTCGTGTGGCAGCGGTACCGAGTGGAGGGGCTTCTGTGGCGGCGTAGAGGAGGAGGAGATCAAGCAGAGAGGGATCTACGATTGGATCCGACGAGGTTCACAAGATGTCCTGGGAGCATTGCGGGTTTGGAATTGGGCACGACGTTTATATTGCACTTAGCAATTTGGAAATGGTATGGGGAGCACTCGGATTTGAGTCTCCCATTTCCCGTGATATACCTTCATTCACGCGTCTCACTGTTGTTTGATTGTTCTTACCACTTCGCTACCAGGTTCCGTCCCAATGACCAAAAGCTCCACCGACTACCCAGCGCCCACCATCGCGATACTCTCCGATCCCGGATATCTCAGGTGTGAACTCTCTTGCCAACGCAGCTGAAACCTTTATAACATGGCCTCACTATGTTCGAAGAAGGTTGCCCTCCAATTGAAACCACCGGCAATTATAGGCTTGATATCTGAAGGAGGCTGCCCAATACAAGCTCCGACATTGAATAACTTCGTGTTCTTCTAGTGGTTGGTATGGCCACCAAACTTCTCAGCTCTCTGCTCCATCATCCTCCTCCTCATCGCTTAGCTCTTCGCCAGGCAAGTTCGGAGGGAACCATCCAGCTTCCTCAAAATCCACCATCAGCTCTCCCAAACTCCCTCTATCCACCTTTACCCCTTCTTTCCTCAGAGCTGTTGCTTGTCGCGTCGCACCGTTTGGGCCCCTACATTTGTCCTGATTCAGCACCTTGATGTATAATATTGGGTCACGTGAGGACGTGTTCCAGCGCGTCGAGGACGGTGAACTGACCTTGGACTGATCATGCCTTTAGAGTTAATGACGCGTTGCCAAGGCGTATTTGCCTCATGAAAGCGTGGAGGTTTCTCAGTTTCGTCCTCTGGTTTATCGGGAAGGTGCTTGAGTGCTACGCCGACCTGTCTTCTGCTCGTCAGACACTTCAAACAGTACGGGGTGCAGTTGGCTACCTTGGACGTTCCGCTGTATATTTTTAGTAAGTTGTACTATTACGACACTGTGGAGATCCTTGAGAATAGAAGGAATGTTAGAAGACTTACGATGTCCCACAAGATACGCTATGTGCCCGTAGCTCGTAACTTTTCCGCGTGGTATTTGCTGGATCGCCGAATACACCATGTAATACCAGGCCGCCGCTTCTGCCGACTTCGGGCCCTGTGAGCGTTTAGACTTGCCGGCCCGAGGCATGATGATTGAATTTGAGACTCTCGAGAGCTTTACATGTCCAAATTCATATAAAACAGCGTCTAAGGAGTCCTGGCGGGACACGCGCTCTGATGATGGATCAGTCTACATGTGGTCCGTGCGTGCATCGATCTTGAAGTTGAAATTTCTTGGCAATCGCAACCGTCACTTTATTTGAACTACGACGCTTCGCAGCTACAACATCCTCTACCAGCTGTTACTAAAAATGTCTTTGGCCGACTATCTCGCGAAGAAATACCTCACGGCGGACTCGAAATCAGAGAAGAAAGGCAAAAAGCGGAAAAGAAAAGAAGCCTCTGGCTTCAGCATTGCCGACGATGATACTCTAGGCTGGGAGAACCCGAAGAGCGGACGAGACGACGAGGACACGCCCATAACAGGTACACCTCTTTTTTCCATCTCATGCTGCAATGGTGAAAAGATACTAACTATTGCTCTCCAGTCGCAACCGGCAGCGCCGAATTCCGCAAAGCCAAAACCAACAACTGGACAACAGTCGGCTCTACCGCGCCCTCAAGCGCACAGCTCGACCAGTCCGCCGAAGCCGCCGAAGCAGACGCTATCATCTCCTCCGCCGCAGCAGAGCGGGAGGCCGCCCGCGAACAGGAGGACGAGGCGCCGGAAATTGTTGACGAAGATGGCGTGACGACGATGCAGTCGGGCGCACTGGCAGGTCTGCAGACGGCAGCGCAGGTCGCTGCGGCAGTAGACAAGAAGCGCAGGAGGGAGCGGAAGAGAGCGGAGGAGGCGAAAGAAGGAGGCCCGGGAGGAGAGACGATATATCGTGATGCGAGTGGAAGAATTATCAATGTGGCGATGAAGAGGGCAGAGGCGAGGAAGCAGGCGGAAGAGGAGGAGCGCAAGAAGAGGGAAGCGCAAGAGGCGGCGAAGGGCGATGTGCAGAGATTGGAGAAGGAGAAGCGCAGGCAGGATCTTCAGGATGCGAAGCTCATGACTGTCGCACGATATGCGGACGACGTGGAGATGAATCAGGAGTTGAAGGAGCGAGACAGATGGAATGATCCGGCTGCAGGCTTCATAGCAGAGAAGAAGCAAGGGAAGAGTGTGTCGGGGAGGCCGCTATACAAGGGCGCTGCTTGGCCTAATCGATATGGGATAAAGCCTGGGCACAAGTGGGATGGAGTGGAACGGAGCAATGGCTTCGAGAAGAAGTGGTTCGAGGCCAGGAATCGGCAGAACAGCAGAAAGGAGTTGGAGCACATGTGGCAGATGGATGAATGAAGTGCATACACCATAGGAAGTGGGACTCGACCACATTGGTCTTCAATAAACAGAATGGCCTATTTGTACAATGCATATACACAATGTGGCGAAGAGCCAAATAATCACCACAATACTTCAACCCACATCTTACCCGGTCTTTCGTAGACCAAGCTCCCTTCAGGATAGATTGGAAATCGCCTCCCATGTACACTTCTCGCGAACCTCTTTGCCTCCGCATCACTCTCAAAAGAGACGATCCACCGCACATCCTGCGACAGCTTCTCCTCACTAGGAGCCAGTAGCGCATCGCTGTTGTCTTTGCTATCTTCCACATCACTATCGCTTCTCTCATCCTCAATGTCTCCCGTCTCGATGAAGTCCTCGTTATCTCGCCCTTTTCGTGACTCCTTGGCTGTAACCTTGACGATGGCGTCTTGAGCATCAACCACAGCAAACGGAAGGCCGCGACGCTTGCCCTCAAGACTGATAAAGCGCTCAATATCCGAAGTTTGCTGTCCCGCGCCCTCAATGAAGAGGAGCACTTTGTGCTTATGCGGCCACTGAGCAATCTTCGAATATCCTCCCTCCACAACCAGTCTCTGCAACCAAGGACTGTACGGCTTTTTCATAAAAGAAAGCTGCAGCTTTTGGGTCGTCGACATCAAGCCGTAGGCCTGCTTGAACGCATCCAAGTCGTCCCCTTTAACCTGATACCCCGGTGGCGGTGGTATGTGCGACAGCATCGACGACTGCGTGTTCTCGCGAGCGATGCGGTGATGTTTCGAAACATTTGCCAGGTACGCGCTCGCCGCTCTATCCGACTTGAAAATGATGTAGTAGAAGTTCTGACGCTCCATGGTGTGCGGGTCCCGGCCTGGTATGACTTTGACGAATCCCCCAATGCCCTGCCACTCTGGGATGTGTTTTCCCTTTGGGATGAGTCGCTTAAAATCGTCTTCCACGAGAGAGTTGCTTGCGTTGCGTAGCAGCAGGACTGTGGGGTCTTCGCCGAGGCTCGCGAAATCCTGGGGGATCCGGCGCCTCTGGTCCACCGCGGCTTTCCGGTGGGAACGTGAATCGCTTCCCCTTTGATCCGACGAGCCTAACTTCAATCGTGGTATTTCTCGTTCTTGCTGTGATGATTCTTCTTCCTTCTTAACTCTGTCAGGAAAAAGTTCGTCCACAAGAGAGGTCGAAGTCGTGGTCGAAGAGGCCTCTTCCGGCTCATGGACTAGCTGACGTTTTGGGAACAGTTCATCTGCTATGGACAATTTGGAGGATTGGTCTGTTCCTTCATCCGCCCTGTCGCGTAAATCATCGGCATCTTCTTCGACTTTCTCTTTCTGGAGGTCTGGCTTGTGCGCAGGCCGATGTCTAGGAAGGTATTTTGACCGAACATCTGCTCGGCCATTTGACTCAACCTCTCGCGCTTGGTCTGGATTAGAGCCAGAAGCACGAACTTGCGATCGTTGCCGTTGCTTCTGGACGGAATCTGTGCCGCGTGGGGAAGAGGAAACGGTTGGCTTCTTAGTCTGGGCACTGTTGGCTGTTGGACTGCTCATGGCTTGTGGGACTGGAGTCTCAGGTGGCAGCGAAGCCCCGGGAGGTATTAAAGTCTGAAACTCTTTGAAAAGCTCTTCCCGAACTTGCTGCGCAATGTGCTTTGACATTTTGAGGATCAGTTCATCCATTGAACCAGGTAGATCAGCGGAAGTCTCAGCAGATGGTAGATGTGGAGGAGATTTCGTCGAGGGGGGAGCCAAAGGAGAACCCTTCCTTAGCCCTTCGTTAAAAGATTGTGCGGTAGAGCTTGAACTTTTCCTCTCTGGCTCGAGGTCGATGAGCGGAGTTGAAAGTCTCTTCTTGGGTATCGCTGGCTCCTCTGGACTCCAATTGATATGTCTAGCACGGTCTAGCGTGAGTCCGAGAGACGCCTCTTCCAATGCTTGTTTCTCCGATTGCTCCAATCCGATTTCATGGCTGGGAGGCTCTGCTCGAGTTGCAGTTGTAGACAAAACGCGAGTCTGATTGTCAGACGAACTAGGTTGAGGGTCGCTATGCTTTGCAGAACCAGCCACAGACAATTTCTGACGTGCTGTAGTGCTGAATGTGTCAGATTGGAATCCGTCATGTAACCCATCTCGTTCCGAAGCTCCCCAAACGTCTTCCTTTTCCTCCAGGGGTATACGAATTACGACCTTTCGAACGAGTTCACCCATTGGCTTACGAGCTATCTCGCCGTGTGTCCCTCTTTCCCGGCCCATTTGTGTTTGTGTCATAGCCGTTCGTCTCCCCCAGGCGCCAGTAGAGTGCCCGGGCATCTCTCCTGCCCGCGATGCCATATCGCTACTGATATCCGCATTTTGACTGCTCTCTCTGAGGCTCTTCTCTTCAATAGATCGTTCGTTGGCAATTCGAGCTCTAGTCTGAGCTCTCCTAGCTCTTTCTTTTCTCTGATCGTCTTTCTTCACAGAATGGTGATATTTAACGAGCCTACCACTGTGTAGGATATATCGAGAGAGTTGCGGTGGTTCGTTAGATTCTGCTGGCTCCGCATGCTTCTGAGGTTTATTAATTGGCTTCTGAGACGGACCTAAGGGCTCGTTATTGTCGGTCTTGATTTGTCGGCGTTGGAGGGTCAGAAGAGCCGGCCATGGCGGTCGCAGAGCTCGCGGAGGCAATTGCCTCACCGATAGCATCAATCGTCGTTCGAGTGACGCGGCACATGGGACGAATGCACGGGAACGTTAGAGCCATCGCAGGTGTAAATATGCAGGGTGCGAGCTTTGGTCGAGTTGCCGCATACGCGCGTCTATCGCGGAAGCTGAGTAAGTGAAGTTCCGCGGCTGTGAGCTGTCAGCAACGTCGCTTGGCGTCACTGCGGGCATGGATGCGAGCTTGCTTGGTGAGATTCAGGTCGGCCTCGCCAACCGCATCAGCTCCAAAACACGCTCCCTCTCACCACCCTGAATTTTTCATTGTTTCCCTTCTGAGCGCCCGGAGATAATTCACCCCCTCACCAACACCTCAAACTCTTTCCGTCTGCGCACGAAACACCCTCATCCACCTTCTCCGCCCCACCACGTGCACATGCGCCTCCGAACATCCTAAATGGCCGTAATATTAGACCTCCTTCCACGCGATGACCAAAATCCACCAGACGATCACAAAGACGACCACAATGGCCTCTCGGGCTGGGCCATTTTCATCATCGTTGTCGTAGTCCTTCTCGTCGTTGGCGCCGGCGCATGGTTCCTGTGGGCTTACCTCCGCAAGAAACAATCGCCCAATACCAACTATCCTGCGCCTCGCCCCGGCGGTATCGTCGGCTGGTTCAATGACAAGTTCCAAAGCTTGAAGAACAGGAGATATGCTGCTGGCGCATACGAGGGAACATCTGGCGAGCCGCTCGGGGGGGCACGGGGACGCCGCGGGATGGACCCAGACGAGGCTTGGGATACAAGAGTCGGAAATGAGGCCGATGTATATGGGCCTGGTGGATACTATGAGGAACAGGAGCTTGGTCTGCAACCCCCTGGTGGCCCAACGGCATACTCGGGTACGGGATATGGAGCGCCTTCTCCAGGATTGCATGTGGAGGAAGAACGGGGAAGAAGTCGAAGCAGAAGCAGACAGAGAGACTTTGACGACCGCGACGATTCAGAGATGGGAAGGTCAAGAGCGGCCAATCCATTCAGCGACGATGCCGCATCCAGTATGAGAGGCGTCAGCCCAAGACCGCTGGACACATCTGGCGCCCGAGACCACCAAGGCGACCACACCGGTAACAGCCCAACAGAGAGGAGGAGTATGTTCCGAGAAGCCGTTTAGTGCACGAAACACGATTCGACGCATGATTACTCAGGGATTATGATGGGCGTTTGAGGGTGTCAGCGAAATAGGAGCTTTCTTTTTTCTTTCGACGTGTATATTGACGGATCACCATATCTAGCCCAATACCATTGGAAGGCAACTCGACTTTTATGTATGGGCCCATGAGGAGGGATTTCTCTGAGGGCGGAAAATGCACCTGGCGGAAGTGTCCTGAAAGGCACAAGTCACATCTAGATCAACTACTTGTAATTCTGTTTCAAACAAGGCCCAGAAACCAGCTGGGCATCTCCTACGATATTTGAATCCTGTGTACAGTCTGATCATGAGATCGCATTAAGGGCAGTGTCACTGAGTGAGATCTTGTCAGCTAGCGAGAGAGTACCAAGATCCGGTAAGTCTGTATACCGTTCGAAAGTAGTATCAAGATCCGTTAGGTTTGTATGGCGTTCGAAAATAGTTCGGACAGGAGCGTCAAGGACGGTCTCTGTTCCTTTGATATGATTCGGCTGGTCAATCAAAAATGCGGTTCCGTCTCGTCATGTCAAACAGCGTCACTGAGGTAGAAAGCAGATCGCGTCTTCACCTAAGTTATGTGGGAGATCCCTGCCGTGCAATGACGTGTGGATCTACGCGGATCTCGCAGCTGCACCGAAATCCTGGCACGACTCCGATACATTTTGTACAGCCCCTCTTCCCGTTTCCTAGATACTCAAAGCTTTCTACTGATTGTTCAATTCCTAATTTGTTACAAAACCGTCAAGTGACGACGTCTCAAGGAGGCGGAAGAGACCCACCATGGCTCCTGAACCAAAGAGCCCCGGACTCCAGACGAACATGGACGTCGAGTACGTGATTGTCTACAGATTTGCAAAAGTTGGTAAGAATGCTGAGTTGAATCGTCAACGACTCGCGCTGATAGCTTTATCAGAGAAGCAGAAAGCCACGGAAGAGTTCAGCAGCCTCGTGGAGGCGTTAGGCAATGTCGGTCTAGCCACGGAGGTCCGCAATGGAGAGAGCCACTCTCTCCTAATCTTCGTAAAGGTGGCCTCCGAAGAACATCTCTTTGGAGAAGTATATCGATCACGGTATGTTCGATATTGCCCCCCCTCCACCCGTAGAGCAACCTCTGATTAGGTATCACAGTGTCCGCGACTGGCTTTATGGCGTCCGAGCCGCCGCTCCCCCCAAAGAGACCCGCGGCGCTCTCGAATCCGAGCCTATGTATGAAGCAGAACGTCTCCGAATCATATTTCAGCTCATTACAAACTCTGAAGCAGAAGGTGGGGCGGGCATCACACTGAAGGAAGGCAAATGGAAGAATGTCGAGTCCATCTTCGCTCTCCATGACCACGCACATAACAAGGAATGGATCAACCAATGGGCGCGGAAATGGTTTCTCAGCCCGGAGGATCTCGATGATATCAGGAATCGGCTTGGAGAGAAGGTTAGTTGTCACATACTTGGCGGAACTATAATCGGGCCCTTGGGGCTAACAAGGTGCAGATTGCATATTATTTCGCTTTCACACAGGCCTATTTTATGTTCCTCCTTGCACCTGCTGCGTTCGGCTTCGCATCCTATTTCCTCCTTGGCCACTATTCCTCCACGTACGCCATTGTTAACTCCCTACTCTGCACGGTCTTTACAGAGTGGTGGAAGCACCAGGAAGTCGACCTCGCTGTGAGATGGGGAGTTCGAAACGTCTCGCAAATCGCATCAAGAAATCGAGAGTTCAAGCAAGAGAAGGTGGTTACAGATCCGGTGACTGGGGAGCAGGTGGCTTTCTTTCCTGCTACTAAACGTCTTCAGCGACAGTTTCTGCAAGTGCCGTTCGCAATTCTGTGCGCGACCGTTCTTGGAACTCTCATTGCGACCTGTTTTGGGATTGAAATCTTCATCTCCGAAGTCTACAATGGCCCATTGAAGAGCGTTTTGGTATGTATCAGTTACTGTACTGAGTATGACGGGTGCTAATATGTTCCAGGTCTTCTTACCAACTGGCATTCTGACCACGTGCATGCCTATCCTATCCACGGTTCTTACAAACTTCGCAACGCAACTCAACCACTTTGAGAACTACGAGACGCAGGCAGCCTACGACACCGCTTTTACGCAGAAAATCTTCGTTATTAACTTTATCACCTCATACCTCCCCATCCTACTCACAGCATTTGTATACGTCCCATTCGGCACGCTCCTTGTCCCATACCTCGACATCTTCAGTGTCACGGTCAAGCCGTTCGCTAAGCATCAGAAGGAAATGGAGCTCCCGGCTGCAGGCTTCGAAATCAACCCCATGCGTCTCCGCAAGCAAGTCATCTACTTCACCGTGACAGCTCAAATCGTCAATCTCGGAATGGAAGTCATCGTGCCCTACCTCAAGCGCAAAGGCTTCGCTAAGTTCAAGAAGATGCAAAGCGAGCGCGCCGCAAAGAATGGCGGCGCCGTACCTGATGCTGGCGCGAATGATTTACCAGACGAACATGCCTTCCTCACGCGCGTCCGTCAAGAATCAGAGCTGGATGTTTATGATGTGACGACCGACCTGCGCGAGATGGTTCTGCAGTTCGGCTATCTAAGTCTTTTCTCCGTGGTCTGGCCACTGACAGCATGTTCCTTCCTCGCAAACAACTGGCTCGAGCTGCGTGCCGATGCGCTGAAGATTACTATCGAGATGCAGCGACCCACGCCGTGGAGAGCCGACACTATCGGCCCATGGCTCGACTCGCTCGCCTTCCTCACCTGGCTCGGCAGCATTACGACCTCTGCATTAGTCTTCCTGTTCTCGAACGACGGCCTCGGTCCCGATGGCACGCCGTACGCGATTAAGGGCTGGGCGCTCCTTGCGACAATCATGTTCTCGGAACATCTGTTCCTTCTTGTGCGGTGGGGCGTCAGCATTGCAATTAGCAAAGTTGACAGTCCCGGCCGGCAGAAGGAGAGGCGTGAGAGGTATTTGGTTCGCAAGCAGTACTTTGACGAGAGCCTGAGCGAGTTGGAGAAAATACCGAGCTTGAAGGATGCCGCGACGGACGAGAACATTACGCGTCGGAGCTTAGAGGATGAGGCGAGAGATGCGACGTTGGGCAACAGTCGCGTCGAAGACAAGTTCTGGGCACGGCAGAGAAATTGGAGGGAGACGGCGAAGGTTGGGGCGGGCTTGATCGAGAGGAGTGCGCCGACGGACGTGAAAGAGCGAGAAAGCAAAAAGGAACTCTGAAGAGCGATTTTCGGTCACTTGCTTCAAATTGAGTATGCAGCAATTGAGCAACGGTGCTGTCGGCGTCATTTCTGTTCATTCGACCTAGGACATATGCTAGTATCAGTACGTTCTATCCTTGCTTCTTGAGCCCGTCATCGACCGCTTTTGGTGCAGCAGGCACCTCAATCCTCTCTATTTTCCACTCCATGCCGACATAACCATCACTGAGAATAGTGGTGTTCACGTGCCGTGCATCCACGCCCTCTGGCAACCTGACCGCAACCTTGGTATTCAACCGTGACGCTGAAGCCTGCCTCCTGCCGTCATCCTTCATAGGCCAATTCACCCTCTTCATCGCAAGTACAGAGCCTGATACCGCATCCTCAACGACTAGAAAGAATCCTTCGGTTTGCGGCTTTGGATACTTCGGCGCGTACATCCGGAACTGTCTCTCAGTAACCGGATTGAGTCTCGATATCGCCACCGACAACCCCAACGCCGTCACATCTACAGCTTCAACCTTCAAATTCGGCAGCGCATTGAGAGCCTTAAAGAAGCGAGGCTGCACGGAAGCCGGGACCCCAAGCTGCCTAACCATCTGCTCTTGTGCCTTCCGACTCATTGCAACAGCCTCAACCAGCGTCTTCACCGCTCCCTTACCCTCCCTATCCGCCTCAGGCTTAATACCGGGGAAAATAGACAAAGCTTGATCCTCCGGCCACCTCGCGCTCTTAACGCACTGCAGCAGCCTGATCATCATCTTACAACTACTACCCAAATCCAACTCGGTCAACACATCGATGGACGCTTGAATAATGCGCACCGCCTGGTCCAACACGCTCGTCTGGTCGCCCACATAATCGCTAATCGGCAAATCGATTCTAGAGAAGTGCGCCTGCAGCAGCAAGAACGCCTTGACGTGCGGATCCCACATCGGCAGGCCGAACCCCTCTGCCTTGAGGGGTAGATTCGCGCTGAGCTCGGCGTTGATAAGGTCCTCGTTGTGGCGCACAGGCAACTCGTCGTACTCTGTCGCGCAGGACATCCAGCTGAGCGCGTCTTCGAAGGTCGCGTCGCGTTTGGCATGCTTGATGAGGTGGCGGATTGTCTTGTGGGAGAGATAGTAGTAGCTCATTATCTTGCCGAGTGGCGTGGAGTCAATATCGCCGTTCGAGTGGATGGCTGCGCAGCCGGAGTCTGCGAGCTCGGTGAGAGACTTTTCGACGAGCGAGACCATATAGTCGTTTGCTAGGCGCTGCGCTTCTATTGTGTTGTGCTCCTCGGCAGAGATCTCGAGGCCGTAGTATGAGGGGTTCTTGTGGAGGCGGCGGAAGAAGAACGTCCAGGTGAGGTAGTCCAGCGCATCTTGTTTGGTGTTGATAGTCTCGGCTGATATCTCAGCGCCCAAATGGTTATCGAGGACTTTGTGAAGAGAGGATTCAACTGGAAAGCCGGTATGCAAGAAGTGCTTGTAGAATGCCTTCTTCGAATCCTGCGTGAAGATCCTCGCTATACCAGAGGTGTCAAACTGCGGACGACCTGCACGACCAAGCATTTGCAGAACATCTGTAAGGTCCATGTCCTTGTAGCCTTCAGTTTTGGCGTCGAAGAACTGCGTTCCTTTGACGACAACGAGATGGGCAGGAAGATTCACACCCCATGCAAGAGTGCTGGTGGCCACAAGGATCTGGATCTTGTTATTTGCAAAAAGCTCCTCAGCAAGGAGCCTATCGCTCTCAACTAGACCTGCATGATGCAGACCAATGCCGAAGGTCAAGGCTTCGCGCAGGGCTTCATCCTTGACTCTTGACAGATTGAGCGCCAGGTCTTCTTCAGACATGCCCAAGAATCGGCGTGGGTTGTCTTCCATGCCGCAGAAGTTGATGAGATCTCTGGCTGTCAGTCGAGTCTGCCGCCTAGATGCCACAAATACAATGACCGGTTTCGATGGCGAGTGCGTCTTGATTGCCAGGAATGTCGGTCGGTTCATCGACTGCATCAGCGGACAAAAGCCCCGAACCTCTGGGAAGCCGTCGATGTAAATTTCAAGTGGGACTGGTCGAACAGAGTGTCTAAAGTTGAACAAGCCTTCTTTCACTCCTAGCCAGTTCCCCAGATCCGTGGCGTTGGCGCAGGCAGTAGACATGCCTACAAGGCGAACCGAGCCTTTCTTCTGAGACGCAATGTAATTCATCCTCGAAACGATAATCTCAAGAACCGGTCCTCTATCACCTCCCAGAAGATGGATCTCATCAATGATCACAAGGCTGACCTGGCTGACATAGCTCCTCGTCTGCCAGCTACGACTAATACCGTCCCACTTCTCTGGCGTCGTAACAATGATATCTGCATTGCGAATCGAGCGCGTATCAGGAGTGTTATCACCAGTCAATTCCACGAGCTTCAGACCCATGGGCTTTGTGAGCCGCTTGCTCCAATCTTGCACACGCTCTCGAACGAGCGCTTTCATGGGTGCAATGTAGACGACTTTCGATCCAGGGTTCTCGCGGAATGCCCACCACATTGCAAGTTCGGCGGCTACCGTCTTTCCAGACCCAGTTGGTGATCCTAGAAGAACATTCGCAGAGGTGTGGTACATGCAGTGGAACAACTGCGTCTGCATAGGATTGAAGTACTGAAAGCGCTGACCATAGACCTCTTCCAGGATAGGGTTCTTCAGAGCAGATATTGGTAGAGGCTGGAGATTGAGAAGATCTGTGTATACGCTTTCGGTGTCAGGACGAATCAGATGTTGGAAAGATACAGGGTGAACGGTCTCCGCTCCCAGCCAACGATCGGATACTGCGCGAACGTAGATCTGAGACGGCAGTGGATCAGAGAGAGGAATCGTAAAATTGAGCTCATGATCATCGTACAGCTTCTTCCGATTCAGAAGGAAGAATTCATGATGATAGATTTCGGAGGTCTCAGAGTTTTCGACCCAGATCCAGTACGACTCAGACGTTCCATGGTGGCGTTCATTCCAGCGGAAATCAGGCGTGATCCACAGTCTGATCCTCAAGACATCCCGATTCAGCGGAGCAATTTCTGCATCAATGCTCAAAGTCGGGAAATTGTCCAGTAGTTTCGCAATCGTTGTGCCCATCTTATGATTGTGAACGAGTGAGCCAATCTCCGCAGGTTCCATATCTCGAAGCGATTCGATAGACATCACAGACGCATGGTCTGGACTATCCAGATTCCTGAGCACCGGGTTAGGTAGTTCGAATTGGTGGAATGGATGCTGGTAAGGCCAGATCTGCCGCTCGATCGACTTGCACATTGTCAGTAGAATGAGGCATTGATGGCCCCATCGACGATTCAGCGCGATCATGAAGAGCGCTCGACATATCCTGGCGGCATTTTGCGCCACGTACGCCGTATCAGAGACCAGCGTGTAGTCTTCAAGGCGTGCCTTCGAAATATACGACTGCAAGAGGATGTTCGTCTTCGCATGTGGTGTGCCAACTCCGCCTTCAATAGTCGCCGGCACGATATTTTCATCATTCTTTAAATTGCTCAGCTCTTTCTCCTCACTGTCCCGAGACTGGATCTGATCGAACTCTCCGCTCATGCTAATCATCCTCAGCACATCTGCCTCCGTAGCCCGCTCTCTCATCATGCTGTTGAAGATCTCGATACTGCTCTGCAGGACATAGTACTGGCTCGCAATGCGACCAACATCCTTCGCTCGAAGCTCCTCTGTGGTTTCGTTGAAGATGATCATTTGGCTCTGCTGCAACACTCTTGCTGCATCGATCACTAGCTTTCGTCTCCGCTGTACCAGCTGAGGGTCATCGCGGATTTCGGCCCAATCAATACCATATGTCAAGGGATTCCGCTGCATGCGGACGAAGAGATAGGAGTAGCCCAGCCAGGTCACAGCCTCTGCGACAGAAGTGACTGTTCCAAGGGAGATCTCGGCATTAAGATTATCAACCAAATGCTTCGAAAATGTCGATTCAATCGGTTGTTGTTGCGTAACCGCCGTCAAGTAGTGCTGCAGCTTATCGTGAGTGGTGCAAATAAAGCCGGTACCAGTATCTTGGAACTGCGGTCTTCCGGCACGACCAAAAATCTGCAGCACGTCCAAGATACCCACATCCACGAACTTCCCGGCTTCTGCACTATACAGCTGCGTGCCCTTGATGATGACAGCCGCTGCAGGCAAGTTCACACCCCAGGCCAGAGTCGCCGTGCAGCAAAGCACCTTCAGTACACCCTCAGCGAAGAGCCGCTCTATGAGATTTCGATCTGAACGAGGCATTCCGGCGTGATGCGTGCCCATGCCCTTTGAAAGGAGCTCTCTCAGCTCTCTACCCTTGGAGCTTTTCATGTCTCTGACAGCAGCATCGAAGCCCGGGTGGCCAGCGGGCTCAAATAGATCGGTGCACATAGACTCCATCGCTTTCTCGTATAGTGTGCGTGCTGTCTTCAAGGTATCTTTTCTGGAGTGCACGAATACCATGACTTGATGACCCAATCGAAGCATATCCGTAACTTTTTCAAAAGCAACTTGTTCGAGGTTCTCCCTTGATTGCTTCGAGCCTGGCTTTCCCCCTTTGACGCCGATGAAATGTTGTTCCAGGGGGACAGGCCTGAACGATGCGTCGAAGTAGAACAAACCAGCCATGCGATTGACTTTCAGGAAGTCGGAAACATCCACGAAGTTGGGAAGCGTTGCAGAGAGACCCACGATCCGGATCAGAGACTGTGTGCTCTCAACTTGCCGTTCCGTGCGTGCCACCAGAGACTCCAAGACTGAACCGCGCTCATCGTGCAGCATGTGAACCTCATCGATTATCAGTAGTCTGACTTTCTGGACAAGTTCTGTGTCTCCGGTGCTCTTTCGTGTCACGACATCCCATTTCTCGGGCGTTGTAACAATGATTTGCGTGCGGACGATTTCCGCTTTTGTCAAATGCATATCTCCCGTCAACTCGCGGACCTGGATACCAAGCCATGCCAGTCTCTTCCCAAGCTTCTCTGTAACTTCTGCCGCCAAAGCCTTCATCGGTGCTACATAGACGATCTTGAAATCCTCCGTCTGCACCGCAAAGTCTGTGGCGTCGGAGTTTTCCATCGGATCAGGCGTCACGTATTTTGCGATCGTATTCAATATCGTCAACATCGCAGCATCCGTCTTTCCAGCACCAGTCGGAGCACAGATGAGCATATTTTCGCTCGTCTTGTACGCAACAGGATAGACCAAGCTCTGCATGCGGTTGAGCGCCTTGTAGCCCTTGAATGTACGTCTGCACAGCCCGTCCAGATCCTTAATCTCCACGAGTTTCTGATGTCTGCCGAGCGTACCAACTCGGGAAGCCGGAATAGTATATTCCTCATACTTCTCATGCTCCTCGCGCTTGCTGCCTTGAGGAAGCAGATAGCGACGACCGTGAGCAGACAGAGTGTTTCCGGCATCATGCGTACGATACACATGCGGATATTGCGGGCCTGTTCTGTCAATGCTTGAAGTAAGAGTGGTGTGCTTGTGCTCATAGTCCTGCTTTTGAAGCGCGGCTTCTCTCTGCTCTCGTGTCTGAAGGCGCCCAAGAACCCCATTGTTGGCTTGAGAAGTTGGTTGCTTCTTGTCTTGTATGATGCTTTGGCGATGCGCAATCAGGTCGGTGACAAAGTCCAGCTCATCGAAGCCCACGATGTCGGCGAGCATCATTTGCAGTTCCTCATCACCACTGTCAGAAGCCAGGATTGCGATGATCTGCTCCTCCAGCGCAGTCGAGTCTCCCCAGGAACCCCGGAGAGCGATATCATCGCATCTCTGCTTCAGCCAAACCCTGTCGTAACTTGGTGTGTGAGAGACACCGTCTGCGCCTACAGCTCCCGGGTCCTGCTCTTCCTCTTCATCCGATTCTTCATCACTGATTAGATCCCACAAATTATCCGAGCCCAGCGAATCTGAGAAGTCCTCTTCCGAGATATTGAGATCAGCTCCATACGGTTCCGTCAAACCATTCGCCTTGTCGAGCTTCAGCTCAGCAATAGCTGCCTTCATCTCAGCCAGCTGAGCCAGCCATTGTGACTGTGCGTCCTCGAGGACAGGCGACATTCTCGGAGTTACGTTGAGGATAATAAAAAATTCCCTCTTCTTCGAATATACTTTGAGATGGGGACAAACGGCTCTCTAAGCAGCTCTATAATAGCCCGCCACGCCAACACTCTTCTGTGTTATTTGCTGGGCACTTATGGTAGTGTAATCGATAGCGGCCGCCGCGGGAGATTTTCATATCGGCGTAGGGCTGAAACGAAACGCCACCAAACCACTTTAATTTTAGCGCGGCAGGGAGCGCAACGTACGCTCTCACGCGTCGAGTAGCACAAAAGGACAGCTTCACTTTTCCTCGCGATCCGCCTATCTACTCAACCTCACTCTCTTCTCACCTCCTTTCTCCTCCACAACCGCCAAGATGCCGTCAATGTGGTTATCAGACTCCCAAAGTGCGCCTCTCCCACCCCTTTCAATCGCAACCAAAACTAACAAGCGCACAGAAATCGGGGTAGCATTCTGCTCCGGGGTACGTTATGCGCCTGACCCATTCCGCCTCTCGCTGCGAACAGGAACTACACACGGCTAATGGAATCTTCATGACCAGGGAGGCTTCTTCCTCCTCGGCGGCGTAATGCTCTTCTTCGACCGCGCAATGTCCGTCTCCCCATCCATCCTCCCTTGCTATACATTCCAAGAATAGCATCTAATGCTGATTCATCTAGGCTCGCAATGGGCAACATACTCTTCCTCCTCGGCCTAACCCTCATAATCGGCGTGCAGAAGACAATTGCGTTCTTCGCGCGGCGCCAGAAGCTGCGCGGCACGGCCGCTTTCCTCGCCGGCATCCTCTTAATCCTCTTCCGCTGGCCCTTGGTCGGGTTCTGCGTCGAGCTGTACGGCATCTTCATCCTGTTTGGCGACTTCTTCGGCACGATTGCGGGGTTTGCCGCGAATATCCCTTACGTGGGGAAGTATATTGCTGCGGCGTTTAATCGAGCAGGGGAGGTTGCGAGTGGTGGGGAGACGAGGAACAGTCAGTTGCCTGTGTGAAGGGGAGCTGAATGCGGATGAGGCTGGAGGTAATTTCGCATGGCATTGCGCGGGCGTATGGGCGTTTTTGTTTGGAAGTATGGGCGGATGATATCCAGAGTTTGGGCCTATCAGATTTCAAGTGCAGCATGTAAGAAGTCCCAGCGGGATCTAGAAACTGTACGAATTCAATCGAACTAACATGCAAAGACTTGCTATGGCTCTCAACGTGACACTCGTGCCAACTCCATCGCTAATGCTCCGGACGAGAAAAAAGAAAAGAGAAATATGCCTCCAATCTATGATATCGTACCCTCAAAACGCCATTCGTCCACGTCATCATACCTTCTGTACAAATGGCCGTTCGTAGACGAGACTTACTTTATTTACATTGGAATGTAGTGACTGAAATGTCCCGGAACTTTGGCCCGACACTTCTCACAATCCTCGCGATACCCCATGACAAACCTCGTCTTCTGCGTCGACAGCGCACCACTCCTAGCTCTCCCCTTCCTCGGCGAGAATCCGTCACTCGACCGCGCATCGTCCACCTCCATGCTATCGCCCCCGTTCACGCTCAGCCGGGACATCTGATTTGCGGTTGCAATCGACGTCTCCATCGACCCATTCTGCGTGGGCGACGGCATTGGCACCTCCCTCGGCGACTGCAGCGACTCCCTGATCGGCGAAGGCATCGGATGGTCTCTATACCCTGATTTACGCGGCGGCGGCGCCATTGGACTCCGAACGATCTGGATCTGCGGCCGCACGTCAGCGAGGTCCATGTCGCTGACGTCGCTGCTTGATCGGGGGATGCTGGGGCTGCCGCCGGAGAAGAAGGTGCTGTGGATGGGCGTCGGCACGCGGCCTTCAGAAGTGAGGAGGCCGCGATAGGGAGCGGGTGCGAGCTTTGCGGGGCGGTTGGTGGGTTGGATTGGTGTTGGCGGGGAGTGTGATTCCACGATGCTAACCATGTCGTCGTCCATGTCCATGTCCACGTCAGAGGAGAACTCTGGTGGGGAGTTGGTGGAGACTGGCGAGCCATCTGTGGATTCGTCTGATATGCCGGGGTTCGAGGTGGGGCGGTACTCTTGCGAGTTGGGGAAGTGAGGGAATGTGTTACGCAGCGGGAGGCTGCTCAGGCGAGGCGTGCTTTCTGCGTTGTCGGATGTACGCCGTTTCTGGAGCACGTTCTGTGTTAGCAAAAAGTGTTTGGGAGAATTATCGATAATGACGAAATAGCTCACCTTCTCCGCAAAGAGCAGAGCCAAGTCGCCGTCATCGTCCTCTTCACGCGCCCTCTTGCGCGGTTGCAGTGCCATTCCAAGATAGCACGGTGCTGAAGCCATAGAAGAGAGTGAGTGCGCGATTACGGCTTTATGTTAGGGAGGGGGTGAAAGGAGGGAGGGCAGGTACGCGCCAGGCGTGACCATGCGAGCACACCAGTGGCAGCAAGCAAGAAGCAAATCCCTGGGACCCTTTCTTTCGCAATCACCCGCGCAGCTGCAACATGGCCGGCGGAGGGAGCAATCAGGGCGGGCGGGAAGTGCTGTTGGAGCTGCTGGTGCGTTTCAGACGGCGATGTCTCTTTTGCTTCATGTCATGCAGGCACCGCACTCGAGCAGGGATGGCGCTTATGGGCGCGGCCCGCGGAGCAATGCACGCCTACGCCGAACACGGCATGGCGCCGATTTGCACGTGCGCCTTCCGCGGGGCCGCAGCGACTCGAGGCTTGGCATGGGCAGATGGACCCTGGCGCGGTGGTGGAGCAAAAATTGCGGTCTGTGAGTCTGCACTCGGAGGAGTCATCGCAGATAAATACCACCACTCAGCTCTCCGCCTTTCAATTCTCCAACACCACGCACTACACTATCCATTCTAGCTCTATACGAGTCAATTGCCCTCTCTTAGCCCACACGGATTCCTAATTCCGTGTCCAGCTCCCGCAAGCTTTTCTTGTTTGCTATAACTGCCCCACACACCACCATCATGCCATCCCAAGAAATCACCGCCGACGACGTACGCGGTAAGTCCCTTCTCCCACATTCAGCACAGTTGGTGCTGCTTCAGGGTCCCAGTTCTATCTCATGAGCAGAAAGTCCTCGGCTACGACCCTCTCATCCCACCCGCCCTCCTCTCCGCCGAAATCCCAGCTCCAGAGTCCGCCCTCCGCACCGTCATCCAGGGCCGCCGCGAGGCCGTTCGCATCATCACGCAAGAAGATGACCGTCTCCTCGTCATGGTCGGCCCGTGCTCGATCCACGACCCTGCTACTGCTGTCGAGTACTGCCATCGTCTAAAGACGCTGGCGGATACGCTCAAGGACGACGTGTGCGTCATTATGCGCGCGTACCTCGAGAAGCCGCGCACGACGGTCGGCTGGAAGGGTCTGATTAACGATCCGGACATCGACGAGAGCTACCAGATTAACAAGGGGCTGAGGGTGAGCAGGAAGCTGTTCTGCGACTTGACGAGCACGGGTATGCCGATTGCTAGCGAGATGTTGGATACCATCTCGCCGCAGTTCTTGGCTGACCTGATCTCCCTGGGTGCTATTGGTGCACGTACGACTGAGAGCCAGTTGCACCGCGAGTTGGCGTCTGGCTTGTCCTTCCCGATGGGCTTCAAGAACGGCACGGATGGAGGGCTGACCGTCGCAATTGACGCGATTGGTGCTGCTGCGGCGAAACACCACTTCATGGGTGTGACGAAGCAGGGTCTTGCTGCTATCACGAGGACATCTGGCAACGAGCACTGCTTCGTCATCCTGCGCGGAGGCACCAAGGGCACGAACTTCGACAGGGAGAGCGTGAAGACGGTGAAGGAGGCACTCGCCAAGAAGGGACAGAAGGAGGTCATGATGATCGACTGCTCGCATGGTAAGCTCCGACACAAACACACACAACACATATTAGCAACAGTCAGGACTAACTAGTTACGAAAGGCAACTCCCAGAAGGACCACCGCAACCAGCCCAAGGTCGCCAAGGTCATCGCCGACCAGATTCGCGGGGGTGAGCGTGGCATCGTCGGTGTCATGATCGAGTCGAACATCAACGAGGGCAACCAGAAGGTGCCTGCCGACGGCCCTGCAGGCCTCAAGAAGGGCGTCAGCATCACCGACGCGTGCATCAACTGGGAGACAACCGTCGATGTGCTGAACGACCTCGCTGCTGCAGTTAGGGAGAGGAGGCAGCTCAAAAACGGCGTCAACGGTTCGCATTGAGTTATGTCATAACGATGAGCAAAAGCATCAACGAATTTTCTGCTTTCTTGGTTTGCATTTAGAGGCGCTCTGGGTATCATAGAGCGGGAAGGAGCATGGGATGAGCGTAATACTGACGATTGCGAATTTTTGCTGTTGGGCTTCGCAACATGAAGTTTGGGTAATCATGGCCGATGGAAAAAGTCTTGTCCTTACAAAAGAGCATCTCCGTTCAAGCATAGGAAAAAGCGAGAAAAAAGTATAGGCTCTGGATTCAGGAGACCTCTTTCGTCCGTCCAAACGAGACTCTTTCTAGCCAACATGTGCCTTCATTGCAAAACGCCTCCAAACGCCAGACTCATACCCATCAATCATTCCCATATTAACCCATCCGCTCGCTGCCCAACTCACATGACAACACAGCACGAGTTCTGCTTCTTCGCCTGCGTATAAAACATCTTGCTCTGCGCGCTCAGCCCGTCGCTCTTCGCCACCAGACTGTCAATCTTCTCCCCGCGCTCCAGCACGCTCTCGATCGTCTTGTGCAGCACAATCTTCGTCTCGTCCAGCTCCTTCTGGATCTTCATGATGCTGTCCGCCTGCGCCGGGTCCTGGTACTTCGTGATGTACTCCTTCAGCTGCGGGAAGGGCAGCTCGGCGTTGGAGGTGGCGAAGGCGCTGCGCGGGTACTTGGAGAGGAACTCGTCGACGACTTTGGAGAGGAGCTGGTGCGCGACCAGCGCGGGGTATTCGTGGTCGGAGATGATGATGCCGGCGATGCCTTCGCTGCGCGCGTAGGCGTGGAAGGTGTATGCTAGGTAGGTCTGTCAGTCTTGCGTGCTCGCCCAATATCTACGCTGTCTCTTGTATAGTGGAGGGCGAGGTGCGGACGTACATTGCTCTTCCACATCTTGCCGTTGTCCGGGCTTCGTGCGCTCTGCTACCGTCTTGGAGAATAACGTCATGAACTCGCCGACACTGAAGGCTCTGTGAGCAACGCCGCACAATCCTTAAGGCAGGTTGGAGGGGGAGGCTGACCTCGACCGTGTGAAGCGGCTATAACTCGTCAAGTCGCGCTCGCAGCATAGCTCGACCGCTGGCTTCTCTTCGTTCTTCAGGATCTGTAGCCGCAAAGGTCAGCTGTAGATAAAGCGAAGGCGGGTACGGAGGACTACATACGCCAATGTAGAGGAGCTTCATGGCTGTGGCTGTACGCTGGAAAGGTTTCAAGGGTGGACGAAGGGAAATGTATAGGTGGAGGGTTATGGAGTCGATTTAGGCAGGCGTTGAAGAGTGTCTTGTGATGACTGATGTTGTCTGTTGTCTGAAACTCGCGTGGCGGTGTATCGTCGCGGGGTAGTTTTCAAGCGATCTGACGCCCAATGCGCCTCAAGAGGCCCGCAAGCTCGGTACGTCACGCACCTAATCGTGCACCCAGCGGTACCTACCGAGCCTCTGGTGTCACGAGAAGGTTGGCTGTGGCATTCGGGAGGTCGAACAGATATGGGATAGCTTCTATAAATAATAGAAAACCTACGAGACCTGCGAAGCTCCGTAAGGATTCTCACATCAATAATCCACTGAACGAAAAGCTGCTGGAGAATGTCGCTGGGACACTGGTGGCTAAGACGGCCTTCTATTCTATGAGAAGCGTGTAAGCTTTTCAGTCGTGTACTAGTCGTGAAGTACACTTTTAAAAATATAGAAGTATCGCTCGATCTATGTGTCTAAGTAATAAGTTAAGCGCCTTTATATAATTAAATTGAAGTTTAACATCTATGCGTGAGTCGGGAGTCTAGTGAGTGTACTGAATCGAAGCAAAGCTCGATCTTTCCGTGTAAGCTTTCGTTCAAGCGCCAGTGTATAATTGAATTGAAGCTCGACCCTCGCGCGGAGACCAGGTGCTAAGAGAGTATCGTAAATTGAGGTGAAGCTTAAGCTATGCGTACATATTACAAATCGAGCGCTTACGTATAATCAAGTTAAAGCTCAACCTTTATGCGGAAAGCTAAGTGCTAAGGAGGAAATTGGATTAACTTGAAGTTCAATCTATGCGGACGAATTAAAGAAGTGCTCGATCTGAGCGTGCAAGCCATAAGTACATACTCTAAAGAGCATAGAATAAAGCCTTCAGAGATAGTCTCACTTACCTTGAAATGCAAGAGCTGATCGCCCTTGCGTGTCAAGTTTACCGACTAGCATTCAGGTAGAGTATACTTTGCACCACCTCTCTTCATTTTCAGTCTGTGCCAAACATCTTTGTGGGCTTTCATTTGGACAACAACATCTTTCATTTCCAAGAATTGGTGAATCGGTCGTTACATATCCTGAATGCTCTTCTATACACCATCCGCAAGCTTCTTCGTTGGCTTCTTCGCATACAAGTCGATAATAGCCTGCGCGATATCCTTCATAGGCGGCAGTGCGTACGACGGGTAACCCTCGAAAATAGCAGCCAACTGTTGCTGCCTCACCACCGGCTTATCGTCATCATCTTCATCCTCATCCTCGCTCTGAACCTCCTCAACTTCTTCAATGCTATTGTCCACAACAAGTCCCATCACGTCCGCCATGGATTCATCTTCTTCTTCGCCAACAAGTTCCGGTTCTGGCAAGCTATCCATACCCTTGGCTTGCCCGCGCGCGACGTTCTCTCGAATAATTGGTACAGCGGCGGACGCCACGTCCCTCAGACTATGTGCCTCGGCTTGATCGTTGAGGAAAACATAGCCAGATTGCTGGGGTACAGAAAGTAGCGCAGTAACAGTATCCAACCTCTTGCTGACGAACACTGGCTCGGGTTTCGAAGTGTGAAATATAGCGACACGATACTTCTTCCCCTTCTTCCAATATGGCAATGCAATCGCAAACGTGTCGCTCGTATCGTTGACGGCGAGGAACCTTGGCATCCGCAAATGCGAATTCAGTTGATACTGGTAATGGAGATCATCGTCAATCAGATTCCAAACGGTGAGAGAATCAGAGAGGACGACCAAGTATTTCGAGACAAAACCAACACCAGCTAGTCCGCTAGTGAAGAGGTCAGGTCGAGAATGGACGACCTCTCCAGTGGTCGGGTCGATGAATCGGGAGATACTGTAGCCTTCGTGACCGGCGTACTCGTGGCAGGAAGCAATGAGTGAGCCATCGTGAGAGTGAGCCAAACGAGCTGTGGATGGTTTCAATCTGATTGTGAACCCATCTTCGACTTCATGTACCGGGCTTTCCAGTTCGACTGTCCTTTTGGCCGACCAAGTGATGAGTGGGCCACCAGCAGGAGTGCGCACAGCCACGCCATTCTCCCTAAAACGTTGCCTCGCACGCCAAATGCGGATGTGACCGTCCTGTCCTGTGGTGACAAATTCGGGTCTTGTAGGGTCGGCCACTAGATCAAGAATGCGGGCAGGTGTTGTATTGTCGGGAAACATATGAGGTGTGTCAATTCGAGTTTCGAGCGCCCACTCATTATTCTGCTTGTCCCATCTCCAGAACTTCAGATATGACTCCAAGCGAATGCCGCGCTCATTCAACATGGAAGCTGGATCGTCCTTTATACTCGTGAATTCAAGGTCTAAGCGTGGTGGCGCCCATTCTTCCACAGTAGCAAGCCAACGGGAGTTGGCGCTAATCGCGATGAACTTTATGTCTGGTTCACCAAGTCTGTTCCCCTCCGGTCCAGTAATGAAGTAAGTGGCGTTGTTTCTTGTTAAAGCTTGCCGTGAGATATTTTGGGCTGTCGACATGTTGTAAGTTTGCAGGAACGGCTTTGACCGAGTTAATGATGAAGGTTCTGTCCACGGTTGGGAGGCTGGGACAGCAGCGAGAAGCAGATTCGGCTCATCAGGACGAAGAAGCGCGGGTATTTGTTCTGATGCGTCAAATGAGTCTTGCTCTTTTGATTGCTCAGTTGCCACAGTTTTCAGGTCGGGCAGCTCATATTCGATTTGCGGAGAGATTAGCGTCTGGATACCAGAGACGTGTGCGGTAGGCTGGAGTTCAGCTGTGGACAGCACTATGATGCTGTTGTCTGCGAGCTGGATTCCGTACGCCGTTCCGGAAGGCGAGACAGTGGCGGAGTCAATAGCGGAAGTGAGATGAGGCAACTCTTGGCGCTTCCCAGTCTGAAGCTGCCACAGCATCATAACGGTCTCATTACCTCCAGAGATGATATAATTCCCATCCAGAGACCATTTGGTGGTGTTGACCGGTCCTCGATGCCAATGGAGCAATCTAGGACTCAGCTTGCTGGCTTCACCTGCGGGCTTCTTCTCTTTTGACTTATCCATGTCCACCAATTTTGATAGAATATCGTCGTAGATATAGATCTGTCCTCTGATGGTACCAATAGCCACATCGACTACTGGTACAGTCGAAGTTGCTGTTGCTTTATTCTTCGATGGTCCAGATACCGCTGAAGTTGGAACCTTTGCGTCCAAAGATACAATGAAGTCTGGTGCTTCAACTTGATACCACTCGACTTCTTTGGCTTGTTCTTGAGCATGATTCGACGTCGGCGCGAGCAAACACAGGAGTTGTCGCTCAAAGGGAGCGATGATAACCCTCCCACTGTCACGCACTTGGATTTCCTTCAAAGATTTCGGTCTTGCTAATAGGACATGTGGCTTTTCTTCAGCCGCACTCCGATTCCATCGACAAATCTTCCAAATCTTCAGCCTTTGTGTTTCAGTGGGCTCTTCCACGTCCACAAAATCCACAATGTCGTTTTTAGCAGACCTCGTCTTTGAGACGGCAATGGAAATTATCCGCGATCCCAGCTTGAAGGTGTCACCGGTTGTGCCATTAATCCAGTTGGCCTCGATGATCTTCCCTTTGGTCGTACCGACAAATATCTTGTTGGGATCAACCTTGGAGAGCGCAAAACAGGACACGATCTCGTCCTGTCCCGGATCGATCCTACGATATAGTAAAGAATCCACGGTGGAGTAGACAAGGATCGAATTTCGAGATGCAACGAGTATGTATCTGTCTATAGTCAATATGAAAGTCATTGAAGCCACCACGGGTTGCTCACTTTTCATCTTGAGAGAATAGAGGATCTAAGGGCAGAAGCCTCCCTCCCACAGAACCAGAGAGTGCCCATGTGTCAGACGTATCCTTTCTTTTCTTGGACTTGCTCTTCTTTTTCTTCTTCTTCTCGTTCTCGTTCTCCGTTATTGATTTGCCCTCGTTGTTGTTTGATTCCACTATCTCATTGCTGGTTTTGTCCTGGACGAGTTCTGGCTTGTCTTTCTTCTTTCCCTTTATTTTCTGCGGGGTTTCTTCACCAGTACCGGCATCACTCTTTCGTTTCTTCTGTTTGTGGCTTGGGACAATATCAGGCGTTTCTTCGACGGATTGCTCGAGGCTTTTGTCGCTCGGATTATCCTCAGCCTTATTTCTCTTTGCTTCTCGTGATGATTCCTCGTCAGTGTCAGCATCCCTTTTTCGTTTATTCCGTTTGCGGCGCCGGGAGACGGCAGGTTTCTCTTCGATAGATTGCTCGAGGTTTTGGTCGGCTGGGCTCTTCGACTCTTCGCTCGCGTCTGCAATTGTTGGATTATCGGACTTGAGATTTTCCTCGCCTTCGGAATGCCGCTTCCTATCCCTCTTGCGCACAGTCGGCATTGTTTCGAGCAGTGCAGTGGAAGGTCGTTTATGTATAACATGTCCTTCGTGGGATGGAAATTTCATGTTACCGTAACTTTTTTTTCGCGGACGGCAAGTTCCGTTGCTCCATAACTTTGTACCTTTCCGCAGCGCCACTACAACTTCACATACACCTCTGAACTATACAGAAGCACTGTCAAGATGATTATTCCAATCCGCTGCTTTTCGTGTGGCAAGGTATGGAGACTCATTTTGGTTTCATCTTCGCGACTAACAACGCAACAGGTCGTGGCGGACCTTTGGGAGCGGTACCTCCGCCTCATCGGAGAAGACATGTCAGAAGGGTTCGTTACTTTCTCTTACATCACAAGAGAACACATATCACAAGTAGGCTAGGAAGCGTGTTGACACGATTTACAGTGATGCAATGGACGAGCTGGGCCTGAATCGTTACTGCTGCCGCCGCATGATCATGACCCACGTCGACCTCATCGAAAAGCTCCTGCGCTACAATCCTGCAGAGCGGGCGACCTCAAAAGGTGAGGTAGCACGCCAGAGAGCCGAGGAAGATTTAAATAAGAGAGACGGACGCGATGATGCATAGGCAGACATCACCCACGAGCATGATGCATTTCAGTCGGCGTTTGGGTAACATTCGGTTGGGCAAGATGCATGAAGGGAAAGAATTGGCGCAAGCTCATACATGGTGGAAGAAGGATACCCGGGCTTTATCTTTCAAATTGAATTTCATGGTGGATGCGAGTTCTCAACCTCTATCCAGCCGTACATTTCAAGTCGCGAGGCTTACTTAGAACGGCTTGTGCCCAGCGTCGAAATGCACCGGCGTCCTTTCACTCGCCCACTGTGTCAAGGCAGCATAATCCACACAAATATGCTGCGTTCCATATCCGTTCTCAACCTGCCAGTGTTTGCCTCTTCCTTCAAGCGACGTGTCGGCCGAGCACAGTATGCTTTGACGCAGATATTCAAGACAGTGTGCTTGGTGATGTGGCTGCCATATTGGCAAGGTACTATTTTCCTCTCTTTTGCCGAGTCCGACCATTAGCACGGTCTACAATTCTTGCGTTAGCTTGGTTCGCGGATTTCGCTTAGCCCTTTCGAAAGGGGGTGTGCATGGCTTCTGGAGTAGTTCGATCATGCACTTCACCTACCAGGCAATGCAGAGAATGGAAGACCGTAAGGACATGACCCTCTTTAATTGTTCCGTTTTGAAAGATGTCTGTCTCGTAAGGCGGATCGATCTGACCAAGGAACTGATAGTCAGATGACCTTAGCTTCACAAATCCTCTACCTCCTAGACATTTTCAGCAAGCATATTTCGAAACTGAAGCTGTTCATCGTACTTGGATACAGCTTTTGCCAGTTGTTGTACAGCTCTGTAAGATGAGTGTAGTTACTGAACATGTCTTCGTCCGCGTATACAAGATCAGGGCCAAGGTGAGCATCGTCTCCGAATTCAACAATAGCTTTGCGAACTAACTTTTGATTAGCACTGTAACATTTTCTCCCCTCCGTGGCATGCTCTAGCTTACTGTTTGGCCCGTACCCTTTCTCCGTTCTCTCAGGGACTCGCCGCGACCAAAAGAGTAAGGCGATAAAAATTAGGACAGCTACCACCTCAACCATTGTTCTCCACCCGAAGAGCCCAGAATGCATAGAAGAATAAGTGAAGAACTCATCTTCCGCACTTCGACCAAGCTCCGAGTCAGTTATTAGATGCTCTTCTTCCGCAATCTTTTCATCTCGGAGTTCTTCACAGTCCTTCATTGTTGCAACACTGACCCCGTACGCAACATGAAGGCAGTCGACAACGAGCATGAGAATAGTTGCATCGCCCTCGCGATGGAATTGCTCCGGTGTACCGCTCCAATTATTCCCCACTCTCCGGATATTTGCAACTTCCTTGTCAGGATGTCGAACATGCTGTCTTACTACTACAACAATGCTTGCATTTTGGGTCGAAAATGAGCCGTGTAATCATTACTCGTCCCTATTCTGGATATCACCCAGGCACATCCGGGATTTCAGGCAAAATCCAAGTTGGAAGTGCCGAAATCTGGGGAACACGAAGCTAAGGACATAACCCTGGTCGCACATCACGTATTATGCACACAGCCGAATTTATTTCAACGATCATTGCCTTTAATCCGAGTTCGAGACAGAATTTACCGGAACATTCCGTTCAATATTTCATTATATTTTGTGGGCATATGTTCAAGCTTCCAGGGATGAACCCGGCGATGAATTGAGCATTGAACATATTGATATCTAGAACCCCACTGACAGTCCAGCGAGAAGGCAAGAAATGTGGGAGACCAAACAGACCCGATCTTACATTATGTTAGACTTCAAGACAAGCCGTTGCTCTAGCCTTCGTATGATGTTACTGAAGAGCACCGGATAATGTCGAAAACGAAGTCTGCGATCTTGGCAATATTCTCCTTTTTGACGAGCTGAAAGTTCAGGCTTGGACTCTTCGGAACGACATACAACGGATATTCTCGTTTCCAAACAGCCGCTACTCTGAAGCTAGTTGCACATTTCTCCGGAGTCTCTTGGCGGTACATGTGATCCATACGCATGTTGACGGTGAGGCCAGTTGATGGAAAGAAAGACATCGCTTCTCAACAAGATGGAAAAGCAAATATAACTTGGCCGACTGGATTTACCCGAGACGTTGAATATAAATTCAGTCTCAACCGCAACGTATATTGGAAACATCGCAGCACATCAGTCCATCGAGAAGACAAACCTGACTCTATTCCGAACGATACTCTTCAGGTGAGAAGATTTCCCCCATTACACACTTTGATGTCTTCCGAGTCCTGAAGCGATACAGCATCCATACACGATCATCATGAAGTTCGCAATCTTCACCACCCTCTTCTTCGTCGCTGCAACGATCGCAGCTCCAACAGCCACTGTTGAGGACCCGGCTACGCTGGCGAGGCGTCAATGCGATCCACCGCCACCACCAACATGGCTGCCTTGCCCACCAAGCTGCAAAGTGCGCAGGGCTCTCAAGAGTGCTTTCGGATTTGCAGAGGAGGTCTGAGTACGCTTGAAAGATTGCCGGAGAAACTTTGGGGATAGGTTTCGTCTTAGCCAAAGTTGTTGACTGGTGGGAAACTGCCAAGGCAACAGGGATAGCGATGGAAAACAAATGAGCAAATAGGAAATGAGCATTCAGTCCTTACCTGTATTTTGCAACTCATCTGGACTGCAGCTTGAGCAGTGTGAACCAGTACCAGCGCAATGGTTAGACGAGAAATACAGCTCGCTACTAAGCTGCCAAGTTCACCCATGCATTAGACTATGCGGGTTCAAGGGAGGATTAGCTTCACTAGGTATTGAGTACGTACCTAGTTTTACCAGCGTTATAAAGCAATGAAATACGGCTTATGTACTCAGTCAGCACTCTCTTTGCACCAGCTTTGCTTCCGATCACCTAAAGAATCGCATTCGGAACGGGCCGCAATTTGCCTGATGTTCCACCCCGCTGGCACCCTGAGGAGTTGATTTAGCCATGTGTCGAAAATGGATAGTATTACTGAGCCAAGCAAATGCGTGGGCACTGGGAGGTTATAGCCTTGAAGGCCTTAGAAGACGTCTCTCAACACCAACTTGTGACAATATGGAATGTCGAAAGTATCAAGAAGTTGTTGCAGATGATGAAGAGTATTAATGCAAATAGCATAAGCAAAACAAGTTACACATGAGCCGGATGTCGAAGCGCATATCACGCTGAAAGGTTGGGTAACTGGAAAGGTGATTGGAAGGCAAAGAGACGTCAAAGAAGCCTTCAAAGGCAACAACAGCGGACGAGAGCATCCATTCTCATGTTTATATTTTCAACGATAACGCCGAGCTGGCTTGAGAGAGCACAAGACTGCGCTTCCGAGACCATATATTGAGCGGATTGTGTGGAAGGAGAAGATAGGCTCTTGATGGGATTGAGGTTCATGTTCATGTAGATTGCTTACATAATGTGACTTCGACCTTCAAATTTCTTCGCTTGTTCGACCAGTCCTGCGGTCTCATCCACCAATGCTATCGCAAATGTTCACTTGACAGAAATCATGGCCCAATCCCATGACTCTCAATAGATTTTGAAGAACCCCACGCACATACACACGATCTCTAAGACTTCCAGGCCGCAGGGTAATCCGAATTCGTTCTGCATGACACTGAACAGAAAAGTAGGCATGGTCGCATAACTCCTTTTTCATCTCTTACATAGATTCTCTCTTATGACTAGCTCTAATCGCTCGAACAGCAGCACGATTACTGTGCTGCAACTGGTTTCTCCTCTCTGGGACTCCGGTATCCGTTCGGCAAGCGAAGACCAAATCTTACGGCCACGATTAAGCCGGAGCGCCTTCTTGAGTCTTGTCTCGAAAGGGACTTGATGGGTGGAGAGAGCTTGACTTTGTGGCCGAACAATCCGACGACCAAAATCTGACAGCCTGTGATGCCCATCCATTCCAGCATCGGACTGGGATCACTCGTCTCTTCGTCTTTGCCACAATATGCCCTTCATTTGAGAACTGTATGGGCTCCTCTTGCTGCCAGATATTGCTCTGCAGTGCCCTGTCCCATTGATTGAATCATTCCAAAGACCTCCATGTTGTGATATCTCAGTCGACTTTTGGGATGGGTGTACGGTGCTGGTAGCCCGGTGATATCGCAATATCGTTTCTGACTCGATGGGTGGAATGAAGGTGCGGATTCGATGTTTGTATACGTGACAGTTGGTCCTGTGGGCAGAACACTGCCACCTGTTGCAGCAGCCAGGTTTCGTTCCAAGACCAACCTGTCTAGACTCTGTGCCGCGTGTTCGATGTTTGGATGAAGGTGTGCGCCATTCGCGGTTGGCGTGTTTCCACCAGTCGACTGTATAGCTGGCGTTGAGGTACCGCTATTGTTTTGACTGGCGAGAACAGAAGCCTCTTTGCGCGAGACGTCTGCGATGATCTGCTTGACATTTTTGTTGCGGCGTTGCGGAGGTTTCCAGTGAGGGTTGCGGAATGGCTTTGGGATAGCATAAATATCAAGTTGATCGAGAAGGGCTTGATGGCTGCCGTCATCAGATGCTTGCGTGAGTGGTGCCATGTTTATGAGATCGTATGTGTAGAGAGTTCTTTGTCGATGTCATTGAAGATGTATAGACAGCGCGGGTAACTGCAGGTTAAGCGCGCGGCACAACGCGACGCGCCTCTACGCGTACGGTGCTATACGTGCAAGTAAAGAGCCAAAGCCAACAACTCAAGTTTCGCATCCTCCCAAGCATTATTGGCATTATGGTATGCTCATGTAACTTGTACTGTTGTTCGTGAAACTAATGTATCTCTACAGGAGAGTCCACATGAACATCAGCAGAATCTACTACTCTCGCGTATAATCACCAATGTGGTAAGACTTCGATGCTCACGAAGCGATAGGGTCCAGGTGTTAAGAGATAGCAGGAGAAGCTCAATGAAGCCGTAGTCGTTCTCAACAAAAGCCTACAAGTTGGTTTTCTTGCCCTGTGCCTTCTGCACATGATGTTTACGGATATTGCAGGAGATCAACATTCAGAACATGAACGTCGAGCTTGTCGCACAGATGTTCAAGAACTATGCAAGCAATGTGGTCTTTCATTTGGAAGGTCTGTCTATCCTTCATCTTTTTCGTCTGATTATTTCTCATAGAATATTGCAGCGACCGAGAGCGAGAGCTTGAAAGACCCATCATGAGATAGACAAGGGAGGAAGAGGATGAGTTCACGAAACCAACGGCCTTCAAGCTCCGCAGAAATTGAAAATCAGGGAAATGGCGCAAACCTGCACTTTAAATAGTTCATACTCAAGATACCCATCACGGAATAGAATTATATTAGGCGCGCGTCTAAGCTGTTGCTTCCTTGCATGGCATGGTTACCACCAGAGCGACGCAGAGGCGAATTGTGAAATGGCCGCTGACAGGCCGCACCAAACGGCGTGACGGGCGCAAGCATTTCGCCACTAGTAATTGGCGCCTCGACCTGAATCCAAAATGATTTCATGATCCCACCTTTCAGCCTCAACCTGCCCTTCCACCATGGCGCCCTCAGCAATATACGAGAGCGCGACTCCGTCAGGGCGAAACTCGCCAAAGCCTCCGCCAAAGAAAATATGGAATATCAGCGAGCCACCATTCGCAGGCGCCAGGCCTGTTGACAGCTCTGGATACCAGAAAAGCTCGACAGGCACTGCGATAGTGATTGACAATGGTACTTCTGCCGCCCTTCACGCGCTGAATTAATGGATTGGGTGCTAATTGCGATTATAAGGCTCCTCCGCCGTGCGTGCAGGCTGGTCGTTTGACCAAGCGCCTCGACTATCCATACCTCCATTCATGGCACGATACCGCGATAGAAAGCTGAATCGTACGTTCATGTTCGCTGGCTCAGACATCTACTCAGATGGAACTGCGCGTGGGCAGGCCAAGAACATCTACGAGCCTGGAAGTAATATAGTCAACAACTGGGACGTGATGGAGGGTGTACTAGACTACATATTCATCAAGATGGGCATTGAAGGCTCAAACGGAGGTATCAACCGACCAGTCGTCATGACTGAACCGGTCGCTAATTTGGGCTATGCGCGAAAGAGTTAGTTGACCCTTGTTCACCCATTTCACTACTCAGTCTGATATTATTCAATGTACAGCCATGTCCGAGATCCTGTTCGAGTGCTATGGCGCCACCTCCGTCGCATACGGAATCGACTCTCTCTTCTCATACAAGCAGAACAAGGGCAAAACCGGCCTTGTTGTCTCCTCATCCTACACCTCCAGCCATCTCATCCCCGTCATAGACTCGAAACCTATCCTCACCCACGCAACGAGACTCAACTGGGGCCGATTCCAGAGCGCAGAATATCTACTCAAGCTGCTTAAGTTGAAGTATCCTTCCTTTCCGGGCAAGATAAGTGATCCTCAAGCAGAGGCCTTGGTGCGAGAGCACTGTTATATCTCTCAAGATTACGAGACGGAGATCAGTAATTTTCTCGACTGGACAGGCTTGGAGGACAGAGATCACATCATCCAACATCCTTTCACGGAGCAAGTGGTTGTGCAGAAGAGCGAGGAAGAGCTAGCACGTCAAGCTGAGAAGCGCAAAGAGAATGGTCGACGGTTACAAGAGCAGGCTGCCAAAATGCGCCTTGACAAGCTCATCCGGAAGGAACAAGATCTCTCTTATTACAAAGAGCTCCAGGAGAAGATTGCGCTCACCAGTAAAAAGGAAGCGAGGCGTATGCTAGAGTCTGATGACTTCGATGACGAGTCGCAACTAGATAAGAAGGTTAAGGAGCTCGAAAAGTCAATTCGAAAGGCCAGGAAGCAAGACGTGGGAGACGTAGAAGAGCCGGAAGAAGCACCCGTCTTTCCCCTCCTCGAAATTCCTGACGAAACGCTCGACGAAGAGGGCTTGAAGCAGAAGCGCCAGCAACGGCTCATGAAGTCAAATTACGACGCAAGGCAACGGGCAAAGGCTGAGAAAGAGCGAGAGAAGGCCAAGGCCGCAGAAGAGGAGAGGTTAGACAATGAGAAGCGCGAAAACAACCTGGACGGCTGGGTAGAGGAGCGCAGGGTGGCACGACAAGCAGCAATCCAGAAGATCCGCGAACGAGAAAGACTCAAAGCTGATCTTGGAAACCGCAAATCTCTTGCAAACCAGATGCGAATGAAGAGTATTGCCAATCTAGCATCGGATAATCCATCAAAAAAGCGCCGAAGAGGTGGTGACGATGACAACTTCGGTGCAGATGATGCAGACTGGGGCGTATACCGAACGATCGCTACCGGAGAACAAAGCGATGATGAAGAAGAGGAAGATCTCAATGTCACTCTCAAGAACATCGAAGCTCAGTTGCTGAAGTACGATCCCAACTTCACGGAAGAGAGCACACGTGAGGCGCAGATGGACTGGACGAAGAGTCTTATACATGCATTTCTACGCGGACCGTGGCCGTACAATCCGGAGAGCGCGCGAGAAGAGCATCAGATCCATCTTAACGTCGAACGCATCCGAGTGCCGGAAGTGGTATTCCAACCCTCCATGGCCGGACTAGATCAAGCGGGTATCGTGGAGATTGCGTCTGGCATTATCAACGAGCGGCTGGCTGAATCACCGCATCAGCAAGATATCCTCAAAGACATCTTCTTAACCGGTGGCAACGTTCTGTTCCAGGGGTTCGAGGAGAGACTCAAGAATGAGTTACGCGCGACACTACCTTCTGAGGCATCACTTCACGTCCGCACTGCTCAAGACCCGATATTGGACGCTTGGAGAGGCGCAGCGAAATGGGCTTCAGAACCTAGTTCCAAAACGGCTTTCATAACACGTGCGGAGTTCCTTGAGAAGGGTGGAGACTATCTGAAGGTATGTACTTGCACATTCAAACTAAACTACAGCGTGGCTGACATCTTACAGGAGCATGAATATAGCAACACTCTGAGCTAGGCTCATTTTCAATCGGAGTTTGAGGAGAACTTGCCATAGCGAGTGGGTCGATCAATGGGTATCAAATCTTCAGAAGTCATGGCATACCTTCTGAAACGTGTATATTAAGGGTTCAAAAAGCCTGTTACTGTCTTCTTTCCCCCTACTTTCGCTCTTGTAGCATCCTGCTAAGAAGACCGTGATGAGGCTTGCTCGACGTCCCACGCTGTCATCTTCATAGATAGTCCAGTCAGTTTATGCTTAGCAAAGCTATATAATCTTGAGAAAGGCCGAAAGATACTGTACTGAGCTTTCAGTGACGCTCCCGTTGGATTAGAGGAATAAAATCTATCCTCGCCTCACCGTTTCCACCTTCATCGAAGTGAATATCCTTGTCACCCTTGAGCGTGCCCGGTGGATGATGAGGCTCAATATGGATACATGCGTTGAAAGTAGCGAATCATTGCTTCCAACCTGCGGCAAATCGACCTGTTAAGATACACGGAGTTTTTCAATCAAGTAGGCTATGTTCAGGAGAGCTTTGCAATCATGACAAACATAGGCCGATGCGTAGTAAACCAAGCTTTCAGCGATGTCCTCAATTAGATTGAAGCTGTATCTCCTTTACCTTCATTGAGGCTCGTATTTTTGTTACCCCTAAATAGTAATAATCCTCGAGAGGGTCGGCCGCCTGTGTCAGCACCTTACTTGCATCTACTTCGACAAAATATCCACAACAGTTAGTTGCTCATGGTTAACTTTACAAAATTCGCACTCGTAGGGCCAATGGCACATGAATGTAGGACTTTCGAGAGCACACAGTGCAGAATAATGGTGTGCACCTGCTTGTGCTCTTTTGTCAAACATGCCTCGGCCCCACAGCGTCCCCTGACGCTTTGTGCGAGACGATGGCATGTCAGGTGTATTTTGCGAGCAATGCATCGGTCATAGTTATTTATGGCCGAACGTCCTCGGTTTCACCGATTCCATTTTATTTCTCTTTCTTTAAGTCTCCGTCATGTCTCGAAGCATCACGAAAGGTATCCACCTGCTGGCGAAGCCAGCTTTCCAGCCACTCGTCACAGGCCCGTTACTCTACATATTATTAAGGGGACCTGAAAGTCTCCGAGAGCCTCTGGTGAAAGCCCTGAGTTCTCTTCCTGTGAGAATTACCCCGGAAAGGGCGATCACGATCTTGAAATGGTTGGTTGCGTTAGGTGCTTGGGGCAGACTCAATTCCTGGCTAAATAGTCTGGCATTGAACGCGTGGCAGATCAGGTCTCGGAAAGCTGACTGGAATTGGAATCAAGAAGTCGCTGTCGTGACGGGCGGCTGCAGTGGTATTGGAGAGGTTGTAGTAAACGGATTGACGCAGAAGGGAGTCAAGGTAGCTGTTTTGGATATCCAGCCACTTCCGGCAAGTCTGAAGGACTGTAGGTCATCGAAAGAGATATATTGCATGCACCGTATGAAGCTAACTAGTACGCTAGACGCGAATTTACAGCTCTACAAGTGCGACATCACAAATGCAGCTTCTGTAACAGAGACCGGCAAGGCTATCCGCGAGAAATGGGGACCACCATCCATCCTTGTGAACAATGCTGGTATCGGTAGCGGTCGTAACATCCTTGACATACCAGACGAGTCTCTGCATAAGATATTTGGCGTCAATCTTCTCAGTCACTTCACAACGGTGAAGGAGTTTATGCCGGATATGATAGAGAAGAACAAAGGCCATATCGTTGCAGTGGCAAGTCTGGCCAGCTTCGTCGCCGTACCTGGCATTGCAGATTACGCCGCAACGAAAGCTGGTGTACTCGCTTTCCATGAAGGTGAGTATACATTTATCCATTTACCTGTAACGCACACTGACCAAGAACTACCACTAGCGTTGAATCAAGAAATTAAGCATCGATATAACACACCAGGTATTCTTACCACTATAATCCATCCCAATTGGACAAGCACCCCCCTTATCAGGAAATGGGAAGACCAGATCCGAAAAGCCTCAGGGCCGTTGCTGAAAGCAGAAGATGTTGGCAACTCCATTGTCAACCAGATATTTCAATGTCGCGGCGCTCAAATCATCATTCCAAGGAATGCTGCACTAATAAGTGGGATTCGCGGATGGCCAAACTGGATGCAGGAAAAGCTCAGAGACGGCATTGGACGCGTCAGAGTGAAATATCGACCGTCGGAAGGTTGAAACATGACGGATGCTAGGGTACCGCGTCGGTGGTGCACGAGTGACAGGCGTTCTGAGGTTTAGCTTGCTGGTGCAGATGCAGAATATACCAGAAGGAATACGAATGAACTGAGGAAATCGCTTGATTTCTAGAAAGCCATCATATGCACTACGCCGTTTGTCCAAACGGACATGTGCCACAGCCTGCCATATGCAATACCCATGAAACGAGACGCTCGACCTCTGCCACCCTTAACGGTACGACTTTTGGTATCTCGCTCTTGCACCTGGACCGCCGAACTTCTTGGGCTCGCATCGCCTGTTGTCCGCCACCAACAGAGTCCTGTCGTACTGTACCAACGCCTGCTTCAGCTGGTTCTTCGAGTGCTCGTCGACGTATTTCTGGTAGTATGCGATGATTGACTTGGCAATGGCCTGTCGGACTGCGTAGATCTGAGATGTGTGACCACCACCGGTCACACGGACACGGATGTCCACATTCGCTTTAAAACTATCAGTATATATCTCCCACCAACTTTCGCATATCCAACGCACCGAACTTGTCAAGGCCAAGGATGAGGAGAGGTTCGTAGACTTTGAATCGGAGGATTTGAGGCTCAACGAGGTAGAGCGGCTTGCCGTTGACCTTGACGAGGCCCTTGCCGGCTTTGCAGTGTGCGACAGCTAGAATAGAGAATCTTGTTAGTATTGCGCAATGGTCCTCATGATGCGTGCTCGAGCAACGTTGTCGTACCTGTCGCGGTCTTCTTCTTGCCGAACTGATTTGCGCGTCAGTATATCAAACTTCAAGGTGGGAGATTCAGTAAATGCAACTTACGCATTGGACACTCTGCGTCGAAGACATGCTGGGCAATTTGTCTTCTGCGGAATGTGAAGTGCTGCTTGATGTTGACTTGAGTCGTTGATGGCGGTGCCTCGAATTGATTTTCGAAGTGTGCAGTCTTGGCACCCCATACCTGCAACTCGGGAGCCAGATATTCCGATGCCGGCCAAGCAGTCTCGGCAAATCTTCGGTTTCATCTGATCTCTCATGATGCTGTTGTGCTGAAAACCGTATTTGAGACCCCTGTGAATAACAGCAACAACGTTTGTGAGAGAATATAATCATATTGTACGGTCCTATGGGATCATGAAATTTTACCTTCCGTTGTACTTTTTACCTTACAATTGAAACTGGCGGTGCTATTGTCGGCTGAAGTTGGGCTTTCCAGCATACTTTTCTCGCTTGCCACCTAGCTCCTTGCACAATTTAGAGATCGAACTCTTTGCCTATCGTCCTCCTTAAATATATTCTACAAGCTTTCAATGATATATGCATTGGGATCGAATGGAGCCGGTCAGCTGGCAACTGGAAATTCCGAAGACGCCCACTCTCCCACTCTGACGAGCTTCCCTCGTACCTCAGATGGGATTCAGAGCATTGTAGCAGGCGGCAACCATACAGTCGTTCTTTGCAAATCAGGAGAGGCCTATGCTACCGGCGAAAATGTAGACGGCCGGTGCGGTATTCCATTTCAATCTTGCGATGACAAAACGAACATCACAACCTTTCAACAAAGTAATGGCATAGAGCAAAATACGACATGGAAACTATGCTCTGCCACTTGGGAGAGTACGACCTTTGTCTCTGAGCAGAATGAAGTCTACTCTTGCGGCACCGGAAATAAAGGGGAGCTCGGCCTCGGAGAGAATATCACATCATCAACAACCTTGCAGTTAATTCCCAACTTTCCTCCGAAAGGACTTCAAGTCATAGCTTTAGCTGCAAGTATGAACCATACTCTGGCGGTCTTATCAAATGGAGAGGTCTATGGATGGGGAAATGGGCGGAAAGGCCAGCTTGGTCAACCTGCAATGATTCATTGGACTCCATGCAAGATAGCAAATATTCCATTTGAAGCTATCAATGCCGTATGTGGGCGGGACTTTTCGTACATTGTTGGCCCGCCAGAAACTGGTCAGCACCTCATTTTGGGAGCAGACAAGTGGAGTCTTATTTCCCAAGCTCCGAAGACACTTCCTCCTTGGATGCAGATTGGTGCAAGCTGGGGTAGCATCTTTGTCCTCCTCAAGTCTGGTCAATTGCTATCATGGGGCAGGAATGATCATGGCCAGCTTGGTCCAGATAATCTAGCCCCTCTTGAAAAGATAGCTGTGGGAAGTGAACATGCATTGGCTTTGACGAACTCTGGCAAAGTCTTAGCCTGGGGTTGGGGAGAACATGGCAATTGCGGAGAACCTACCGAAAGCAATGGCGACGTCAAGGGTCGCTGGAATGAATTGGCCGTCGACAAGCGATGCGTAGCAATCGGAGCTGGCTGTGCGACAAGCTGGCTCGTATGCGCGGATGGATGATTCGGAGTCTTCATTTCTGGATCGTATATGCTCACCACAAGCCTTTTATCTGTCGAAAAGTCAGTGGAACGGGTCGTACGGAGGATACTACACGCGTACCTGAGACATTCGCTGAGTTGGTTCCAAGGCATCAGGTCCAGGAGCTTCATACGATGCTGTTCGAGCTGGAGTTGCAGTGTCCTTGAATCCGGGTTGGAAGGCATCCTGCTAAAACGTAAGGATCCAGAGCAACAGACTGGATTAGACGAAATGCTTACATTATCTGCGCTGGCGTCCCAACCAAGAGTTTCTCCTTCATCAAGATTAGCGGGATCCCATTGATGGTCTTCTTCGTCTTGCTGAACGAAGAGGCTGTCGGGGTCTAGGTTCCGTTGCTGGACGCCCTGAGATGGTGTTGCGGTGCCCGATGTACCGGCCCGACCCAGCGTCTTGCGAGTATTGGGCACAGGAGGAGGTGGCATTTGAGCGGAAGCCTTCTTTGCGGTATTTGCTCTTTCTTGAACAGCAGGGGCCTTCTCTGGTTTCTTCGCAGTCCTCGTCTGCATTTGATGGGTATTTGCAGGTACCGGAGCCGGAGCCGTTCTTCCATCTTGGATCGTCATGAGAGTAAAGGAACACTCCATTCCCCCGCTACCGTACTGAAACTGCAGCGGCCGTCCAGGTCTGGAGAAGAAAGCATTGAATTGGCAACGCAATGTTTCCGCGTGGCTGACAATGGCTTTGAAGTCCTTGACGCTTATGGTGATGTGCAGCTGTGCTTGAGCGGAGAGCTCGTCGAAGTCAGCTGCATTTAGCGTCACTGCGGTTTGGAGTGGATGCTTCAAAATCTCTACAAGTTCATTAGCTCTTGTAGCAGGCTCCTATCGAGAGGGTGTCACCTCTGTTGGCGTTGACAATCTTCTCAGTGAAACTGGTGAAAGTGACCTGATGGTCCTCAAAGCAGAAGTCAAGATGTTCGGTTTTCGGACCAAAGTAATCTATAAACTCTCTTAGATACGATGATTTGATGCTCCAGCGATTATTTGCGTTCTGCTTGTCGAATAGAGCGTGCATGACCTCAACCGACTCATACGTCAGCCGATACGTCTTTGTCACACCTATTTGAAGCATTAGCCGTGAAAGGTAGACAAGTACTGAGAAATGAAAGCCTTATACCCTGATCGCATATCATCTTGATGATCAGACGGCACTGGGCTTGGTTTGGGCGGTCTTGCAAGCTGACTTCGCACCGATCGATGGCCGTGTCTCCCTTTCGCGGATCAAACAAGCGGCCCTTGAATACGGAAAGAAGCGCCTGATATACATTAGAGGAGCTAATCTATCGACATTAACGATGCCACTGACCTTGCTAGTAATCTCGCATGTAAACCGTCCATTATCGCCCGCTGCGGGGGCGGGAGTGAAGTTGTATGAATCAAAGAACTCTGGTCCTTGCAGCACAAAAGAAGCATATCCAGACTTTGCCAGATTCAACGCGGAGAGTGTGAGCTGTGACTGAAGTCAAAATCCCTGGAAACAAAGCAGAAGTTCCTGGATAATTGGCCTACTCTTTCCTGCCTGGCTTCTAGCGCAACGACGTCGCTGAAATTTTTCATGCAGATCAAGGCATCGTGGAGGCGTGCACACGCCTCCGGCGTCAGGCTGAAGTCCAGCTGTACCATCGTCCTAGCCGTATTTGATGGTGACGATGGGGTGGTGAATGGACGCGTCGCTGGGAGACGCGACTGGAAATCCTCGGTGGCAGCGAATCATCGACGTCACCCTCCCCTTCCCGCCTGGACGACACCATAGCAAAATACAACAACACATTATCATATTATCGATTCAAGACAGCAGGTTCATCCAGCGGATAGTTCTGCTATTACGTCACGTGTGGCAATCCTCATTGAATAAAATTTGGCGCGTCGTTGCGGGAGTAGCAGTTGCTCTTGAGCCACCGGTCAGGCAGCTCATATCGTCGCGTATGAAGCTACAGGTATTGAACAAGCTCAGAAAACCCCTGTAACAATGACAGTCGGGCTGCCGGACGATATTTTACATCTCGTTTGCGATGAGCTATCCGAGCAACGGGATTTTGCCACATTGTTCGAATGTGCTTCGTCGTCCAAGCGGCTTGCCATACCCGCGTTGAGCGCGCTGTATCGGTACGCTTTATGCATGATCAATCTACAGGAATATCTACTCACAATATCACAGAGCTCAACATGCTGCACCTGTCAAAGGAGGGAGCGAGTCATCGCCTACGATGGCCGAGCGACTGCTCGTCATTCAGAAATGGTCCATCCTCTGGCGTTCCATAGTCTTGTCGAGCCTAAGCAAGACCCTGTTCCCCTATTGCAAGTACATCAAAGTACTTGACTTTCGGGATCTGAACTACATGTTTGAAGACGATATGTTCAGAGGTCAGGTGGCACAGTAAGTCTTTCTCTACTAATACCGTTTGATATGATTAACGTAACGCAGAACATTCTTCGGCGGGGACCTTTCGAAATACCACAAGGTCCAGGATACGCCTTCAAAAGCCCGTTTACGCGGTCGAGCTCCGCTGCTGGACAGGACATCCATCATCGACGCGATCGGTGAAGACGTTACTCTGCAGACTCATATGGCCGAGCAGATCACAGGTCCAATCCTTGCAAGTGCACTTGTACGATGGATTCCACGCCTGCCTCGTTTGCGGTCTCTCCAGCTCTGGGACGGTGCCGCATTGGGCGATGAACGCGTTGCCAACCTCATCACTGTGCACTGTCCAGAGTTTGATGATCTGAGCATTTACCAGTGGGACGGAGACGACACTGACCACAAGCTCTCGGTCTTCATTGCTGGTCTGCCATCAAATCATCTCCACGGCTTTGAAACCATTAGCAAAACCGGCATTGCGGCAGAGAGTTTCCTCTCTTTGAATAGCCACGCGGACTCTCTCCGGGATCTCAAGCTCGCTATTGGTGCAGACGCTGTTCCGCACCTTGGCTTGCTAAAAGGATGCACCAACCTCGAACTTTTGGACATCGTAGACGGCAGCGGCACCATCGACATTGAGAAGACACAGAACGACGTGTTTCTCGAGATGATCGTGTGGCTGCGTGACTGCCACAAATTACGCGAGCTGAATTTCACCAAGTTCCTGTCCGCTGCCGCGCTTCTGGCGCAAGTACTCGGGGACCAGAATATCCGCCTCGAGCATTTAAAGCTTGACTCTTACCTTGTGAAGGACCAGAGAGATTTCCATCTAGCGTTGACCCACCAAACGAATCTAATCTCGCTGAACCTGGAAGGCAATAGTGATACCATCACCTTTGACGACCGAAGCACTTTCGTAGACTCCCTCAGCCATCTGAAAGAGCTGCGCGACCTGAAGCTTGTCTTCCGATCAGACGAAGTCGATCTCCTCACCGACCCCGAAATCAGCACGCTAGTAGAGAATCTTCCGAATCTCCAGGAGCTGTACATCAGCGGGTACGGTGTTACTGACGCAGTACTGGAGAAGATGAGCGGCCTTCGCTCCCTACGTAGCGTGAACTTTTTCGCAGTCACAACGTTCACGATTGACGGCCTACTCGACTTTGTCGACAAACTTGGACCGGGCAACCAAGGGCTTTCGGTCGTCATAGACATGGCTGATCCTGAGTCTGCTCTGACGGAAGAGGAGCAGAATTTGGTGAGAGAAGCGTTGGTGGCGAAGGTTGGAGGCAGGCTTGAGTACCAGCTGCTGAGAGGTAATTCACACCGCATCCCAGGAACAAATCTGCTGAATGACTAATTGATCCAGACTATGACGCGTTCTACAATTCGGACGAGGACTCAGATTGATGTCTCGAAATAGGGTTTTTAGCGATAGATAGTTCGCTGGCATATGGTTGGAGAATATGATGTTTTCAGGTATCGTTGGACACATGGGTAATTGGGTTGTGTTTTGAGTAGTTGGAGGGTGTATTAAAAGTTAATTGGTGGCATATTGGATTGCGCTAAGCTTAGCATCAACTCATGAAGAGAGCGCAGGTGGAGGAGTGGAGTGAAAGTTAAGGCTGGAATCATACTGTAACCCGGAATGCAAGGATGAATGAGCATCTTCAAAATCGTACTCGTACAAAATAAGTATTGGTGCTATGCATAGCGAAACAATAATTCCCCTTGGGGATCCGTAAAACTTCGCCGTCCATGAATCTTCATGGCGCTCTCTCGCCTCGACGGTTTTTTCAGCACTCTGTTGACGTTCCTGGCATTGATCGACGCCAGCGGTCGATTCGTTGCGACTTTCCCCGCTTCAATCCCTGCTTCAATCCCTCTGTCCGGTACCAGCAGCTTCTCCGAAAGATGGCGAACGTACTTCTCAAACTTGAACCTCATCGTTCGCCACGCCTCGGCCTCGTTCGTACCTTTCTTGATATGGCGCCCCTGCTCAAGCCACGCGATCGACTCCAAGACGTTGTTGCACACGTCCAGCAAATGCTTTCGTTCGTGACCGTGAAAATTTCGGACGGCGTCCGCACCGTTGCCGTTCACTTTCTTCAACACGGCGACGTCAGTGTCGTGAATCGCTCTGATTACTGCTTTGGGCTGCTTGCTTTCCAGAGCAAGCTTGACGTAGGTATTCAGGGGGTGAAAGTCCGGGTAGTCGAGTCGCTCTGCCATGAGAGTGATGAGAGTAACTGCATGTTCTACAGCCTGGGCGTTCTTCACATTCCTGGCGCATGCGCTCATCGCGATACGGAACGTCTTTGGCAGCGGTATCGCGTCTCTCATATCGTTCTGGACGAGGCGCATCGCTTGCCCACTGCTTTTATTCTGGCGCAAGATCCGCAGATAGAAGTTGAAATTGTCGTTGTCCGGCTTGATGTTGAACCAGGTAGACTCGGTGAATAGCTTCCAATACCCGTCGGCCGCCTTCTTGTTGGTCAGCTTTAGGCACGCTTCAAGAACCAGAGACAGTGTGTTATTCGTAGGATGGGCGAATATGAGGTTGCCCGCATGATCTTTGCGAGCGTGATCAAACTCCTGGCCCCGACTCGACAAACTCTCGTCAGGCATATCAGCTTCCATTTCCGCCAGAATCACGCTGGGATCATTGAGGGTGGGCGCGGCGTGACTGTGTGCTGGTGTCCCCAGACGAGGAACCACTCTTTGCACGTTTTCGGTCTGCTCCAAGAGCGAGAGGATATCATCCCAGTCGCGGGGGCGCCAAGAGAGTAGCAATAGGCGGCCCATAGCACAAACCAGAGTATCGTGCATCGCGAGCTCCATCTTGCGCCATTGCTCCACAATATCGACCCATATCCTACGACCTTGCAGGACTGCTCGATCGAAATGCCGCGCGGCTTCTGCGTCATTCGAGTTGGACGGCAGGCTCTCGATCGCATGCCTCTGTATGGCATTTAGGATTATGTTATAGGTGATACTGTCCGGCCGTGGCCCGCTCTTGCCAATCGTCGATACCACGCCCCATAATGCGTCCATGTCTCCTGCGCGTGCGCAAGCCTTCACGACCATGTTCAAGTGTATTGGAGTGGGTTTGGTTCGTGCATTGTCGGCGAACATGGAATGGTATATCGAAACGGCCTTGGGTACGCTTGATGGCTGGTGGGAAACACTTCCAAGGCCACGGAGGAGATGCATGTAGGTATAGGAGTCTGGCCATTGCGCCCGCTTCTTCATCTGCAAGGTCGTCAGTAACTACTTGGAATGGACATTTAGAGGACCGGAAAGTACCAACCTCATTGTAAATCTTCAGAGCCGTACTCATCTTTCCATTATTCAAACACCATACAATCAGACTGTTCCAGCTCACCACACAGTTCATTGATTTACTCGCATACTGAACCAACGCATAGGCTTGCGGAAGGTCATTTTTTTTCAACAGTCTGTTGATATGATCCGAAAACTTCAAAGGGTCGACTAGATATTGCATCGTCGACCTTAATTCTCTCTCATTTATGTTTGCCGGCTCAACTAAGACCGCAGCTTTCCACTTCTTCTTCTCCGCCACGTCCAACGAGGGTGAAGGTACAACCTCTCGAGCATGCCGTCGGTTTTCCTTTATATTCTGCTCGTGCATCTGCAGATATCTTGATTCCCGCGTCCCACTTCCGCTTCGAAAGGAAAGGAGTGAGGGTACAGTGGACGGAGAATGTCTCTCGACGGCTGTTGAACGCCATCGGTACTGGGTGCCGGAGGAAGGTAGTGGACGACGAGGCCGAAAGGAGCGATAGTGGGAGGCATTTTGACGAACGATATCTGTGTCCCGAGCGATTGCTCTTATGGCCCGCCAGAAACAGGCATGGCACTCGAGCATCGCAGCGTTGTGCCAATTTTCAAGTTGCGACGCGCTTTTGAAGATTTTCGGCCGATTTCCACACGCGCGGAAGCATCGTGATCACGTGCAATCGGACCGACTGAGAGACATCATCTTCATTTATTGCACCCAAGCCCACGTCAGATCATTGAGAAACGCAAAGGATATGAATCAGTTATTAAATTGAACTCTATACAATGATTCAAATCGCTCCGACAATCACATTCCACGCCCATACGGACCATAAAAGCGTCGACAGCAGCGTCGAGATGGAAATATCAAAAATCACTGACTCGCCAAAATCGTCACGATGCATCGAGGACAAACAAATTCACGATCCTAGCGGCGTCAAAGGGCAAAATCCCACCCAAATCCCACCCTCACCACCACGAGACGCTGCGCCACCCCGTCGTCGAAATAAGCTCGCACGCTTCGCCCACGCCGTCGACGGGAGCTTAACCACGCAGTCGGGCGAGACGAAAGCTGCATCCCAAAAGGAAACGGCGTAGCGCCGTCCACACGTTCCTGGCCCCGCCGAAAAAAAAAACGAAGGGAAGGGGGGGGAGGGGGACCCTTCTCGTGTCGGGCGGTGTGCGGTGTGTGTGGTTGGGGAGGAGAGATAGTGTTAGATTAATCAGATCCGCGCTAAGAGGGTGACCAGACGCCCTTCACGCCGTTTTGCTGGCTGCGTTCAAGCCTACTTATGTAGTTCGCGCATGGCGACGAGGCTAGCCACCTAGTGCTCTCTGCCTCTCACCCCCTTCTGAGATACGCGAGGCGCGACTAAGACGAGTGTACCCAGCTAGCCTCGAATCGACACGCGCGTGGAGAGGGGGCCAATGGCCGTTGCTTAGGTAAAGAGGGTGGAACCGTCATCAAAGGGAGAGCAGCAATCGGACGGCGCGGATGGGAGGTTTGTCGTTGGAGATGGGAGTCTGCGAGAGAAGACCACGCTCATCTCCCCGCACACAGCCGAGCGCGAGAAGCGAGTGTGAGCACAGCTCGTCAGCAGCAGCAGAGCCCACCTTCCAAACTCTTCCAAACCCCCATCTCCACGGCTGTGATCCGCCAGCACGGGACGGCGTCGGCGATGGCTCCTCGTCCACGGCTCGGCTTGCCGAGCGTTACACAAGACTGACGAGCAGCCTTTTGTTCTGCACGAAATCTTAGCACCCCGCCCACCAGCATCGCGCGGCACCCGAACGCCTGCGAACTCCCGTCAGCACGGGACTAGTGAATGCTGTGTAACCGTCAACGGCCTGACTAGAGCACGCAGCAAGCCGGAAGGGCGTGAGTGCCACATACACGGATCGTGCAGATGCATTAGAGTAGTTAAGGATCGCTGGCCGACGGCCTGCCCGTTCCGTCAGAGGCTTTTGCTCAGGCATGCAGAGAGAAAAAAAGATTTCTGCGGGGGCATTGTATTGGAGACCGTCGGGATGGTAGGCAAATAGCATTCAATAAGCATCGCTCGGTGAACTCCGTTGCGTGTGGCCTTCTGTGGCGTCGTGTTGCTACTTTCGTATAACAGGATCGATGTATACGAGACCCTCGCCATCGGAGGTATTCACCGAAAGCCCCTCGCCGCCGAGGGTATCCCTTCAGTGCGCGTTAGCAAGGCCAAGGGCTCAAACAACTGACAAGGGCTACGATCTGCGGCAGCCAGGCGAAAACAGGTCTAGGACCGTGAGAAATGTGCATGTGATGGGCATGGGTGTCTGTATGGAATCGATGTCCGACGAAACATCATGCGATACCCTTCCCATCGAGCAGGTCGTCGGACAGACTCGGTCTTAATATGATCTCAATGGGGGCCATTTGCAGGTTGGCCGCGCAGCTCCTGTTGAGCGATTCGCAAGCAGGCTTTATTGAAATCTGGGGTGGTTAGTCATGAGTGTTGGATGGCATGCTGGACGGTGAGGGATTGGACTGCATCCAAGACGACAAGGGCACGGCCGTGATGACGAATGAACTCGTCACTGTGTTTGGGAATGCGACTGATCGCACAAACTGTTTCGTGGTGCATCCCTGTTTCGTCCCAGCCACAGCCATCGCCTGTCGTCTATAGTCTGTCTCAAGCTCCGTCCGATATCGCGGATGAAACTCTTGCCACTCGCGAGCTCGATTTAGCACACGAAGACGGTTACAATGCGAAGATATGTTTGCGATAGAACATTTGATATAGTGCTTTACTTTTCGCAGCTCATTCTATCAGCTTTTCGTCTCCCACGACTAAACGCAGCGGTCCATTACGAACTGAGACGAGCCGTGTAAAAGCGAACTGATGACTTATTGGTACACAGATAGAAAGGGAATCGATTCGAAGAAGACGCAGTTTGCACACACTCACACACCCTGACCATTTTGACCAAAGCATTGCCGTAGCAAAGAAGCAAAACAAATTGAAAACTGTGCCGTTGCCCAATGCGAAGAAAAGCAGTTCAAATATCTCGGTGCAAGAAGTGTATGCGCCGAATCCCTATGCTGGAAGCGGGAACAGATCTAGAGAAAGGTAGAGGGGGAAACGAAGGGGGAAAGCAAACGGTAAAGCTGATCGAGGGTGCCATTGAGCAAAAGAAAACACGACCAAGGTCGACGCCGTCGCCTTTTGCTTTGACCAGAAGAAGAAACCCCAAGCTCAAGGGGACGCAAGAGCCCAGAACCACCCTTGGATGCTTTCCCTCAATGCCGCTCACGATGGACCATACCGATGATGCCACTATTGGTAGTGAGGATGGTTTGAAGAAGTTGCCAGCCGTTACTCGTAAGCTCTTGTAGACCATGTTGTCCCTTAATCCCCGAAATCAGACGAACACCAGCACCACCCCATTTTTGTGCAGGAAGGAAAAAGCCGCCCCCAGCCGTGAAAATGCAGAGCAAAGCACCAAACACGCAGATGCAGAATAGCCAGTAAGTTGTGCGTCGAGGGAGATGCGGAAGTTGACACGACGCGATTTGCGACGGCACTCCAGCAGCGGTAATCAGAGATTACCTAGGCAGCCAGAAGAATTTGTGGGAACCAGTACAAATCGCGGGTGCTCATTGTTGAAAGCTTGCAGCTCCGTTATCCGCATCTGAAAGCCAAAATGAGCTTCAGGATAGTCGGAAGGGGAGACGGAAATGAGAACTAACGCTGCTGGTACATGGTGTGGTTGTTCTGGCCGTATGGCGACTGAGGGTATCTATGTGGCATTAGCATGTTTGTGATATGACAAATGCTTATAAACATACTGTGGCATGCCCTCGATCGCAGGGCTTTGATTGCCATAGGATGGCCCTTGGGTTCCAGCGGGCGTGTATCCGATCGGTGGCAACTGAGGTCCGCCACCCATCGAAGGTTGCGGGCCTACTGGAGTTCGCATGTGGCCATAGAGCGGCGTCTCAGGGCCATTGCTCTCTGCACCGCGGGCTGCGCTGTCAGCAGCGACGCGCTGTCGCTCCTCGTCTGCTTTGCGCGCCTGCTCCTCTTCCTTCTTCTTGGCCTTCCACTCTTTGCGGATTTCTTTGAACTCTGCCGAAATTCACAGTGAGTATTCGGTCTATTTTTAAGTGTTTATAGCTTGAGTGAGGAGAGGTTGGATGTGGGGTTAGTCAGTCATCGCTAGCGCGCGCGATCTTGAGGCGACCCGAGTCCGCGGGAAACACCATCGTGATAGTGCTGTGCAACACCACGCTAAAACTAGGCGCAACGCCAAAATCGACGACAAGTCTTTAAAAAATGTAGGGAATAGCGTCGAAAATAAAGTACTAAGAGTTTGCAACTCACCTTCTGGTGTTCGCTTCTGTCCATGCGACTGCATCGTGACGTGCGCGTTCAGATGGTTAAGAGTACCATACGCCTTTTCGCAGCCATTCCATCCGCACTTGTACATGCGCTCAATCTCTTCGTAGCGTCGTCGCGGACGCTTGTGCTGCTGCGCGCCAGGAATTGGAACGAAAGAGTAGACAGTCGACAGAGGATGACCACCCTGATAGCCCTGGTCAGAATTAGTCGTCTGAAGCAAAGAAAACGAGCTCACCGCTGGTGGGCGTTGTACAGGAGAGACCATTGCAGGCGTTGGAGGGCCTGAAGAACTAGGGTGACCGTATGGAGGCATTGGGGGATGCCCCGGGTACTGCCCTCCGGCCCACTCTGGGCGAGCATACACGCCTGGATGACCTGCGTAGTGCATCTCGTGCTGGGCACCGTACGGCGAATATTGCGCTTGCGGAGGGTAGGTGGGGCTGGTCGCGGCGGCTATCGAGGGATCTATAGGTACGTCGTTGTTAGAAGATTTGATGTCGTGCGCGTTGCTATTGCTGGCTTGGCCATCTGGCAAAGGCATGGACGGACTTGTTGCTTGCGCCATTCCTCCTGCGTTTGCACCCTGCCCTGCGGACGGGTGATACGATCGTTGAATGTAGTCTGGAAACGAGCCTGAGCGCGCTGAAGAGGGCGCAATGCCGTACTCGGACGTTGGAGTCGCGGAGGACGAGAAATTGGCGGATCGCGGGTCTTGACCCTGCGGATATTGCGCAGCAGACGCTTGATCTGCAGGTGAAGCTTCAGATTGCGGCTCGCGAACGCTTTGGAAGGGCGATTGCAAACCTGGCTGCGTATATTCCGGCTGCCTACCGTCCATAGGCTGGTAACCGCTTTGAGAGTAGGCAACGAGTTTTGCCTCTGGTGATAGCGGGCTCTTCGGTCGCGCAGTTGGTGGTGGTGAAGAATAGGCGGTTGTCATTCCACGAAACAAAAGTAAAGAAGTGTCCGGCACCGGTCTGGTCGCGTCGATCTAAGTGGGAGCCAACGGACCGACAACTCTTGATTCTGCTTCGCAGAGGGGCCGGCGTGGAGCAGTCGCTGTCAGGCACGATAGCGCAAAGCCCAGACGCGGGTGATTGACAGACGGACTGGTGCGCAGAACACAACCTCGGAAATAGCGAGAGAGGATGGTGGTGCGCCTTCAGGGGAATCGAAGGTCAGATAGCGCCGTTCTTAGCTGAAGCCAAATACCCTTGCTTATTCGAGGATCGTGCGCGTGGTAGTGCCGATGACAGAACACGACTCGTGCAGGGTGGGAGAGAGTGGAGTGCTACCGACTGATGGAGTTTGAAGGTGCAGGACTGCACAGATGCGCTTGGAGCAGAGGCAAAAGCCGGCTAGGTGCAGAAACGGGATAGAGTGCGTGGCGCAACGCAAAAATAGTGGCAGGGAATGGTCAGTGATGGCCACCGTCAGGGCTCCGACACGGACGCACTGCCTGCGCTGTGGGAGAAAAGAGAGTGATGACGCTTGCCCAGACGGACGTCGATCCTTCTTTGCCGAGCCGCTGGGAGGGTACACGCTGGGAACGGCCTGGGATCAGATTGGGGAGGGTAGCGTGAGTGGACGACGGACGGGCGACCACAAGAGGACCTCACGATCTTTGGAGACCCAGGATCAGGAATGGAAGGGCAGATTGCGGGAGACGAGTTGCAAGTCTTGCGATGCACGGAGGAAAGAGGAAAGGCGCGCAAATTTCGAGTGCACGCCCCACAATCAAAAGGCTCGCGCGCGCCGGTGATTGGCCGCTTGCGATGTACTTTTCAGGTTGCTCCGCGAAAGGGCCGATTGGGGTTTGTTGCTGTACCGGGTCTGCAGTTGTGGGCAGCGTCCGGGCCAGAATCGGGGGCGTCGCTGGATCACCTAACCAACGGGTCCCGCGCAATGAGGGAGCAGCGAAATCAAATGCTCGCTGGAGGCAGCGCGAGTTGCGGGACGGGTCCGGATGGTGCTGATGCTGCTTGCGGGCTGATTAGCAGTGGCGCGCCGCTGAGTGGAGGAGTGGTGTGGCTGTCCAGCTGTGCTGCGATGCAGGCGTGTGTGAGGTGCTGGTGCTCAAGCGCGGCAGGCCTGCTGGTGAGCGGATGAATAATGGCAGTGACTCTGGAAGAGGCCGCAGACGGCCACGATTGCCCGGAGCTGCTGCTGCAGATCGTCGCAGAATGGCGCCGAGCTGCCCCGATCTTCCACGGCGGGACTGGCGATGTCAACAGTCGCGGAGGGTGGAGGGAAGAGCAAGTCCGGCAGCGCTCGATCCCTGTCTCACTGCGGTGGAGAGACACGGCGGAGCGAGAGGCAGAGCGGCGCGAGTGCTGGTGACGCGTGAGCTCGAGTGTTGTGTTGTGTTTAGCCACTGCGTGTCGCACGCTGGAACGGTCGCACGCGTGCGCGAGTGGCACGATGTGGGCGAGCGGGCGCGCGTGCCTGTCGACGTTTGCGGGCTGGCAGCGCAGCTCACGCGGAATAGGGCTTCAGCAGTTGCGCTACGAGCTCCAGGCGTCTGGATGAACGCCCTCCAGATGGCGTACGGCGGGCACTAGGTCTGGCGAGGCTAGCGGCGTGAGACTTGCACGGAGCAGGCTAGGAGCGCCTTCAGCCTCAGTCTGCGAATCTGGCAGGCACGCTTCGAGCGCTGCGCTAGTGCGACTGCCGAACGCGGGGCCGCAACGTCGCTGCTGGACGCTGGACAACAGGCGGATTGGGAATGCGTGCGCGGCGAGGGGCGCGAGAGGAGGTTTGCTCTGGTCTGCTGCGACTGCTGGCGGAGAGGAGCGAGGCAGAAGTGGAGGGGAGTGCGGGAGGAAGGCAGTCGCAGTCGTCGGCAGCACCGCGCGCACACCGCCCAGCCAATTCATCAAACACAGCAAGGCATGCGCGTGCGGCAGCGCAGAATGGGCATGTCACTCTGACGCTCACTCTACCTGCTCGCAGTTGTACAGCTGCATTTCTCGTATACCGTAGCTACCTTCTGTATAGCGATGCTTCTCCCACCACGTCCAGCCTCCAAATTCGCCGACAGCCAGTCAAGCGCGCGCCGTGCAGTGGCATCCGTCAGTCCAGCTGTGCATTATCTCATCTACTGTATCTCACACTCGGCCCCATGGCGGCCCACTCAGCACGTTGATCATGCAAGCGGCTGTCTGCGAGGGGGCTGGGACGAGGGCAGGCAGGAAGTGCGGTGCCTAATCGAGCGCCTGCCCCCTTCCTCCGACATGGCGGGCTTCTGCCGATTTCTGTGACTGGCGGTTATTGCGGGAATGTCATCAGCAAAAATGCTGCTCACCTCGCCCAATTCAATCCATCCGCCCATCGCCATGCGCGGATTAGCAGCCCGAGCAGGCAAAGGCAGGCAGGAGTGGGGCCGCCGCAGACGTTTCGGTAAGCCATTCCGTAAGAATTGCTGCTGCTCCTGCCTGCCTCAGGGACCTTACCTTACTCAACATCCATACCTCCTCCTACATGTCCCATAAGAACGCCTACAGCGACCCTCTCCCACTTCCACTCGCGCGCCTTCCTCCAACAACATTCCGCAGGCCCTGCGCCGTGGCGGCTGTCCGGACTCCCAGGCTGTCAGATGGGTCCAGCCTCCCGAGGACGACCGCAAACGTGTCTCTTGCGTGGTCCGACGATGTCATCCAGCATGTTCCGCCGTCGCCAAGGCGAATGAGAGGCCAGGGAATACGGAAAGTCAATATCCAATGCCTTCGGCTCGCGTGCCTCGTTTGCATGGCGGTCAAGACCGGTAAAGTGAAAGGTGTGCATTGAACCGAAGAGCTCTGAGAGGGCGGGAGCTATGTCCGCGCGGCATCATGCGGTACCGGTAACCGCGTGCGTAAAACTTGCTCTCAGAATTCCATCTGCTATTGCGTGCGTCTTGCAAGTGACATACGTCCAGCTGTAGACGTCGTCGATGAGTTCCGTATTCCGGCTCCCCCCCGGTGGGATACGGAGTAGGCCCCAATACATGTCACCCTATTGTTATCTTGAGCTGAGCGATTAGTCAAGACATGACTCTTGTGGCCTCTGATATCGAAATGCAAATTGAAGATCGGCCTTAATATGTCGTTCACCTTTTACTTGATTGGATGCTATCGGCAATTTCTGGGCCATGTCCCAATCCTTCAGCCGAGCAGGGAAATCCGAAATGTCGAAAATCTGCCCATGCACATCATCCTGTCTCCACAACATCAGAGCACGTTAACTCTCACACCATCGGTTCCTCGGCCAAATTTACTTAATATTGGAGCAGTGGAGCATGGAGATCGCCTACGCAGCATATTTCTACAGCCCGAGTCATGAACGCCTGCCGCGGGAATAAGACATAATCATCTGCAATGCTTGTGAGATGCTTGTGAGGATTAGCATGCTCGCCGAAACGGTGAGATCAACAACACCAAACTCCTCAAGTCTCCCGCAAAAAGACGTTCTGGCCGGGGTCGACCGCTTGCGCGCTCGCCCCCACAAAAAGGACGAGTGGCATGATGGATTAGCATCGCAGCTGTGAGCACTTCCTGTCGGCTTTCCCGGGGGCGTTCACAAGCGTCCAGCAAGGGTACTGAGATCCTTTCCCTGCGTCTTGCGTCTGCCTCACGTTTCGGCCTGTGCCAACCGTGGATCTTGTCATCTCAGAGCTTGGCACCTGGCCATTTCTGAGCCGGTAGCCCTTGCGAACATAAGGGCAGAAAATGCTGTGGCGCTCGGGCATATGTACCTCTTGCTGCCTGCATATCTGGACTCGGGATGGGATAATCTGAAAGGGCAGCGCCTTGCGCCGACGGGCCGAATTGTGAATAACCATGACTGTTGCCGTGTGTCAGGAGAACCGCCTCTCTGCTGCTGTTTCGATTGTGTCAATGATAGTCCGATCAGTGAGCGAGGAGTCTGCCCGCTCGTGCTGGAGCGGACCGCGACAATGGGAAGAACAGACTGAAAAGGGCAGCTCAGAATGCAGGATTCCAGTGTGTCAGCCTTCCATCAGCCATCAGGTTGGTCGCGTGTGTTGCATGATTCGCTGCGCAGCAGCATTTTCGACGCAAACGGACGCAAAGGGCTTGGATAGACCCTGAACGTGGAGAGAAGTGTGGCAGTGGCAGCGGAGGCAAAAGTAACTTGATGCATTTTCCCCCTTCATCGTGCGCCGATGTCAACGTCGATGCATGGCATTTCGGCCTGGCACGCACGGCAATACGAGCTCATTTACACAGGATCAGTGTCTCGGTGCAATCCTTCAAAACAACTTGCACTGGCATAAAAGCCATCAAATCCATTTTCGGCCTTAGGGCAAAGAGGCATCGGTAACTTCCATCGCCGTAGAAAATTATTCATGGAATTTTTTAAGGAGGAACTATCTGAACCTCTATCGTTGTAGCCAGCAAAGTAGCCCTGCAAATACTAAGTCTATCGTATTTGACGCCTTCCGTATGCACAGCCGCACTTTCCCAGCCAAAGCACATTGCAGTGCAGCTGGTGGTGAGAAGATCTTCAGAATCATGACAAAGAAAAGTAGCATCCCATGGGAGATGTGCAGCGAATTCTCCCCAGATGCAGTCTGTCGTGCACATGTGAAAGGCCCTGGGGAAGTCTATTGTGATCCTTGCAAACTCCAATTCGCCAAGAACAGAAAGGAAATAGAGAAGTGTGGATATCGAAGCACGGGTGGATGACTTCACCAGCGGCTGTTACGGATTGGAGCGTTATTACCTCCTGACCATCCTTATAAGAGTTAGCAAATTCTGGTTCGGCATGGAGAGAATAGTTACCAGTGCATACCACCACCGTGGCCACCACGATGACCGCCGCGTCCTCCGCGTCCACCATATCCACGACCGCCTCCGCCGCCACCAGAGTAGCGCGCCATCTCGGCAAGACGAGGATCGATCTGCTGCTTGGACTCAGTCAAGACACTGATCAGGTCACGCGCTTGCTTGGCATCTGCAAATACATGTTAGCAATTAAGTCAATCAGGTGCTGAATGGAGAAGACTCACTGTCAGCGGTGAAGAAGGTGATAGCGGTACCCTTGGCACCAGCACGGCCGGTTCGACCGATGCGATGAACATAGTCCTCCGAGTTGTTCGGATAGTCATAGTTCAGCACATGGGTAATGTCTCGAACGTCTAAATTGTGCGGATTAGCATTCTGCAGTTGTGAGTAGGCAAAGCGTAACAATCTCTCTGGAGATCGCGTGAGTCTGTAGCATGGTGCATCATGTACTCTACGTGCGCCAAGGGTCATTTTCATGAGGTTCTCCTGGTCCAGTCAGGCTAAATGATCCATCCGGGGACAGTGGCCTTGGAGATGCTACTAGATCAAGAGTCATAGCTTCCTTCTACGAGGCGTCAACATGACGAAGCTTGATAGCCAGAGCATGCCAGAAGAGAGGCATGAGAGCATCCAAGGATCCCGGACGAACGATAAATAAACAGACGGACTGGACCTGGTCATGAGAGCAAAGGGAGCGCACGAAAGCAGAGAGCAGAGCATCACTTCAGATCACGCATGGGCCAGTAAGTGAGAAGAAACGGAAAGGAAAGGAAAGGGGTTGCGGGAATTGGGGGGAGGGGACGTCGATGTTATCATACCGATGCCACGAGAGGCCACATCTGTAGCCACCATGATTGGGCTCTTTCCTGTCTTGAACTCGTTGAGCACCCAATCGCGTTCATTTTGCTGCTTGTCGCCGTGGATGGCTGTTGAATAAAGTTAGCACTTGTCAAACACGCGAATTGAAGGTTATGACTTACACAGAGCCGGCCATCCGTCTTGTCTGAGGAACCTCGTAATTTCATCGGCGACACGCTTCGTACCGACGAAGATAAGAACCTTGTTCTTCTTGTCATCCATAATCTGCTCGAGGTGCTTGCTCATTCGATCGCGCTTCTCGAAATCAGAGACAACCTCGACCTTTTGGGTGATACGATGGTTAGCGGAAAGGTCCATGGATCCGATATTGACCTGGATGAAGTCGGTCTGGTAGTCAGAAGCCAGCTGGCGAACTTCCTTTGGCCAAGTAGCAGACCACATGCACGTTTGACGGTCAGGGCGAATCTGGCCGATGATCTTGCGGATTTGCGGCTCGAAACCCATGTCAAGCATGCGATCGGCTTCATCAAGCACAAGGTAAGTCACACGGCGCAGGTTAGTCTTCCCAGCTTCCAGCATATCGATCAGGCGACCAGGAGTGGCAATGCAGACCTCAACACCACGAGAGAGGTCACGAATCTGCTGGCCTTTGGGAACACCACCGTAGACGCAAGTATTGCGGATCCTGGAAGTCTTGCCGAATTTGCTAATCTCCTGTTGAATCTGCACAGCGAGTTCACGAGTAGGGGCAAGAATCAGAACGATAGGGCCATCGCCGGGAGCGAGAAGAGGCTGCGCATTGATGTGAACGATGGCTGGAAGACAGTACGTGAGAGTCTTGCCCGATCCTGTCTCAGCGATACCGACAACATCACGACCAGAGAGCGCCATCGGCCAGCCTTGAGACTGAATCGGAGTGGGCTTCGTGAAGCCTTGCGCCTTGACCTCGCTCATGACGTATGCAGGAAAGCCAGCCTCATCGAATTCAGTGACGGGTTTTGGAACATTTTGGCCCTGTATGGTGATCTGGTTCTCGCGACGGAAGGCATCCACCTCTGCGGGGGAGCGAGCCTCTACTGCAGGGTCCTCCTTGTAGAAGGACTTCTCGAACTTAGGAAGGGTGTTCAGGTCTGTGTTTGTCAGTTTGTGAATCTCAAGTTGGCATCGCAGACGCAACATACCGTAGTTTTGCTGCTTCAAGTTGGCTCCGAGGGCAGACATGCGATCTCCACCACCACCACCACCACCACCACCACTGTAGCCGCCTCCTCCGTAGCCGCCATGTCCGCCACCGCTGTATCCGTTGGTGTTAGAGTAACCACCGCCATTAGCGCCGCCATTAGAGTAGCCGTTGGAGTATCCGTTGCTACGGGAGCCGCCGTAGCTGCCGTACGACATCGTCATTGATGAGTTTGGAAGGATCGGTGTTTGCCGGAGGCGAGTTGGGAGTCAAAGGAGCCGAAAAATCTAAGCGCAGGCTGAAAAGACCGGTAAGCCGCTCCTTTGAGAGACCAAAGACTCACGGACGGCAAAGGGGGTGTGAGGAAGTTGATGAGGAAGGGAAAGAGAAGAGTGAGTTGAGGAAGGGAGAGTGCGTTGTGCGATGTAGATGTTTGAAGGCGAACGAAGGTGCCAGAGAATTTTTGAGAAGTCGCGCTAGGCGGCTGCAAATTTAGTTTAGCGCCTTGGCAGTGAGCTTAGCCTCCGATTCGCCACCGGCTTGGGATTATGCTACCGCCTCAAAGAAGACTGCCTCACTCTGCATGCGCCTCCCTGGCCTTTAACTGCTCTTAAGATCCAGGTAAAATTGACTTGAGATTTTCATCATCTATGTCTTGTGTCTTCTTTGCTTTGGACTGAGACAGGCCGATGTCTAATGCATATCCAGAGAAGGTCCAACTCTAACTAGCACAAAGAAACGCATCATATCCAAAAGCACTATACCATTCCCGTTCCAGCTCTATCGTACCTTTATGGCCCTAGGCCCATTTCCCAGAACCCAGTCTCCATCTGTAGTCTCGTTAGATGAATCTTCTCTCAGCATGCTATGCAGGCACTCACCCTCGTAGCATGAACGAAAATCTTCACCAGTTCTTCAATTCGACTTGGTGATTGAAGTACGGCATACTTCTCGACAACCTCTATAAAGCTGTTAGTTGATAAGCACAACACAAAGATATAAATTCAGACATACCAGAACCCGCATCTACTGCAGACACGTAGTCCTCCCCGACATATGTCTCGATCCACTTCCAATACCTGTTCCGACTTCCACGCGCCGTTTGAGGATCGTCGTATAGCCTCCTTGCGATTTTGCCATAACCGATCAAGCAGGGCAGCAGGGCCATGTGGAGTCCGAACCAGTCTTCAGACTGGCCGACATCCAGCACGTATCTCGTGTATGCAGTGCATGCTGTCTCGCGGTGAAAATTCAAGGCCTCGAACACACAGAAGACCTTATAGTTTCACGTACCTTGATGCTCTTCGTGTTTGACGATTTCCGCCTCTGAAAGACCAAAGTCCCTGCAATATTCGAGGTGAAGCTTCATCTCCGCCTGCATGGACACGACGATCTCCGCAAACTGTATCATAACTCAGCGAATTGTCAAATATTCTGGGAAAGCTCTCTCACGTCTCTGATATGTTGGAGGTTTTTGCTCTTGTACGAAAGCAGAGAATATGCTCTTGAGAAATGAATCTGTATATATCAGCGTTTGTCCTTCCGTCTTGGGAGAGTGCCTCGACACACGAGGAAGAGATAGTCCTGAATCAAGTAGAACTTGAATCTTCCGATGTCCAAAGAGTTATCGGCCAGCCTTTTTACAAAGTCGTGTTCCGTATGCTCCTTCCAAGCACCTTTCACATCGGGTCGTTCTAATAGGTAGTCGACGAATCCGCCACTTGCACTTTAGTAAGCCTACATCCTCAAATGGGGAAACTTAGCGTATGGCATACGGTACAAATGGCAAAGTGTATGTCGAATGGAAATGATTGATTGGCCCATTTCCTTGGCCGATCTCGTAGCTCGTCCTGATTCCTGCCTCGACGTATCGGTTTGCTGCTCGGACGGCTTGCTCCATGGACATCTCCGAAGCCAAGTTTGCTGCGATCGCAGCTAACTCGAAATCAGTCCAAGCTGCAACAGAAGAAGTAGGACGACACTTACAAGCAAGAGAACAGCCTGTCCCGTGAGTATTCTTGGAATGGATATAGTCGGACTTTAGGATGATGGGCGCCTCCTCTCCACAGAGAATGTTGACCACTGTATGATGATCGGCTTCGGACTTGGATATCTTTTCATCTTTGGTCAAGGGTATGTGGCCTCCTTTCAGAAGAACATATTTTGGACCAAGCTTCTGGACTGATTGGGCCATTTCGATGATATCTTGCAAACTGCTCGGCTCCTTTGCCTCGACCCCAGCGTTCTCGAGCATCAATTGGGCCTCTGGAAGATTGGGTGTTAAGATGGTAGTGAGTGGAAGTATCTGTTCTCTTAACGTCTGAACAGCATCTTCTGGGAGCAATTGCGAGCCGCTCGTAGAGACCATCACCTGCATTTCAATCAGTACTGCACTGCCTAGAAGGGAGTCAAACGTACCGGATCGATGATTGTTACGCCGATTTTATGGCGCCTGAGAGCATCCGCTACGACACGAATCGTATCCGCTGAAGCAAGCATGCCTGGGGAGCAGCGTCAGTGTCACCAGTGGTTGGCAAATCGTAACACAGGCTTACCCGTCTTAACCGCATCCGCTCCAATGTCGTCAATGCACGCATCTATTTGCTGCTTCACAAATTCTGACGGAGTTACATGAATGTTTCTGACGCCTTGCGTGTTCTGAGCAGTGAGAGCGGTGGTCGCAGTCATTGCGTAGCATTGGTGAGCCTATGGTCGATTAGCTAACATCGAGATAGATGCCGAAGACAGATGAGACGCACGGAGAGGACTTTTTGGTCTGCCTCTAACCCTCTATTTCGAATTTGTTAGCACCCTGTTCTTGCGTTCGAGATGAATTGAGCATCATACGCTCCACCTGAGCTGTCAGAACCAGCGATCACCAATACTCGTTTCGGAGCCATTTGAAAATAGAATCGCTTAGAAAATATTGGCTGGTTTCCAATATAGATTGAATTCTTCGAATAAACATTAGCGAAACGTTCAATTAAAGCGAAAGTCTTCATGGCGTCGGCGATCCACGGAGGTGGTCATGAAGAATCATCACGATTGAAGATAAACACTCGAGAAAAAAATATATCATACATCCGGCCCACATAAAAATAGTCGTACGCTTTGCAACAAGGTCCACGGGGTGTTCAGGTGATTTGCTTGTTTGGTGGTCACACAAGTGATAATAGCAACGGTATGAATAGGCTCGTACTGCGTAGCCAAGCTTTTGTGGAAGCTTTGGGACGATTTTCTGAGCCCAAAATGTGGCAATGCCAACGACTATATGAAAAGAGTAGGATAGACAAGAACTATATCGATTGGAGAATCATTCCGAGCAGATGAAAAGGACGTTGCAGTTGAAAGAACAAGGGATGATTCAACTGAATCCATTTTTATCCGTAGCCCTTTCTGGGACCGTACTTTAGCGACCCGCGGAAAAAGTACTGTGCTCCACTGCTTCACATGCTCCAGGGCCCGTAATGGCAGGTACCAATTCATCGTCAAGACTCAAGTCGACTTCATCTTATCCACAGAAATGGCAATGTTGATCATAAAAATGGTGAATTTACCGTGCGAGTAATTCGCATGCGCTGAGCGCTACACAGCGCACGGACTTTACCGGTTGCCGTGGGCAGGGATCTCCATTGTTTGCCAACAACCTGTCGCCGATCCAACTTCGATGTGCAGAACATCCTCATACGAAGACAATTACACTGCGCACGCATATTCGTGATTGCGCAATGGAGCCTCCGCAGAAACCCTCGACGTCCCTTTTCGACGTATACCTCCGTCTACGACCCTCGCACGCCGCCGACGCGGAGCGATTCCTAGATGTAGAAGAAGCAGGCCACGACTATCCCAAACATATCACTATCAAACCACCTTCGAACGACCACCGAAAGCGTGCAGTCGAGAGATTTGCCTTCACGAGAGTATTCGAAGAAGATGCTGCACAGGTCGATATATTTAAGGGCGTAGGAGTACTCCCTCTTATTGAAGGTGTTCTTGGACAAGAAAGTCGGGAAGGCCGAGATGGTCTGCTGGCAACTTTGGGTGTAACAGGCTCTGGAAAGGTTTGAAGTGCCCAAAGCATTGCCAGAACGAAGCTGACCCTGAACAGAGTCATACCATCCTCGGATCGAAGGCGCAGCGAGGACTGACGCAAATGGCGCTTGATGTGCTTTTCCAGTCCACCTGTAACGGCCTCATACACCCAACGGGTCTTGCATCCGTCTTTCCCTCAATCGCCGCATCTGATGTGTCAGAGGCGCAGATGTTCACTGCTGGAGCATTCTTGGATTCTCTGTATGGTGACGGACAATCCGAGCGAGGTTTCGGTTCAAGAGCGCAAACACCAATGATGGTAGGCGAAAAGCCAATTTCATCAATCCCAACTCACCCAACTTCCATTGGGCTCTATCCAAGTCTCAGAAAGAACATTTACTACAGTCCGCCCAATTACCCTCATTCTCAGATTCCAAAACCATGCTCGAATTCAAGTCGAGTCCCACACTTCGCCCGCCCAGTTAGAACAACTGCTAAAACTACTTCTTCATATGTGAAGGAGGGCGCATCCTTCCTCAGTATAGCTTCGAAACGCAATGTCATTCCTCGTCCATCCGCTTTGCCTCAATATCCAACCGTCGACATCGATGGAATTGAAGCAGATTCGACCGCTGAGTACGCGATTGTCATCTCTATGTACGAGGTTTACAACGACCGAATCTTCGACCTACTCGGCGGATCAATGACTTCTTCGAAAGCGGCCATCCAAAAACGTCGAGCGTTACTATTCAAATCGACCGAGCAGTCGCCCGACCGGAAAGTAGTCGCCGGCCTGAGAAAGGTAGTATGCAGCAACCTTGAAGAGGCGCTCATGGTGCTCGAAACAGGCCTCCTAGAGCGTAAAGTCGCCGGTACAGGAAGTAACGCTGTCAGTTCCAGAAGTCACGGCTTCTTCTGTGTCGAGGTCAAGAAGCGGAGGAGAGCCTATGGAGGCTCATGGTCTACTAGTGCTCTAACGATCGTAGATCTCGCGGGGTCGGAGCGTGCTCGTAATGCGAAGACTGCAGGCGCAACACTGGCCGAAGCAGGCAAGATCAATGAGAGCTTGATGTATCTGGGACAGTGCATGCAGATGCAAAGCGACAACCAAGACGGCACCAAGAACATCGTGCCATTCCGACAGTGCAAGCTGACTGAACTGCTCTTCTCTAACTCCTTCCCATCACACAATAATCAGCATCATCACCAGCATCGGAACCCTCAGAAAGCGGTCATGATCGTGACGGCTGACCCACTCGGTGATTTCAATGCGACATCTCAGATCCTCAGATACTCTGCACTAGCCCGAGAAGTCACCGTCCCCCGAATACCATCCGTAACGAGCACGATTCTATCAGGCGCCCTCACACAACAGAACAGGTGCCCCAGTGCCGGCGACCGCTCATCACCAACTGCCGCGCTGGAAGAATTGGAGGCAGCGGCAAAGGAGATTACAAGGCTTTCAGAAGAAATTGACATAATTTCCCTGCAGTTGACGGAAGAAACCACAAGGCGTCAAACGGCAGAGGCTTGCTGGCAAGCAGCAGAAGATCGCATGGCTTCTTTAGAACAGGAGGTTCGAGATGATTGCTATGAGGAGATGGAGCAGAGAATCGAGGCTGAGAGGAGAAGATGGAAGGGTGCTTGGGACGAAGAGGCTGACAAGAACGACGAGCATCTGGATCGCAAGATCGAGATTCTCACAAGAGGCATCCAGATACACGAAGACCCGGAACCGACTGCTGAGGAACGAGTGGCTGAGCTAGAAGGCGAGAATGAGGCACTAAAGCGGAAGTTAGAGTCGCTGGAACGAGAGCTGCTGGGCAGAAGCCCAACGAAGAAGCAAAGAGTGCTCAAGGCAAAGAAGTGGGACGTGGATGTGGGATTTGAAAGTCCATGATGTGATATCATACATTTCGCATAGGCGTTACTTCCGTTTTGTATATACCTCGTTGGATGCTGTTCAATACCACTAGAGCATTGCTCCCGACAGAGCGGGAGAGCAAGGGAGACCGTTCAAAACCATCACTTTATCTGTTAGCCTGACTCGAGCGTGACAAACTGGCTGGCCCTGATGGACATTAAAAGGGTGCAGCATAAGTTTTGCTCTTTAGTGAAGGTGATAGCATCGTTGAGAGCTTAGTCAGGTATAGCCCAGCTCGTGTTTGTTAGGGCTATACAGCTATAATAATCCTAGTGTTACTGTAGGGACTATGCACACCAACATGTCGTATATTGCAGCCATGTGTCAACTATTCTGTCCATCTCAAGCCACGACCGGAATCCCCTTCACTAGAGGATCGCTTGGGCTGGGCAAGAGCCAGAAATTGAGGGTTCGTTCGTGAAGCATCATAATATCTCTCAACCTGCACCTCCCCTTCTCTTCGTCATGACATCGATCTGCTTCGCTATCAAGGCCACCTGCTGCCTCAATAGAATCAGCTCGTCGTCTTTGGGATCGTTTCTACGTGAAATCTGGTTTGCATTAGGAGGGTTGCTGGCAGTACTGTTCGCATTCGAGTTGGGGTTAGAGTGACCATTCGCGCTTGTGATCGGTAGTACGCCCGTGCCTGCACAATGATGGCACGTCCGTGTTCCAGGCGGCCTGTTCGTTGACAGAGCCGGATCTATCGCCGCAGGCTGTTGCTGAGCTCCTGGTTGTGTGAAGGTAGGTAGAGGCTGTTGATCTGGTACTCCGCGCGGTCCAAGTACACGGAAGCCACTCTCAAAGACGAACGGCCGGTCCTCGAGTTCGAGTGGAGCGTCCTCACCCGGTGCATCTAGATCTGCTCCCATGCTCTCCTGTTCGCGTGACATCCTCTCCTCCTGCCGCTGCTGAGCCATTGCAGCTTCTGCCTCGCGCAGCTTCTTCCGCATAGCTACTTGGTCTGGCCTTCCTCCTCTGCCATGGGGAAGGGGAGGCTGAACGCCCATCTGGACTAGCAGCCTATCTCTCGACTTGTGTGCCAACTTCTCCGTGATCGTCGTGCCACATCGATCCTGAATGACTTTGACAATCTCCTTCGGGTCCGTCGTCACCTGCGGCTTGAAATTGATTCTATTCAGCGAGTCGACAACCCACCGCTGCGTCGCATGTACCGCGCGCTTGCCCCTCTGCTCAATGCCCTCATGGTTCACCCAGATCTCCGGTGGATTGCAGGTGTGCTCAGCATTGACGCTCGTCACGAGCAGCAGCCCTGTGTTGCGCGCGACCGTTGCACGGACGGCCCACTGGCAGCCATCGCGGAAGTACCTACATCTGTACTGTGCCCTCGAGGTGTCCTTCTTGGAGCAGCGCGCGATGAAGCCCTCCCGCAACGACCAGGCGTTTATGGCATGGCGCAGGGATTCGAAGTCATGGTAGGTGGCATTGACGATGGGCGCGGGCACGTCGAGATCGGGCGGGAGACCGTCGTTCTCATTGTCGCCCTCGGCGTCGTTGTCGCTGGCGTGATCGTGCTGGAGAGGTGTGGATGGTGTGGTCATGACGAGCATTCGCTGATCGGGCAGCTAAGTGCTTTTCCTTAGTGATGCTGTGGGATGCTCGTCTTCTGCCGCGTTGCGTGTGAGGTTGGGCGCGGGCATTTGAGATGTTGGGAGGGGCCGGGGAGATCACATCCGATTTACGATAGAGTTGTGGCTGTGGTGGCTGAATTCGACGCGAAGCACCTCAAAGTCCTCCGCAGGGGACAACTTTGGACGAAGGAGACTCAGCAACAACGTAGTATTTTCTGATCAAAGCTGGATAGAAAAATCCCGTATGGGTAAGGTATAGAAGAAACATTATAATTAGAACTGACGGCCCGGAGAGTTGAATCGAGAAGAAGTGGCGGTAAGCTCCAGGTCCACGGAGGAAATGGAATTTGGTGGGGTCACTCTCTGAGCGATCGGTTTGTCATGGAAAGGACGGCAACAATCAGCCTCCTATCAGCAATTCCTATCACCGAGACCGAGGTGTTATTTGTGTAACGTGAGTCGAGATGCACATTGAGAATCTCAGTCAATTGAGCATACTGTACGTTCGCATGGGTGATATTCCATTGCCAGCATGACAGTTCAACATCAGATCCCAACTATTGACCTCAGCGACTACCTTACTAAAGACTCGTCTCCAGAAGCAAGAGCTAGGATTATCGAAGAAGTTAAAGACGCTTGTTCACGATATGGCTTCATCCAGATCAAAGGGCACGGCGTCCCTGTCGACCTTCAGCGCAAGATAATTGGATGCTGTAAGACACTTTTCGATTTACCACAGGCTGAGAAAGACGCGCTGTCGTTGAAGAAAAATGTCTCTCGACGAGGCTATGAAAGAATAGGTGACCAAACATTGGATTCTAAAGCCCTACCTGATCAGAAGGAGGTATATTCACACATTGAAGTAATATTTCTATCAGCTAATGGAGCCGCAGGGCTTCTACATTGGCAGAGAGATTCCGCCGAACGATATCAGCTTCCTCCGAGGTCCAAATCAGTGGCCAGAACTCCCTGAAGAGAATTTCCATGGTCCCATAACCGAGTACTACAAGCACATGCTCAGCCTCTGCAACGGCCTTATGGAGATTCTAGTCATTGGCCTTGGCCACAACCCGGCCGTCCTGGGAACGTTCATGAGGGAGCCGGTGTGCAATCTTAAATTGCTTCATTACCCTCCGCATAATTCGACCGACGAGCGGCTATTCGGAGCAGGCGCGCATACTGACTTCGGAGGCATTACCATTTTGCTTCAGCAACCTGGTAAGAACGGCCTTCAAGTCTACTACGAACCGACCGGAGAGTGGCTGCCAGTACCGGCCGTCGAAGACGTCTTTGTTGTCAATCTTGGCGACCTAGTGCATAAGTGGACTGATGGGACATATCGGAGTACCGTTCATCGAGTAATCAATGCCGCGGGTGGCGATCGGTATAGTGTCCCGTGCTTTTTCCATGGCGATGTGAAAGCGACAAACCCATTCAAGCCTGGAGATGGCAATAGTGAGACCGTCGAGGAACATATTCGGAACAAATTCGACCAGAGTTACGGCACCGATTCTCGTCAAGTCGCCGCGACCGCCTAGCTTAAGGAAACCATATACGCACGATAAGCAGTTCAACAAAAATAACAAGCCAAAATGCAAATGAAATTTCACTGCTCTAGCCGCTATGGTGGCCGTGGATGATCAATCGACGCATTGGGTCGTCTGCCTATGCAATTTGAAGCCCGTCTACTGTAGCAGCTGTCAAAGCAGCGGTCAGAAAACCAAGCCCTTATCCCTCTATGTTTTATGTGCTCGTAACATCATAAAGTCCCGCTCGCTACGATCTGGAACCCATTCGTGACAACCCATCAAAACTGTTTCGCCTTCCCCAGTTTGGTGGTTGCCGCTTAAGGAATGCACCAACTGCCCCTAAATAACCTTCATGTCGCAGGAAATACGCCTGTTTCTCGCCTTTCGACCAGAAATCGATAGCGTATGATAATGTGTTCATTGTTTGCCGGTGGCCTCCAATGAACGACCCTCCAAAGTAGATGTGCTCCAGGTTGTGCCTTTGCGCATGTAGATATGCAATCTGCCCAATGTTGTTACTGACAGCATAGAGCAGGCTTCGGCTGATGTCTTCAGCTCGGAATGCTGTCCCGCTGCTTCCTCTATCGCCATTTGACAGCCCTCCATGGTCTTCAGCTTCCCGTTCGGCCTGACGTTTCATTCGGTAGACCTTCCCGAAACTGCTGGCGATCGCTGTGCTCTTGAGACCGATTTTGTTGTAGTCCATGCCGTAGATGTCGCCTACAAGCATATCCACCGCTGTGTTGTCGCCATTCTCTGCTGTTTTCAGCATCTCTTCAAAGCTTCGTGCGCCTGTTAGAAGTGAAAGTAGACCCCAAAGCGTACCACCTCCTAATGATGTACCGCCAACACGTTGGAATTGCCGCGGCCCAGAGACTTTGATCATGGATACACCGGATCCGATGTTGACAAGCAAGTACGGGTAGATATTTTCCCGCTTGTCAACGAATTGCATTGGATCAGATTCGCTGTATGTGAAAACCTCGTTTGGAATTTCACTGATGAAGAAATCGAGACCTGTTGCCACAATGAGAACCCAGAGCTAGTACACAAACCAGGCATCTTACCTATTATGAGGCACTCCATTTCATCCTCGCGCAAGACTTCTACGCCTAGCGCCTCTTTGATCTTCTCGTAGTATTTGAATGCGCCTCCTCCCGTCGCCATCACACATAACTGCTCTTTTGGGTTGAGACCATTTTGCTGCTGATGTTCCAGTTTCAAGCGGCGCATGAAATCTATACACGTCTCTATCTTGTCGGTCTCGAATTTCTGGAAATGGAGCCGGCCGCCGAGTTCTATTGACTTGGGTTCGTGTGAGAAGTAGACGAGTTTCGCAAGGGAGCCGCCAATCTGCTCGAGGGTACATTGTTAGTACAGAGAACTTGCATTACACAAAGAGAAATTCGTCTGACGTACGTCTACAGCGATGTGACTGACTATGGCGCGGTGATTTGGTAGTCGAATATCTTGTGTCTGTTGGAGGTATTCTTCAGGCGCCGCTCCGGGACTCCCATTTGGCGTTTGAGGAGTATCGTCAGCGATAAATGCGCCTTGTACGTTGATTATAACGGATCCAGGATGAGCAATTGGGTCTCTAGAATCGCTCCTCTTCTTGTTCGGTGTCTCGACATCTATCTCCCAAGGCGCATTCCTCGACCGCTCGTCAACCTCAAGGCCAGCATTCGAGGCCATTCTCGGCAGCAGCAGCGTCTCGTGACACTGAGCTTATTATCTTGTCGTAAGCGCAGGGTGAGTTTCAATTCAGGGCACGCGCATCTCTTCGATTTGTGATATCACAGCTGGCCTCGGAACTTGCGAGCTATAATCGATGGAGGGGTCCGTTCGCCCGGTCGCGTGCAAAGTGCTTCAGCGCTGAGAAATTTGATATTTGCGAGAGGTTTGTGATGAATAGTGCTTGCCCTCAGCTGTTCTATTAGCTGCCGCGTTTTTCCCATCATGGCGGCACTGGCAGTGTCGTATCGCGTGAGGCTCTGCATGAACGACACTAAAGCATGAAGCGAAGGTAACCGACGACGCCGAGGATGATGCTCCACAATGGCCGACGTTGGGAAGGATTCTCCGAATAAAAATACAAACTCGGAGAAGCCGAGACTGTAGGAAATTTGGAGGTTTACTAATATTACAACATCTTCATTTATCTGAGCTGCTTCGTGCTTGCTAAGGTATCATGAGTCTGGAGGTCTCCACGCCGGGAGAGTACGACGCTGCTAATGCAAGGCTGCCCCAGACTCCATCAAATGCATTCGTGTCATGAACGATCATATTATCTACAATGTCTACTCGTCCTTTAAATCTAGCCTTAGAGCGTGATTCCGGTGTGGCCTGGGGCATCCAGCACCTTCTTTGCGACCTTGTCATAGTTGCGGATCTTCCTCTGCCTGTGGTTCTGCGCCACGCGCCATCGTGCATACAGGATGATCGCATCTTTCAGAGCAACGAAGAGACATCCTCCAACCACCGTCCTTCCCCATCGAGTTTGAAGCAGGCCTGTAGGCTTTCCACTTTGTCCAGGCACAAACCTCGTCAATGAGCGCGGGAGGGCAAGCTTCAGCAATCCTCCCATCGCAGCCGCGATTCCTGGGAAGGCAAGCGCTCCTAGGACAGTGTCGAGGATACCAGAGAGTGCAATATCCCATCGTCGGGCCTCACGGTGACGGACAGGTCTGTCAGCTGGTGCAGCATTGCCATCCTGCAATGGCGGCGCATCTTCTCCAGGAGCATCCATCTGCGGAGGGATCTGTGGTTGCTGTTGCTCTCCTTGTCTCTGCTCTTGCTCCCGTTGGTGTTCTTCGTGCACCTCCTCATTCTCCTCCCACTCTTCGACAATGTCAACGTCAATCTCCAGCACATCCCCATCTTCCTCCAACTCGACATCTCCTCCATCAGCATCGTTATCTGGTCGTGTACTTCGTGGGAGAACTTCCTTCAGCCACTGCTTCTCCCACTTGCCCCATACCAGGTCGAGATAGGCATTGTACGCACTTCTGACATATGGCAGCAGTGCAAATGTCATGGTAGCGCTTGGCGGCCAGGTCGTCGGGAGTAGGTCCTCTGAGGGCGCTGAGGTGGCAAAGAAAAGTACCGGTATGATCGGCAGAAGGCTATCTGCCAGCGAGCCTCCAGTCCTCGATAGGATCAACACGCTAGGGATAAGAGGGATGCCGAGATGCAATCGCCAATGTTCGCGGAGATGACTTAGTACGGATCGCGTCGTCACTACCTCCGTTAGTGGCTGAAGTATTCGTTTCGCGTCTGCTTCTCCAAAGACGGCAATTATTGACATCGCGCCATGCACATATGAGGCACTATGAATCGTTTCCAGAAGTAGAACGCCTCCCCAAGGCAGGACGAGGTCTCCAACCACATCGTTGACCTTGCGTACTGCCTCCACTATGAGGCTCTGCGGCTGAGAAACATATATCCTTGATTTGCATTGTGGACATCTGACCTCCCGTGAAGAACCAGCTCTTTGCCTCGAATTTGGCGCTTGCATGTCGGCTATCCAATCCAACAGGCATTCCTCGTGTGCCACCAGTGCGCAGGGACAAGGTGATCTCCATTCTGATGACATGGGTGTATCTTCTGTCTCGTCGCTGAAACATATCCAGCATTTACGCACGTCTTCTTCGTTTATTTGTCGATTTGATACTGCCGAGGCTTCGGCCTCGTGGTGTACTTCCTCGTCCGCAACCGGTTCGGTAGACTTCTCTCCCGCTCGGTCAAGTATAAGCTTCTCAAATCCATCAGAAGTTTCGGAGATTGCCTCGCTATTTGTTCTCGGGAGTTGCGCTTGGGAAGATTCTGCTTCGGGTGGAGAGCTTCGCCTCTGACTGGCGTGTCGCGGAGGGATAGAGGCCATGACGACGACGGCGGAAAGGAAGGAGGTAGGAGGACTGCAGAGAAGGATTTGATATTCAGCGGATCGAATAGAAACTCATCGGAGCATAGAAGTCATCGTTATTAAGTTTGTGAAGGCCGCTTATTGTTGGATAAGAGGGTGGATAGATGCGCAAGGCAGCTCGGCAAGAGGCGTTGGTGTTGACGTCGTTTGCCTGCACCACACGCGGCACTGGAATCCCTGACGCGACTCTTCACTTTCACTTCACAACGCGCATTGGGCTTTCTGGGTACTTGATGCAAAACAACCAAGAGCTACGTCGCGATACTTATGTAATGATGATATTCATCAATTGTTACTAAGTTCAATGAATTACCACCAGTCATAGGCAATTAAGCACTCAGAAATGGCGAAGGATGCTAGTCCGCGCCGGTCTGGTCGCCAGCGCACAGCTAACCCCAAGTATATTGGGACAGTGAGCAGTATCTCATTCGTCTCCGACGAGAGTGACGCCGACGAAGATGTGGTCGCCAGAATTCAAGAGAAAGAGAACGAGGATGACAATTTCGAGATTGGAGAGGAGCAGGAAGAGGAAGACGACGAAGCTGTGTCTGGCGAAGAGGAGGATATAGTCGGATCCGCAGATGAAGATGAAGAATCTGCAGATGAAGATGAAGAGTCCATAGTCGGCCTAGATGAATCAGAGGATGACACCAGCGTCGGATCTGATTCGGATACAGCACAACACCTCAAGAGGTCAACAATATCTAAGCTTGGTTTGAGTGCTGAGAACAGCAACCTCTTACCTTCATTTGACCATAGGATCAAGGCGCCCCAGGTAGGCGCTCGACAATATAGACGCGGCATCCGAGACCTGTCAGGAAAAACCGAGCGATCAAAACGATTCAGGCATACCTGGGGAACCGCCGACGAGGATCTCATTCCTCACATAAAAGGTCGCGACAAATGGAGACATACTGTAACTTTGCCTTCTCGAGAAGTAAGGGGAGAATTTGGTGGAATGGCCGAAAGTTTCTATCACACCCCAGAGATGCGAAACAGAGAGATGACCGAAGGCTGGAAGTGGTACGACGAAGACGGAGGCCGAGAGAAGTTCACAACGGAACAAAGAACACGATCGATATCCATTACGGATGCAAGTGCATATCTTCCCCAACTGAGCAATGACCCGCAAAGCTTCATTATGGGCCCAAACAATCAACAACACCTCTTCAGTCTGGATATCGCCTGTACAATGAACATTTCGGATGCTTGGGATGCTGCTAGCCCGACACCCTCGACTCCTCGAGATAAGAAGGCGAGAAAATCCGGGTCACGCAAAGGCTGGATTTTGAATGCTGGAGCAAAGATCCAATGCCTTGAATGGGTGACCAACCAGCATGGTCCTCACCAGTATCTGAGTGTCTCCGTTCTCTATCAGATTCCCCATTCCAGAAAAGACCCCTCTGCTGAGCGATTTCAGAGTGATACTGCTCCAGCCTTTGCCGCTGCCGAACCTTACCCAGCTTCGATGCAAATATGGCGTATCCAGGCCTCTGATCAGCGAGGCAGCGAAGACATGATGGACATGAATTGCCCTCCAGAGCTTGACACTGTTCTATGCTTTGACTGGGGTGACGTGAGGCAGTTCAAATGGTGTCCTGCACCACGTGAGAATGTCCATCCGCCCGACCAACGTCACCTGGGCTTGCTTGCATCAGTATGGTTTGATGGATGCGTGAGGGTTCTGGACGTCAAACTCCCTCCTGGCGGAACAGAACCTCGGTGCTTTCACATTTCCAATTCTGCATTTACCTCTACCATTCCAGATACAATACCGACCTGCTTGTGCTGGCTTTCGACAATGTCAATTGCCGTTGGCTGTGCGAATGGGACCGTTGCCATCTTTCATCTTCCATCGACCCTCAACTCTCAAGACTCTGCTACACCGCGACCTTCCTTCTACGCATGCCTTCACACATCTTATATCAACAACATTGTTTCCGGCTATCCCTCTCGCCCTCACATCATCAGTACCACAAGTCTGGATGGCTGGTTGCGTATCACCGATCTTCGATCACCTGACGTGGACTTTATCGTCTCTGCACGGCTGAAATCTGGCCTGCAGGTTCTGGTGTGGCACGACTTGTCGCAGTACGTATTGGTACCAGACGACACGGCGGTATTTCGCAGCTATGCGATCCGCCGCGCATATGGAACCGAACAGTCGGTGCGAATGAGCGCTATGCCTGTGTCAGTCGCATCAAGCCCGGTCCATCCTTGTATAATGGTCGGACTGCAAGATGGCAATGTTGTCTGCTTTAATCCATTCCTCCGAGCCTTGAATGTCAAGGGCGACCTCTGGAAACAAGTTTGGTTTGAGTGGACTTGGAGGCGAGGCGTGAAACAAGACAGCAATCGCACAGCTCAATCAACTCCCGAGGAAGGGCCAGCCAACGGCGAAACTGCGACCGAGGAGAATGAACAGAATGACCAAGCCGAGGTAAATAGAATAGGCTCATCAACACACACAGCGGAGCCCTCGGCAGAAGGCAACGCAATGGATGTGGACTCGCCTCAGACAAACAAACAGCAGAGCACTCCGAAGCCCGCATCGCAAACACAAATGTCTCCAGCACAGAAAGCACTGCTGGAACAGCCATTGGGCCGATTTATGGAAGGACATAAGCTCGAACGGGTCGCCGGAAAAAACCCCGAAGGTATCGAAAACACTCGTCAATACCACACCATCTACGAAGAAGCAACAGCCATCTGTGGGGTTGCGTGGAATCCGAATCTGAAGTATGGTGGATGGGCAGCAGCAGGAACTGGTACCGGACTGGTTAGAGTTGAGGATATTGCAATTGATCGAGATTATGTGTGGAGCGATAAAGGTCCGCGAGGTAGACCTGGAACCTTCAACACCTGTTGATGGTGCAGCTCGAACATGATCACTGGAGGACTGCCAATTAGCGCCAGTCATGGCATGCATAAAGCAGCCTGCAAACAATCTCCACAGAACTTAAATTTCAAAATGATTGTTCACGCTATTTTGCTCCGTCTTTGCTCGCCACTCTTCAATCTTTAGCCTTTATTAACTGCAGACCAAACGGCCCTTAGCCGACCCTGCATCGACCCCAGAGCTGCCTCTCCAGACCAAGCAGTATACCTTGCAGCACAAAATGCCGCCACCTGTGCATTAATCCCGGCAATTTCACGTTCTGGACTTTGGTCAAAGCTGTTCCGCTCAATCGGCACTGTTGATAAGTAATCATCACTTCCTCTTTCCTTTATTCCTTCCAGACGAGAATACCCTTCTCGTAAAGTCCAGTAATGATGCCCATCTTCCGCTTGACGTCTCTCACGGCCGTGCAGGTAGTTCCATATTCAGCACCAATGTAGAGGTCCCTTGTCTTGCCCTCCGGATTACCATCCCACTCTTTAATCCAACCTGCAGCTCGCGGCCTCTCCGAAGCTGGCTTCCTCCCATCATTTGCGTTATCCAGGTCGTATTCATGGTTAGTTGATGAAACGACTTCCATAGTAGGCGGGTACGGATGACCAGCAATGAGTAGTTTCCCGTTGGAGTCAACGCTGATGTTGTCCGGAGCAAATGGAACTCGGATCTTCAGCTTCTGCGTCAAAGACTTAGTCTCCGGGTCAATAGAGTAGATGTACACATCTGGTCCAGAGGTTGAGGCCGCTGCCAGGGTCGTCTTGTTCAACATCTTGACGCCGTTGGCGAATCCGAGGCGCGCCAGCGTCCGGACTTCGTTTGTCTTCAAATTCACATACAGCACCTCTCCCAGAGGGAGGCCGAGATATGTCTCGATCTTGGAAAACGGCTTGAAATTTCTTGCCAGGAAGTAATGGTCGTTTGTTACGAAGAGCTCGTGTTCATTGATTGCCGCAATGGAGTTTGGAGTATGGACCTTGGGATGGATGAATGTACGTTCCCACAACAAGTGTTCGCGAGTCGGGCTCAACTTGAATATTTCGATACCAGATCCGGAACTGGCGTGGTTGACGGCAAACACAGTGTCACTTGCGGGCTCGTATTCGAGACCCAGAGGATGGAACTCGCGGTCTGCTGGAAAGCCGTGGCGACCAAGAGGGTGAAGTAGAGCCTCATCTTCTACATCTATCTGAGAATAGAGATACGACCAGATTTCTCCTTCTTTGTGTGATGAGATGAATGTACCCTTTGCATATTAGCCGATATCCGCGAACGGAATAACGAGAATTTACCATGACCGTATTCCACCAGTCACGGCCTGGATCGCAGCTTAGAAGAGCCATACCAGCATCTTCATCGATCACCGCATCTTCACAATTTCGAATGGTATCCTGGAACAAGACCTTGTACGACGAGAAGGCATTCATGGACGGCAGCTTCGCCGGTGTGTTCTTAAGGAACATCTGGCCGAAACCAGTGTATTTGTCGTATACCCATGGTCCTGCGAGCGCTACAAGCCCAATGAGTATCTATTTTCCTGTTAGCTTGCGAGCTGATAAGCATGGAAAATGTCCGAAGGCTCCGGCCATGCATACAATTGAGCGTGTTGGAGCCATTGTTTCAGCTCTGCTGGATACGTATCAGAACTTGTGGTATTAGAAAAGTCTCTAGGAACGACTTTGGGAGTTTGAATGTTCCCACTCTGGAAAATGAAAGGCTCTTTTGCTTTGGAGTCAGCTCGTATCAAAAGTTTGAGAGCATCTTACTCCGAGGCCTTACTTGTTTCGAACATGGCCAAGGATTGGTATCGCTCACATGTCACTCCACAAACCCCTATCCAATCAGTCTTTTTATGATGCTTTTTATAAGTATTTCATATTTTATTTGTTAACCATTAATAAATTGCTGGTGATTTCCGATCTTTCTTCCCCGTAAACAGATTTCTCGCTCCGAACGTCTCTCAATGGGCTTCTAACGTATATGTGTAGTAAAATTAGCTTAATGTGAAAAGAATACAAGTGTCGTTCTTTCATTTAGTTTACCAGTGATTTGATGGTCGATTCGCTCTTTCTTCCCCGGTTTTCACTCATACTCCTCCACGGCTACGGCCAACCTCCAATTGATGTTAGAACGTCCAGAAGAAACAGAAATTCGCAAAAGAAAAAGAAATGGACGAAGACATCCCTTTGACTTGTGTCCTCAGTGATTTGACCCGTTTTCGCACTTTCTTACCCGTTCTTCTCCCAACCCGGCCTCCAGTTGATATCAGAGCGTCAAAAAAGAGTGGACAGTCGCAAAACAAAAAAATGGACGAATGGGGGATCGAACCCCAGACCTCCCGCAGGCTGGATTGCACTTGTGCAAAGCGGGCGCTCTACCACTGAGCTATACGCTGAGAGGGATGTAAGCAAAACGGCCATACGCTAGAATTTGGTGGACTCACCCCTTGAAAATCATGGCAACGGAAACTGTACTTTAAACATATACCTACGAAGACGAAAAAATTTGAAACAATAATTCTCAGCAAAGCAAAAAAATTCATTCATCTTCTCGTGTGCCACAGGGCGAAAATTTTGCACCCACTATTCCCGGTATTGCGCACAGTCTATTCGGCGTTCACTGCAAAACTCGGTATGCCGATGATTGGCGGCGGTCCCGACCGGCTGGTTCTAAATTCAGACACATTTTCACAGCCCTGAGATTTGGTAGCTGGCGACGCAGGGCGGGTCCTGTAAGGGGCAACAGGTCACACATCAACAGTAAGCCTCGCACTTCCCCCGTCAGCTCTCCTTTCTAGCCTGCCTCTATCCTCTTTTCACACTCAGCATTAGTATGCCCAAAGACCCTAGCCACCTCGCAAGCTGCACTCTCTGGGTTTGATCCACTGCGTGGCGGCGGGTCGCATGCTTATCCCCGACGTTGTATTCTGCAACTCAACGATTCATTCCTTTGCTGGACCTGGTTCAGTACAGACATTCAAGTGGTTGGCAGGCGACGATTGCGAACTGGCTGAAAATATCATTTGACTATTCGACTGTTTGGCGTGTATCCCTACGTTGGGTTGATCTTCCGGCCGGAATAAGCGTGTGGATCTCAGTCAGGTCTGATCGTCTTACAGCCGCAAGGAGGGAGTCAGCACCTTGAGGCTGACAGCCACAGTTGATTGGCCAAGACTTGATCCTAAAGGGTGAGTCTGTGGTAAGATGGAATATACGTGCGAAGGCTCTGGTGATTTCCTGCGCTGTTATTTAATGCCATGCTTCGCCCCTGCTTTCGACATGTATCAACTTCCAGCTTTGATTTTCCGCTCTCATACAATCCCCTTTTGGTCAACTGCCTTTCAAAATGGCTACCATAACGATGCAGTGCGAGCCTGTTCAGGTTTCGACGATGACTCTCAAGACCGAACCTGAACCATCACCTCTTCTTGATCTACCTCTCGACATCATGTTCGAAATCGTGGATCTTCTCCCACTTCATAGCAAGGTCATCTTCTCCCAAACATGCTCAGATTTGCGCGCTGTAGTAAAGAACGAGACCGCTCAGAAGCTTCTGTCCGCTCCAAGAGCAGAGCGCGTCTCCTATCTTCGACTTCGCGAAAAGGCAATGCCCCACTATCGACTTTGCTACATGTGCATGAGGCTCCACAAACTAGAAGTCTAATTCGACGGCTCGCACCACATACCTGGTATCAACCCTTGACTCTGTATCCTCCCGATTCCCGAGACGCCGCTAGACCCTGGGTCCCTGGCTGCTTGGGCTCTCGCACGAGATCGAAGAAGGTCTATATAAACTCCAGCTTCCGGAGTTAATGCAATACGACATCTTCTGGAGGAATCCATCATGTCATGCTCAAGTCATGAGAGCTGGTGCGCCGTCCGGAATCATTCGGACCTTACGATATATTGAGCCAGAGGCCAATATAAAGACGATGACGACAACCACCGTCATGCGATCATGAGGAGAAAGCTCTCTAGACCTGTTACCAGCTGATTGTTGCATGCCTCGGTGGAACCGAGCAAGGAATTATTTCCATTCTCGCTAAAAGACTGTTTGGATCGAGATTGAGCGATACCCTAGACTGGAACACGATTAGACTGTTACTGGAGGATGTTAAAGCAAAGGATATGCATTTCGGTAAACTTTAGAGGGCAAGAATTGTACGAACAGCTACGAGTATGTAATATAGGTACTAATGGTCGACACCGCTCGGCTTCGACGGACTTCAAGTCAGACTATGTGACTCATTACAACTTCTGTGTTTCCTTCTTAAAAGATTCATTGACTGCAGTCTCAAATTTCTTGTACATCTCGAAACTCTCCGGATCGCCTGGAGGAATCAACTGACTAAAGTAGCATCCACAAATCCCATCCTTCGGATTGATCCACCAGAACAGATTCGGATATCCTCCCCATTGCATGCTACCAGCACTCCTCCCCCATGGCAGACTCTCCATGTTCAGGATCCCACCGAGCCCGAAATCCACTTTGGTTCCAGGCGGAATGTTGCCAGCCAATCCAAACGCTGCAGGGTTAGCATGCATTTTCCTCAAGTGAGAAGGATCTTTAAGGTGTGGCTGGAACATGTATTCGACGGTCGATTTCTTCAGCAGCTTCTCGTCGTTCTTGAGGAGCGAGATGAGCAGCTTGATGTAGTCATTCGCAGTGCTAGCGCAACCACCTCCGCCGGCATCTCGCACGTTTCGGATCGGACTAGGTGTTGTCGAATCCTCTTCTGCAACTAGTCTCCCTTCGCTGTCGCGTGTCATCATGCTACAAATCCTTGCTTTGAGATCTGGTCGATCCATAAGACGGAATGTTGTGTCGTTCATCCCGAGCGGGGTCCAGATATTCTTTTGCATATACTGCTCCAATGAGAATCCAGTGAGGCGCTCGACAATTACACCTGCCCAGTCAATACCATAGCCATAGGACCACTTGGTCTCTGGATCGAAGACGAGCGGAACACGGTACGCTTGCGACACTTCTGTACGGTCTTCAGTCGTCTTGGTTGCTTTACGGTTCTGATTGTCCCATTGCCGCCATGCCATCAGTCGGGCGTGCATGAATTCGTAACTCAAACCAGAGCAATGAGTCAGGAGGTTTCTTCGTTGCTGTTAGCAGTTGATGATGGCTTCTTGTTCATTGTCATACCTTAATGTAATCTTTCCTCTTGCTTTTCGCAGTCGAGGCATCTGACCTCCTTTACCATCGTCAACCATATCTTCAAGGACATTAATGTCCCTGAACTCCGGCAGAATTCTTTCAGAAACATCGTCATCAAGGCCGATGAGCCCTCTCTCCACACACTGCACGGCCGAGACAGTAGTCATAAGCTTAGTCATTGATGCAATCCAACACACCGAATCCGTCGTGAATGGTCGTTGTTCTTCTCTTTGTTCTCTGCCAGGCTTCTTGGAACCTGAAGAGCCTTCCGATGAGAATGCTTTGGCCCATGTTGGACTTGGTGTGTACGTCCCCGACGAAACAGCATGCAGTATGTGCCCTGAGAGATGATTAGTAGGAGATGAGAGAGTGTTGCGGAGCCAATGTCTGACCATTCTTGTCTGCTGCTATCATGCATCCATTTTGAAGCTTCTTCCCGTCGTTTAGCCTGTTCGTAGCCTCGTGTAGAATCTCATTGAAGGCTTCCATGGCCGCCATGATGCCTCCGTCAACCAGAAGAGACCGCTGGATGTGTCGATAACCTGCACGAACAGGATCTCAGGACTTCCCGTTCCACCGACGGGAATACTGGTGACTCTTCACATCATAAAGTCGAAATTCTTCAATCGCACTTTACGAGTGCGCCGAAGACATCTTGCCGAGGCAGCTGTGTCTCTACCCCAGATTCATGTACGTCGCTCGGTACTTGTTCCGGTTGCCGCATTTGGAAGATCGAGGTCCAAGGAGTCGTGAGAATCCCAAGACAGTCACACAGGATCAAAAAGCAGCTCAGGCAAGGTATGTATATTGAGAAATGAATGGAATTGGCTAAAAGGATCGACCAGCAGCTGCTCTGCAGTAGCAGTGCCAAAACACTGTAGAATCATCAACCCCTGCACGAAACAAATCGCAGCGTTTCGCTCATCTCGCCCCGACTTCGACTTCATTCATCAGAACGACCTTCCTTCGCTCAAGCAAATCTATTTTTCTTATTTTCCATATCAGTTTGAAAGAATTCATGAAGACAACGGGTTGAAAATACCTAGTGCTTGCATTCTTCGCAGGAGCAAGAGCCACCGCAGTTGCCGGCGCAGCCAGGGCAGGAGGAGCAGGTGCTGTATCAAAAGCGTCAATTTCGATATTTTCTTGTCAGCAAGAGTGGGTTGGCGTACCAGTCAGCCATGATTTTGATTGATTAGGCAAAGTTGGAGCTGTTAAATACTGGTGTGTTTGTTCTGTTGGAGGTACGGGGTGTCTGTGTATGGAGTTCAGCCCGATTCCACGGCCATCAGGGTAACCTTTATACCCAAGCCGGACACCTTCTTGGACAACCCCCCCACCACACTCGTGGATTCCTATCTGCAGCCATCAAGGTTGATCACACCCAATGGCAGGAAGACTGCCCGTACAACCGCGATTTCCGAGACAATCTGGCCAACGTGGGATAGCACATGAACGAAATTCACCTTATGACAACAGTGAAATGGCCCTTCTTACGCTACATCTGGATCATATGCTTGGAAGACTCGTCTCTATCGTGACAAAAGGAACAGTGCACATTACGTATACGAGATCATGCGGACGTGTCAGCTCATGAAAGAGTCCACTTACTCCACGCCAGAAAATGCTGATATCGGACCGTCCCACCAATCAAGGCAGCGACCATGCATCAACCTAGGCCCATCCTCGCCTCATCCCCAATGCCCCAATCATGCTCCTGCTGCTTGTGGTGCAGCGGAGAATGCACGTCCTCCTCCTCCTCTTCCCTCCTGCCTGTCCCCACGCTTCTCCCACTCCCACTCCCGGCAGCTGCACTCTTGTCACTCGTCGTGGCACCACTCGAGCGTCTGAACCAGCGCCGTTTCTTCGCACTGGTTGCACTGTCGAGGCTTGCCGTGTCTTCTGGCGCCTGGGAACTGTACTCCGGTGGTGGATCGTCTGGCGACTTGGACTCTGACTCGTTTTCGGACTGGGCCTCTTTCTCGTTCCCAGACGGGCCAACCTTTGGTGTAGGCGATGGCGTTATTTCCGTTGAGGGGGTGACTTCGACCAGCTCGGCGTCGCGGCACCATTTACGGCGGCGGGTGTAGCGGCCCCAGCCGTCCTTATCACGTCTACCATTTCTCCACTACCCACGTTTATCAGCGTCACGAGCGGCATGAAGGTAAGAAAAGCAACGTACCTTGTTGTCGTAGTACACCCAGCCCTTCTCCGCGTCGTCTTTGTCACTCTCATCTATACCTTCCACGTGCCACTGACTCCCTTCAACCCACCGCCACCTGGCATGGCCACCTTCTACTTCGGGCAATGCAAACTGGTCCTTGGCCTGCGACGGGTTCAGCTCCTCGTCAGTCCAGGAAGCACGCTCATAAGCCAGCATTGAAGAAGTCCACCCAATGCCCAACCAACGCCGCTGATTCTCATACAAAGTGAAAGTAAATCGAATTCCAGGAGAAGACGGCTTCCGCTTCGCAACCAACGAGGCAGCGATTTCGTTTGCATTTCTGACCTTTGACGGAGGCACTGAAGCACCTTCGCTTCCATCTGCACTGACATCCGAGAAGTGCAGACCGGTGATAGCTGCGCAAGCTCGCCGGACCGTCCTCGAACGCCAGAGAATAGTGCGTGATACTCGTGCTGGCCGAGAATGCCAGCTGAGAGATATCGTGCCGATGGCTAGGATGACACGCTTCGTGGTGATGAAGTAGAAAGGAGGTAGTGTAAGCGCGAACCAGATAGGGGACACAAAGAGTATGCGTATGAAGAGTGCTGTTAGAGCAGGTCTAGTAGTAGCAGAGGTCGCAGTCCGCTGGGTGGAAAGGAAGTCTGTCAGGCGGAGTGCCGGGTCTAGCAGTATGTTGCAGCGGGAGGTAAACAGCTTCAGCTCATCGACAATCTCATCAAGTGACTTGTGGTGATGCGTGCTTGGGTCCGAGGGACCGCGTTTGTGTCCTTTCTGTCCCTTCTCGCCAGTCCATCCCGTTGATGAGAGTAAAGAGTATCTCCTTGCGTACATGCCCAGAATCAGCCCGCTTACCATCACTATCGGTCCTGCCCATCGGATCACTATGTCACCGTATAGAGCCACAGCCCAGAAAGCTGCAACGAGCAGGAAGCTCTCCCACGGATCTCCGGTGGTCCATGATAGCAACCCAGCAAGCTTGTTCAGAGGTACTATAAACGGATGGGAATACGCAAGAGCTCGTGTGATCTGCGGAGGTGTAGCGACGAGCAAAGGAGACTTCTGGTGGACTAATATGGTGGAGCGCTGGGCGGCGATGGTCGGATGTCCCAACGTTGCGGGCGAGAAGGCAGCATAGGTTGGAGGTTCAGAGCTTGCAACGTTCTGGGAGGAAGAGGCATCGTTCCCGTCGCGTGTCGAGGAGGACATAGATTCCAACCAAGGTAAATCTTTGGAACGAATTAGCTATCCGAATAATAGGCTCCAGAGCTGGGTGAGCTCAAGGTCCACTAACCAAGCGCGGCCATGCGCGTCACCGCGTCATCGCACGTGGACTGAGGAGTACGATTACTTCAAATAGCTAGTCGCAAGTTGTTCTGGCGTGCACTACCAAAGTTTCTGAGCTGGAGTGTAAGTCAAAGTACTTCCGCGAAGCAAACGCGATAGATTGTCGAAGCTGGATGCTAGTCACAGGTCACAGGGCTCCCCGCATGTGAAAGAGAATGGTGAAAGATATCGGAGTTGTTGTGCCCCGGGACAATGCCAAACGGCTTTGATATGCCCAAATTTCATGTCGCGGGACCTCAAATTGTCAACTAGTCTAGGTCCGAATGCTAATATCAGACTGGTTCGCGTTCACGATATGAAATGCAGCATTCCAAGGTTCCTGCAGCTCGCAGCCGAATGAGGCGCCTAGAGTAAATGTCTTGGCGCCCGCGGCGGAACCAGCGGCGCCACAACTTTGATCCGCCGAAAAACTTCACGACTTTGACGGGATCGTGTCTTTGCGCCAGCTCGACAATTTAGCGACCCGACATCGGTCTTAACCGTCTCATTTCATATTCGGTTGCGTGCCACTCGAGCTCACAGGATGGTATGTGACCTTTCACGCTCCCTCGATCGCTGGCAATTTGCCGCACCCCCGAAGCTAACTGCGTTCCGCAGGCCCACCGAATAATAACTCAAGTCGTCGTCAGCGGAGCTCGAATACTTGGACGGGCAGTTACAGAGTCCTGGAAACAAGCACAGGCATCACAACGGTATGCTGCTGCTGCTGGAAAGCAACCAGGCGGCGCGCAAACCTTTGCATCCTCCGGCCTCACACTCGACGAAGCATGCAAGATTCTCAACGTCGCGCCACCGAAAGGAGGGAAGACGGACATGAACCAAGTAATGGAGCGGTTCAAGAGGTTATTTGATTCGAATGATCCGAAGAAAGGAGGGAGCTTTTATCTACAAAGCAAAATATTACGAGCGAGAGAAAGGATAGAACTTGAAGTAAGGGCGGCGGAGGAGAAAGCAGCGCGAGAGCAGGAACTGAAAGAGACACCTTTTCCAAAGGTATACAAAGACCGGTAGCGGGATCGATGAGGAAGTGCATATCGGCATGTCGAGACGAATTTCGAAATCCAATTCGCCACCATCCAGCGCTCTCGCATCTTTCACCTGCTTAAGGCATTCAGCGATGCATCACACCCTCCCATAAAGACATTCTATTGGCATAGCAAGGCGTTGGTGGTATTGTTATGATAATTGTTGTACAAATACAGGCTTCTGGGGTTGCACAAGTTAAGGCATGTGCGGAGATACCAGTCATCAGCTGGGCGCAAGAGCTTGGGATACTCTCTTCTCATTATGTATATAACCTGAAATTTCTGGCGAATAAAGCCCCCGTAAGCCATCCCGCACAGCGGCCCCCGCAGAGTTATCTCACCTTTAATTGACACCTACATACTTTCCGAATTAACCTCCATCAATCTTCCTTTAATGAGTTCAAACTCTTCTGCTAAACAAACCCGCCGTCTTTCGAGTCCCTAAATCTGGAAAAACCTGGAGTATTTTAGCTTGGGCCCTTGTATCCAAAGCCAAAGAGCCATGCATTGCCACATTCGAGGAAATCAAAGAGTTGCACACGCATTGATGGAGCATAATGCAAAGGCGGAGGAAATGCTACGGCGTGGATTTACTTTCGATGTGGAAATTGATCAACACATTCAATTGCTGGAGCTGAACTCTTTCGGAGGCATGAGTGGAGGACGCGCATGTCCTGTACGGCACACAGAATGAAGCGACTTTCGAATTGCACTGTGATAAATTCAAAGGAGAAAGCCGTTCTACAATGTGCGAGTTAAGAGTAGATACTACCTAGGTAGCCGTGAGCGCATTCAAACATGAGGAGAAGTTTCACGCTCAACGCTACTTTACTGTCTTCCTTCATATGTGTGATGTCTCGAAAGGTAGAACCGCTAGGAATGTAGGATTTGCCGTTCATACTTGCACAGCTCAATACGGGACTTCTTCAACTTGGAAGCTGCGATAACCGTACCGTATCAAATGACCCAGATAGACAGTCGTTGCCTTCTGCTGCAGCCAATTGGCTGCTGCGATGTCGTTCTGCCTCACAAGCTAAACTGGATCCGGAAAGGCCGGCCTTGGCGTTCAAACAACATTTCTTCATTTCATCAGCGCGCCTCCAACTCTTCTGTTTTCCTCCAACACCTCCACACGAAATTCGCGTCGAGCTTGTGCTGGTGAATTTCTTTCGATTTCTCAGTTTCGGTGTACACTCATCGTGGTTTTCCTTTGATGACACCGTTTACTGTGAATTAACATCCCGTTCGCCTTCACTTTCGGAGAACACCAAAATGGCACGCAGGAAGCATGCAGCGCGGTCGCGGTACTCGCGATCACCTTCCCCTCGAGGTCATCCGCCTTGGTGGGGCCAGTCCGGCGATAACTATCGTCCACGGCCCCCACCAAGAGCTCGAGAAGACATGTTTCATTTTCATGGACAAGCTTCACGCGGTCAAGGAGATGGTCCCTACAATGACGCACGTGTTTCGTCTGCATCTTCCAACGGAGCTCGGAACGAAGAGTTCAACTTTCGATCTAATGCTCAAGGCACTGGATTCGAGCGCAGCTTTCCTGGTCCAGTTCCAAATCACGGCATTCCTACTGGCCCAAGGAGAGATCGCCAAATGCACCGAGGTGGCTTTAAGCCACGTGGTGCGAGTGACCGTGTGATTCTGAAAGCAAGGCGGGAAACGACTCCAGAGCGCCTATCTGGCATGCAAGAAGGTCATACCAGCTTCAAAGCTCTACAAGATCTCTCCGATAGTGAAGCCGAAATGGAAATTGCATCGGACGCAGGCTCTGGTATCGATGGTGTCGATGGTCAACCTACTGCAAAGAGGGCCCAAAAGGTGAAGCCTTTCACCGCCGATGAGCTGCCAAAGTGGTCGAATCCGGACCCGTACACGGCGCTGCCACCACCCGATGAATCGCAGGGGAAGAAGAAGGATATAGTCAAACTTATCCAGAAGGCGAAGATAACCATTGAACAGGAGCAGCAAGCAGCGAGTCTCGCTGCTGATAACGCCGATTTCATTTCTTTTGGTCTCGATGAGGACGATGACTTGGTCACTTTTGGATCTATGAACGAGTCTCTTGGCGGCTTCCCAGGTGCCGCAGCTCCGGATGTAACGCATGCCCAGAAGTTCAGCCATCTGGACAATTTGCACCCCAACAGATCTATGCGTTCCGCAGCAACGACACTTGAATATGAAAATGACGACACTGAGATCCCTCCTCCGCCTCCTATGCCGCCGCAGCCACAGGTGCACATGGATAGGAACAAAAACAAGCGCAAGCGCAAGCCAGAGGTTACAGGCCAGATTACAGAGGAGTGGATGGGACAATTGATTGAAAATAACACGCCATGGTGTCGCGCCGATTACTCCGAGAGTAAACAGATGACCGATTGGCTTCACCGCGAGATTGTGGACTTCTACGAGTATCTGAAGCCTCAATCTTTCGAGCGAGACAAGCGCGAAAACCTGATCGATCGTATCTCCAACTCCTTGCAAAAGCGCTTTCCCGGCGGCACACTACACAGTTTCGGCTCTTTTGGTTCTGGGATTTACCTCCCGACCGCTGACATGGATCTTGTGTTTTTGTCGCCAGTATTCTCAAGATACAATCAGCCGGCATACACACTAAAGAAAGGTTTCCTGTATCAAGTGAGGCACTGGCTTATACAAGAGGGTATTGCGCTTAGTGATGCTGAGTGTATCTTGGGTGCGAAAGTGCCAATCGTCAAATTCACCGACAAGCTCTCCAATATTAAGGTCGACATATCCATTGAGAACAACACTGGTCTGATCGCCAATAACACGTTCCGCGCCTGGAAAGAGCAGTTTCCCGCAATGCCCATCATTGCCACGCTCATCAAGCAATTTTTGCATATGCGCAACCTGAACGAGGTTTTTACAGGCGGCCTGGGTGGCTTTTCCATAACTTGTTTGGTCACTAGCCTATTGCAGCATCTGCCTGCGGCACAAAGCGGAAGCATGCGCCCCGAAGAACACCTCGGCGAACTGCTCCTTGACTTCTTCGACTTCTATGGGAACAGGTTTGATCTGAACAAGGTGGTAATCTCGCTGAATCCTCCCCAATACTTTCCCAAGGTAAGGATCGTTTGTGCGATGTTGGAATTATTGATTGCTTTCAAGAGCTAACGTGTGTATGCGTTATAGTACCCCGAGGACGCTCAGAAGAAGCCTGACAGGCTCTGTATTCTGGACCCCAACAGGCCTGCGAACGACATTTCTGGCGGCTCCAGTAAAGCCCAACTTGTTATGAGCTTGTTCAGCGAGGCGTATGCCGCAATCTTGAAACGAATGACTTTCCTCGAAAGCAGAGGCATCGAAGGACGCAAGGGAGCCAGTATTCTCGGTTCAGTCTTTGCTGGTGATTACAGCTCTTTCGAGCACCAGCGTAATCTTCTCGCAAATCTGCCTGAGAGGTAGGACTTGATTATTGGATGCGTTATGGCTTTGAGAATCAGTTACTCTGAAGTGATTTTAGAGACTACGTCGGAGCTACGGGCTGGCAGCGCCTCCATTACGGTTCATACCAGAACCATGCTGTCAATCAGTCTGAAGAAACTACAGTCAACCCTAGCGATGGAGCCAGCTATGCTCAAACCAGCGCAAACGAAGTTGATCCAGTGGAGCAGCATCAAGGGACTAGAGTCTTCTATTCTCACAATGGTGTCTGCTATCCCGAGCCTGCTACAAACCCAATTGCTTTTACGGAGCAGCCTCAAGAGACTGGAGTCTTTAATTCTCACAATGGCGTCGGTTATTCCCAGCTTACCCCGGTTCCTTCTTCCCCGGTTCCTTCTCTCCCGGTTTCTTCTCCCCCGGTTCCTTCTCCCCCGGTTCCTTCTGCGCTGGCCCCGGTTGCTCAAATGTTGCATCCTCCGTATATTTCAACTCTACCTCCACACGCTGCTGCCGGAATGCAAAACAAACGACCTCGCTCGCCTCCCTCTATCGGTTTGCCTGCAGATTTGTCGTCGCCACCGACAAAGAAGGTGAGAACCGAGGCTACAACGCTTTCAACTACGGAGAGATCACAGGAGGATGCGGAACTGATGGTGGACGTACCCGTCGATATCGAACCCTCCATCCAGACGCATGCCACTGGATCAAATTTCACGGCGATCAACCACGTAAAGAGAGAGTGTAAGGAGTACATTCTCCCGTTTCAGATACTACTGATGTTACGAAACGCTAGCGCAATCGCCACCACCGGAAAGCCTGAATCTCATACCTGTCCACCGTCCCCTTTTCGATCGACTGGATCTCCTCACTCTCCGTACTGGCGTATCAAACGAAGATGCCATTCCCCTTGATAGAACGACTTACGACTGATTTGACGGCGATGGAGGAGGATGTTGTCGATGGGAAAATACCGAACACGATATGATTAATGAGCGGATTGCTGGATTTGCCTTTTCATTCCCATGATACCCCTGTGCTAATATCTTTAACCACTCACCAAGCGCGTGCTTTTCTCTCTTTGATCAGGCGATGCGACTACCGATGGCATATCGGTCGCCAGGCTCTGTCTACGCATTAAGCGTAATGGAGCAGTGTACTCTAGGCCCCCATACTCTTTTTCCGACTTTCCTTTCCATAGAATGAAAAAATTTCCTTTCTTCTCCTGCTCTTCCTGTAACTCACCAGCTCCTCCATAACCTGGAGTGCCTGGATGACCTCACGCGCTGAGGAGCAACTGATAAGTGGCTTAGTGTTTCGCGGCGTGGTAGCCGCAAGAGTTTCAGAGTCCTCAAGTCAATGGCCTTGGGCTATATTTGATGGATTGCTCACCCACCGTCTCTTCTGCTTCACGCAGGGGGCACCTTTCTCAGTCTCGTGCCGGCTTTATGCGGGCCTTGGACGAGGAAGGAGAGTGCGAAATGTCGAACATTTGCCGGCCGGGCGGCATACGCAAGAACATTCTTGCCAAACGTGGTCGGGATATATTGTTTTTGGCGGCCTTGAGGGAGACAGAATACTTGGCGGACAGGCAAGCTGTAACGCCCAAGAGAAGCGAGGTAATCTCTGAAAGCTTAGTTATGCGTTACTTGGAGTATATTAAACAACAGCAAGCTATTGAATGCTTGCCTGTTATTAAGGCTTAGAATAACAAAACATTTGGCCGTTCGGCAAGCTGGAATGCTTGAGAGAGACCAGCTCTTACACCTCACGGTAAGTAAGTCTATCTCTGAAAGCTCAGCTACACGTTCTCTGGAGTGTACTAAATAATAGCATACTAATTAGAAGACTTGCATACTTTATCAATTACAGAAGCTATGCACTATTGCTGTTCAGCGTCTTGAAAGCTGCGGCCAACTCCTGTCATCACCTCCGAAGGCGGTTATGTAGCTAGAGAGAAGAGCACTTCATTGCGTCAAATCTTAAGCACCTCCAAATCGGCAAACCGGCATTGACAGTCATTCAGCAAGGTAGACTAGAGGGTAATAAATAGCTGATATCGATAGAGGTTACAAGAGTAGAGTATGGTCGACAATTGCTCTTTAGAATAAACGAAACCGTTATTGAAAGCTTAGTGTAATATGCTTCAGCCAATGTTTATCGAGGGTGTACAGCTTCAGTGACTATGGTTTAGCATAATTGAAGATTCTGTGCGGCCGAGTTATTCGATACGTCGAAAGTATGAGGCTCCAAATGTGTCACTGTACTCAGAGTGTTCTTCGAGCGTTCTTGAATGTAGCATTATGGTGTCAAGTAACGACACCTCTTCGACTGTGCAGCGGAATGTGGAAAACTTTTATTGTACACGGCAGCCTGTGCCAAAAGCAAAAGATCATCTTGTCGCCCACCATTTTCGCCTATTTCCCCAGGCTATGCCCGTGCTACTGCTCCAAAACGCCAAAGCAAAAAGTTGAAGCAATCGTACCATGAAAAGCACATACCACGCAACAGCCAGCCCGAATCTCACCTGCAAGTTGCAACTCGTCATCCATCAACGGCGACCGCCTCCTCGGTTGCGGCTGTAGCTCCTGCTACGTTCAGAGTAGCTGTCGTAGCTACTGTAACTTGGGCTCCTTCTCCTAGCTCCTCCACCAGCAGCAGCGCCTCCTCCACTAGCGCGTCCACCACCACCACCTCTTGTCGGGCTCTCCCGTCTTCCGCTTCCGAATCCTCCCCTCCTGCGAGGCGGCGTACGGGAGCGCGAGGGCGACCTCGAAGAGAACGAGCGAGACCTGGTACGGTCACGACGCCTGCTCACGCTACGACTTCTCGAACGAGTGCGCCGTGGTGGCGACCTTGACCTCGAGCGGGGAGAGTACGACCTGCGATTGTATCCACTACCACCATAGCCTCGCGGAGGCGGGGGCGGAGAGCGGCGTCTTGGAGGCGAACGGAATCGTCCTGGACGTCCGGGAGGTGGACCTCTGTCACGGTATGGCGGCGGTGCAGGCGGTCCGCGGGGATTGTAGTCTCGCTCCCTGTAATCTTCACGCATCGGCGGTCCGCGATCGAAGCCCCGGTCCCTGTCACCTGCGAACGGTGGTGGTCTGGTGTCTCTGCGTGGTGGAGGAGAGCGACTGAAGCGCTTGCGAGGTAGGACGATAGAGACGTTAAGGACCGCGCCGTCGAGCTGGGCTTCGTGCATGTGCGCGATTGCGGCTTCTGCTGCAGTGGTAGTGTTGAAGAGGATGTAAGCTGTGCCACGGTTCGTGCCGAAAGCGTGGTTGAGAGGCATGTCGATGTTGGCGATGGTACCGTACTGGCCGAAGATCTCTTGCAGGTGGGCGGTTTGGACGTTCTTCGTGAGCTTCTCCACGACAATCTGTGTGCCAATAAAATCATTACAGTTTGATTCTAGGGAGGACTTGGGTGAAGACGTTTGTGTCTCTGAGCTTGCCTTTGTGCTCCGTGGTGGTGCTGGGCTGCGACTCAAGCTACGGCTGTAGCTCCTCCTACCTCCACCTCCTCTTCTGTCGCGAGATCGCGATCTTGACCGACTCTGCGAGGCACTGCGGTCGCCATTGCGACGAGTATAGCGTCCTCCACGGGAGGATGGGGTGCGACTGCGCGAGCGTGATGCTGAACGTGGAGAGATCGAGCGCCGCGGGGAGCGAGCACGCGCCTCAGAGGCAGGTGTTCGCGACCTCGTTCGCGAGCGCCCACGCGAGGCACTGCGAGAGGGCGAACCAGAAGGCATTGCAGAGCAAGCCTTTTCGGTGAGCTCGTGTGAGTGAAGTTGAAGGTTTGCCAGAGGTGTTGCTCTGCGTTGCACGGGAATGAAGGTATTTCGAAAGAGAAACGCGACTTAAATGTTTTCGTTTATGGTTAGTTCGTCGGCAAAACTTCGGGCATTGATGTCGCTGTCAACATGTGCACGTGCTCCACTTCGCAATGGAACCTCAGAACAATGTTGAGGACAGCCTTGCAGTCGTGTCTCGAACCTTTTCTTTCCGTTATTTATTATGCATATGAGACTCAAGTGAATGTTCGCTTCACAATGGACCCATTAGCTATTGTCGCCATTTCACGATCGCCCCTCAAGCTGTTAGACGGTGGCATCATGCCCCAGCCGAGCTCCTTGATCTCTGCCTGGAATTGTCTGAGCTCAAGTTATAGCTGAGAGAAGCACAAGCTCTACAAGACGGAGAATAACATGCGGATCAAATTTATCCACAGACTTCAGTGGATGCCTCGAATCTAATTCAAAGGGTTCAGGGGGAAACCAGCCGTACATGGAATCTCCAAAGTCAAACAGGGCCAGGATGCGTTGGATTCGCCAGAGAACTCGGCTGGATTCATGGTGCGGACTATTCGATCTAACATCTAAATTGTCGAAGGCTCCATTGAGAGCTCCAAGATGACTTCTGCTCGCGAATCTCGGCGAGAAGGCCTCGTGGACAAACCAACGACCGTCCACAAGACAGTACCAACAGCAACGTCTCGGAAGAGGGCAATACAACTGGTAGAGATATGTCAAATACAACAAGCATGTCCTTATCCATACAGATTATCCAGGACTTGGCTACTCCCGGCGCGCTAGCCAACGTCGGGGCGTTAGATCGCAAACAATCGAGATGAATCCATCCGACGACGATTCTCCCATACGCAGCTTCGAATAGAACAGCCTCAGAGGTGCAACTCAAACTGAAATCGAGCCACCTTGCCGGCTATTTTATGGGAAATGATTCGCACATGACAGGCCGAGAGTAAGGGATATAGAACGTAGAAAGGCTTGAACGCACAACGCCAATCCCTTGCGGTTGACGCGTCATTCAATATCCTTATCATGATGGGTGCATAGGAATCCTTAAACAGTCTCCTCGAGAATTAAGACTATTCCACAGAGCGGGCCATTCCTTGACGAAGGCACTTTACAGCTCCTGGATGCCGGGAAGGCAGCTACCCTCAGCCTTCGCATTTCCAACAGCGCGACGTACGCGACCCGAAGTAGGATATCTACTATGACAGATTCATCAGAGGAACGGGGTCGCAAAGAGGTATATTGATGCATCAGACAGAAATTTCCCGTGAGCCGTGGCGTTTCCCGTGGACCGGTTCATCAGAGCAGTGATCGAGACAATATCAAAGAAACTGACGCATGCAGAAGATGACGTGTATTTGCGGCGCAGTATATTGCAACCTACAAATAAGATAACAAATAGAAATGAGACACTACTACTCTACCTTCGGAATTTTAAGTACACCGACTACTGTATGTATGTCATCGACGTTAGCGGGTTATTAGCGGTTACCGTTGCGGCAGTGAGTGGAGCCACGGCTGCCTGCTCAACATCAAATATTCCAAAGAGGCTGAGCCTCAGCTCCACTGCTGTCAACTCGTACGGTTTGTAACTTCCTTCAATGGGTCGGAGAATACGTCTTCAATTGCCGAGGAGGCTGGGCACTTTTCGTCGAAGTCGAATGTTGGCGCACCCATGCCCAACTGAAGGTAAAACACCTGTGCCTGATCCAGCCAACCTCGTTCGCGGGTCGGCCCAGCACGTGGGTCTTGTCAAACAGAGTTTCCCCTCGCAGGCGGGAAGAAGGAAAGGGAGCGGTTCCGAAGTGCTCAAGCTCGATTTTGCACCTCCGTCAGCTCACCAGCTCTTCGCCGGACTGTCTTGAGAAGTTGTGGAACCCCATCGGCGTACTGTACCTGCGTCGCCGGCCAGCGACTTCCAGCCTCCCGTCAACCTCATCAAGACCATCAGGCCATCGCAGTCCTGCTCATCAAACAGAGTGCTCCAAGGCCAGTAGTAGTCGTCAATGGGTGATTTCCTGAATCATTTCTCTGCCCGGTTTTTCATATCCGTGGAAGGGTTCCGCAGATTGCGTAGATTGCGTTGTTAAGCAACTCCTCACCACCAAGAAAGACCCTTGGCTGCGCTACGCGCTGATTCGGCAGCAGGCCGCGCGGACGGCGTCGGTGCGCAGAGGGGATCCACCACACCTCAACTCGCCGTGATCTGGCAAACGCTTGCATCGAGCAATGCGAACCTGCAGGAACCTGCATATGGGCCTGGACTTTCACTCGTCGTTGTTGGCGCCGAGAAGCTACGTAGCTGTAACGCCGACGCACCCGTCCCGTTTCTCCCAACAGCCTTGTCGGCAACGCAGGGCATTTCTGAAACGAGAACAACTTTAGTAACCTTGTCCCGGCAGCGAGCGGAGCAAACGAATCAATTATCGTGATGCTCATGGGACCTGCAGATGAATTCGCCCGTTGACTGGGACAAGGAAGTTTACTTGTTTTCCTTGGGGAGCCGTTGTACTTCGTGGCACGCATTGCTTTTAAAGGCCGGCGTTGCTCTTGCTCTGTTGTTTCGAAACTCACCAACTATTATTGCATCTCTGCTGTCAGCCCAAGAGGCATCACAATTCCTTTCTCACCAACTCCATTCATTTTCTCTGGCAGAAGCAAAGCCTCCGAGAGCGCTCCTTGAAACCTCGCGCGTTGACTCGCTCCCTGATTCGCTGAAATACAACAACTCGACTACCGAAATCGTACTCGTGCGTTCACTGCCTTCCAATATATACTCGGCGCATTTACTTACCTCTCCACCAGAAACCACCGATCACAAACAACCAACATGCAAATTCTCTCAATGCTCAGTGCCGCCATGGCAATGTTCGCTCTTACCGAGGCGGTACCCTCGACAAAGCTGCCAAAGCACTGCACGACTGGCAAATATCATTGTGGTGCTGTTGGCAAGCACGAAGCTGTCTACCAATGCGTCGGCTTTGGCACTGTACCATGGATCCCAATCAATACTTGCCCTGGCAAGTGCCATTGCCATGACTCTGACTTGTGTGAGTGCGAATAGGCCAGATGAGATGGACCGATGTATATACGGATGCATGATATTGGAGGAATGGGACAGGGCATGACATTATTGATTTATGTATATACCATATACCTTAACTGTATGAAATATTGGAGCCGGCCAAAGCCGCTGAGATCTATTTGCTTGACGTTGATGCTTTGTGATCCTTCCGAACCTAAAAATGCTCCTAGCGTCCGATATCGTACAGTTGGACGCAGAAGCAAAGTCGTGGCTTCTCACTAGACTCCTTTGGAAGAATTCGAGAAGTCCAACGAAAATTTAAACGAAGAAGCACTTCGTCATGTTCCTCGTCGCCGGCGCTCGAGTAATGGTGGCGTTCGTTAAGCCACAAACGCCATCCCAGCCTCGTTGGTGAACCTCCTGCTAACCACCAAAAATCCACCGCGACCACAGCAAACAGTAAAGTCGGCGAGTTCTATGAGCGCTTCGAACGACGAGGGAGACCAATCAGTGCCTCGATCCGGCATGAACGATGTTACAAGTTTTCCAGTTTCTCCTTACTGGTGAAGACTTCAATGACGCGGCGTCTTTCTTCAAGACCTCGGGGCGTTTCGCACCATTCACCCCGCCCGCCTTCTCGCTCTTTTCTTTTCTTCGACGAAAAGCTCCACCGCGGATAGCTGCGGAGGCGGGCACGTGTGGAACAGTAGTTCTCCGCTCATGCATGGATCGTCCGTTCGGCGATGTTGGCTGCGTTGCGTGTGCAAGGTGGTTGGCGAATCTGTCCGTGCGAGTTTGAATTCGGGTTCTTTGCAGCGACCTCACCACCTGCCTTCCAATTCTCCCGCTGGCGGATAAAATAAATAGTGGTTTGATCTCCATGGCATCCTTTTTCTTTAGCTTCAAGACTTCCCCTCTTCTTAGAAATCAAGGAATTAAAAACTTGGTAAGCTGTTCCGCGTTGCTGTCCAAGCCTCTGTCTGACGTACTCCTTCAGCATCTCCGCACATACTCTCGTACGAACCAAAGTCCAAGCGCAAGCATATAACATCCACGTACTTCCGTAGGCCTAGGATACTTCCCCCCAGACAATTCTAATCACTTACTCTTTGCCAGAACCATCATACATCAACAAGTCAAAATGCAATTCTTCAACATCGTCCTCTCCAGCGCTCTCGCCATTCTCGCTCTCACTCCACTGGTCGCTTCTGTGCCAGTCGCTTCCGACCCCAACGCGTATTTGAACGCGTGCACCGGGCACGTGTTATATCGTTGCCATAAGGGGGGTAACCAGGTCTTCGCCCAGCAGTGTAGCAGCCATCAGTGGGTGAACCTTGTTCAGTGTCCCGCTGGCTGTAGCAAGGGCCACTGTGTGTAACTTGATCGACATTATCTCGGACCCCAGGTGTTGAGTCGATGAATTACGGCGAACGGTTCGTCCTTTGATGGGATGAAGAGGCTGGACCTCGAGATGCAATGCGGAACGGAGGCAAACTAGAAATGCAATTACGAAGCGAATGAATGACGGTACGAAGAGTTATTATGGGCGTTATGGTTCTACTTCCTTGGGTATGGGAAGATGAAAGATATCAATGGTATTCTCGCAGCCGGAAGGGTTAATTAATTCAGCATGTTTAAAACGCCTCTTCTATCCTTCAGTCGGTGCGCATCGTTTTGATCATGTGAACTCTCAACTCGTCTGAGCAGGCGGCAGTCCATTGCCAAAGATAGCTTGGCTGAAGTTGATTTGGTTCTATCACGGAATGTCAGTTTGAAAAACATATTTTCGTTTCAAGTCTCAGGCTTACGCCATCCAAGTCTATGAGGAGTCAGAACCCCCTATTATTTGATCATGCCAGGCTCGAAACTTACCGGTGATTGTGAAATCCTTCAATCCCCATGGCTTGGTTGTGATCTCATTTCGAATCGTCGCGCCTTTGCTTCGTACGCTCTCCAGCAACGATTCAAGCTCACCCTCGCCCTCTCCTAGTCGAACATAGATCTTACCAAAGTGGGCATCATCTTGTAGGTCAGGAAATCCTCTACCTGTTCGAGTTTCAGCAAACGGTAGCCATTTATGCTCGTTCAGTCACAGCTTACGCCTCAGATAGACATTTACAGCGACATCGTACTTGTTTTCGCTCTCTTCTGAGGCAAGCTGAAGCCAAGTGTGGTCATCTCTGTCTCGACCTGCTACTCGAAAGCCGAGGACATTGGTGTAGAAGTTAATCGCCTCCGGCACTGACGAGACAGGCAGCGAGGGAATGATCTTGGTGTACTTTGGGGCCATTGGAGATATACCTCGGCGGTGAGAAGGCCTGCGATGAAACTCGAAGGTGCTCCTTTCAGCGGTTTCAATGATACTGTAGCACAGCACAGTGACTTCGGATATCCATTGAGGGATGTTCTCAAGGATTGCAACCCTTGTCCTCGTGTTGGTCCTCAGTGAGCACAAGAGCGTTTCAATGGCGTCACCGGTGAAGCGTTCATGCGCATAAAGCACGCACAATCTGGCCGCCTTGCTGCAAGACCTGAGATCTTCAAACAACTCCGGAGCCTCTCACACGACCGAAACACCTTTGTTTTGCGCACATCGTGCAAGGGACGACGATAGTTTAAGCTTAACAGTGTGTTGCCGCTGCCCCGCCAAACGCCTTCACCCCCACCTTGTTTTGACATCAACCTTTTTCACCAGAGCCTGACAAAGCTGTTGACCTACCTAAACAAGATTTATTACCCTTATCACACCCGACTCGTATAATCCTCCGACAGCCCTCAGACTCTTACCCCTTCTCCATACAGCCTACAAAAGCAAAGAGGGATCCCGTCGCTCCTTAAAAGGCTCGCACAGCTCAGCGCGCAACGATGTCTTGGGACGGTGAGTCTTCCAATGTCCATACCACCCGCTGCCTGATATAGCTTCCAAATCTTGCGTTACAACGTGACTGACGATGGCGCACAGCATATGTCAATACTAGGTACTTCCTCTTCGTCCTCCTTACGCGCTCCCCTCTTTGATCCCTTCAAAAATCGAGTGCGCTGCTGCCGGGATCAGCTCGCTAACTCGAAACAACAGCCTCGTCGGCACCGGTAACTTCGACAAAGCCGCAATCTTCAGCGCCGATGGAACAAGCGTATGGGCAGCGACTCCAGGCTGGAATGTACGTGATCCATACAATACTCCCATCATCCTCAAAGCCACCTCCGCAAGCCCATCCTCTCCGCGGCCTCGTCTCTCGCCACATGCACGACCACTGACTCATGCCTAATGTAGATCTCTGTGGATGAGATGAAGAAGGTGGTCGGCTGCCTAGCAAAAGAAACAGACCGGAACGACGCATACGGCAGCGGGCTGCACCTTGCGGGCGAGCGCTTCGTGCTCACGGGCGCGGACGAGAAGGAGCTGAAGCTGAAACATGGCAAGGAGGGCGCGTTCATCGTCAAGTCCACACAGGCCATTCTCATCGGCCATTACCCCGAGACGGTGCAGCCGGGCAGCGCGAACACGGTCATCGGACAGTTGGGAGACTACCTTGTCAGCGTGGGATACTAGAGCTCGAGGAAAGGCGGTGGCCAGGTGGTGCATATGCGGAGCGATCCTGCAAGAGGTGGAGGAGAAGAGAAGTGCATATAGCGGCGGACGGCTTTCAAATTGTGTAGATGTGCGGGGCGGTCTATTCGATGCGTCCCTCCGGCGGAAAAAGTTTACTTCAGCTGGGAGGTAGACGCGGTAGAGTAGGGTATTCATGGATTTGGTCACGAAATGCATTGCGGGAGAAATACGTGCTTACAACAACAGGCAGCAGTCCTCACGGTCTATTCTTTTACCCTCTGAATATTCAACTGTCTGTTTCTTCCGTGAATTGCGAGCGTGTGCCGTGTGAACGCCAATACGAAGCCCCGGAATCGCCACCGTAAACATGATTGGACTGTCAATCTTCCGACGACTTGATTCGATCCGGGAGCACTTTCATGCGAATGAGCTGTTGCGCAAATAAAGTCCAAATTCAAATTGGGACCTGTTCAAACCAATTCGGATAATCGGTTTCTCTAATTTTATGATAATGCTATCCTCCAAAGGACATGCCTATCATCTAGACGATACCTATGTCTATCCCATTCGCAACTGGAAGCCTGCGCCGCCCTCTTCCCTCTCCGCGCCGAAGAGACCGCTGAGATCAACAGCACCAAACTCAACCTTTCCACCTTCGCCTCTCTTTGGCGCGCTGGGCGTGTCTCGCCGCCTCTGCTTCTCTTGACCAGCCTTGCTGGGAAACGTAGGGAACATCTCCTTCGCTTTGGGTTTCGGGTCTTCCTTAAAGTAAGGATGGTCCAGAACTTCTGCTGCCGAAGGTCGCCCATCAGGATTTAAAGAAAGGAGGGACAATAAGAGGTCGACACCGGCGTTGGTAAGGAGCGCAAATGTACGCCTTATGTTTGGCTTCGTGGCGTGTGGTGGAGGGTTCGGAGGGAGACGTAGTGATCGGGCATTGGGAAGTCGTCGGAAGCCTGGCCATGTCGTGTCCGTGGGTATTCCCATAAGCGTGAGTATCTTGGATATTTGATCCACCTCATTCTTACCCTGAAGTATCGGCTCCTTCTGTAGTAGCTCTCCAAAGATGCACCCCACGCTCCAAAGATCGATCTCAAAGCCGTACGTCTTCGCACCTAGTAATAGCTCCGGCGCGCGATACCAGAGCGTAACCACAAGCTGTGTGAGATTCGGCGGAGGTGGATCACCGGTGTATCTCGCCATGCCAAAGTCGGCCAGCTTGATCTCGCCCTGATTATTCATGAGAATGTTGCTTGTCTTAAGATCCCGATGCAGAATCCAATGGCTGTGAAGAAACGCGACAGCAGATGTGAGTTGAGCCATGAGCGTCTTGGTTTCGGACGGCAAGAAGGGTTCTGACATCGAGTCCTGAAGCGTCTTAAGATCGTGTTCCACAAACTCCATAACAATGAAGACGTCGTCTAATGTATCGCCAACCACCACCTCTCTCAGATCAACAATATGTGTGTGACTGCTCTCCTTAAGCGTCTGAATCTCCCTCAGCGCAGTGACAGGAAACCCATCATTGAGGTTATCCATCTTCAATTTCTTCAGCGCGACAACCTCCGCTGTCGCAGTCTCTCTCGCCCTTGACACCCAGCCATATGACCCTTCCTCAATGTGATTCAGCCGCTCAAAGTTATCGACGTGTCGACAAGGTCCCCACGCCGGCGCCGCAAAGCGTAGCAGTTTCCTCGGCTGCTCTGCCTTCTCTTTCGTTCTGCTGTCCTCGCCATCGTGAGATAATCTACGTCGTTTGGTAGGCCGGTCTGAATCTTCGCGGTTTTGTTCGTCCTTTCGAGCCGCAGCCTCTTCCTCTGCCTTCTTGCGCCGTACCTCTTCCTCTTCTGCTTGGCGCTGCTTCTCGAGTTTTGCACGTTTCTTTTCCTCCTTTTCGCGCTTCCGCTGCACTTCTTCTTCTGCGTTGTCGGCCCAGCGCGACTTTGCGCTCGACATGGTGGTGTTGCGCAATCAAGGTTGGAGAGTGAGGTTAGAGGGGGTGGTGAGCTCGGGGGAGAGGAAAAAGCTCCGCAACGGAAGATGTCATCGAACGATTGATGGCTCGAGCTTCAACTTCAACAAGCTTGTGATAATGCGCTTTTACTTCGAAACTGTATTATGATGCTTGCTCTTTCTCGGGCTTGTCTAAGAAGCTCGAGATGTTATGTGCGCACCACACAATGTCTTCGACTTAGTGGCAGGCTTGCTCTTGAACAGCCAAGAGTACGATGTCAATCCACGATCAGCAAAAGGCAATGGTCCACACCATTAGCCGAAGAGATATCTAAAGCTATAGCTGTAGGGCATCAATCATTCTCACTTTGGCTTCTCGCTAACCAACTGAATAGGTTACCGGCCCAATATCCGTTGCTGCATACATGCGACAATGCCTCACCTCCATGACCGGTGGCTACTATACATCTCTACAAACCGACGGCCGAGATCAATTCGGACAGAAGGGCGACTTCGTAACCTCGCCAGAGATATCTCAGGTATTTGGGGAGCTTATAGGAATATGGATTGTTGCAGAATGGATGGCACAGGGAAAGAAGAAGAACGGAGTATACTTGATGGAACTCGGTCCTGGGAGAGGAACACTGATGGATGATATGCTGAGGGTAAGGGATAGACCCTTTTCAGTATAACATCGAGGCGTAGGGGCTGATATACTTACTCACACAGACGATCCAGAACTTCAAGCCTATGGCATCGAGTATCGATGCTGTATACATGGTCGAAGCAAGCCCGCAGCTAAGGGCGAAGCAGCATGCTCTACTCTGCAATAATGCACCATTAGAGCAGACGGATATTGGATTCAAGAGCACATGTAAATATTTGCCAAATGTTCCAATCATTTGGGTAGAGGATTTAAAGCTCTTACCACCCGGTAAACTCGACACGGCTATTTCTCAGAAACGATTATACTGACTTCTATCAGATGCAACCAAGGAGCGCTCCCCATTCGTAATCGCTCACGAATTCTTCGACGCTCTTCCAATTCACGTCTTCCAGCCCGTTCAAGTCTCACCGTCCGAAGAGCCAAGGATTAAGAAGACTTCGAGCGATCCCGCTCCATCTTCGCAGACCCAAAGCCCAAACCACGAATGGCGCGAACTCGTCATAAGTCCCACTTCGCCTCCATCATCCACCACACCAGTGTCGTCCTCATCTCCCTACCCAGACTTCGAGCTCTCCCTGTCCAAAACCCGCACGCCGCACAGCATCATGCTACCCCAGCTCTCCGCGCGCTACCAAGCTCTCGCATCCACCCAGCACGCAGTCATCGAAATATCTCCCGAGTCTCACAGCATAATCCACGACATCGCAGCCCGAATCGGCGGCGCCTCAACTCTGCCTTCATCAGCACCTGCTCCTCGACCAACTACTCCGTCTGGAGCGGCCCTAATCCTCGACTACGGGCCCTCCTCCACCATCCCAACAAACTCCCTCCGTGGAATCCAACGCCATAAGCGCGTCTCACCTTTCATTTCGCCTGGTCAAGTTGACCTCTCCGCCGACGTGGATTTCCGGGGTCTGGCCGAGGCAGCCATCAACGCGAGTCCCGGAGTGGAAGTCCATGGACCGGTGGAGCAGGGGCTGTGGCTGAAAGCCATGGGAATTGAAGCACGCGCGGAGATGCTTACCCGTAATGCGAAGGATGAAGAGGAGAAGAAGAAGATTGAGGGAGCCTGGAGGAGATTGGTGGACCGTGGACCGCAAGGGATGGGGAGGCTGTATAAGATTATGGCGATTTTGCCGCATTTAGGGGAGGTGGAGAACGGGAAGATTAGGAGGCCGGTTGGATTTGGTGGCGATGTTCAGATATAGATGTCAGTCTTATGTATGAGTACGCTTGTGGGCGACATAATAGTTAGCCGCCGGGCAAGTTGCAACGCGTAAGAGCGAGCAGGTGTTGCGCTTCGAGGTAAGTGAGACCATCTCTGAAAGTCTGGTTCTGCGTTCTTCGGAGTGCTTATAATAACATACCGTTGAAGAGCTTCTACCTTTGTTGATCGTGGAAGCTAGATACATCATAACTGTTCAGTTCTGCGGGAAACCTTTTTTGTCACCCCCGAGATGGAGGGACGGGGAGAATTGACTCGAGGTGGATCCCTTTCCATTCCATTTATTATCTAAAAGACATCAAGGAGAAGCCAACGCACCGCTCCGACCCGCTTGTAGACAATTTCCATGCAAGAAACGGCCCTAGATGGAAGCGCATATACACATTCGAAGTTTGAAGGGGGAGAAAAAGAGGAAATAGAGTACGAGTACAACCGACCACAGGTATCCGCTTCTTTTTGATGACCAAGTCCTAAGCGTCTTACACACGCATCAACTTCGCCGCATATCCTGTAATCGTATCCACCTGTGGGAAGCTCATCTCCTCCAGTTTCTGGGCATAGGGGGTGGGCACCTCCGCACCAGTGACCCTGATTGGGGGCGCCTCAAGATAGTCAAAGGCATATTCGCATGTCAAAGCCAGAAGTTCTGCACCAACACCGAAGGCCGGGAAGCCGCTCTCAACAGCCATCATGTGACCGGTCTTCTTGACGGACTTGACGATCGCCTCAACGTCAAGGGGCTTGATCGAACGCAGGTTGATGACTTCGGCCTCAATGCCATACTGCTTCTTCAGCTGTTCAGCTGCGGAGAGGGACAGGCCGACGCAGCGAGAAATGGTGACGATGGTGAGGTCCTTGCCGGGGCGCTCGATCTTGGCTTTGCCGAACTGGCTTCAATTAGCATCGGCCCAGTTACTCCAAAGCAGTGAAAGAAGTAGACTCACAGGAATGACAAAGTCATCCTTCTGCGCCTCCTCGCTCATTGGGAAGCTCTGTCCGTACAACAGCTCATTCTCCAGCACAACAACCGGGTTGGGGTCCCTGATAGCCGCCTTCAGCAGACCCTTAGCATCCTCCGAGCTCCACGGGCTGACCACCTTTAAGCCCGGTATGCTACCGTACCATGCGCTGTAGTCCTGCGAGTGCTGTGCCGCAACACCCGATGCAAAGCCGTTCGGTCCTCTGAAGGTGATGTTGCAGGGCTGGATGCCACCGGACATGTAGTGCGTCTTTGCGGCCGAGTTGACGATCTGATCGATAGCCTGCATGGCAAAGTTGAATGTCATAAACTCGCAGATGGGGTGGAGACCAGCGAGGGCAGCTCCGACTGTCAGTCCGGCGAAGCCAGATTCCGTGATGGGAGAGTCGATGACACGCTTTTCACCAAAGCGGTCGAGGAGGCCTTTCGTGACTTTGTAGCTGTGAAGATTTGTGAGGAATCATCCTTTAATTAGATGCAAAATAATCATGGTACATACGCGCCGTTGTACTGTGCGACTTCTTCTCCGAGAACGAAGACTTTTGGGTTGAGTTCCATCTCCTCCGCCATCGCCTCGTTCAGGGCGTCACGGACCGTCAATTCTTTTGTATTCGACGGCGTGGCATAGTTTCTGCATGCTGTGAATGCGGGCTGGAATTGTCTCCTTGCGAATCGCAATTGCGGTGACTGCTGGTGGAAGGTAGCTGGACGGGATGCGGAGAGGCGGGAGGCCTGCCGGCCTAATCTGGCGGCAGCCATTTTGAAACAATGCAATTGCGGTGGAGGAAGGATCGAGGAGATGAGATGAAGCTCGGAAGGAGAGAATAGAGTGTGAAAGGCGATGGGCGAGGACTTGATGCGTTGATGGAGTTTTTTGGGCGGAGTCCGGTAGCGTTGAGCTCCCCGTTGACAAGCTCCGATGGCCCGTGCGCTACAGCTCCCTAAAAATTAGCGTGCCCAAGAACCTATGTACATTCGAAGCAAATCCTTTGCACATAGTTTCCAGGAAACTGATTTGTATTGTATTCAATAGTGCCTCAACTGAATTATGTTTAGGTATCAGAAGGACTATCGAACCGATACAATTGGCTACTCACTACGGAGTAATCCATAGCTTTCTTGTACTCAACTGTGGGTGCCTTGTGGATGCTTTGCCCCAATTCTAAACTAGTTCAAGGAGACCTCAGATGCCATAACATTTAGAGGATAGTTATAGAAGACTCAAGCGTCGTGATAGAATCGACCCTTGCGCAGAGTAACAAACGCCCTGGCCATCCATCAGCCCCTCGACATAACACTCTCCAACAAAGGTGTTGTCGAGCGAGGGATGCAAGCTTTCTGAATCGGAAAGTCTGCAGCGGACAATATACAGCATCTGGCCACCAAGAAATCCGAATACTTTGTCCCCTACTTGCATCGATGCCGGTCCAATTCCCATGAAGCCAGTTTTAGTTCGGAAGAATCGACGATACACAATATTGCACGCCAGTGACACACGCATATGGTGAGCACTTTGAATTTCATCGGCCGTAAAGTTTTCCACAGAGTCTCTCTTCAATAGCTCATTCTGAAAGTACGCCCCGCGGACAAGACCGAAATTCGGAGTGCGCAGCACATCTCCAACAAGTGTGTGCAGGTATGCTTCGTGGTTTGTGCCCCCGGACCGGTATGGAGAATTAGGATCTTTAGGTTTCCACGCTTTCAGAGCTGCATCGACGTCGTTTTCGGATGGGCACAGACTTTCAATCTCGGAAACCGTGTCGACCTCAAAAGCGTCGACAGTCAAAGTGCTACCTTCGAGAGAGATATTGCTTGTGGAATCCAAACTTGCACTGTACAGCCTGTCGTCGATCTTATATTCCTGTTTACTCTTCTTGAAAATGTCAAAATCCGAGAATCCATTCCAGTTTGGCACAAATGATGGCCAAGTCGCAACCGCCGTGGATTCGGAAGACCCCGATACGTAGGCGAGAAAGTTCAGTCGATGCAAAGGAGGGTACACGGCAATACAATATCGGACCACGTCCGTATAGACCTGGCTGAGAGGGTTGCTGTAATCCGGCACAATAATGTCCTCGTTCTTATCAACCAGGCCAAGAATCGCATATACCTTGTCTCGAGGGTCGGTGCAAGAGAATGTTCGTAGAAATTGGAGTGCGTCTAGAAGCCGCAGCTCCCGGTGTGCGCGGAGATCAGCCATCATGAGCATGCAGTATGCTCGTCTCGTTTTAACTGATTTGAAGAAATATGCAGGCATTTGAGATACTAGCCTGGCCAGCATCAAACTCCCAATGAGGTCCGGGAACGGAATCCAAGCTCTACCACACATGCAGTATGTAGGTGCTGGACCTGTTGCTTCTTGGACTACCCATGCTCTTTCCCACCAGAGACTCTGGCTCAACTTGTTGATCGCATTCCACTCACGGTCTGAAGAGATTATTGAGATTACTTTGGCCAACGCCTCCTGGTCTCCAGACACTTGATTCAGAATGAATCGGAAAGGTCCCCGCGAAGGCCTCTCAATGCCTCCAACATAGCTTTTCCATGCACTTAGAATGTCAATTGCGATCGTGTGATCCTGGAAAGTGTTCCCAAGCCAAACGCAGACTGAAGCGGATTTCTCGTAGATATAGCTCATATAACGGACCTGGCTGCTTCGCTCCGCCTGGTCCTGTTGATTGATACTTATTTGGTCCACCCATAGGTACTGGCTTGTCTCGACAACCTTTTCAATAACGTTATCAAGAGCATCCGCAAGGTTTCGCGAAATCCCGAGAGGATGGGAATCAATTTCTATTATGACATTATCGGTTCGGTCGCCCCAGGCGTATGAAAGCGCCGTATAAACAGGAACGGATTCAGGTTCATCGAGACTCGCTTCTATAAGGTTGAATTTTCTACACGGTGATACATCACCTCTGGATTTGTCATGCTGAGGGAGGAGGACATGGTACCTTGTTAATACTTTCGCGGTCTCGAAGGTAATTTCAACAAGACGAATGTTCTTTTGTCCTTGTAACGGGCAATACTTGAAGTTCTTCCGGATAACTCAGAATCTGATTTAGCTCAGGTCGATCTAGAGAAAGTTAATGGTCTACTTGGACTTACCTTCACCGCAACTATCTGTGCCCGACATCTTCTCGGTTCCCTCTGAGCTAGCCACAAATGTCGTGGAAGATTGAAGGATATGGAATTCGTCCTCGTGAAAAGGCTCGGAGCTCCGCAAGCTTACGATATATGCGTATAATACGGCTCCAGGTAGATAGCCTAGTTGAAGTTAGCGTGCGTGGTGTGCGGGGCTCGAGGCCTTTCTTTTGGCCCTTACGATAGATACATTTAGACCAATCGGTACTTATTGCTTTCTACAAGTTTTGTATAGCAAATTTAAGCAACAACATGCAGTGCGAAGTCCCCTCCGTCCTTGGCGTCGTAAAGTCTGGTTCTATTTGAAATGCTGAAGCAGAGCCGTTCGCGGATTAGGGCATCCATAGGGATACGTCCGTAGGAATGTAGAGATCAAAAAAGGCATCTCCATCACAAAAGGCATCGATAATATCGTACCCGGAAATGCTGCTCATGTCATATTCCTTGGGGCGCTTTTTATTACTGATCTAGTTAGGATGTGGAATACAAATTAGGATTAGCGCGTTTACTATCCATATCCTTCTTGGAACATCGGTGCAATGTATAAGAAGCTCGAATACAACAGCTAATTTCCGGGCTCACAGCCCCTTCCAAGCTTCACACGGGTTAGAAAGGCGCGAAAGCCTTCCCTTAGTGCTCACTACTCTACTGTATTTCGAGTCATTGCTGGTGGTTGGTTCGACCTGAAGAAGCTTTAGTCAAGGATTCAAGCTCTTCAATTCTACGCAAAATCGACCTCATTCCTAATGCCCTGCCACTTTTACGAAGGTCTATCTTTAGAACGTTGTGTGGAAGGATGGAGTACGATGTTGTTTTCTCTAGACAATAAGGGAAACAGTTACGCTTTGGTTTCTTTTTCCTCTTTCTGAATCTACATAAAGTCTACTAAGCGGCCATTTCTTGCAATGCAATGGCCATACCCTTCCTCTCCTGACAGAAAGCCATATCTGACTATTTCGTTTTGAAGTTTACTTTTCTATTCACCCCACCATCGGATTACTATTCCATCGCCATCGCTATGAAGCCAGGCGTATCGTTATTCCTGCTTTTCATCCAAATATGTCGTCTCTGCCTGGCACAAAACATTGCCCAGATGAACTTTTACAACGACAACGATTGTGGTAACTTCATATCCAGCAGGCAGGTTCAAGACTTTGAACTCGGGCAATGCGTCACACTCGATACGGTTAATCAGGGGAACTCTGCCTTGCTGGCTAACTGCAACGTTCTCGTGGACGGCGTGTCAAACTGCGGGTGCACCTTCTATGCCAACTCGGATTGCTCCGGCGATGACTCCGACAGCTTCCAAGGAAATAGTGTCCCTCAGCCGGTCCGCTGCGCCGCTCCCGGGTCGGTTGTAGTCAAGTGGAAATCGTTCGAGTGTCAGACTTGGGATCATTGCACGGGGCGAAGGGATCCTTTCGATAATGAATTCCAGGTCACCAGCCCTCAGATTCAAAACGACTTTTCGCGGTTCCCGATCCGCTCAGACGAGGTAGCCGATTGGATGGGCCCGGTTGAAGATGCGTGGAATTCGATCAACACAGGTCAATCAACATCCTTTACTCCCGAAAATGCGAGAACAGGGAGAGACTTGGGGCTTGCGACACTCTCCATCATCGCTCCCGGTACCAACCTGTCGCCGACTGATGCTATTGTGGAAAATCTTATACTGGCATGCTTGGGCGAGGCGGTTGCTTCGGGACAGGGTCATACTGTTGGCACTATCCCGATAGAAAACTGTTGTGGGCAGGTTGTGGCTACTTTCACCTTTAGTAGCAGCGATGACGATGACTAGTTAATAGTTGAGGACGATTTTCATTGATGCACGCGAAACGAGTCTGATAAAACTGCGGAGAATCCAAGATCATTTGGGAGTGCTTTAGACTTGTAGAACTGAAACTCGAAGAAAATCTATGAGAAAATGTTTCAATCTTATAAGTTGTCGTGAGAATATGCTCTTCTGCTTGAATCAGCTCCAAGGTAGGACTGTGGGGCATTGTGGAGTTAGAGGATGCGCTCTCGTTCAATAATACAGCTTCTCTTAGCGGTGATTCTAAGCCCTTGCTAGAGTACGCATAAGAGTGCAGTTTCAGGGTGCAAGCATAATGCTTGAAGCTAATAAACTGACCTCGCACCGTTTTCCGCAGTCGTTGGCATACGAAATTGAACCGCTTTTTCTAATATACTCCCCTCGAAAGTTTCAATCATGTCTTTGATCATTGCTACGCGCAGATACTAAACGTCTCGGAAAGTCAAAGACAACGCAATAAACAGGTGAAAACTAATTTACAGCACCAAAAATACTCCGACGAATAACAGGATCCCAAAGAGACCTATATCAACTCCGTGTCGCCACCCTTTGGATTCCCCGACGATATCTATCGCGAGCGGCAAAGTAGAAACATCTATAGTCTGGATCTGTTTCGAATCATAGTCTGCAACCAGAACAGTCTTGCCGTCAGGGCTGACAGCAAATTCGCGAGGAAACAGACCAGTAGCAAGCTGACCCAGATTAGCCTTATCACCCTTCCCGGCGAGCGCCTTCTTAACATCAACAACAGATATTCCGGTTGTTGCATCCGTGTTATTGAAGCGGTTCGAATTGGCAGTAAGGATCAGGTTCTCGTTGCGGGCAAAGGTCAGGCCGACTGGAGCAGTACCTACTGTCACTTTGGCAAGCAACGATTCGCTGGGATTCGATATCAATTTCTCCGTGTCGTATGCGAGGAGCAGGTCGCTTTCGCGTGCCGTAACCCACAGCGTCTTTCCGTCAGACGAGACAATAGCCCTTACGGGGCCACAGGCAGCGGCGACCGAGGACTTGAGGGCATCCTTCGTATTGTTGGCCTTGAGTGCTGCAACGTCCAGAGCACTAATAAAGCCCGGCAAGTTACTCGTAAGGACCTGGCTCTCGCTGGTCGCGTATATGGTGTTGCCGTCCGGCGACAGCACGCTTCCGACAACTGCATCACCCAATTGCAAGAAGCCAACATGCGTGCTTTTCACAGGCTCGTCCGCTGTCCCTTTGTCAATCTTGAAGACATCCAAAGCTCCGAGGAGGCCGGTTAAGGTGCTGCCATACTCCTGGCTAACAAAGGCGTACTCATCGTCCGACGTCAGAGTTACCTGCGTCCCACTGAGCCCGGCGCCTGAATGTATGCTCGCGGCCACCTCAACGGAATCCGCCTCATCGCCAGTGCTGTTGCTATAACTTGTACCGTTTAGGCCGCCAATGGCAGCATCTGAGCTGCCAGCAATCGCCTTGGCGATGTCGAAAATTGCCGCACCTGGACCAGCAGCCACAAAGACGTAACGACCGTCGTGGCTCAAAGCAACGTCCAGACCTCCTTCATCGATCGCGTATCCATTGGGCAACGGAATTTGGTGAATAAGCTTTGGAGTAAAATCACTAGTGTCGAGGACACCCAGAGCACTATTGGCACCGTCCGGTAGGGCGACGAACGCATGGTCGTTGTCGGCATAGACCAGCCCGAATGGGGTACTTGGAACGCCGAATTTTGTCGTCCGGACGTGGTTGAGAGCCTTCTGCTTCGGTGCGACAGGAGCGGCGTCATTGGCACAAGAAGTAGGCAAGGAGGAAATCTGAGTGGCTGGAATGATCGGTAAAGTGACTGTAGCACCGCTCTCAGTGACTGTGGTTACTGTAACGGCATTGACGAAGCCGAGTGATGCAACGGCGACAAGGAGCCATGCTTCAAGTGAGAGTAGGCCTGTTCTGGACCTCATGTCGAATAGGAAGAGGATTGTCCGCAATGTTAAGGAGTGGAATGTGCGAATATTGATTGGCTTCGCCACAATCACTGTAGAGGGGATGGTTTTAAAGTCGAAACCAGTATACAAAAGACAAAGCAGTGGATATAAGGGTCAAAACGAAAGAGAAGAGTGGAGGAGAAGGACGGCGTTTTAAAGAAAAATGATTTAACGCACGAGTACACACTTTAAATTAGAGCGACGAGTAAATATAGACGTCACTCGCAAGAGACACGAGTTTGGTGTGATCTACAGTGATACTAGCGCGGAGTTTTGATGATTTCTAACTGACCTGAGTTTGCGGGTTCGCGATGCTAAAGGCGCTACAGCTGCACAATGCCTAGTGAAGGCCTGATACTGCGGCTACAAGCATCAGGGCGATCGTTAAATGAAGTGAATGGGCAGGAAAGACCTCGAGGTGGTCGACTCTCCGAGGAATTCAGCCTTATCTGTCGTCCTCGCCCTGAACGGAGGCGCAGTAATGGGCATTTCGGGGATGGCTACGGAGTACATATCTATGTGTAGACAATATTCTGAGCGAATGAGCCACACATGTTCAGGAGACGAAGGACGAACTGGGCCAACTTGCGTGTGGCTTCGCAATGTGCCCAAATGCGGACGTTGAATGAAATTAAAGGCGAAAATCCCCAAGCTCTGTGACAGGCTTGGCACCGCCACAGCTTAGGGTATGACGGGGCTACGGAGTAGCTTCCGGGAGCGACAGCGGCACCCGGAAATTGGCCAATTCTAGGTGGGCACCCCACCAAAATTTAGGTACTACTCCCACCCAAACGTATCGCTCCCGGGATGCCAGTTCCTTCGTAAGTTAGGTAGGTCAGAGGTCCGGCACTTCGTATGATGAGCGAAGTCGGCATGCTTAAGGCGTCCCCGATAAGCTCTCCACCTTCAATTGTACGCGCTACAACTTCTTTGCTCAGAAACCCTTCATTGATTGTACATGTTGTCTTTGTTAAAGAGACTTGCCAGTTTTAATTCACTAGAGTAACCCTCTGCGAGACTGATCAATCCGAGCCGAACGCAGAGAGACGGGAGCTCTAACCTACAAGCCTGACTTGTTGCGTGCTGATAATGACCAGAATGCGCCAGCCAAGTAAGCTAAAATACTTTAAGTTAGGGCTCCCGAGTCTCTAAAACTCACAGCCTTTTGCAGGTGCCGAATTCTTGGGTGACATTATACGGAGATATCGTCCAGCACTCACTCGTTATGAGGAAATCTACAGGAAGATCCATCAGAATCCCGAACTCTCATTGGAGGAACATGAGACAGCTTCTCTTGTGGAACGGCATTTGAAAGAGCTGTCCTTTACAGACGTAAAATCGAGAATCGGTGGCACCGGTGTCGTTGGGATCCTTGAAAATGGTCGTGGTCCTGTGGTTCTCCTCCGCGCTGATATGGACGCGCTGCCGATGGAGGAACGCACTGGACTGCCCTATTCAAGCCACAAAACAGCGAAAGGTGAAGATGGAAAAGTTTCTCCAGTCTTTCACGGCTGTGGGCATGACATGCATACCAGCTGTCTCTTGGCCTGCGCTGACTTGTTATCTGCCGCGAAAAGTACGTGGCACGGTACTGTTGTCTGCTTGTTCCAACCTGCCGAAGAGAATTTCAGAGGAGCACGAGCCATGGTAGAGGATGGGTTATTCCAGAAGATTCCAAAGCCTTCAGTCCTTCTTGGTCAACATGTTGTCAAGCGGAAAACGGGTACAATAGCGGTGAAATCTGGCAACATACTCACAGCATGCGACAGGTTCCAAGTCAGGATTCATGGACGTGGTGGACACGGGTCCAATCCGGCAAATTGCAAAGATCCAATCGTCGCCGGCGCTCACATAATTGGACAATTGCAAACCGTCGTGAGCAGAGAAGTGAATCCGGCAGATTTCGCCGTCCTCACGTGTGCGAGTTTCACTGCAGGATCACCAGGCGTGTCAGTGATTCCGGATTACGCGGATCTCACAGTCGATATGAGGTCTTACACGCCTGACGTTCGCGAACGAATCACCACCGCCGCAAAGCGCATTGTGGAGGTCGGATGCGAGGCATTTGGGATGCCAAAGAAACCGGAGTATCTTGATGACCGATCCACTCCTTCAACAGTAAACGACGTTGCGACTGTTCAGGCTGTCCAAGGCACTTTCAGTTCCTATTTCAGTGGAATGCTCTCCGACACAGACCCGGGCACAGCGAGTGAGGATTTCGCTGTCCTTGCTGAGCCGTTCAGCACGCCTTACGCGTTTTGGAATTTTGGAGGCATTGGTAAAGAGCGTTGGGAGGAAGCCGAAAGGAAGGGGAAACTTGACGAAATCCCAGCCAACCATTCTTCGGGGTTTTACCCGGACATCGAGCCTACATTGCAAACTGGCACGGATGCAATGGCGCTCGCTGCACTCACCTTTTTGAAGGTCAAGGATTCAAATCTCTAACAATGTCATGATTGTTGACTTTTATTCAAATGGCATATATCAAGCCCATCCATGATATTTTGCTATTTGCACCATAGACAATGGTTCAGTGAGATGGAGTTTCGTTTTTACTCACGACAAAATGGATCAGGCGACATCCATATTCTTCTTGAGTTAGCAATAAGGCGAACGACTGCCAAACGGCAAGGACGGGAACGTCGGTTCTTCGTCTGCGTTCTGGAAGCCAGAGGCGAAGGCTGATATCTGTACTTACAATTGTCTCGGTATACAATGTGAGAACCATGAATCTTGGACTGGATATTTCGAGTCTAGGCTCGGCTTAGTCGAGATACAATTTTGCTCGGTCGAGCTACGTCGCCAGGGGCGGCTTGGCTGTAGTGGCACTATAATCCATGATACACCATTGTCGCTCAGTCAGTTGGCGTGATATCGTCTATCTATTGTACATAGCTACCAATCCATTGTATAGTACTTCTCTGTCGATGAATTCTGAAATAGAGCATTGGACTTGAACGCTCTAAGCTGGGTATCTTCCATCGCGAGGTGGCGCAAATGGCTGCGCCGGTAAATGAGACTGCGGTAAAGGATACGTCTGCGAAGGCCCGGATGCGGTTGTCTGTGAGGGTATTGTCGACTGAGAAGGCTGGCTAGTAAATGGTGGGTACCCATGCGGCAGCGATGGATCCAGCAAAACAGGTATGTCTCTAGACCCATCATCATTCCGGGAGGCTTCTGACATCGGATACTCTTCTCCCAAACCGTCATCTACCCCTGAGCTTTCCTCTTTTCCTCTCTCATCTCTTTTCTTGTACTCTAGCGCCCGGAGGGTCTTAATCAGCCTTCCAACATCTGGGCCGATGCAGACAAAGCCGTGGTCCTTCTCCCTCACGTACCAGATCAGCTTGAATATTAGCCACAGCGGCAGTAGAATGATCGGAGCTGCGTATGCGACAGCAATCTTTGTGAACGAGGGTTGCGTATCCCACCATGTAGCGCTCGCGAAGGCCAATACAAGGACGCATCCAATGAGACCAGCATAAGCAAGAAAGGGCTGGGCGAAGCCCAGAAACGTGTAGGCCTTGTGCGTTGGCCCTAACCGTTTGTATGCAGGATAGTTATTAGCGATATCTGCATCACAAAGATGGAGCCTGCGGAAAGGAACTTGATCAGCGATGCGTTAAGTGGCTCGCTTGAGTTAACATACCATCTGCAGTAGCGGATGAATGCAATGCAGAGCACAATCCACACGATAAAGCAACTGATGCTCGCAGAAGTCGAAAGGATTTCTTGTAAATCCTGGACAGCAAACCCTCCCTTCAACTGAAGGAAAGGCAGCCAGATGAAAAAGAGCGCAGAGACCAGTACGGAACATGCAGGAACGCCGTTCTTGAAGGGTACAATCTTAAGCCATTGCAGGTGCTTGCCGATAAAGTTCGTCTCGGGTATTTGTGTGGCAAGACCGTACAGCGTACGTGAGGCGACATATAATGACGTGTTCGAGGATGAGAGAACGCTAAAGATGAGACAGCCGTTGAGAAAGCTGGCAAGAGATCTGTGGCCCGCTTGCCAAGTTGCAAAGACCACCATGCTACGAGTCGGTGGTGGAAGTGTGATATTGTTATAAACGGTGCCGTTGATACCACCATAGATTTGTGGAAGATGCGGATCTGTCCATCTGACGTTCAACGCCTCGCCGACGGCCAAGAGAACATAGAGAGTGAGGATAAAGTATGGCATAACTTGAGATGGTCGGCGAAGGTCCTTGGAGTATTTAGCTTCGTAGGCGGTAACGACGAATATCTCCTGTCCGAGGTAGCTGAAGGCTACAAGGGGAATGGCGTAACTATGTACAATATCGTCAGCAGACTGTTTCGACAGAGGAGTCAAGAATCGACGCACCAGACGGCTGTGGGGTGATTGTTGGCGAAGACATTATTATTCTGGAAGCCATCGTCAACAGCTGAGAGACATTAGCAAAGCTCAAACGAAATCGTCCAAGATACGTACGGCCGTTATTTCCAATGTGCGCCAATCCCGCAATGACGTAGAGCAAGACAGCAGTGCCAAATGCGAGGAACACCTTCAAAATGCCACTGATAGACTCAATCCAACCAAATATAGAGACAGGGCTCAAGTTTATGCCCGTAACACCAATGGGTATAAGAACGTAAAAACCGAGGGTTTGCCATAACTGTGACATACCCCAATATTTCGAAAGATTCGCAGCAGCAAGGTTTTGAACGGCGAAGACTGATGAGAAAGTATACCTGGAAGTGTCAGTGTTCAGGACCTTGACTAACATTAAAGGGTCACTGACCAGTACGCGATTCCAACGATCCAGCTCAAGTCACGGTCCACAAACGCCTTGGTGTACTCGGGGAGCGCATTGCGGGCCGGGAAGAGCTGTACAAACTCGCTGATACCGTCAAGTACAGCGATCGAGATGAGACCCATAAGGATGACTGAAGTGAGGAAGCCCGCCGGACCAGCAATCTCAAGTGCTTCACCATTGCCTGAGAAAGCTCCTCCTCCAATAACGGCGGTTAGAACGATAGCCTGGAGAGAGTCAGCGCGGAAGCGTCAATCCCAGTCTCACTGCTCACAAAGATTTGCCAGCTTCGTAGTTCCTGCCTAGAAATGTTGTCAGGAATAATTCAAAGCGACGCCTCGAATGAACGTTTGTGGCGCCGTCAGTGTCGCAACACGTACCTCAGCCCTGTCCCATCACCAGAAATATTTCGACGAGAAGTCATTGCTGCGGTGGGACTTTGGCAAGGAAAAAAACTTGTAGTGCGTTTCACTTCTGCGCATGATCAGCCTCGTAGCATAGCTGAACAGATATATCATGAGCATGCTCTCGCATTTGCTCGCAAGAGCCTCATGTTCAAAGCCACAATTCTGTTTCCTGCAGATTCGCAGCCTCCACAATGTTGGGGATGGCGCGCAGACTCGGCCCAATCGATAAAAGCTGCAAGCGACTTGGCTGCAGCTTTTACGAGAGCTGGCCTTCTGCCTTCTTTTGCCTGACATAGGCAGAGATGGTCTAGGCAAAGCCAGCTGAGAGGCCCTCGAGGCCTTAAAAATCGTATCTTAACATATGATGGAGGTGCGCAAACTTTGGACATTCTTCTACCCAGGGTCCTTCTCATCATGGTACCTCAGATGATCCAAAACTGCATTCCGCCCAAGTACGAGAGATATACTGTGAGGAAAGAGACCCTCGAAGCCGCTTTGAAAGAGAAATACAAAAATGAAGGAGGCGATGACTTAGACTTCAAAGTGGAGGTATGAATTCACAGGTTCAATAACTGAATTGCAACTCATCCCCGAAAGCACGTCAGTGACAGATGGTCATTCCACGCGCCGGAGGAGCTATCCAAGGTATGTGGTACTCGTTCCCATTGCCCTGAGGCTGAGACTAAGCGTAAGATACAGAAACAGATGAAGTGAGTATCACAGAACCCCGCTCGACGACTTAGCGAGCTGAGAATGTGCCGCGCAAAAAGGCGTCTGGTCGAGCAAATCAAGGAGGCCGAGCCCGAAGCTGCGGCCACGGTGGCGGAAAATCAGGCAACGGGCGAAGCGCTGGAGTGAGCAGGCTGGCATCGATTGAGATGAGGAGAGTTTGCGATTGGCAATAGAATTTGAGTGCACAGGAAGGAGGGAGGGCGAGTAGTGGTGATTGGGAACAGGGGGTTGTTGCCCGGTTCCGTTTCAGGTTAGCGCTATATCGCACTTCTATCAAGCCAAGGGGATGCACGACGCAATTGATTTCTTGAACGTCCACACCCGACTGCGCCTCCCGATTTCAAGTTGCATGACCATGCATGCGGACTCGCTACAGACTCGGTCTGTGATGCCCAGACGATATGTCTTTGTGACTTGGGGCGGTCTCGTCATACAGTAGAGCAGGTTTGCAGGTAAGTCGCTGAGCCACCACCCCTCGATGGCTGGGTCGTGGATGATGGATGGCATTGCCTCATTCGAAAAGTAATATCTCTAGAGATGACAACAGTAAAACGCGTTGGGTAAGACATTGGTTCAATTTCCAACAACGTTCCAGCTCGGACTGCCTACTAGCATTCAATCCGTTCTTCCTGATTATGACCGAAAATGTATCGATAGCGAAAGCGCAGACATTGGCTGCGCTGGAGAGACTTGCGGGCAAAGGGCCTGAGTCCCGAGGGCGTCCCGCCTTGGAGATCTTGACAGATGAAGACGACGACATCAACATCAGTATCATAGACATAGAAAATGGTAAGTTTCGCAGGATAGCTTATCGAAATTGTCACTAACGGACATAGGTGCGGTCAATGTGAAATCATACCGCGATGCCAGTGCACTCGAGAAGGCGATCCAGGAAGAAAAGTGCTTCAGGATCATGTACGTCAATCCCTATTTTGTTACTGATATGACTGACAAGAAATGATGCAGTTCGATCTATTCAGAGTCCACAATTGATCCATTAGAAGTGTCTCCACATGTATTAGAGAAGATATTATCCAGATATGAGGTCCACTCTGACTTCATGCATGTCGTGGCTTCTTTCGGAGATGAACCCCATCTGGCAGAAAGCAGCTGCAGCAACATGGCCATGAAGTCAACGGATACGGGTGACATTGGTAGGTAATAATATCCAATATTAGGCACCGAAACTTATCATGAAGCAGAAATATCATACCAAATACGCTATGTGGAGGAAAATTTCCGAAAGGGGATGAGCAATCCTTGGTCATTTCGACATACAGGAGTTTACCACAAGCACAGTACATCATCAGATTTATTCATACTCCTACAGCCACAGCAGAATGCTACAGGAGAACGAAAACTATTGGGTCTCGGTAAGAACGGTTCACTTAAGCTTCAACAGTGTCCGTTCATGCTCCATGAACTGCTCTTCTCCGCCTACTTTGAAAACTGGAGATGGTACCATCGCTACTTAGCCGACCGCTTCTCCAGTGTGGTAAGTAGGAGATACTTTTATCTACCCTCAGATAACCATAACTAACCGAAATCAGAACGACTTGGCAATGGTCGTCAGACCTGCAAATGCCGAAGCCGCATCGAGCTTTGAGCGAGTACAAAGTCTTCGAAATGTCAATGACTTTATTCTCTTCTCAAGTGGCTGTTGCCGCGGCGACCTTGAGGTTTTGGAAGGTTTCGCAAGTCTGCGAAATCACGAGTCGTATATGGATCCAGACAATCTCAAATCCGAGATTACCAGAATGCGGGGGTATATCGAAAGTGCAGATGCGCTGCAGGAAAGAATTCGTAATGCTATTGACCTCGTAAGCAAACTTCAAGGATATCATGCTGTCCATCATGCGCTTACGATGACCAGGTGGGCTATACATTGATGCTTCATAACCAGATGGAGACCGCCAAAGTCGATAAAGAGCTCCGTGATATGACCGGAGAATTAAAACAGCTGACCGAACAGACCGTCGGCCTAAATACGGAGATGAAGAAGATGACCCAAGACACAATAGACGACAGCGTAACGGTGAAGATTATCACCTTCGTATCGGCGTTCTATATTCCAGGAAGTTTCGCAGGGGTGAGTACAGAGTGCGAACAATGCATGAAAATTCGTCTTGAGTGTTAATGATACCGCAGACGCTTTTTGGGATGAACTTTTTCGGGTTTGACGCTATCCACAGGCGGATCGTAATTGCCAACGACTTCTGGATCTTCATCGCCACCTGGATTCCGCTGACGCTCATCACTATCGGTCTGTATTTGTTTGTAGTTTGGATGAATCCTCGCACCAAGGGTAAAAGAGGGGCTCACTGGCTCTGGCAAAGACCTTCCAGATCGCAGCTCCCGCTATCGGAGGAAAAAGGTCTTAATGACTCGACGCTCAGCGTTCCATAGCGTGCGAGAAGATGCGGCTTTATGCATGAAATGATTTCCTTTAGTCATAGCCTTCAGGAAGGGCCGAATTCCACCATCTCAATTTCCCCTTTGTCAGTGCAGGTGACTAGGCTGATAATATCATTGACCTCTGTGACCGTCATGGCTACCGGCGAGTTCTGCTTCGGCCTAGTTTTCAAGCTGTGAAGTACTTCAGCAGACATTGCTGTCTTGCCTATGCCATGACTAGTTCCGTATGTGATGTTGTATTCTTTTAGTTTTGGATGACGTCCAACGCTGTCCAGCTCTAATGTAATGAGTGAGTGATCGTTGAACATGCAGGCAGTGAGGACCCGCGTTATCGTCTTGGAAGCAGCTTGTCTCTCCTCCTTCAAGCGAAGCCTCGAAGGGAAGAAACGATCGGAAGGCGCTTCAATGATAGCGCCAAGCTGAGTGTTGTATGGGAAAATGCGGGCTCCTGGATCACCTCCGATCTTCTAAGAGAACAGTTAGAGAGGTAATTCATCGTTGTACTTGAGTAACGCTTTACCGCATAACTCTGCTTCATAACTGGATTTTGCGATAAAGTAGTGCCACTTTCGATACGCCACACCAGTAGTTCATCATTTCCTTGGCCGAAACTCCACGCATATAGTAGGTCTCCCGCGTCATTGAATGCGGCCGACGCAAACGATCGGTTCGGTCTGAGAGAAAGGCGTTCCTGGTAACCCTCGGAAAACCGTCTGTTTAATTAGCTATTGCTTGTATTTCAGGCCAATGATCTTACTCAACGTGCGTGAAGAGGATAACGTCGTCGCAGACAAATGCAACAGCGCCTTGCGGTGACAACCCAAAATGTTGAAGAGATGCTATCTGCTCGTGTTCAGGGCCGGAAAATGAGTGTCCTAGATCGACACGGCAAAACATGATCTGGGGGATGATCAGTCTCGATAATTGATGCGTAATCGATCTGCGCAGTTGCGGTTACTGTACCTGCTTCTTCCCTTTGAGTCTACCTCTAATGACCAAAAAGGGGCCAGCCATGGCGATATGCTCCCATTTACAGTCTTTTCGCAGTTCTATCGGCGGTCGGAGCTCGCTGGCTCGTTTTCCGACTCGATCGAGTGAGAAACGGTATACAACATTATTCACCAAGCACGCTATCCACGACTCGCTCATAAAGATGTCAGTTGCAGTTCCGACTTTCGAAAGCTCGATAAGCTGTCCCCTTCTCTCAACCTCCAGAGAGAAGGTGCACGAACCGCGGTTGGGGAACGGCTTGCCTCCAATAGGTTGAATTCCATGTGCCGACGGCGGCATGTTGAGAGTCGAAAGCGACAGTCGCGAAGGCTGAGGTGAACTAGTCAGTGATGTGACAGCGGCATTAATGGATGTTGTCCCCGAAGTGGGCGAAGCTGACGGTGATTTTTGCCGTGAAATAGGGATCTGTAAAGGGGTTGGCCCTTGGAAGATCGTTTCCTCACTCAAAGTATCTATCCGCTTTATTGTAGGTGCGCTAGGTGCGCTATTATAGGTCCGACAATCGGAGTTAATTGACGGCACCTGCGTTTCCGAGGTCGAACGTGAGGGAGGACTACCTCCCGCTAAATGGGGAGCACGTCCAGGATGAAGACCACCTTCGGTGAACGACCTGCAAACACAGCCAGTCACAGAATGGTGCCCAAGAAAATGCTGGCGGATATGGAATGTCATCTCCATCGCCTGTTTCCCCGTTGGTCGAGTTGCAGTGTCTGGGTCTAGCATTCTCAAGATTCCATCAACACCGGAGGTCATCCAGGAACTATCATGTGAGTATCGAACAGGTATTCCAGCCAGCCATGTTATTATCCAAGGCCGAATCTCGTACTCGGACCTTGCGTCCGGAGCAGCCAGATTGCGAGATACCTTTCGGCGATAAAAGGAGTCAGTGCCAATATGGCCCTTTCGAACATTTCGAAATTCATTGACAAGGGTATGTCTGCCGAGGGCAAACAGCAGCACTTCGCTGAAGAGACATCCAAATGACCACACATCGCTCCGGCGCCCAACAGTTTTCTGGTTATCGCATACTTCTGGTGCTGTATACGATCCTTCCACACGCTTCGGTCGAGTCTTGAGTGTCAGTTGGTTGAAGTAGTCCAGTGGCGAGACGAATTTGGTATCTTGCTGCTTCGATTGCTCCCGAAAAACAGAAATCCCGAAGTCCGATAGCTTCCAGTGACCGACTGGCGTTTGAGAGTCTGTGGGGCCTTCAATGAGCACATTTGCTGGCTTGAGGTCCATGTGAGCGCAATACAGTGGCTCAGGGCTAGTAGAAACCGTGATGGTTTCATGGAGCCATCGTAAAGCGTCAGCAAGTGACCAACATTGTCTGAGAAGATGGTCGGTGACGCGAACGGAGTTGCTCTTGCACGAATCAGTGAGTTCTGGGAACTTGTCAGGGAACATATAGACCCTTTTGTTTTCGTCGCTGATGCCACAACGCAAGAAAATCCCCAGATCCAGGTGCTCGGCGAACGGTAAAAGGATGTAGTGGACTTGGTTATGGGTAATTGTGGCGAAATGGAGCATGATGTGATCATGCCTTGTGAGACTCTCCTTTAGCATCTCAACATTTTGGACTTCTTTGTCGAATTCGTCCTTGATCTTGATCCGCTTGCACGCTACGAGATTAGGCTGTGGGCAATTAGTAGGTCTCGACGACGAGAACGAGTTTACTCACACCCTCGCTAAACCCGATTCTCTTACTTTTGAGGTATCCTCGGGGGATCCTTACTTCATCCACTTTGCCATAGCCGCCCACTCCAATGTTCTTCTTTATACTCTCGAAGGGGAGCCTTCTGCGCGAGTCCACCTTATGTGTTTCCGGCGTTGCATACTCTTCAATAACGTAGGGTATGAACATATATTGCTGCTCGATGAACTGGTCTCTTTTTTGTGGGGTCAGAAAGTCTAGTCGATCGTGTTCTTCGATTGGCAAGTCGGCGTCCGTCAGCACAGGGCCCGAGCTGTTCGAAGGGTACATATTCCTGTGGAAGTCTCGTAGGCAGTCTCTTGCATCGACGACAACCAGAATGGAAAGTATCTTTTTCATGAAACTCCGTATGACATCCACTTCCTGGTCGGCCCAGCCAGAGCCGATCACGCGAGCCACATTGCGTGGGTCTCCCCAAATTCTGTTCAGATCGTCTTGAACGATGAATGGCTTGCAATACTTGTTGTTCGGGTCTTTCTTTGCGTCAAGCAGCTGTTTGTAGATAAGTTCAATGCCATCGCCCCGTTGCTGATTGCTCTGGGAATATGGAGGCGTTGGCGAGTCGTGGGTAGTTACGCGTGGAGTGTTTCCAAAGCTCCCATAGAACCCAGAAACAGCTCCCGGCCAATTCATTATCGAATCGTTTGGTCCAGCCATAGCTTGCTATGAACGTTCCAAAAGGGACAATGGCTATTTATAATTCGAGATATTGCTAGTGTAAGAAGGAATTCGAAGAGGACAGAAGGGAATGCCATGGAGCCCTCAGAGGATCTGTTCCAAGCGCTGAAGTCAGGCACGGCTAGCCTTGCAGAATGCGGCTGCTGAGGCCGCCGAATTGGTGAGGTTCTCTTTCGGAGGTATCTCACGACAGAGCGGACAGGTTCTTTCTCAGACAATAAGGGAGACTCAAAGACAATGGGAAAAGCGAAAGACACGAAGACCTGAGGCAAAGAATTGGAATTGTAATCGCGACAGGGAACAGCCTGATGAGCTGGTTACGATGCAGACTCTGCCCCTCCACCACAAGGCTACCATCTCACAAAATGGGTGAGCTCGCTTGGCGTAGTTTCCGAGAGAGCGGCCGGTGGCGCATATCGAATGCGTGTTGCGGCATCGAGCTGGCCAAGCACACGCCGTGCCCACCCCTCATCTTGTTCTTCGACCGGTGGACCGGGACGAGCGACTGTATTGCCCCTTAGGAGTGCCGGTGAAGTTCGCAGAGGGGTGGGAGAGGTACGAAGTACACTTGGGCTGGACATGCCATATTCAATGTTGTCTGGTGCTAACACTGCTGACGTAAGTGACTTCTGCATGCACCCAGAAGCTCTAAATTGTCCTGGAAACTTCAGAATGCCTTTGCAGATCACGGTTTTGCAAAATGACTACTGGACGACATATAAATGGCAATAGGATATGATTATTAAAATTAGCCTAGCGGTCTCGCATCTATTGGAACTGCCATAACATCCACACTTTTGGAAGCTGGATTCTGTCCCGCCAGCGGTCCGTCAAAGCGCCTTGCGAAGGAAAGAGACAAATATAATCGCTTGCTTCTCGAAATGCTGCTAACCTATACCCACGATTACGCCTTATGTTGAAGAGGCTTCCTCGCGACCATGAGGTACATGGGTGTGAACAGTTTCTTCTCACCACCAGCAACTAGCGCATCCGCTGCGAGCGCCAGACTGTCGGCAGTCTTTTGCGTACCACCCGGAGCGATGCCGACCTTCTCCAGCAGGCCAACGAACGCATGCACCGTGCTCCTTCCCATCTTCGTCAATCTTACAATGGTGAAAAGATCGAAGATGCTCTGCATGTATTTGAAGTTCCCGGACAATGGCCAGTACCACGGCATTGAGTCGTCCCTATCGGCCAGATCTTCCTTGAACTCCAGCTCGAAGCCAGCAGCCTCGACAGCCTTGAGCGCGACTTCAATCTTCTCCATGTTCGAGATGCCGTTGCCCTGCTCGATACCAAGTCGAATCTCGCGGTGCTGCGGGTTGGTGTTGTCATACGCGTCGGTCATGAGCCACTCGTAGACGCCAAAGACACCACCAGGTTTCAGGACGCGGAAGATTTCAGAGTAGATGCCCTCCAGGGATGGAGCGTGCACGGTCGCCTCAATCGCATAGACCATGTCAAAGGAGTTGTCGGGGAAGGACATTTGCATGAAGTCGCTCTTCACGAACTTCAGCTTGTCTGACAGGCCTTCCTTCGCCGTGTACCTCGTCGCGCGCTCAATTTGATAGTCGTTGTTGTTCAGACCAATGACATTGGCGCCAGTGAACTTGACGATCTCACGCGCTGGTCCACCGACACCGCAGCCAACATCCAAGACTCTCATATCTTCCTTCATGCCCATGCAGTGTGCAAGGTAGTGTTCGTGACGGGCGATCGCTTGTCTGAAGGGTTCGCCGTATGCGAAGCGGCAGAAGTGGAAGGAGGAGCCCCAGCCGTACTCGTAGAGGTCGGTGGCGAGGTTGTAGTAGCTGTAAAGAGCTTGTTAGAAGTTGCCATGTAACAACTGGATCATAGTTATACATACTGTCGAGTCAATGTCGCGTACTCTGCTCTCCTGGACTACAATTCACAAACGTTAGGTGGCTTCTCCCTAAACTCAAATATTGAAACGCACGGCTCGATCAGCGTCAGTTTCGTCTGCAGCACGCTTCTCGTCCCAATGCTTGAAGTAGCTCTCAACTGCTGCAGCATGGGCCTCTTTGTCCTTTGAGAACATGGCACCGAAGCCTCCCTGCGCGTTGGCAGACTTGCCATGCAGCGCCTTGTTGAACGCCGCGTCGCGGGCGTGGTCTTCTTGTTCCAAAGCAATTGGCGACATTTTGATGGAATCCAACTGTTGGATTGGCTTGAATGGGGTGAAGAGGAGCTTATAAGGCCAGAGGAGGTGATGGGCTACGTGTAGGTATCAAAGGAGCATGGGACGACTTCGTGTGGCGGTGTAAATTTCCAGGGAGCCTTTGCGAATGCGATTCTTCGGAATGCGCCGAGTGCGAATCAAGCCCTACAGCACGCATGCGCTGGTAGTCCTGCTGGGATCTCTGGTGGACCGTGGTGGCAATAAGGTGGATTGCGAGTCGTTAGGGGCGATGTGCACGGACCCTGATCACGTGAAGGGCTATCCACGCATGCGCTCCCGCAGGAACACACGAGACGGACGCTGCAATCCTGGCAAAAGCGTGCAGCCGTAAGCACCTTAGAAACTTAAATCGCAACCATCAAAATTCTGTGGGGCATGGGGTACGTACGGCTGCGAATAACTCTCCGTGCTTTTTCCTATTGCAGGGATGGACTTCTGTCTCAGGCAACACAATTGCTGTCCCCAACGAAGGTTGAATGGCAAGCGGCAATGCCAAATTTTGCTCTTCGACATAGGCGGGAGCATATTTTTGACTGTCGTTTGGACGCGTTCTACGTCCAATACTATGCCAAATGCCTGTGCTCCTGCAGAGAGGTGAGTGTCCAGATATTTGAGCACTCGGTCAGCGACTTGGTTCAGCGTTGGTATAGACGTGATGATGTCGAAGCAATCGCCGATCTCCATTGATGCGGAACTCAAATGGATCCGCAGACCAAGAAGCCACCCCCACCATAGGGATGGTTTATTACGGATCCCGGAACAAAGAAGGTGAGGTCTTCAAGATCCTCATGTCGGAGTTGGACGACGCGGTCAGGTAGTGGCCCCGACGCGACAAATAGCCCATATGGCAAATATATGTGAGTATATGTTTTCACATCGCGTGTCGTCAGTAACACGAACTGATCTATAAGCCTGTGGCTTATGGGGGTCAGACAAAAGTCCGAAGAATGGACTCTGGTAGAGTAGCCGCCAACTATGACGGTCTTAGTACTGTCGATCGTCGGTCCGATCATCAATTGGCACGCGAGCCTCAGGAGTGCAGTAGGATTGCGGGCAGACGCCCGCTGCTCGAGTTGTACTTGAGCGAAGATGCCACCGTCGATGATACCGCCATTTCGTGCTAACGATCTGACTCTACGACCAATGAGATAATTCCAGTTATCTCTGAATGGTCTCTCTTTCAGCTCGACGGATGAGAGAGTTGCCATGGAATCGTCTGCTCAACAGCAAGACGAGCTTTGCACACAATTAAAACATGGAGCGTGGTAATCACACTACTAATATTAAAAATATATCCGAGTTAACTAAGATAAGTCATAATCAAACTTACACGTTTGCAGTCCCGTGAACATGGTTCTCCTTCAGAACCGGCGTAAATGGTGGCACTCTCGTCGGTGGTCGGATTGGTGGAGATATACTAGTTAAATTTGTTTAGATCGAGCTTTTAACGACGCGACAGCGCTTCTACGCGAATTAGTAGACTATTACTAATAAGGTCTAGTCTTACATTACCATTGAACGCCCATTTGACAGCATCATCGGGGTTATCTCGTACAGTCTCGGGACAAAGACGTGAATTTGCCTATTGCAGAAACGCACTTCTGCTCCACTCGCGGAAGACCTCGATGAAGGTTGAAAGGCAACGACATGATCGATTTTTGCTCTTCAACATGGGCGATAGCATCCCTGGAAGTTCAACTCAACACAGTTCGAAGAGTATTAGTATGGATGTACCACTTTATTCAACATAGGTTTTTCTTAATTAAAAAGACTATGCGTCTCAGCACTTCGAAACTATAACTCGTCAAGTCTCGTTCTATTAAGATCCATCCAAGTAAAATGGTCTATGGGTATCATTGCATTCACATAATTGTACACTCCAATTTCCTCACATAGTTCCACGCGCCCGACGCAGACTGTTCTATTCGTCTCCCACAACCTTTGCATGCCGGAATGTCTTGATGCCCACCCAAGCGACAATCACCCATACCCAAGACATTACCGCCGTCAAAATTATCAATGCGGGATAGTATCCAACAATTGGAAGAGTTGGATCATCCTCAAGGTCCGGAGGTGCACGCGGGGTCTCTCCTACATCCCAAGCCCAGCTCCAGACACCCAAGCAACTGCCCATCCCGACGACGAAGACTATCCATGTGACCGCAAGGACAACCCAGCCCCAACGTTCTGTTTCAGTGTAGTCCCACTCTGATGGTTGTAGTGGTTCAGGACTGGCACGAGTGAGTGGAGACGGTTTGACCGTGCTGCGACGGCGAAGGAGAGACGAGGTATTCGCAGCCGGACTCTGGAAGAACGATTGCGAGGGAGGTGGATGCAGGTTGGTGCTTGTAGGGCGTGAAAAGGTAAGGCCCTCATCATCATCGGTTGTAGATGCATATGGCCCGCTCGTTGGACTTATAATAGGTGATGGTTCTGTATTCTGAGGCTCATTCTGCTTAGATACTGCCGAGTCGGTATCGAGAGCTAGCTTCTGTGCCTTCTGTGCTTCTAAGAGACTCCAGCCCTGTCCGAACTGCTCCTTCGTCGGCGTCGGATCATTATCAACTTCATGATGTTCAGCTTCTTGATGCTGGGCAGCTGAATGATTCGCAGGATTCTGTGTGAAATATCCAGTGGGTTGTGTCGGCACAAACGTTGCTTGTTCGAGTACTGAGCTTCTCTTCTCTCGCGTCCCCATTATCGCCGTCTTCCTCAGCGAGCCCCTCCTCTTTCTCGTCTTCTGCTGCCGTACCATTGCTGCCATTGCACCGCGCATCCTTGGTGCAGCATCTTGAGAGACATCTTTAGTTTCTTCTGGCTCCTCCTTCTCTTCAACTTTCGGCGATAGCATTGGAAGAGGCAATGCTTCAAAGGACGGTCGAAGAAAAGGCAGCCGACCGAGGATGCTGCCGGATAAGCTGCGCTTATGTCCCCCATGACTGCTAGCTACCATTTTCGGTCGCGCCGGCGCCGTTGCGTCATTGAGGGTGCTTCCCGCTCCATTCTGCGCGATTCTTGCTTCATGCTGCATGTCGTGGTGAGATGGAGCTAATTGGTGCGATATAGACACGGGTTGCTGTGGTAGGTGGGTCTGAAGGAGCTCCAAGCACACATCGAGGATCGAGATTGAATCATGACGCGCCACATTTACACGACAGGGGTCCTCCGCACGTGCCAGCGCGCCACTTCCGAAGATCTAGCGGCGCACCGCGCCTAGCGCGTCATTGGCTGACATCTTGAGGAATATCAGAGGAACTTGGAAGGAGGCTCACCTCAGAACAACACTACATCCTCAATTATAACTCATAGAAACTGTCGCATGAGACAGTCTTGAAGTCATTCAGATGCGCGATAACCTTATACGATATCGAATATGGCGTCAGAGATGCCAATTCGCGTTGACCGCGGGACTCCCACCCCTCCCCCTGAAGATGAGAATCAGACCGTAAATTCGGCGACAGAGGGCACTGGAGTCCACATCTTCAACTCCGATACATTGTCACCACTCTCAGCAAATTTCCCAGGCAAAGTTCAATATGCCAGCTTTGGGTCGATGTCGCCGCCAAAGGCTTCACCCGCAATGCCTTCCAGCGCCGCTAGCAGCCTCTCGCCGTACAGCCCAATGTTCAGCGAAAATGGCAGTGATACAGCGGCGAGTTCGGAGAACAAGAACCCATTCAACTTCAAGCCGGTTCCGTACTCACCCGGGGGCCCGGTGCAGACGAAGGCTGTAAGACTACTAAGACTCGACGTCCGTCTCTCAGAGACCCGGGAATTGATATCACTAATTTTATAATACTAGGATCTTGGACGACGCCGTGGGCACAAATACAAGCACAGCAGTGTCTCGCACCAAATATTCCTCGAACCCGAGCCGAAAACTCCTCTGTCCCTCCCGACCTCCTTGCCAATACCCACATTCAAAGAGTTCAGGACAAGCATGTCAGGAGATCAAAAGCTCCGTATGCTCTGGTGCTTCTGCCATCTTCTGATATCCGGTTATGTGCAATGGAGCGGGCACGGCTCCCTTGCCATGACCGCGCTCTCACATCTTCTCTTCTTCGACGCAATCGGCGCATTTCTCTGCGTCGCAGTAGACATCGGAGGCAACTTTGAGGTATGGAAGCGCAGCAGCATCCGCTATCCATTTGGCCTCGAGCGGGCTGAAGTTCTCGCTGGACTCGCCATGTCAATTGGCGTTCTGTTCATGGGCCTGGACTTAATATCGCACAACCTCCAGCATTCGCTTGAGAATGTGGGCGGTCACGAACCACACCATCACACAGCGAATCCATATCACGAGCGCGTGCCGTCCGGATCTGTGGATTTTGCGGCACTTGCTGCAATTGGAGCGACATTGGTCTCCGCATCTGTACTGAAGAACCATGAGCGGATGGGCCGGGCGCTGCGGTTCAACCTTCCGTTGCCCTCTCTTCTGTCTAATCCGACACATCTGCTCACCTTGTCCTGCTCCACTTTGATGCTGCTTCTCCCTTTATTTAGCTTCAAGCTGTACAAATCCGTCGATGCTGGACTCTCTGTTTTGATCGCTGCTTTAATGTTTGCACTTGGCGCGCGACTGTGCTACGCGCTTGGAAGAATGCTGCTGATGAGTTACCCCGGCGCTCCCGGTGGAGCGGGCGACGTCGTTGCAAAAATTGAGGAAGATGGAGCAGTAAGCAGTGTCGACGAGGCGAGGTTCTGGCAAGTACATTATGGGCTTTGCATGGCGAATTTGAAGATCACGCTAAGAGACATGGGCGAGAGGAACGAGGACGAAATCAACAAGTTAAGGGCCAAGATTGGTAATATGGTGAGGAACCGTCTGGGAGGAGGATATGGTGGAGGGAGGGGTGGTGTGAAGTGGGAAGTTAGCACGCAGATTTCTTTTGATGGGGGAGGGCATGGGCATAGTCATGCGCGTACGCATGTGCATCCTCACACGCATGCGTGAACGCGGTGCATTGGATCCGTTCATGAGAAATGTCTTTGATACCCGAGGGGCAGTGGATGCTCTGCTATGCAAGTAACAATATAGAATTCGGAAATTTCTAAGTATATTCTAAGAATTTCGTGAATCGCACGCGCACAGACAGAGAACTCCAATGGGCAGCGGATCCCCCTTCGAGCGTATTGCAATACTTCTCCATACTCTAAACCAAGCTAGAGAACCCTATGGCATTGAACGCGCATAGAGGAAAGAGTTCGATCAGAAGTGGATTCTCCTTCAGGCACTTGACAGCATTGAAATACTTTGTCGTATTCCAAATCAAGCACAAGACTTCTATAATCTTGAACAAGTGCTGAGAAATGGTTTCCGGGAGCAGTGGATGTCGTTCAAGTCTTTGACACTATTGGAATACTTCTTTGTATCCCAAGCCAAGTCATAGAATTCTATCGCATCAGACGTGTGTAAAACCATGAATTGAATTTATAACGGATGCTTAACCAGCACCTTCGACATTATGGAAATACTTCCTTGAATTTTAAGCTTAGGCATCTACGTGACCCAGCATACAAGGTCAACAACACAGATGCTCATGGCTCTAAACAGTCTGCGGCCGGGAATGCATAGTGCTCGTAAGTATATCGCCGCCAAGTCATGCGGAAGTGGCCAAAGGGCACCATGCTTGGTGAACTTGCGACCGATATATGTTGGAGTTCCTTTCAGGCCTTCGAGACTTAGGACTTATCACTGATATGTGATAGATCTAATGTATATTCTGGTGTATTTGCGATCTGGTGAGGAGTAGCGTAGTGCAGGGCTATCGTCCACGGGTAGACGAGCTCGTTCCTCAAGGCTCCTTGGATTTGTATTTGGGTCGGTTTATGTATCTGATTTGAAGAAGTACTTACCATCCCAGGTCTGGCGCTGCGAGTCCACTCAAGTCAGAAAGTTCCAGTCGGTGCCCAGTGCCGGTATTCGTTCGGCAAACTCCGCATATACTTTTCGCTAGGCTGTTTTGGGCTGTAGCGTGGCCGACTTCACTGCAACATCAACTCTTCATTTTGGGTGTCCCTGAGGTCTCTACTGCAAGCAATTGGAACCTTATCTTATAGAATTACCAAGTCAGAGCTGTGTTTACTTTCGCTTGAACTGTTGCTTAACAACATGTGTAAACAAACAAGAGACCCCCTTGATGCCGCGGTTACACTTAGACGAGCTAGACTTTGATTGATACTAGAGTTTATTAAACCTACATATAAGATGTATCTAGCATCAATATCACTCGTAGCAAAGTGTACCGGAGGTGAGTGTCCCTATCACAGCAAAGTTGTCATTGAAAAGGGTAGGCACAGCGCGGTAAGCATTTCATTTCCTGTGGAAGAACCAACTACAATTACGGTGTCTTCCTTCCGTCAACAGCAAAACAGTGTGTAATGACTATACGTTCAGTGCCTAGAATCCATTTTGCACTACTTGGCTCGTCCGACAAAGGCCTCCTCCTCTGGCGTCCGCGTCTCATATGGAGACCGCGAGCTCCTCCTGTACTCCTCAATCGTCACCCTCCGGCTCTTCGGCCGGCTCCGACGCTCGCCTCCCAACTTCAAGATGCCTCTCGGCATGGGCGAGGCCCGGTCTCGTTCAACTGGGCGACGTAAGTAGTAACTTGTATGCAGCTTCGGCATGCAGGAGCTCGAGCGCTGAGAAGACATATACCTCATATCAGCCGCATTGGAGAACATCTGTGGCGGCACGCTGTTTGGGCGAGACATGCGCACGATCCTTGCTGGGAGGTCCGGCACGACTTCCCTCTCATACTCGCTCATGCTCATGCTCTTGAGGCTCTGCGACCTCGAGAAGCTGTCGCTCTTGACGGAAGCTGCGTCCTTGCTTCCTTCGGCCTTGGGAGATGACTGCAACGATGGTGGACGGTTGCTGGAGAAGTGGCCGCGCTCGAATGACTTCTTGTACGAGATCTTGCGCAGAGGGATATGTTCGCTTGACGCTCCATCAAGCGGAGGAGCCTCGCTTCCCTCAGTGTCCGACGCCTGTTGCTGTCTGTCCAGCGCATTCCAGAAGTCTGAGTCCATGCGCGGCAGCGAAAGCGGCGTCATGTGCTCATGAGACTTGCCGCTAAAAGACTCTGTAGTTGCCTCGACATTGCGATTGGGTGTTCCTGCTCGGTCGTACTGCGAGCCGTTCAAGAAGGGTCTAGGGCTAGCTGCACGCTTGCTCTCAACATGAGAAGGCACAGCGCCAAGGCCGCTGCGGGTTTCGGCTGGGGAGTGATGAGGACTGACACTGCGGTTGGTGCCGACGAAGGGGCCGTAGGGACTTGGTGGACGCGCAGGAGCCTCGACTTGAAGTTTCGATGGGCGACGACCGCGATCCTCGTAAACAGGTGGAGCGCTAGTCGAGATGCGCGTTGCACTGCTGTTTCTTGGGAAGTTCAGAGAACTGAGACTGAGAGTCCTTGTAGTATGCAGAGTAAGGTGCGGCAAGACTGGTGCGATAGTAGAGTTTCTTCTCTGCTGGCGTCTCTGTGCTTCGTAAACAGCTTCCAGGACTGCTAGCCTGAATCTACGCCTGGTGTAGAAGGTGATTGCGAAGGCACCGAAAAGGAAGAGTATGACGGCGGAGATGATGAGCCATACCAGCTCTCCATGATGCTTGCCTGGCTTGTTTGTTGACGCGTAGAGAGTTAGGGCGACTACCATGGAAATAAGAGCTGCTTCTGCAAGGAATAGACAGGCGAAGAATGACTTTGTGCCCCCTTTCGGTAGGTTGTTGTCATTCTGGCCTTCGACATCACGAGAGGCAGCCGCAGGAGCAACATTCGCGTCCATGGCATTCGTGTTGCCTGCAAAGTCGCGATGCTGCGGAGCCTGGGTGTTGTTGCTGCCTAAATGCGCGGCGCGAGTTAGAAAAGCTTGATACTGGTGGTTTTATTGCGGCATCACTTACTCGTAGGAGCGGGAGGGACTTGTTCGTAATTGTACGAGGCTCGCTGAATTGGTATGGGTCTCGGGGTGCGACTGTTGACTCGCTCGAGCTGCTGAAGTTCAGCCATGATGATGATCAGTCGATAATCATCAATAGAAGATCGGGAGTGTGGTTGTGCAGATGCAGCGAGTTGTCGCTCGGTCGCGTTATGAGAATGTAGAGGATTGAGTAACGGTTGGAGCTTAAAGAGGTGCAGAAGTAGCTTGACACGGTACAGAAGCAATTTGACAAGCTTTGGAAGCTTATCAAGCTAATCTCTGAACCTGTCAAGCAGGTTGTGCTCTGAAGTGAAGACGCAAGACTCGCGATTGTGCGTTGCAGTCGAGCTTGATCGGATGCAACGATGTCGTGAGGCGAGAATTGAAAGAGGGTGTTGTGGTGGCAAAAGATGCCTTGGCCTCCGTGCTTAATCAAAACAATAGTACGCGTAGATGGGAGGGCGACCATGTGTTTGGTGTTAGTGTGATGTTAGTTGCCAGAGCGTTGCTGGGAAGTGCTCTGCGGAGAGCAATGCACAGCAGCAATAAGGAATATCCATCACCATCACCAGGCACTATAGATGATTTGGCACGACTTATGTTCGATTGGAAATGCTTCAATTTTACTTTACAAACTAATAAGAGGTAGAAGTTGGATCTGCGCCACATCTCTAGCAACAGACGAGAGGGCGGCACACAAACGACCTTTCTAGCGCGCAATGTCTCCCAATCATTCAAAATCAACAAGGCCCAGGAATGTCTTCCACTCCATGCACATGAGTTAACGACGAGCGGACATTTGAGAGCAACTAACAAGAAGCTGAGGAGGGGAATTAAACCATCCACGAAGCGCCACGCTTGAAATCCAGAGGTATCGTAAAACATCAAAAGCAACGTATTTACCACCATTATTAGCAAGGCTGGCACCATAATCGATTGCGATACTCGTATTGCTTTCACAATCCCTGAAAAGAATGAACGAAGCCCTCTGCATCCCTTCGAGACGTAAACGATAAGCGAAATCTCCCTGCGAATTGCGGAGGGCTGTACGAATGGCAGAAGATAAATGGCCGCAAGGTCTCCAGCTCGATAACGGTTGGTGCAATCCTGCATAACCAGTGCCGAGCACCAATCCATTCGGTGATGAAAGCGGTCCAGATGGGAGTTCCAACCATTGGACCTCGTCGAGGAGATGTCTCCAACCTGACAGCTCCCGTATCTTCGTCGCGCCACATGCGGAGGAGGTGAAGGTAGTTGTCGTCTTCGATCTCACCACTGTACTCCAGGAACTCACCTGGAACAAAGTCATCTAGACGACGGGATGGACGGTATCCTCCATCTTGGCGCTTGAGTGCAACAAAAGCAGAGTAGAAGAGAATGAGCTGTTCGTACGCTGGAAAGTAAAGGTTTGCCCAGGTCTGATAACCCCCTTCGCCAGGATCAAGTCGGTTGAGCTGAAGGCGAGAGCCAATTCTGACGAGTTTAAGCCCAGTCAGAGGCATGCAGCGGTGAAGCGTTCTGCCTTCCTCATCTCTCATGGAGAAGAGGATCCGCGCTCGATGATCTGTATCGCGCCAGAAGAAGCGGGCGTGAACTGAAGTGTCGCGAAAAGAATATCTGAGGACTTCGACAAAGCCATCGGCGCGAAGAGAATCTCGAGCACGTATATCAATTCGCCCGTAGCACCTGGTGCTGCACATTTTATGGTCAGCACGATGATATACGAATTATAGTATCCTTGACCTACGGCGCTCCTGGGTCGTTTAAAGGCGTTCTTGGGCATGAGACTGTGAATATTCGCGTCGCCCAATGCATCTGATAGCCATTGCCGTTGGGTGAGCCAGAAGACCAAGACGACCATGTGTACTCCGATGTATCGGAGAATGTTGGAGAAGAAATTACCTCCGGCACTGGCGGAGGCACCGGTGCATCATATTGTGGCGGAAATGGCGCAGGTAGAGCGAACGCAGGGTAGGTTGAGGAATGATGCATTGGTGGCCGTATCCGACGTGGCACTGGATAATCCCAAGGGGCTATCACGTTAGTGTCGTTGGACTGGGCAGACATCGAAGGTGTAGCTTACCGGACTCGATCATGTAAAAGTCACCACTTCTCATATCGATCGGATCCTGATGGTGCAACAGTTGAGTCAAACGACGGCGCAAAGTTTCCATGAGATCAGGATCCGAACGGTGCCTGGCAGTCCCGTTAGCATACAGCCCTATCAACGTGGACAGGTTGGGATACCTTCTAACTCCATCGAGGATTGTTTTAAGGAAGGTATTATACATCTCCAATCTTGCGTACATACTACAACCCTCCCTTCTGAATTTGTTCTCCAGGTCCTCCCACAGCAGCCGATATGGAGGCCGCCCCGACCACGTGGTACGAAGAGTCTGTTGGAACAGCACTCGATCGAGACATTTGTGAGTTTGCGAGATGCTGTTGAGCACAAGATTAACATCGACCCAGATTATTCTCGGTACTTCGTTTGAATGGGAAAACTCCTCAGAGAGACAGCGATCAACATCTCTGAGGGCGCCCGCGACCTCGATGAGCCATTGCATGTTAGATGCAATGTCGGCATGGCGCTGAGGAACCTCGTCTACGAACCTCTGCAGCGCAGACGCATCGTCTTCGGCGGCCTCGGCCTGGCGGCGGAGTGAAAGGGCCATTGCGCAATGAGCTGCCGCCGTCTCATGATAAACCAACGAGTGTAGTGCTTGCTTCTCGGAACGCTGTCGGAATGGCGCTCAGTTGTAATTGAACGCGCAAAACGATAGTTCCCAAAGCGGAGGTATCTAAGTTTAATAAGCCCGTGCCCTTAGAGATTGCGGCTCTTAAAGTATGGGGCGCATTGACGTGGCATAAGGAAAGCCAGGATATTGTAATCGGCTGCTCTCGTCACCGGTCAAGAGCTCATTGAAGCCGTGCATATGCATCAAGACCAAGATTGCCTTAGGGCGTATAGCTTGATCTGCAGTGCATCGTGCTTCATCGTGACAGCGCACCAGATAGAAAGAACACAGCCAGCAACAACGACACTATAAGAGACAGAAGAGATGATAAACTGATGAGACGACTGAATTAGACATTTTGTCAATGAAAGGAACCATCGGAACTATCGAGTTTAAGTGTCTTGAGGCATCAGCCCTAGCGTCTGGGTTGCATAACACTTGTTGCAGCACGGCAGACATTTTTCGTGCACTGCTGACCAACCATTGTGACAGGGGACTACAGATTATCACGATATATAGTCAGAAGTCTCGCCGCAGGTATTCTGAAGTGGATTTGGTTGATATCTGCCTCAGATGGTCTGTATTGTCGTCAGTGTCTGAGGCTACCAGGAACCAATGACCTAACCTTATGACAGAACGAAATGAGACAAAATACGCATGACCCGGCTACATGGTCCTTGTCTCAAGGCAGCAGCAACGCAAGGAGGGTTTGCAATGAGAAACAAGTCCTGGGAGACTCGATGCTTATATACTGATGAAAAAGGGTGCCATGCGGTCGGCAGAGGAGGAAATCCTTGGGGCTGAACCGCTTGGCAAGCAGTAGAGCTTTTGCAGTGACACGCCCTTGCAAAAAGATTATCTTGACACACTCACTCACTTTCTAAAATATCCTTATTGATATGCAGTAGTCTTCTTTTTCCATGCTATTTGCAGCATTTCACTGTCGAGTAAATTCTTGTCAATCTGATGTTAGAATGGAATTGCTTTCCAGTCACTCCAGGACTGCTGCCTTCAAATACGAGACCGAGTATATACGATTCTTTTTGACCTTTAATACAGCTCCGAATGTCCTCCTTGAGGTTCCTATTGGATACCAAAGCTGGAGCTTGTATTGATTTCTTATTTTTCTGTAATATTTCCCTCTCCCTGGAAATTGCCTCTCTTTCCAGATCTATTGGCTTCTCGCACAATACAGACTGTACAGTTGATTACTTACTTGATGCCATGCTTGAAGCCAATGCATTTGAAGTTACAACATCATTCACCGGTATATTTGGTACACCCTTGATGGATACCACCTCAGATCTCCGCAAGCCAAGCATTAGATTCAATCATAGACACCGTCGGATTTCAGGGGCTATGCAAGGTACCACCAAGTTACCCAAAAAGAAGACGAGAAGTTCGTCAACGTCAAAATATACGAAACCGTACTCGAATTGCTCTGATTTGGAGATGGATGTGCTGAAGATATACGAACAAGCTTCTAGCTGGCAGGCTCAGGGCAAAGTCATCGCGGAAGTGAAGGATCTAGATATAAAGGCGGATTGGCTTCCCTCGGGCATCTCAGAGGGAGTTCTGGCATATCAGCGTAATAACATCATTAATCGAATACCGTAGTATAATTATCAGCCCTTCAACTTCTCATCCACGATCCTCTGAACCATCTTCTCTAGTATGGCAATGTCTCCACCACCAGCTTTCGCTTCAAAATACCCTGCAACGCTCTTCTCCACATACTTGCCAACCATATCAACCTCGACATTCACCTCTTCGCCGGCCTTCTTCGCCGCCGTCACCACCCTCTCTTGCGTATATGCAATCAGCATAACCTCCCACCACCCTTCCGTATCGTCCACCGCTGTGACCGTCAAGCTCGCGCCATCCAGTGTGATGAATCCCTTCTCCACCACATATCGTAGCACCCCCTTATCCCGCGGCTGCAGCCTGAACGTCAGTGCATTGCCGTCCGGCGTCACAGAGAGGATGGTGGCAATTGAGTCGACATGGCCTTGCACAAAGTGGCCACCCATTCGCGTCGCGGCGGACACGGCACGCTCGATATTTACGCCCGAGTCCTGTTTGAGGGAGCCTAGGTTTGTACGGCGAAGAGTCTCGGGCGCGACGCCGACTTTGAAGGATGTTTTGTCGAATTCTGTTACCGTGAGGCAGGCGCCTAGGCACGATGTGAGCGTCTTATTGAAGCATTTGGACAGTTCACAAACCATTGACAGATATACTGTCACCGAGATGACAGTCTCCCAGGATTTCCTCTACATTTGAGATTGTCAAAGAGGTCCCGCCTCCTCCGCTAGCTGTTGTGTCGAGCTCCTCTAACGCAGCGACGGCTGGCTGCAGGTTAGTTTAGCTGTGGGAATCCCATCTGGCATTGATTTTGGTTCACACTCACTTCCTACCACCTCGACAATGCCTGTAAACATGATTTTAGATTCAGGTCAAGATGCGTCTGGTTCTATATAGAAAAGTAGGAGCTTCGGCGGCTTGTGCCTAGGCTTTCGGCCAGCCGCCATCGGCGGGGCGCCCGACGACGGATTTCCAGCATCCATTTAAAGAGCACTTCGTGCCTCGCGAGTGCCTTCCTCTGATCTTTTGAAAGTGAGGTAGGATGATTCTGAGGTGATTCCAAGTCCCAATGGCTGCTCTCAGATCCTTCCGGCGCCTTTCCATAGCTTCTCGTACTCTTTCGTCTTTTCGTCAACCATGGCGGGCAAGCTCGCGAGCGTTTGCTTCAGTGTCAGGGGCACCCGATCCTGCCAACCTGCCATTGGCAGGAATAAGGGTTCTTGATATGACCAGAGTACTGGCAGGAGTAAGAGCTGTGCTGGTATTTATATTCAGTTTAGATTCTGACATCTTCTCTTAGCCATATTGCACACAAATATTGGGCGATCTTGGGTATGGCACGCGACTCTAGTATGGCGCCTCCGTCGAGGTTGTCCAATGTGTTCAAGAGCTAATGTGGGATTGAACGTAAAGAGCAGAGGTCATCAAAATCGAACATCCCATCCGAGGGGACGACACTCGCGCCTGGGGACCTCCATATGCCACATACAGCAACTCTAGCCATAGCGGACCCGGAGAAGCGGCATATTTCCTGTCTGTGAACCGCAACAAGAAATCTGTCGGTCTCTCTTTCGCGCACCCAGCAGGTGTCGACATCCTGCATAAACTCGCTGCGGACTGCGATGTGCTGGTGGAGAACTACCTGCCTGGCGGACTGAAGAAGTACGGAATGGACTACTCCACGCTAGCCAAAGTGAATCCGCGACTCATTTACGCATCAATCACTGGCTACGGACAAACTGGGCCATACAGCAACCGCGCTGGGTACGACGTGATGGTAGAGGCTGAATTCGGGCTAATGCACATCACCGGCGAGCGTGATGGGTCACCAGTGAAGGTGGGCGTTGCCGTCACAGATCTGACAACAGGCTTATACGCGAGCAATGGAATCATGGCGGCCTTGATTAATCGAGGAAAGACTGGACGAGGACAGCATATCGATCTAGCGTTGAGTGACTGCCAAACTGCGACCCTGGTGAATATCGCATCGAGTGCGCTTATTAGCGGAAAGAAAGACTCTGGACGGTGGGGGACAGCGCATCCAAGCATCGTCCCGTATTGTGCTTTCAAGACCGCTGATGGCGATATTCTCGTCGGTGGGGGTAACGACCGACTGTATGGTATTTTGTGTGATAGGATCAAGAAGCCAGAGTGGACCAAGGATGAGCGATTTACGACGAATGCTCTGAGAGTCAAGAATCGAGATGTCCTGGAGGCGATGATTGGGGATATTATAAAGACGAAGACCACTGCTGAGTGGTTGCAGATACTGGAGGGATCCGGCATGCCGTATGCGCCAATTAATGATATCCAGACTACTCTTAATCTTGAACACAGTATGTCTATACCAGCTCATGGAATGTTATAGCTAATGATTTGCAGCACAAGCACGAAATATGGTAGTCGAAGTCGAACATCCTGCTTGTGGGACTATGAAGCTCGTTAATACTCCCGTCAAATATTCAGAATCGAAACCGAGCATCCGCACACCTCCTCCAACATTAGGACAGCACACGGACGAAGTCCTGTCAGACCTGTTAGGTATGAGCACCTCAGACATAGATAAACTGCGGCAAGAAGGAGTCGTAGCGTGAATAGATTTCCTGTAACAACCAAGACATGTTTATTCTTCCCACTCCCCTTCAACGCTTTACTTCCCGACGAACTTTAACTATGACTGATAGTATTTGACGCGTCATGAGGCATACCGACTTCAGACAATCCGTCTTCCAAGCCGACGATTCTCTCTCTGCCGCTTGACCTTCATCGCTTCCCGTCGTCTCTTTTTCCAAGCTCTGTTCGTCTCGCCTCGGTGCTCCCAGAACCACTTGGAAAACTCGCTCTCTTCCTTCTCTCCTTCCCTTGCATTGCCCGCTCCTCCACCCTGCTCCATCTCCTCATCATCATCTGTGTCGTCATCGTCTGCATCGTCCTCTTCGACATCCGCCATCATCTTGTCTTCCTCTACATCTTGTGCTTCATCCTCCTCCTCGATCTCTTCCATCGCTCCCAACTCCATGCCGAATGTAAACTTCTTCTCCCCAACTGCCGTATCCGGCTCCGGAGCAGCGCTCCTCAGGCCGCGCCATTCCATATCACGCCTTGTGTGCGGCGTCACTGGTGGTTTGAGAGTGAGGCTCGTCTTTCCGGGTGTTTCAGCACCTGCTTCGGCATTCTCGCCTTCGGCACCATCATCGACGTCCTCAGCGAAGAAGCTGAACGCTGTGCGAGATGTGTCGATGGCGAGCGGTTTCGTTGGCGAGGACTTGGTAGAAGAAGGGTTGGGTCGTTTGAACAGAGCCTCCAGAGGATGAACTGCCTTGGGTTCGGTGGCGGAGAAAGGCCCAGCGGAGTCGATTTTCAGTCCGATTTTGCTATTCTCTTGGAGGGGCACCTCATTTGCTTGAGTAACCAGGGAATCTGCCCCCGCTATGGTCGGCGTCTCTATATGGTCTGGGGTAGGCTCGTCCGCTTCGCTCTGTTTATTCCCTTGATTTCGTTGATTTTCTGGCTCCTCCTCGGCGATGGCGTCCGTGATAGGCTTGTCTTTTTGCTTGTCTTTTTCGCTTCGCTTCTTTTTCTTTTCTCTTCGACTCTTCGTTTCCTCTTCGACGATATTGTTGTCCCCGTCAATCCATCCTTTTCCATCAATATATTCCGCTACTGGTTTGCTTTTTCCGGCAACTGAGTCTTCCTTTAAAAAGCTAGCTTGCTTCTTGGTATTCTGGAACTCGTGGACTACAATATCGTTGCTTGGTTTCTTCTTCTTCTTTTCTTTCTTCTCTGTCTTGTCCTTCTTGGCCTTTTCGGTTGACTCTTCCATGGCCTTTGTAGCGGCTGCTGTTGGAGGCAAGGTTGTACGAAATAGCATCTCCGGCTCCTTAGTGTACTTTGACTTCTCTCGCTTCTCCTTCTTCTCCTTCTTGCTATTATCCTTGGAAGTCTTCTTAGATTTTCGATCCACTTCTGGCTCCGTCCAGCCACGCTTGACACTCCGCCCTTCCGGCAATTCAATCCCATCATGCACCTTCTCTGTGAATTTTCGTTTCTTCATCTTCTTTTTCTCGGCCTTCTCAACTTCCATTCCACCCTCCTCCTCTGCGGCCCCGTCCGCATCATCTCCCCGCCTCTTTCTCTTCTCCGGCCTTGCATCCTGAATCTTGACCTTTTCGCCCTTCAACATCGCACCATTGAGTCTCTTCTTCAGCTTCTCTGCTTGTGTCTTCGGCATCTCGACGTATCCGAAGCCCTTTTCAGGAAATGTCTGCAGACTATGGTACGATATGTTGCTCACGTGCGGGTGCAAGCTCGGAGCGATGATCTTTGAGTAAAGTTCAGGTGTAAATGGGGTAATATGAATTCGTACTTGAACTTCCGAAGTCTGCTGCGAGTCGCCAGAGGTCAATTGGGAGGAGGTATTGCTGACGGGTGCGATGAAGGCAGGTTGTACGGAAGATGTAAGCGCTGGCATCGGTCCCGATGGTTTCTCTAGACGCGGTGAGAGCGCAGCTAGATACGAGCTTTCATTATGTCGGCGCAATAAATCGCCGTCCTTTTGCGGGAGCCAGCAGAGGCAATTATATTATGATTTAAAAATTAAGAGGCTGGTGAAGCTTTTCCGCAAAATCTTCCGCACTGTTGAAGAAAAAGGACCCCAGCTGGCCCAAGCTTTTCTGGGCGCGGGAGATCGCCGCTGAGGCTGCGATTTAGCGGAGCATTCCCATCAGCACAAACGCGTTTCACCGACTTGATTACCGTCCTTCCTCTCCCTTCTCCTCAATCCTTCTCCTCTCCTTCTGTCTCGAGAACTTGGAAGAAACAATGGCAGCCTCAAAGCGGCCGTCATTCCTCCTAATCTGCTTCATCTTCCTCAACCTCACTGCACTCTCTCTCGCAGCATGTATGTACTCGTCTTAATCTTAGAACTAGAACCCCACAGCTGACACTTAGACCTTGGAGCGTCCTCCGCATTCTGCAAATGCACTTGCTTCGGCAATAGCACCATCATCGACCTGATCGGCGGCACGACGACCTCTCCGAGCTCCTCCGAGAAGAACAAGAAGTTTGACAAGACGTGCAACGATTGCACGAAGAAGCTGTGCCTCGATTACCACCTGCCCATATGCAAGGGTGCAGAGGATGAGGATGTATTCACACAATGTTTCTGTACGTGGGCAACCTCTAGAATGGCTAAGAGACTAGATCTATATGAAGATATATTGCTGACAAAGACCATCACAGGGCGAGACTCCGCGAAAGACCAGGCGGTGGTTTTCATCTTCATCTTCGCTACAGTGGGACTACTCATATACGCTGGCATAAAGCCATGGATAGACAACTGGATAGAGGTAGGCATTAGGCCTTACGCTTTCTCGCACATTTGTTGACCTACTCAGAAATATCGCGAGAGACGCCAATACATCCCTATCTCCGGTCAGGGCAATCAGTAGCTTCATTGGCCAGCTCGGCCCATGTTGCAAATATATTGTTGGACAGATTGGCTACAGTTTCAGACTCCGGATATCCGCCGACGTTTCGGTGCCCTCGATGAGCTCACTCAGTGCCTTTCCAGTCCCGACAGAGAGTGCTATGCCCCAGGGCCCATGACCCGCAGCGAGGAAGACGCCTCCATTACCGTCTCCCTTGGTCTTCAGCCCGTCGCCAAGCTTCGAATCAGCTATACGAGATATGATCGGCGTGCCCATCCGCGTTACTGGACGGAAACACAGCCCCTCTCTCAGCACCTCGAGATCATCCTGTTCTCCCTCAGGCAGCCCGAGCATATTCCTCGCGACAACCTTCAGCCGCTGTATGGAGTCTGGATCGATCTTGGCGTCTGCACCTGTCTTTGGTAGCTGCAAATCTGCGTCGTTTAGGCCGGCGATGTATATCTCCCCGCCAATGCGGCTGAATATCTCAGGCGAGAAACCATCAGTCTCCGTGGAGAAGACAGCATGGCAGCCTTTGTCTTCATGCTCTTTGCTCCACCGCGGGCTTCTCAATACCAAACTATGACCAGCCAGGCTCGTCACCGGTATCCGCGTATTGGACTTCGGGAAGAGTGTGCTGAAGACAGCGGGACTCCATGCGCCTGATGTGATAGCAAGTCGCGAGCAAGGGATGTCTGTCTCAGTGCCGTCCTTCTCCGACCGTATCTTCACGCTGGAGATATTCCCCTCTGCATCCTTCGCGATAGTGACCGCCCTCACAGGATGATGCAGCTTAACCCCTCTCTTCAAACTCTCTTCCAGCAAGAACTGAGACAGTTTCAATGGATCTACTTGGGCAACCGTGTCATCCTCGCTGATGACTTCCAGTCGATCGCCCTTTTTCTTCGTTAACCACGCTGCTCCTTCGCCCTCGCGAAACTCGTGAAAAGCAGCAGCCTCTGCGCGACTAGATCCAGTACGCAACCAGTCGTACCTGTTCCCACTGCCAGAGGTCCTACTCTGGCTGAGCGATGTGCCGGTGCTACGGCTATAGCCCCATTGCTCACGACCATTATGCTGTTCTGCAAGGGACTTGTGAAGACGAAAGGAGAGTGCGCCGAGCGCAGCAACAGGAGGCGCGAACCCTACGAATTTCAATGTCAGATAGCAATGGAATTGGATGGTCAATTGGCGTACAGTCTGCAGCCAGAAACCCGGCCGCAAGGCCAGAAGCGCACTTGAAGAGCTCTGGACTTGCTTCGACGAGATGAATGCTCTGCGGAGATGTCCGTTGCGATTCACTTAGATAGTACGCCGTCGCGCATCCAATGATGCCCGCGCCGATAATAACAGTGTCTGGCATGCCTGAGAGTCACCCAAGCCCTCTTCTGAAATGTGTTTGTAACGGCAGAGCACTTTTAAGGCAATTGTTCATCGTGAATGCGTTTAGAGCAGATGATAACCCAAGTTCCTGCAGGAGGACATCGCACCCGCGAGTGCCCCACTACACGAGGTGGGGCACGAATGCGGCCGCGTGAGGTAATTGGAATCTCTCGGCAGGAGATCGGTGCCATGCAAGCGATCTCGGGACTATCACCGCGAAAACTGTGGGATTTTGCAATCGCTGGAATTGGGATTTTCCTTGTGTTTCATACAGCTGTTCGGCGTTCATAATGGCAGGAAAGGGTAAAGTCATCATATTGACCGGCGCTTCAAGAGGTTCAACTGCACTAAATTCCAATCACAAAGATATTGTCTAATAAACATGGCTAGGAATTGGGCTGGCTATCGCACAGTACCTTCTCAAACAACAATGCAATCTCATCGTGACGGCCAGAACTCAGGGCGCGCTCGAGAAGCTGAGCGATGAGTACCCCGGCCAGGTCGAATGCCTGGTAGGCGACATGGCAGACATGTCCACGGGACCGAAAGCAGTCGAGCTCGCAAAGTCGAAGTTTAAGACGCTGGATGGGTTGGTAATCAATCACGGCGTTCTCGAGCCGATGGAGAGGATCGCGACGGGAGATGTTCAAGAGTGGAGGAAGGCGTTTGATATTAATTACTTCTCTGCTGTCTCTTTGGTAATCAAGTCCTTTTGTCGACCAGTTTTATAAGTGGGTACTGATCTATGGCAGGCCCAAGCCGCCCTGCCAGCATTGCGCGCCTCCAAAGGGCGAGTTATCTTTGTATCTTCCGGCGCAGCGACCGACGCATACGCGACATGGGGCGCATACGGCAGCTCGAAGGCCGCGATGAACCATCTGAACATGACATTAGCGGTTGAAGAACCCGATGTTACCTTTGTGTCTATCCGTCCTGGAACCGTCGATACTGCCATGCAGGTGAAGCTTCGAGGCGACTACAACAGCAAGATGGACAAGAAAGATGCCGAGCACTTTGCTAATCTGCCGAACAACGGGAAGCTATTGCGAACGGACCAGCCAGGAAACGTCATCGCGAAGCTGGTAATAGATGCGCCGAAGGACCTCAGCGGGCAATTCCTCGCGTGAGTTATAGTTGAGATGCGCGGTGAATAAATTTTGCTGACAACATCACAGTTGGAATGATACTGAGGTCTTGGCGAAATATCAGGAGTGATCGGCTGTCAACTCTATTCGTATCTACGTCTTTGACTCTATGACTCTGCAGTTAGCAAATGCCTTCAAAACATTTGTTGGACGGATGTAACGCTGGTACATAGATTCAGCCGAAAGATGAAAAGACTGGAACATTTGTTCGGCATCGAGCGTGAACTCTAAGTCTTAGCATGGAATGTTTTGTGCTCATCATGAGAGTACTGCAGAAACTGGACATGTTACTTACTCGAAGTTACATCAAATAGCCTATTCCTTGCCCTGTGATCCCATTTCGTGTCAGAAATAGAACGTTTAGATTCTTCGAAATCTCGCATATGAAGCCACGATTGTTCAGGTAATCGAACCATAAGATTGCTCCTCATGAGTATGTCGGAATTTGATAGTACATAGTTTGCTCATCATGTAGATAATGTAGGGTAAAAGATATTGGGATCAAGTCGTACCTAGAAATCTTCCATACGTAAGCTTATTGCATCAAAGGAAGTCATTCAACAGTGTGCGTAATAGACAAGATTCAGAAAGTACCGTTTGGCTTGGTAGGTCAATCACCACAGAAAAGTCTGATAGGGGCGACACGAAAGTTCATCATTGAAAAAACGAGAAAAGGAAGTGTAGCTTCGACGTACCTGCACGGGATCAAGAGATGGATCAGATGGAGCTCCTGCTTCCAATACGTGCTGCATTATACCCCAAGCGGTAGCCTCTATTAGTATATTAACATGAAGGCCGTCGTTGGTCCATTTATCCAATGCGGCTGGGCGTTTAGGATACTCTGAATGTAAGAGTTTGTGTGGAGTTGGGGCATGAGCTGCGGTGAATCTTTTTGAGGATTTTTCGGAGTGGCCAAAGCTTCCGGGGCTAGCCGTATAAGGTAGGGCGTACTTTGTGTGGCTTGAGCTTCCCTTGATCGATCTTGTCGCTACGAGTCGTGCATATTTAAGAGCTCCATCTTTCCCACCTTCGAGCCTGCCACGGAACTCGCAAAACCCAACTTTGCATTCAACATCTACAACCCTCGCGAAACCAGCGATTCCATCTGATCTTGCACGCGAACAACGCGTTTAATTCTCAGAACCTCCTTAAAATTCACAATACTCTACCAACCCAGCCCCCACCAACATCATGTCGGATCGCGAAGGCTATGGAGGTATGTCGAGTGATTCATAGCGCAATAATAATCTTCACCTCCAGATATCTTTATCCATTTTCTCGCAAAGACTGACACAGTCAGGTCCAGGCAACGACGACCTATCTCTACCCAAGGCAACTGTCCAGAAAATCATCACCGAAATTCTCTCTAATGATTCCGGAGTCGCATTTGCACGAGAAGCTCGCGACCTGCTGATCGACTGCTGCCTCGAATTTGTACAGATGGTATCTTCACAGGCGAACGAAATCGCAGAGAAGGAGGCCAAAAAGACCATTGCGTGCGAGCATGTCACCGGCGCATTGGATGAACTCGGCTTCTCTGACTACATACCGGAGCTGTTGAAGGTGGCGCAAGAGTACAAGGTGCAACAGGCGGTGAGTTTCAGCTTGGTGAAAGAACAGGTGTTGAACGGGATGCTAATGCTCGGCCTAGGGACGAGAACGGAAGCAGGACAAGATCGCGCAGAGTGGAATGACCGAAGAGGAGCTGATCCGCCAGCAAGAAGAGCTCTTCAGGTCTGCGACGGACAAATTCAACGCTGCTCCACAGACTTGAAGAGTTTAAGCCTTGGCTGACTTTCAAGGCTTAGAGATGAAGCATACCGCAAGCTGTCGCCTGGAGAACAACTTGATAGAGCTGTTGACGAGCACCTGCTCCGCCGGCAACAAAGGCTCTTCCGGTATGACATAGACACAATCAATGCAGCTACACAGTTGAGGAAAGGCCCTAGCTGACCGTTGTAAAGCGAAGCAAGGGAGAAGTTTGACAGGGAGCAAGAGGCGATGGAGAGGGGTGATGCCGAGGATAGTTGCGCTACAAGATGCAGTGTGCCGAGAGAGGATGAGATTGAGGGCGAGAAAGAAGTTGCGCCACAGTTTTAGCTTGCCGGACTCCGGGCTGCACGTTCTCTTCTATCAAGATAACCCTTATTCATTAAACCTGTACTCCGTACAGCCTTAAGCAGAACTTGCTTAACAATATTAAACCCAACTTACATTAATGCTTGGGCTTTTGTGGGTGAGCAAACTTGTTACTGCTAAACCCTCTGGACTTTCATGAGGCCGACTCGTTCCATCTCTTCCATAGACATATATCAAGCCCATAGAAGCAGAGCAAGCTGGTTAAATTCCAGCCGGAGCATATTGTGTAGAGTTTTTAGGCTCTCGCTTGAATTGGAGAGCCGCACTCACTACTGCCTTGCCATTTCGACCCAGTCGGACAAACTCAGATACAGTTTTTCTTCATTAAGAACTCGTTAATTCTATTTCGTACGCTGGAGAACTTAACCTTCAATAATGCGCTAGCTCGTTATGGGCATTATTTTTCATTAGCGTCGTCAAGTGGTGTTCTCCAAGCATGAATATTTCAATTTATGGCTTAGCTTGTGACCCCTCCACGCCATACGATACACCACTACCTCCCCACTTGTCAAATGCTAAGTCACCAACCGTCATCTACGTACAACTAAGGAACCCCATACACTTCTTTCTACCTCCAACCCACCTTTAACACAGCCATAAGCCCTTAATCAAGCTCGTATACATCATGTCTGGGCTTGAGAAGGCTCTCTTCAATCTAAAGGTTTGAAGTCTTCACCCACTGCAGCCTGAGCACCCCGCGCTTACAGATCCAGTTCACAGCGAAGCAGCTCAATCGCCAGGCGGCCAAGGCTGGGAAAGATGAGCAGACGGAGAAAGCGAAGCTGAAGAAGGTATGCAAATTCCAGTAGTTGCCGGACCGAAGCAGGCACCCGGAGATTAACATACTACTACTCCAGGCAATCCAACAGAACCACTCCGACATCGCGAAAATCTACGCCCAGAACGCCATCCGCAAGCAAAACGAGAAGCTCAACCTCCTCCGCCTAGCATCGCGCATCGACGCCGTCTCCAGCCGCGTCCAGACGGCCGTCACGATGCGGCAGGTCTCACAGTCCATGGGCAACGTCGTGAAGGGCATGGACAGTGCGATGAAGGCGATGGACCTGGAGAAAATATCCGCTATAATGGACAAGTTCGAGTCGCAGTTTGAGGATTTGGACGTCGCGACGGGGTATTACGAGAATGCCACGAGTAGCGCGACGGCGGTGGGCACGCCGCAGGAGGATGTAGATAGGTTGATGAACCAGGTCGCGGATGAGGCGGGCGTGGAGCTGCATCAAGATTTGGAGGCAGCGACGCCGGCGAAGGCAGTTAAGGTGGGGCCATCGGAGCAGGAGGAGGAGGGGCTGGGGGAGAGGTTGAGGGCTTTGAGGAGTTGAGAGTGCATGAGCTACTGTAGGCATTTGCTTAGAACAAGCTGGGTGTAACAGAAGGCGTGGCGTTTACGGGCGTTTGGGTTGACGGGACTGGTACCAGGCTTTTTAGGAAGCAGCGTGACGATAGCGCTGCGGATGTCACATATATGCTCATAAGGACAGTCGAACGGTCAGGAGCCTTCATTATGCATTCTCGCTATCAGATTTTGCCAGGCTTGAGCGCTGTTTCGCCTCAGCGCCGCATACTCCTACATCCCAAGGCGCTCCAATATACACATGCTTTATACAAGCCCCTAAATCGATGCCGAAGAAACTGTACGACGCTCGCTGCATTACTTCATTACGACTTCGGTGCAGTTACTACCCCCTCGTACTCTCTCGACGAAATGTAGTCCAACGTTCTCTGGAAGTGCCGTTTAGGATTTTCCAATGCGGCCGTGTTCTCGTTTGTCTGTAGATTGGAGTGGATGAGCTCAATGAGGCCATTGAGATATTTCGTCGTGACCTAAATAAGTATTGTTAGCCACAGTCATAACAGTCGAGACTTTAAGTCAACATACCGCTTCGTTCTCTTGGTCGAAGTAGTAGACATATCTGTTCAGTATCTCCACAAAGAGCTCCACAGATACGGCGGTGTCCATGCACGCATCTGCTACGCGTAGCGCCCTCTGCAGACACTCAAGCACGCGCTTGCCGTCGCGGTATAGCTCCTTCTTCTCTTCCGGCTTGCCATCTTCCTTTTGTTCGCCATTATCTGTAGCCCACCACAGATGGCTCGCCAGGTATACCGCGCGACACTGATCCGGCTTCTTGAGCAGCTTGCTTCCGTGCAGTGCAGCCTTGGTGATTAACGTATCAAAGTTTTCTCGTCCGAAGTTACGCGTCTGGTGCAAGGCGCCGGCAATGACGCACACAGCTTGGAACTGTGCGCGGCTGTCGCTGATGCTCTCCTCGTAGACAGTGAATGCCTGAGCGAAGAATTCGTACGAGACTTCTTCATGTTGCGTTTGGTCTGCTATTTGTCCGGCAGATATGAACAATCGCAGCACAAGATCAGCCGTCGAAGGTGTGGAGATGCGGGTGTACAATGCAGAAAGAAGGGAGTGGACGAATTTGTAGTTGGCGGTGGACTGCGTTGACCAATTGTCGTCGAAATGTTCGCGCGTCTTGAAGCGTCGAGCGAGTTTGAGAGAAGAAGTGATGAGAGCTGGTGTGGTGTATTTGATTCGATCGTTGCCTTCGGCGAAGGATTGTCGGGCCTTTTGAAGAAGCTGGAGTTGGGTATCGTTTGAGGACGCTTGGATCAAATGAACTATTCTCGCCAGCCAGCCCTGCTCCTCGACCGTCTCATCGGTTTCGACGCCTTTCCGTTGCAATGGGCCCCCGGGGTAGCCAGAGCTTTGCTGAGTCCCCTCTTTGATGAGAACTTTGAGGATCTCAAGGACGCCATCAAGTTGCTCAACGGTTTTTATCTTGATATCATTCTTGAGAAGACTCCTCGCTACTTCTCCCGCTACGGCTCGTCGTGTCGGATACGGTTGGGCATGTAATAAAGGAATGAAGTTTGGAAGTGCCAAAGTTGTGAAAAGCGATAAGTAAGCCTTAACCGTAGCAAGCAGGAGAGCGTGGATATGTTGTTGCGAAACTTGAGAGTGAAGATCTGCGCTGTTGGCGTACTGCGCGACTTTCTCGTTCGCAAAAGCGAAGACTTGGTCAACGTAATCCAGGCGGTCGGGATAGACGTTTCTACAACTGGTCAGCAAATCTTACTTGATCATGGGATCGACTAGCTTACAGTGCAAGGTTCGTTAGAGAAACGAGAAGCGCCATGGTGTCCTGAATTGGTAATCTTTGGATCTTTACCAAGCTCGCTACTTGTTCATGGAAGATTTCGAAGAGCTTGATGTGGTCCGGTATGCCGTGGGCCTTTGGCGAATCACCATTTGTAGCCTCCGGTTGTGCTGGCTCTGGCGCTGGTTCGGGCTCTACTGCCGTGCTCGCTTCTGATGGTGCTTCGCTTGGAGTTGGCTCACCAGCTTCTCCATTCTGTTGTGGAGGTTCCGGTTTCCTCTCCTTTGCTATCTTGAGCTGCTCCATCAGTTTTACTGTGGCTTCTTCCTCTTGCTTCTCTCTTTCCTCTGGCGTCAGCGCCTCTGCCTCTCGGGCCGCATACGCAGACAAGCGATCCATCAAGCCGATCACTATTGCCTTAACGTTGACGTGTGGGTTCAAGCGGGCAGTCGCAGAGAGAAATTGGTCGAGAGTGTGGAGGTGGAATTCGTCCGGAAAAACTTGGGTTATGACTTCCAAAAGGTATTCCTGCGCCAGGACATCTCGGCATTGCACAACCTGCTCCAACAGCGGCTGAAGTATCTTCTTGTAGTTCTCCAAGTCCACGAGCTGGCTGAGGCGCACGAGGTTGCTGCCCACAAGCAATTGCAGTTCCTGTCTCTCTTTCGTCCGCTGCTCCCGTTCTCGCGAGTGTCCCTGGTGTTGCAGCCTGACCCAGAGCTTGTTCATTTCCACGAAATTCGTCAGGATGAAGCTTATCGAATCTTGGAGGTTGCCTTCTGGTCCATCCCCGGTGCCTTGAGGTAGATAATCTCTTGCTTGTCCTGTGAGGTAATATCTGAGGAATAAACCGCGGATTGGGTGCTGGACGCCTCTGGACATCTCCATCATGTCCTTCATGATCTCCTTCACAGGCGCGTCGTCAATTGACATGTAGACCGTTCCGACAGTGATCATGAGGTAGAGTCGAGGTATGATATTCCCGGCATACTGAACCAGTTCGTACAGATCCGCAAGGTGGTTCACCGGGTGGTTATCTCGAAGGTATACAGAGAGGTGCCGCAGCGCATCGAAGACACTCATATACAGCTCGTAATACTGCTTTGGTCCCAGTGTGGAAGTTCGCAACTCAGAAACCAATGTCGAAGAGCACTGTGGCAGTTAGTATAGATGTTCGTTCTTATGGTTTTTGTGGTGCGCGTCACCTTCAAGGCGTCCATGAGCTTCCCAGGCGTCTCTAGATTTCTGCGCATGAGCGTCGTCTGCTGCCTCACGACTCCGAGCGCATCCTCCAGCAGCCTGGCCTGGTCGACAACCTCTTCCGAAGCCATTGTGAACTTGTGGGAGGCTTCGCTCGTGCGTGCAGGTAGGTATGTCGTTTGAGCAGAGCGGCGCTGTGCTTAACTAACAGGCGGGCTTGCGATGGTGCATACGCACAAGCTAGTTTGTGGCCATTATCCATCTATAGCCCACCGCCCCGGCCGACTTCATCATAGAAAGAGCTCCAGTCTAAAACTTTAACGTCTATTCGCAATTCCTGATATCTACCTCGAATTAAGGATTTCTTAAGATTCTTATTTCATGGTCTCACAAAATGGCTCGATCCGCGCGAGATGCAACACTTTTTACACAGACCGGTCCTTATGCTTCCTCTAAGCCAACGCATCTAAAGCTCGATTCAGTGGCACCACCGAATGAGACACCAGCGCAAAAGGTAGCCCGGTTGCGTGCGGCAGCCCAGCGCGCGAGATTGGGACAAGAATCAACATGGGATAAGGTTGTTCGGCATGGCAGAGTGGTTGCGGATAAGTCGCACAGGATCACTGTGTATAGTTTGCTCATATTTTCCGGTAGGGGATCTCAATTACGACTGATCTATACATGAACTAACGTCGTATTCCCCAAGGTCTCGCCGGCGCATTTATAACGTTTTCAATGGTCGACCTAATCCTTTACAACCGCCGTAAGAAGAAAGAATGGGCAGCAGTCGAAAAGGTGCAACGAGCCGCCACCCTCACCGCAGCAATCGAAGCAGTAGAGCAAGGCACTGCATCAGAAGCACAAGCAGCCATCGTTCAAAATGAGCGAGAGAAAGCGGCAGAAGCGGAAAGGAAGAATAACAGGAAATGGTCCGATTTCTTCTACAGTGGGCTATCGAAGGAGGAGAAACCAGGCGGGACTTTGGCAGCGGCAATTGTAACGCAGGAGCAGGAGCAAGGGGTGCCTATGAGCGTCGTCAAGGCAGTCGAGGAGTACGAGGCGGATAAGGAGGCGAAGAGAGATCAGGCGGCGAGAACGGTGAAAGGAGGGCATTTGGACCAAATTGCTGAGAATGCTGCGCAAGCTGCGACGGAAGGGACGAAAGGTTGGATGAGCTGGATAAGAGGACGGTAGAAGGACCAGAGGACTAAGAAGACTGTAGTCATATTGTGATTTGTCTAGATATAGATTTGGCTTCGTTGCATGGGCGGCGCATTGAGCGATGCTTGGTTCATGTATGAGTACAAAGCTCAAAGGGGACGCCTCTTCACTTCACCAAAAGATCTGTACATATGTCAATTGTAAATCTTAATTCAAGATTTGAACATGCGCAACGAATGCTATTCGGAGTATATGTATGCTAAAAATGCAGGGTGACGCGCCATCCCATGCTCCCAATCCGTCCCGAACTCAAAAACTCCTGATAACGATAGTGCCCTGATGCTCATGCTGTCTAAAATAAGCCATATGGTTATGAATCGTAAGAATATGTACGTCCAAACATCATCATATTTCTGCCTTCCAGCTAGCACCCATCGGTATCTGGCCGGTTTCCCATTTCTTGCAAGAGCCCCACCAGTGGCGGGCTCTACATGTTGCCCTGGGAGCAGCTGGGGTTGAAGTTGGGGTAGGGGTGGGCGTAGTAGTGGTGTGATCATAGCAGCCCCAGAAGTAACCACGGGTGCTACATGTTGTAGAAGTGGCAGTGTTGGTTGGCTGGAAAGAGGAAGTTGTTGTAACATGGGGAATAGTTGTGATTGTTGGAGCCGGAGCAGGAGCAGGAGTGGCTTCTTTCCCGTCCGAAGTGGTTGTAGTCGTCGTTGTTGGATCATTGCATCCAAACCAACCTGGCGTCTTGCACGTGGAGCTACTAGTTGTCGTGTTAGTCGATGTTGAGGTTGTGGATGTTGTTGTCTCGTCCAAGCATCCCCACCAACCTGAAGTAGATTAGCATCCTTCCAAACCAATAGGGAGCCCAAGAAGCAAAGTCTTACCAGGTGTTTTGCATGTCGTCGTCCTTGTTTTAGTGGTCGACGTACTAGACGAAGAGCTAGTGGTACTGGTGTTGTTATGAGATTCAAAGAACTCCCAGTTAAAGCAATCAACGCAATCGCTATACGCTTCACATTTGGGTGGCGAATCTAGGATGATATTAGAAACATTTAGGACGATCATCGCAAGGAATTGTACACAGTATCGGCATTTTGTTATGGGGAGGGCCAAAACTCACCATACTTCTGAATAACCTCATGGATCACACTCTTTATCCTGTGATTGCCAAGTCCTACGCGCCAGCCATTGTCTTGAACCGTATCATAAATACAGACAAGGCCTGTGTGGCAAACACTCTCCATGGCATATCCGGCGAGCGTGCATCCGCTGTATGCTCCATTGCATGTTCCCATGAATATTGGGTCAGCAGTTTGACCGAAGTGGTAGCCGCCTGTCATCGCACGCTCCTGGTGGTATCCGAGGTTGTAGCCTGGGGGAACTGGAAGGCCAAGTCTTGATGCCGCCATGGCTTCTGCAGGAGCTTCAAAAGTAACACAGGGCAAACCGTAAGTAAGGGCTAGTAGGCTACTTACAGCTCCTCCAAGTGAATGCCCTGCAACCCAGACATCAGCATCCGGATAGAGAGCGGTGACATTGTGGTAAAGGTCCTGAGCCGCGTAGTAGTACCGATTCTTCTCCTTCAGCGATTTGACCAAGCAGGTGCTATTGCACGTAAAGGCACTAGTTTTGCAGTCGCAGACCTGTTTCCAGAGGTACTGGCCTCCTTGAGCGCAACAGCAGCTAAAGAAGAGGTTATCGTTGATCTTGTCGTTGCTTGTGGTCTCGGAACCATCAAAGACCGCTGGTGACGTTCCTTTCAGACCGATAACGATGGTCTTGTTTTCCGTGTCAGCGAATATGTGCCCTCGCAGACCATCAGCCTCCCATCCGAAATCCTCTGTGTAGTTGAAGCCACCGCCAACATCCTCCCAATCTCCCTCACCGGGATCCAAGACGTACGCATCAGCTGCGATTTGTGCGAATGACAGCACGGTCTCTTTATCCGTTACATTTGGCCCTAGTATGTCGTCTATTGTCCATGCAGAGGGTGGGAGCGACACTGCTTGGCCAGACATTCGTCCATGGTCGATGATCTCATTTACCCGAGCGGGATCGCGATCTGCTAATCGTTGGATTTGGAGGGACTCTGACCGCGCCCGAAGCTGCGGCACAGGTTTTCTGTAATTCGACCCATCCTCAGTCATAAAGACCTGAGCATCTTTGGGAACATCGAGCCGCCGGTGGAGGTTGGGGTAACGATAGGTCCCTCGAACGAAGATGTGTCTCAAGGTCTAGAATGTAATTAGTACACTAGGCACCATTATCTATGATTGTTACACATACAAACTCATGTTCCCTGGGTTTCACAGCGGGAGTTTCGTGGCCATCGGGATGAGACACAATAGGCGGAAGGACTGCCAGTCCATGCCCAAACTGAGGCGTCACCGCCGCAGCGGGACTCGAAAGGTATGATGTTAGAAGAAGGAAAGGAAAGACGGTCGCTATCATGGCGATAGAGGAAGATGAAATGGTTGAAAGCGAGTCCAAGGCATGACAGTACAGAAAAGTAGGGTATTCTGTGTGAGATGCTGTGTTGTTGATGGTGAATTGGTGGGAGGCGATGCCAAAGGACGACGCACGTGCCTCGAATGACGCCCGCATGAGCGATCGACAGGCCAGCACCCGACCCCAGCCCTACCCAGGTGGACCAGGGCATCTGAGAGGTGCTGAATGCCGCGTGTCATGCTGCATCTGAGGGAGATCCATTTCACCATTCGGAGCTTCTAGTCAGCAGCATTGTCATCTCACCTGTGTCCCTCTTTAATCCTCTCCTCCGTGGACGATGGGGTGTATAAAGCTGTTATCATTTTGACACCGCCTCGTCCACCAATCCCACGGCGGCCGAGACACGACCTTCTGAAAGCGGACACTGCTGAATAGATGAGCTCTGTCACCAGATCGGCTCTCTAACCTTCGCAACAATGGAGTCCGGCACAGATATTACCGGCTCTAGGCCTCAATTGCAGAAGTCTATGACAGGATTCTCGAGATTCGACTCTCCACGACAGACAACGCAAAAGAGCAAAAAGAGCAGGAGCAGAGCCTCCACGATCCAAGGCACCCCTGTTCCGGACATACTTTTACAAACCGATTATGAGACTTCACCTGAGAAAGAGAGGCGGAGTGGAGAGGACATCTTCGTTCAAAATGACGAAGTGGATGCTCTTGGAGGTACAGAAGAGCCCGATGCGGAGATGCCGCAGAGCTTTGAGGACCTGCCCATCGAGATTCGGAGCTTGACGGAAAGGTGAGTGTTGGAATTTATACGCTATTCTAGGTCAAATCTGCGATTTCATGAATGGTGAAGCTAATGGGGAGCTTTCAGATTCCTCGAGTCCCTATCTGCCAAAGTTCATCCGACGCCGCTCAGCATCGACGCGCTTTCCATCCTCTTCCAAGACTTCTACATACGGGCGGAAGCACATATCGCAACGCACATAGCTGCACTATCCTCCCGAATATCCCGAGATAAAAGTCCCGCTCCATCTGCATCATCGAAAGGATCCCGCGGCAATGGCAAATCCGGCACTGCAACCCCGTCTCGAAATCGATCTTCGTCGGATGCTGCGAATCAAGAGCAGCAGATGGTGTCTGCATCGGAAATACTGGATAAGAGAAAAGCCCGAAGGATACTAGAATTGAAGCGTATCGCGCTCGAGGAGGCCGTAGAACGAGCAGTCTGTGAGAAGCTGTACCCAAAGCTGTATCGGCATAGAAGTACAGACGACGAAGAGCGGGACCAGAAGCTGCGCTCACGCGTTGCCGCATTATCCCTTGTAGGCATTGGTCTGAAAGAACTTTTGGTCACCGGAACATCCGAAGACCTGTCTGAAGAGGTTCAAAAGCAGGTTTCAGACGATGAGGAGCAGATCAAGGCTTGGCTGGGGCCAACGCGAGAGAGCCTGATGAAAATGAACGAAGCAGAGTATCCAGCTGCTAAGCTCGCACACTTGACTGTCGCCCACAAAGGCATTGTTGAGACCCTCGGGAAGATGTTTCCAGCTTCCAGTAGCGCGGACGAGGTGTTGCCGACCCTTATTTATGCTTTGATGACCACGCCGCCTTCAGAGATCAACGCGATAAGCAACCTGAACTTTATTCAGCGATTCCGTGCTACGAACAAACTAGATGGAGAATCAGCATATTGTCTTGTCAACCTCGAAGCCGCCATATCGTTCTTAGAGACCGTCGATTTGCCGAGTTTGCGCAAGGGAGAGCTTCCGCAAGGCCCAGATAAATCTGGTCGACCTATTACTCCACTAGTATCGCATGCTCCAATGCAGCTGGGAATTACTCCAGCAGACGATGTTGTGTCGACTCCAGATTCCGAAGGGAGGTCCATCAGCCCGAGACCTCTGCCATCACCAAGTAAGCCAAATTCAAGGCGACTTAGTACCCTTACACAAACCTTCCAAAGTGGCTCCGCGAAAATTGAGGCCGCCGGCGACAGTTTCCGCGGCGCTGTGCTAGACGGAGCAGATCAAGCGTTCGATGCCATCAACAACACGTTCGAAAATAGCTTCCGGTTCATGTTCGGTAAAGTGAAGGAGCAACAAAGTAAACGAAGTGTGAGCGGCCCCAGCAAAATTGAGTCGCTCAAAGATGGTCAGAATGGCAAGGAGTTGGATACAAAGGGAGGATTGGTGGAAATGCCGAAAACTCTCGAAGACGCGCGGAAACTTGTCAGCCCGACAATACCATCTGAGGAGATCTTCAGCGGCGATATACACGGTGATGAAGCTAGCGTTAGCGCTGCAAGCGATCAGCCAGAAGACTCTCGCAGCGATCTAGGCGTAACATCCATCGATCCACTTAACACAAGACCACTGGATATGAACTCAAAGGTCCTAGACCTCATCGGGGGACGACGCCAAATTCGGGATCGCAGTGTCGATTCCTCCCGTAGCGGTGGTAGCGCAGCTGGTAAGAAAGTTGCCTTTCTCGACACGAGTACGAAAGACCCTCTTTCATCTAGTCCAAGCGGGTCTCCTCCATCGAATATCTTACCTCCTTCAGCCGGTGGTGTAACTTCGTCGCCAGCACCTATTGCGTCGCCGGGCAATCCTGCACTGGAGGGTATTAGAGGCATTGGCAATTCGTTGAACCCTTTCAATCGCATCAGCGGCGTTGGAGGGCTATTCGGCCGTAGAGACTCAGCGTCTCCAGGGCACTCACCACAACCATCTACAACATCCTTCACTCCAGGAGCAGAAAAGGAGAAAGCGGCCACCTTACCGGCTGACGTTGCAGCAGTGCCTGTTACATTAACGCCGAGAGAGGCGAGAGCGCTCACTGGTATTGAAGAGCTGAAGAAGCTTGCTGCGAGCGGTGGATCGGGGAAGAGGTTCTTGGACATGAAGGATGCGAAGGATATGAAGATTGGAGAAGTGGAGGAGTTGCTGAAGGCTTATCAAGGTCTTGTCGCCAGCGTGAGGAGTGTGGTAGATACTTAGACTCAGCGAGGTGCCCCTGCGAGACATAGATATTGGACTAATTTAGACCACGACTATCGCTCTTGTCCCTATTGAACAGCATAGCGCGGCGTTTGGGGTGGATGAACTTGTTAATTACGGCAGCGCGGCGAATCACGGCCGTAGTACGCGAATTCCATTATATCATATATCAAACCCTCATCCTTCCAAAAAATTCTATAAATCTATCTTGCAACCGCGAGTGAGCGTTCAAGTCTCCCCATCTCCTTCAACTCCGCAAATACTCACAAACCTTCTTCCCCCATACATCACCCTTCTTATATACCACCATCTTCGACACGCTGCCCAACCATAGCCCCTCAATCGCCTGTGCCAGGTCCTCCCCGCTCCCCTCCGCCTTCACATCGTCCAACTCATACTGATATGTCTTGAAACCGAACACCAGCGCGCCCGTCTTAGGCAGTCGATGCAGCGTCTGCCGCTCCGCGCGCAGCACCGTGTCCTTCAGATTGACTTCATCGTCCTTTCCCCCTTGCTGCTCCAACGTCTCCGCAACGGTGACAGGGGCACTGCTGCTGGCGATGGCGTCGCCGTGGTTGCCCTTGACGAGGAAGAGTTCGCGGTTCGTGGTGACGGCCCAGTTGCGGCGCTGCACTATCTTGCCCGGTGGTAGCGTGGCGAAGAAGCGGTCCATGGATTTCTCGAGCTTCGACGCGTAGCCGGGTACCGGGTCGTGAATCGAGGCGAGGGGCTTGGAGAATTTCTCGAGCCAGTTGAAACCCGAAGGGAAAGTGCCCATGAAGGCGTGCAAGTGGTAGCGAGGTTGATCTTGGGTGGAGTCAACGGGTGTGGATGTCCCTGAAGAAGATTGGTAAGAGGCAGGGTGGAAGGACGGCCCTGGGTAGGATGGAGGCTCCATGGTTGAGGGTGTGGGAAGGAGGAAGATGAAGTCGCAATCGACGTGTGAGCTCAGCGTCTTCAATGCTGCTTTGGGATCATTGGGAGGTTGGACAGGTATGTCCTCTCCGGTGACGAGATTCCGTAGGACCTGAGGGGTTGTGGGAGCTTTCTCGTCGACTACATGATTAGAAAGCTGATACATTGTGGGAAAGCGCTTTGGAAGATAGGTTGTCGTCATCCACTCGTAGAATTCGTTTACTGCAGGGACTCCGGCAGGATTGCATTGAACGACTTCCGGTTCATGATGCACGTGGCAATCGCGCCGGATATGAATGCGTGATAGGTATGTTTTATCGACGAGGACTAGGTCGGCTAGCGAACATGTTTCCAGAGCTGCGAACGAATCAGTAATGTCGTTGGTATTGAAGATACTCTGAGCTCGGCATACCCATGGTCAGGTGGTATTTCGGCTTAAATGGACGGATCTTAATCGGCTCTGTCGTTTTCCAGTCCAAGTCAGCGAGAGGCTCAATCGCCTCATAGGGATCTTCGAGGATTTCCTTCTCATTGATTGCCCCGAGTTGCGAGATGCGCTGTCACGCCAATTAGTGATGGATTGCTAGTAGAACGATCCACAGGATATTCAACAGCAAAAGCATTCAGGACGTCTTGAAAAACTCAAACATTAAATCTTACTTTTCGCTGCAATTTTGCAGAAGCTCCCCGAGTAAGCCATATCAATATGGCGGCGGACAAGGGAATGGCAAGCAAGAAGAGAAAGGAAGCTGGTGTAATCATAGCGGCCAACAATGCGAAGACAGTTACTAAGGAGAGAATGGACACAACTACTCATCACAATACTACAATGAAAGAAACTCAAGTGGGACTGGAGGACATTAAGATAAGTTGTGCATAGGGCGGAGTTGAGGGTAAAAGTTGCCGAACTCGGTTAGTCACGGATTGCCACGAGATCTTAGAGGTTGTCGATATTCCGGATAAGAAACATAATCGGCATTGGAATATGATAAAGTAAACAGGGATTCGAATACTCTGATATTCTCGTACGAAACCTACAATAATACTCCAATGAAACGAAAGACTTTATAGGCCGTAGCACAGTTAATAGAGCGCAACGAAAGACGCTCTTAGTATCCCATGGCCGCCATCGGTGTCATGGCATTTCTCTTCGCTCTGAGCATATGCGCTACCTTAGACACGCCTAAGAAATCAAATAGAATGCACATCTTGAGCTTTACGATCATGTTCGAGTCGTAATGGTCAGAGGGACTCATGGGTATGTTGCGAAGCTCCTCTCGAAGGCCGTATGCATCAAGAAGACTGTCGAGAATTCTTGCTACAAGGTAGGAAAAGATGTCAGTTACAGTTCGTCAAATAAGCACGGTTAGAATACGTACACGTACCATCTCCCTGTAACATAAGGCGCAACTCGTTCAGCGTTATTCCACTTCGGAATTGAGAGGGAAAGCGACCATCCTGTGTCATCTTTGGCTGGATTTCAGCACTGAGTGCATCTGGGTGGATCTGGGAATTTGCAAGTGTGACTGCCAGGTTTGTTCTATAGAGATGTCAATATCGACGCAACCTTCGGGATCAAGGGGGTTTCACCGTCGGATCTTCTCTTCCATACCTCCATCGCGAGCTTCCATGTTGTCACGCATAGAGCGTGATTGCCTGGGCCGTATATCGTTTGCACAGTAGTCGTCAAGATCATCGTGGCCCATTCCGTACCCAGCATCGCGGCCGACTTCTCGAATGGCCATGTCCATTTCACTCATATCGCCCATCATCCCACGAGCCCGAGGATCTGGAGGGTAAGATGCTTGACTACCACGGCGAATTGTCATTTGATGGCCAGAGATCATATTTGAGAAGAAAGAACGTTATCAACTAAGATTCACATCTAGAGAAACAGATAGTTGGAGAGACGCAACACAACCGAGCGGGAGGGGAGAGTCTGCGCCTTAAATGTTGCTTGTGCTAGGCATCCATCTATATCACATGGCTTTATACATGACGCAGCAGTCGGATGAGCATATTGTGTAACGATGGATCTCCGAGCCAGACATGTACAATCAGGTCTCCCAAGAGGTGAAGAGACCCGCTTCGGACAAGCCGGAACCACTGGGTTTGCAGATCTTGGTCACACCATCGTCGCTGGGACGTGCAAGAGTGTCCAAAGTTTGCAATTTGGACGAGACATTTACCAGAAGGGAAGCCATGTGTGCTGCATCTCCAGTCGAAGGCCCTTCAGTTCCGCCCCGCAGATATGCACGAAGGAGCAAATATGTCAGTTTGTCCCACGCCCGTGATTTGAGCTGATTCGGTAGATGCGCATTGCCTTCGACTTTCAAACAGAAGTCCAGCTTTCAAGGCAAAACCCTGCGGTCATCCGCCTTTCCGCCGCGGCTCGCTGTTGCCTCGTCTCTTTCTGTACTGTATTTCTTCTGTGTGTGTTGCGCTTGCATGTCCGCCCTCCTGACTCTGAGACCTGCTGTGTGGGATACCGAAAGTTCTCTTCTCGCCGCTTGGCCTCTCAGTGAGGCTCGGGGCTCTCGGGCGCTGCTTTCCTCTCGCGCGGCCACCGATGTAGGGGATATGGTAGGTCAAGCAGCGCCAGATGTACAGGAGAAGGTCGTAAAGCAGAACGAGTAGCCACGGGGCAATTGATACAAGTCCCATAAATAGCTGCAACTGTCAGCCTCATATTTCGTTGAGAAAATGCAAGTGATGCACTCACGAAGAACCGGACGATCCACCCTTCAATCACGCTGAAACTGTCGGGAAGAATTGACAAGAATGCCATTTCGGGGCTCAGAAAAGTGAGGCCGTCATGTCCTCACTGTCATGGCATCAACCCAATCAAGAGTCCAAAAGCAGGTTCATATATCAAGAAGAACATATGATGTGCTGGTTGCGTGCCAGCGTTGTTTACCAGAAAGGCTAGGTCCACCTGCCTGCATATTTAAGTAATCGCGCCGCGCAGAAGGATCGCCAGGGTTCTCTTCCTTTCACGTCACTGCTCCTATGTATCGCGAGAATGTCCAGAAATTAGAGACATCAACGAGACTATTGTTCAAGGCCACCGGAGACTGAAAGCGACAGTGACTCTTGCGAAGGATGGGACGTGTGCGAGTCCAATCGGCGTCTCAGAAGAGTTCTAAACGCGGCGTGTGAATTGTAGAATGACCAGTGAAGAAGATGGGCCAAACCGAGGAGCTAAGCACGCGCAAAAGTTTCCAGAATATCTTGCGGCAAGTGAATCATGCCTGAGTTGAGGGGGAAGAGAGGCCTGTGGAGCCGACCTTATTGCTCCGCGTCTGGCCGTTGTTGAGCGTGAATGACTGCAGCCTGACTACACAGGCTTCACTTAAAGCTTCACTCCTCTCTTCACTTCAACCTCGTACATCACCACTCACCACTTCACCAAATCCTTCAATCAACTCATCTGTTTTCGTCTGGCTCAGTTCGTCTTACATCATAAAAGACGTTTTCCAACTACTGCGAAATTGATCGAGCTTAAGCTCTGCTCAATTCTAGCAGCGCGTCTTGAGTAAACACCCGACCGAGTGACCACGGTCACTGAGCCACTCCGCGGCGCACAAACTTCTTCACTCCTCCCCGATTCTTCTTCCTCAAACCCAACACCCACCGAGCAGCAACTTCGTTCCCTGAACTCTGCTGGAATTGCCACAACCTTGACCGAGTCTCTTCACTTGGATACACCGAAACTTGACGAGGGCACCCGTCGCGCGCAGACTTCTTCACTCAACGACATGCCTTCTTCTTGGTCAAACGTAACTTCTACCGAGCAACAATCTGGTTTCGTGGGCTCTCTTGGAAATTCGACAATGCCCACCAAGTCTGCTCTTAAGTACGTTATGGTGGAAGACGAAATCTCGCTCAAGGAAGCCATATGCCGCGAAGACTTCATTCCGGTCGACGAAGTGCGCAATGCGATTCTTATCTTCCGAATCCCTGCCGGTCTTGAGTACACCGTAACGCTTTCCTACGAGTACCTGGTCGCAATATGCCCTGTCCTGGGCTTTAGCTTCGATCAGATGCGCACTGGCAAGAACAAGGATGGCAAGAACAAGGATGACAAGTGCAAGTACAAGTACGTTTTGGAGGTCAACTCCAAACTTATTGGCATGTCCTTTCTCCGCTACTTGTACATTGGCTCTCACTTGATCAAGGATACAAATAACGACCTCGTCGTTCTTAACGACCTTCTCTACCATGCTGAGATGTATCAGTTGGGTTGTATGTTCGCCATTGAAGAACTCACGAAGGATGCGAAGCTTCACATGCTATATGTGACGAACGTGTCGTGCAGTTTTCCTACACCTCCAGTTCATCTCTTCGACGCTACTCGCTTCGTCTACGAGCACTTGAAGGACGAGAAGGACGTCATCGACCTCATCCAGCAATACTTCGTCGGCTGCTTCACGCAGCACTCGCTCAGGTCTCACAGCGAGTTTATGATGCTGATCATCGACGTCCCTAGCTTTGGCATCGATCTTTGCAAGACGAACTGTGAGCGCAACTTCGTAGACGAAGGTACGTTTAATAAAACTTTCAGGTTTTCTGTAAATCTTAGAACAGCAGTAACATGTCGCAGGAGCCCAAGATATCGTCGCGCTTGATATCGCTATCAGGGAAGAAGAGAAGCCGGAGGTCTTAGCGCAGCGCACCGCCATGCGAGACTTCGTGCGCGACTTTTGGGGCCCAAACACCTTTACCAATCGAACTGGTTACGATCTCCACGACACCGATACCGACGCAGATGCAGATGCAGATGCTAGTGTCTATCGCAAGTACGTCCACGTGCGTCACCCGAAGTCAACTTCTGCGAAATCGGACGCTTCTCAGGATGAACTCTCAACCGACGGCGAGTGGGCCACAATCATGAGCGACTACAACGACTCTTGGGATCAAGTTGTCAAGGGAAAGGCCAAAGCTCGGTCATCCTCGTCATCTCCAGAACCCTCTGATACTCCGTCACGCCGCGTTACACCGACGCAGTCCAACACGGGCCTTGATAGCGACTGGGAGCTGCCTTCAGCCGACGAGAACGACCTCAATGACGAGAACGACCTCAATGACGAGAACGACCTCAATGACGAGAACGACCTCAATGACGAGAACGACCTCAATGGAGCCGATGCCGACGAATCTGAGTTCGACGAGATCTCCGACGAAGGCTTCGACTTCGAATTCTTTGACGGCCTTCACTTGGTCTAGGTCTGTATCCGCCAACCTCCGTGGTCCGTGGACCGGCCCATGTACATGTAACGTACATACGCATATGAGGCGTTAGGAATCAAAAGGGAATACTGCATCATCGGCGGCTCATGCCGGTACATCTGCTTGTCACGTTTTACGAAAGAAAAAAGCTTAAAAGGACTCCAAAAAAAATTCTTGCATCACGACTGCGTTGCATTTCTGGGTATCAAAGGGCATAGCGGTGTGGATAATCGTATGGGTCTCTGCCGTAGTACTTGGATCGTTTCATGTATCTTACATGTATTCGAACGTACATACGCACGGCGACTACTTTCCACGGTCTACGAAAGGGAAAAAAGAAACAAAAAAGAACAAAAAAAAAAGAATCTGCATTATGACGGCGTTACGATTCTGTTTTCGATGAAACACACAAAGTTCTCACATGAAAGAACACACGACTTGCGAGGGGGGTATCAAAATGAGCAGCATGTCATGTGAGAGGTGACATCCTCCTCTAGGACATCCTCCTCTGGAAGTAGATAACCAAGTTCCTTGATGATGCAAATATGCAATAAAATACAATTCACAAAACCCGTGCTTATGCCTTCTCAATTGACAAATCGCTCTTCTCTAGGTCTCGCGACCTATCATGCTCCTCCTCTTTGCTCTCATCGTTCTCTATTTCATCTTCCTCTGCTATTTCCTCTAGTGCTTTCTCCGTGTTTGTCATCTCTTTCAACGAGCCTTTCTCAATGTCGACCTCAACCTCAGGTGCACCCGGAGCAATAGGTCCCTCTTCTCTAGGTTTCGTGAAGCTCCAACCTCCACCCCAGCCAATCCATCCTGTCTCGTTCGGCCCTCTCAACGCGCAAAAGATAAGCGCTAGAACGCTGAATCCCACGCTCGTGCTGCCACTAGCAATCCAGCCACCCTCCGCATAAATATGGTTCCCAGCTGCGGTTCCCATAAGCTGCCCGAGGAACGTCGCCACCATGAACGCAGTGTTGATCCTGTTGCGGCCCTTGGGCTCGACGGCGTAGATTGCCGAGCGATTCGCCACCTGCGCAATCTGCATTCCCGCATCGTTGAGCATGGCCTGGATGATGGGGCCAGCGACAGTGTGCGTACCCGCATACGTGCCGATACAGATGCCGATAAGGCCGATAATATCGCCGAGAATGACGCTGAAATGCGGGATGAATCGGTCTGTGATGAAGCGCGCAAACAGAGGACTCATGAAGAATGGAACCATCCCCAGCAGCGCGAAGAGGCCAATGACGACCGGAGAGTAGAAATATGGAGCGCCGGCGAGCAGGAAGGTCAGCGTAGTCCAGTAGCTCGTGAACGTCGCGGACATGCAGATGGAAATCAGACACGCCTGCACCAGCACTGGGTGCTTCGTGAGCATCGTCAGGATGCTGAATAGCAGCTTGAAGTATCCGATGCCGGTGTTGGTGCGTGGGTAGTCTGGCATGAAGAGCCACATCAACGCGAAGACGAGATACTGCATGCCGAGCGAGAACCAGTAGATGGCGCGCCAGGTGACGAAGTTGGTCAGCGTGCCGGAAAGAAGTCGAGCGATAAGGATGCCCATGATGAAGCCGGCGACTACAATGCTGAGGGATGTGGCCTTCCGGTTTGCCGGAGCTAGTTCACCGACGAGAGGGAGCATGAGCTGAGGAGTGACCGTTGTGATGGAGATGATGAAGGAGATGCTACAAAGATCAGTCTCAACACTAGCATAACATGTGGTTCGAGGTATATTTACCCAGTGAAGACGGCGAGAGAGTTGGTGACGCAGAGTCCGATCCATAGCGTCGCTGTGAAGAGGACAAGGGATAGCGTGAATGGTCTTCTCGGGAATATGTCTGCTAATGGACATAGAAACAGTAGACTTTCTCGCAGATTAGCAAAGGCTTGAATTCTCTCTTTTGAGGATGGATTCGCTTACCCGACGGCGTAGCCAGCCTGCTGGACGGTAGGAATCTCAGAGACCTTTTCATCTGGTACATGGAAAGTATCCGCTCTAAGGAAGGTCAGTTTTTGAGAATCTACAGTATCCAGAATATGAAATTCTTTCTGCTAGCCAATTGAGGAAAATTTTGTGACGTACAAGATGTTCAAGATGGGATGGCTGTAATACAGATTCGCTACGGTGAACGCTCCGGCGAATGCAAAGAGAACATTGAGGCCCATTGAGAAGCCCGGTGGGTTTTCGGGGTCCCATCTGCAATTCGGGGGGACGTATGTGATCGCATGGTAAAATTTTCGCCAGATTAAGGATAATGTTTTCGAAGATTTCTCGATCTGTGGCTCGTGAGAGGATATGGAATCCGATGATGAAGAAGCCTGCTCCGCAGGCGCGGCCGCTTTCTCGTCCAACATCCTGCGTCAGACCTCGTAAACTCTATAAAATCTTAAAAATTATGCTCAACTGGATATCCATCGTACAATATATACAGCTTTTCGGTGGAATTGGGGTCAGCGAGGTACTTAAATCAATTTTCTTCCCACCGCTATCTACATTTCTACGGGCATTAGAAATAGCATGGGTCGGCTCCTCGAAATCCTAAGCTAAATTGCAAGCTCTCTGCCGATGTCCCGTGCAGCTGCAGCATGCGAGAGTGGTGGTGACGCCTCGAGCTGCCGATGCCGATAAATTCACGTGTCGTTAGCTGCTGGCTGGAGCGCGTCTCGTCGCAGTGACCTGGGTATCCTATTTGGACGACGAACGGGGACAGACCGTCCGCTCTAAACTAGAGCGGCTACAATGTCAAGTTGAACCAGTTTAGTTCAGATGTTGACAGCTCTATGCGCTCAGTTCTGATGAAAGTACTCCACACCAGGCTTCTCGTCTCTCCAAGGTCGTGCGTCATAAAGAAACGTTAAGCTTCCTCAAATCGTTCTGGAATTACTAATGGACTCGTCCCAAGAGCCACCTTGGTCAGAATATCAGCCTGTGCCATACTGTGGATGTCATTTCTGATGGATATCGTACTTGCATATGTCGACACTATCCACACTTCTCTCGTCTAACTCAAAGTTAGACTTCTGCAACGCCCTCCATAATCACCTCACCGGCTGCGGCAGTTTCCAAAAACCTCGATTCAGCCATGCATAGACAGCTCCCGCTCTTAGTTACTTTATCGTCTCTTTACTTTCACACTGTTCAGGAGTCTGCAATGGATTGCAATGGTTTGTCAGCATAATCACAACTGATTCCCTGGTTCCCTGAGAAACAGCTGATGCGTTTAGAGTATCCATGAGTATGCTGGAACCCTTCTTTTTCCTCACCCCCGCCCTCTATCAATACCGTCATGTCTCCCTTTATAAAGATTTGCAACCCACAAGCACTATTTCTTAGAGCCTTCCCGAAAGTTTCAAATCCTAGCAACGTCTATTTGAAAGGGGATGAGTTCGACTCGCGTAAACTGTGTGAGACGACCAGCTCACGTCTTCTTGTATGTACATCAGTAACAGTCGAGGGAAGGTGGAGTGGGCATTATGGAGAACGGAAATATTCCCAAATTGATTTGCGATGATTGCCAGCGCATTGATTTCGAAAAGGTCCTTAACCTCACAATGGACGAGCTGCAGGATGCGGATAAAGGCATTCTCATTGCAAAATTCGTTGACAGGTACGTTCAGGAACCAAAAAACAAATGCCCTCTGTCGAATCTTCTACAACAACGATTTCCGCCACAATTCAGAATCGGAACTTCGCGCCTACTCATTGACGAGTCACCCGACTGGTTACGGTTTCCCAAATGGCTGGTATCTTTGGGGCACTGGCATCACAGACACCCCCCATCCAGCCGTCATCCCCTCCAAAGCTAGCCTAGAAAATTTAGTATGGAGAATTAGACACTATGCCGAACAATGGGCTCCTCTCTTCCTTGTGAGGCCTTCGTCGTCAAATCAACCGGTTTTCTTAGCGCGGCTCATTGACGAGTACATTGACTTCTCAATAATCAAGGAATGGATTGGATATTGCGAAGCTCACCACTTAGAGTCATGTGGAAGCCACGTTAAGCCTATCCATGGGATGAAGCTCATCGATTGCCGTGGCGCCTCTCCAATTCTCATTCCAGCTCCAAGCTCATGCTTATATGCTGCTCTTAGCTATGTCTGGGGACAGCAGACCTCGACAATAGGCAATGGACCTTCTGAGCGACAGGAGAATGGCCTCGGTGTCTTGGATTCGCTGCCGCTCACAATTAGAGATGCCATCATAGCTTGTCAAAGGATTGGAATACCCTTTTTATGGGTTGACCGATATTGTATCGATCAAAGCGACCAGAAGGAGATACACGACCAAATCTCGCAATGGATGCCATCTATGAGAATGCGCACGTTACATTTATTGCCGCAACTGGTTCCGATGCCGAATCTGGTCTACCTGGTGTTTCTTTCGGTCGTCGAACTGCTCAAGCTCAAGTTCAATTTGGCGACCTGCAACTGTTATCAACGATGCGCCATCCGAGCTTGTTGATTTACACATCGACTTGGTCTAAGAGGGGTTGGACTTTCCAGGAGGCATTGCTTTCATGCCGTCGCCTCTTTTTCACCGAAGACCAGGTCTATTTTGAGTGTCGCAGTATTCATTGTCAAGAGACCGTTAAAGTAGACTTTGACTTTATTCGCTCGAAATCGAAAAAAAGCGGCGACTCGTACCATTCACCTGGTCTATTCAACATGCTCAGCAATCAAGAAACCGACATGTCCATAGCCGCAGAGTTACCGAAAACTCTCATAGCAGCGTACGGTCTCATTAGCAAGTTTTCTGAGAGAAAACTCAGTCTGGAATCAGACTCCCTGAGAGCATTCCTTGGTATTTTGAGGTACTTGAGCAGATTGCAGCCATCCGTTAGACACTTCTGGGGCCTCCCTGTGGCTGTCAACGAAGACTTGGCAAACATTACGGAAGATTTCACGCGAGGCCTTCTGTGGTCCCGTAGGACTCCCGACAGAGAGCAAAGACGCTCACAATTCCCCTCTTGGAGCTGGACCAGTTGGGCCGGACCCGTTTCCTTCTTTTATCTCGAAAGTTCCAATTTTCTGCCGAGATGTCGACCAAAGATTGAGCTTGAATTCGAAGAGGGCTCTCAAATGGGGCTGTCTACCGCCATGGTTAGCCCGATGTTCTCCACATGCAGCGACTTCTACCCGATAGCGCTACATGTTGAGTGTACCGTCATCCTTCCTGCAGCGCTCGAATTTAGCAAAGTCAACCTCACGGGAATGCGCCCAAAACTGTTCAATGCCCCTGTTAACATAATTTACTCAGAGCCATTAGTCGACCTATCCGATGTCTACATAATGCTGGAGACACAGGAAGTGGAACTGCTGTTACTATATTCTACTCCCGAACCGGCACAAATAGCTGGACTGCTCGTAAAACATTACTACGGCTATGCACTACGCGTCGGCATGTGGGAGTGCTCGATAGCTCTTGACAGCACTGTAGATGGCAATCTTGCGGTACGGATTGGTAATTCTGTGCACGATTTGAAATTGGACCTGCATTGGAAGAGGAAAAGAACGCGGATAGTGTAACTAGCTGAGAGGAACTTTGCTCAACCTTGCGATTCAATGCCTTGCGATTCATTCAAACACACTAAATAGCGTTTGTTCCAAGCAGAGTTGCCGTGCAATAGCTGTTACCAGCCAAATAAGGTGTGGCGTGGCGTTCCGATGTGGCTTGGAAATCAGATTGATTATGTAACAATGGCTTGGCATTCATGTATATTCTCTCCGCCGCAACTTTTTGAATTGCTAGCACACCTCTTTCACGACAACGTACACACGAACGATCCTTCGCTTGCGCAACTTTCTTGTCTTCAAAGCTTCACCTTGAAGTCTTAAGGCGACACATCTGAATGATTTTCGACTTAATCTTCGCCTTCACTCTCGCCTTCGCCGTGTAAAAGATGCCTCCAGTTAATGCGATCAAGCACGACGTGAACAGGTCCGGAAAAGAAAGCCAGGACTTCCCCTCAGTGTGCGAGAACTGCCTTCCAGATGCGAATTTTGTTCAAATGCTGAAGGAGGAGTACGGCGCCGAATGCAAAATATGTAGCCGGCCCTTCACGATCTTCAGATGGAAGGCGGATCGAACTGCGCGCCAAAAGAGGACCAACATCTGCCTCACATGCGCTCGTCTGAAAAACTGTTGTCAGTGTTGCATGCTTGACTTGAGTTATGGACTTCCGATCACTGTCCGCGACGCCGCATTGAAGATGGTTGCTCCAGGACCACAAAGCGAAGTCAACAGGGAATACTATGCTCAAGAGCATGAGAAGGCCATCGAGGAAGGTCGTGGTCCTATGGAGGCTTATGAGAAGACGGAGGAGAAGGCTAGAGAGCTGCTCACGCGGTTAGCGAACAGCGAGCCATATTACAAAAAGCAGAGGAGGCTAGAGTTGGAGGCAGAAGAGAAGGGAGAGCCGGTGCAAAAGGCACTGCCAGCACCCGGTGGAGACAAGCACACACCTGGACCTATCCGACCTCGAGATTCAAGATACGGAACGGCTTCAGCGATGAGAGGAAGCTCAAGCGGCGCTAGAGGTGGCAGAGGCGGCAAAAGAGGCGGGAAGGTATTTCCAAGCGCAACTCAATTACCTCCCCAGCCACAAGATATTCTACCACCCGCGGATAAACAGATCATGTCGTTGTTCGTCACAGGCGTAGAGGATGACCAACCGGAGCACGAAATCCGAACGTTCTTCTCTCAGTTTGGAAATATCCGATCATTAGTCTGTTCACATCGTTCACATTGCGCATTCATCAACTACAATACGAGGAAGGGCGCGGAAGCGGCTGCTGAAGCATGTCAAGGAAGAGCAGTGGTGAAAGGTGTGCCACTGAGAGTACAGTGGGGCCGACCAAAGACGCTGGATACGATGGATCGGGATATCCGGCTTGAGTACGCAAGATCGGGAAGGAATACGGCGCAAGCAGCGAAGGCGGCACAGCTACCAGCGGCAGTGGGCAGTTCTGCAGCCAACCAGATTACGGACGCGCCACAGGATGAGGATCTGGATAGCTTGGCTAACATTGCGGCACCACCGGGTTCGGAAGACGTCAATTATGCCAGTTTGGCTGGAAACTGAATGGATTCGTGGAATGATTTTCCATAGCATGGCGTTGGTGGACTTTAAAAGGCTTTGGATCACTTGATCCACATACGAGGCATGGAACAGCAATCGATAAGAATCTGCTATAATTGGCCACATTTTCCAGTGACATTACTGTTCAGTCCAGTGCCTCCCATCAATGTCTCGTTGTCCCCAAGCTCAGTTTCTTGATGGATTCTCAGTTCTATTAATATCAGCATAAGACCCCGTCCAAACTGGTTTATACGTTCCACATACTGTACTTCGAACCGTCCGAGTCCGTAGCTTTCCCTTGAACAACATTTTCTCGCAATATCTGAGCTACGCCTTCGGCATGCTGTATCCCACTCAACGCCGCCTCTCCACCCGGTGGGAGCGTCTTGTTCCCCTCGAAACCTTCGCGGGCCGCGGATCGGGCAGCTGTGAGGCGGATTGAGTCGCCTAAGAGTGGACAGTATTAGCTATTAACTGGTAGAATGAAGTCAATGGAATTCGGACCTTCGAATGCGATGCGCGCGGAGCGCAGGACGTGTCTGTACGCGGCTAATGCCATTTCCCGGGCTGCCATGAAACTTGAAGGAGTAAATTATTATCTGAAATTCATTTTCTCGGGATCCTCAGGTATCGAAGGTTTGAACTATCTAGAGTCTCTTAAAACTGAAGTGAAGCTCTTAGCCACCCTTAGCCCCTGCTCGAAAAAGTTCAGGATCTTCCGAAGATCTTCCGGCCGCCGCATATTTTCACCTCCGCCGAACTCAACCTTTTTTTGACCACAGTAATATTCGCCCATCACCATGGCGGCAATTACCATCAACCTCCCCCTTCCGGTTCTTCCGGAGGGCTGGAGCGCAGAGAAAGACTTCAAAGCTATTTCCTCTCTTTCACCTGCCACTCAGCGAAATGTCGAGCCCGTGGGGCCTCACTTCCTAGCCCACGCCCGCAGAAAGCGACACAAGCGCACCTTCTCCGAAGACGAGCGCATCCAAGCCCAAGAGAACGTCAAGAAGGTCGAAGATGATGACGCCGGCGAGATCAGTGAGGAGGAGGATCCGCTGATGCTGCAGCGTGATGCGAAGGACTGGAAAGGACAGGACCATTATGCCGTCCTGGGGCTGTCGAAGTACCGCTACAAGGCTACGGAGGACCAGATCAAGCGCGCGCACAGGAAGAAGGTGCTGAGGCATCACCCGGATAAGAAGGCCGCGTCGGGCAAGACCGAGGACGACTCGTTCTTCAAATGCATTCAGAAAGCGACTGAGACGCTGCTCGACCCTGTCAAGCGCCGCCAATGGGACAGCGTCGACCCCGGCGCGGATTTGGAGCCTCCCTCCAAGAAGCAAGTCCAGAAGGGCAACTTCTACAAGCTCTGGGGCCCCGTGTTCGAGAGCGAGGGCCGCTTCTCCAAGAAGCAGCCGGTGCCCAAGCTGGGCGACGAGAAGAGCTCGAAGGAGGCGGTGGAGGGCTTCTACGACTTCTGGTCCTACTTCGACAGCTGGCGCACCTTCGAGTACGAGGACGAGGACGTGCCGGACGACAACGAGAACCGCGACCAGAAGCGGCACGTGGAGCGCAAGAACGCGAACGCGCGGCGCAAGAAGAAGACGGAGGACACTGCGCGCTTGAGGAAGCTGGTCGAGGACGCGATGGGCATGGACGAGCGCCTGAAGCGCTTCAAGAAGCAGCAGTATGAGGAGAAGAACAAGAAGAAGATTGAGCGCGAGGCGGCGGCCGCGAAGGCGAAGGAGGAGGAGGCCAAGAGGAAGGAGGAAGAAGCGAAATTGGCGAAGGTGAGGGAGGAGCAGGAGAAGGCGCAGAAGGCGGACGCGAAGAAGGCCAAGGAGGCGGCCAAGAATGCGGCGAAGAAGAACAAGCGTGTTGTTAGAGGCGCGGCGAAGGATGCGAATTACTTCCACGAGGGAGGCGATGCGTCCGCGGCGGAGATTGATTCCGTGCTGAACGATGTCGATCTGGTGATTACGAAGGTGGATAATGAGGAGTTGGCGGATCTAACTGCCAAGCTGAACGGCAAGAAGGGTGCTGGAGAGATCAAGGCCGTCTTCGTGGACGAGGTGAAGAGGCTGGTCGGTGCTGGGAAGATGAAGGAGGGCGAGGCTAAAAACTTTTCGTGATATCATGAGTTATCGATCGATTGATATATATGCGTTGCAGTTATCTCATCATTACAGCTCATATTGGGGAAAGACTGGTTGCTGAGTTGGACTCTTGGACTCGAGAACATAGAGCGTAGCTAGATCAGATCCTTCAAATTTAGGAATTCACACGGTCACTCTACCGCAAACTTGCTCATGCGTTTGTTGAATTGATTCTTTGATTTGTGACCTTCCATTGGCCCAGGGCCCCAGAAGTAGAGCCAGTTCGCTATCCATATTCTACATCATAATGAGCTCCTTCGTTGAAGAGCTGTTTAATTAGCCATTATCCTGGCCTCATTTCATCAAGCAAACGTCAGTCTGTATCTGCAAAGCAAATGCGGCCTCTCGCTTCGAGCAAGAGGTCCATGGTATCATGCACAATCTAATAACACCATCCCAGTGAGGTGTGCATTCCCTCACGTGTGTATCTGATTCAAAAATCAAGGTGAATACGGTCCACGAGCTGGGCCCGCTCCTGGCGGCGATCCACTAGGCTTGTAGACAGGCCCCTTCCCGCTCTTCTGGCTTCCACTCGTTGTCGGACGGCCCTGATACTGTCCACCTGGTGGAGGTGGAATGGCGCCGCGTGCCTGAGGAGACGGAATCTGATACGGCTGCTGGTAATTCAAGCCAGGCGGGTTGCTAGCCAACGGGCTTGCGTATCCCGGCTCCTGCTGCTGCGTCGTCTCGCTCACAGTTCGCATATGCGCCTGGCTCTGGCTCGCAGCTGGACTCAGACCCGCTTGGCGCTTGCCGCGTGTGCTCTCGCGTCGGAGGATTCCGCGAATGTCCTCGATCTCTTGGCTAGGAACGCGGCCGCTTGGGCTTTGGCTTGTACCACGGTTGGAGTTGGTATCGGCGCTCAGCATGTTCGAGGAGTCGTTATTCTCGTTCTGCTCGCGCGAGTTGTACGCCTCGTCGCGTGCAAAGTCGCTATTCGGAGCTCTGGTGTTGATGGCATCCATTGCCTTCGTCTCGTGAGCGTCGAATTGCTTCTCCGCAGTATCAGGCTTCTTGGTTGGGTAGAGTCTCTTCGCTTCCAGGCCCGCGGAATATTTGTCCTTCTCATTTTGCGCGAGTTCCTCGCTGATTGCAACAGAGTAGCCGGGATTCGCAATGGAGCCCATGGCAGCAGCGCTGCCAGCAGGACCGTAGATGGGCACCTTGCGCAGTGCGAGGACGAGGGCGCACATAAACTTTGAGCGACGCGCCGCACGCACGGTCTCGTTGTGCCAGTTGCTCTTGTGTCGGATCTCGACGCGCAGCTCCATCTTGTTCATCTCCGCGATACCAAGGCATTCGACTTCAATCTCGGACTGGAAGTCACGCGAGTTCTCCTTGTCCAGTACGAAATTCTGCATCTCTTGCCTGAGGGCCTTGATATCCTCGAAGCTAGTGTCGAAGGAGACGAAGATGCTGATTTGCTCGCGCATTGCTTTGCTGCGGGTGACGTTCTCGATCCACAAGCTGTTGAGGACGATGTTCGGGATCTGGACCATCTTGCCGTCGTTGACGCGCTTAAATACAGTAAACAACAAGGAAATATGCTCGACGGTGAGATGGGTATCGGTAATATCGACGCGGTCGCCAATGTCGTACGGATGCTTGACGAAGAGGAAGATGCAAGAACCGAGCACTTCCTGGCAGGTAACAGCGAAAACGAAAGATAGGGAAAGCAGAGCTGTACCAGCAGTAGCAAGTGTCGTGACAAAGGAGTGGTTAAGGAATGCAACTGGAGAATTGTTAGCAGGTTGAACTCGAAGAGCCTTATTTCATCAACTCACCAAGAACGAAAACGCAGATAACAAACGCGACAGTCGCGAGAAGCCCATCAAGCACCTTGATAGCTTGGTCGACATCGTGCATGCTGCTCGCCACAGACTTTCGCTCACGGCCAATCTCAGTGACCATCATGATCATCTCGTCAAGACTGATATCGCCATTGCCATCGCGGTCAATTGCAAAGAAAGCTTCGTCTGCTTCTGCTTGCTTGCCTGCGCCAAGAACTTCACGGATATCCTCTGGGTACAAAGCGTCCCTGCCTTCCACCACAAAGGACATCCAGAGACGTTTAGCGAGGGCCTCAGCGGAGCGGTTGCGCTCAAGAGCTTCAACAACGATGGAGTGGGCGGCGTTCGGGTTCATAATTTGTTTGCCGGTGATTTCGTGGGCGACATTGCCGAAGACGGAAGTAATCTTATCGCCAAATCGACCAACGTCCTGCAGAAGTCGGATTGGCGTGCCGGAGCCAGATCGCTGATGGCCGCCGCTCTTCAGGCCAGGAATTGCCAAGTCCATTGAGTCCGTCATAGTGTAGTCCTCTTCCGCAAACTCATTGCAAAACATTGGGAACAACGCTCGCGAAGCTTCGAAGAGAAGGCCAAGCAAAAACACGTTGTGCTTCGACTCGATGACCTTCGTATTGAACTGTTTGCGATGGTAGCTGATGCTGATGAGCTGGATGATGAACTTCTCGGCGAGGAAGATAAGTGACGCAACGAGAAGAGCGGCCAGAATCTCGCGAATGATGTTCTGCCATTGCTTAAGGGTGGTTGCTGTCTTCGGTTTACCGTTTGCAACTTCTTCAGCAGCTTCTCGCAGGGTATCGGGATTGTTCGTCATCAACGGAGAGAATGTTGCCAAAGAGCAGAGTGCCCACAGAGCGAAGGTAACAGGCAGAGCCAGTGCCTTGAGTACCAATGCATATTTACGGGTGCCAGAAGAGACGACGCCAGCGAAAAACTGGAAGACTGAGGGTAGAAAGTGCGTGAAGATCTTCGCAATCCACAAGCTCAACCAGACTACCAAGATTAGTCAACAGTTCAACGATTTACTCTTCCATGAACTCACCAATCTCGACCCAGGTAAACAACCACACAATCCTTACTCCGCCTATCTTTGCATCCTTCGCTGCGGTCGCGCCGATAATGATGGGAAGCGCGATCGCGATACCCAGTGGCAGCACGTAAACAAAGTATCGCGTGATGATGCTGAAATTCATAAACTTGTCGTAAAACTTGCCCATCCAGGTAACCGTGTCTTCCTCGCCATCATAGCCCCGCCTGCTGCTCGAGCCCTTGCTGTCTACCGTCTTGAGCCTTCGTCGACCACGCGTGTGTCGATGGAAGAGGCCGCCGCTCTTCTCGGAGACAATGGGTGTCATATCGTCTTGCTCATTTCGAGCTGTCGTCGAAGAGCCAGTCCGGAAGCCACTTCGTGCACTGCTATGACTGACGACTTGCTGGAGAGGAATCTCGTCGTGCCGCGCCATGCTGCCGCCTTTGTCGCTGTTGTGTTCGTACTCTGATGATTCGAGTGGTTCGAAGCCTTCTCCTTCGGGGGTAAAGATTGGAAGTCGGGGGGAGAGGTGCTTCTTTTGAGATCTGAATGATCGGCCGATCGACATGCGAGTGAAAGTGGGAAGAACCCTTGACGATCAATTGAAGGAGTGGGTGAGATGATGAGATCTGTGGGAGGAAGTTTGCGTGTTCAGACTTTGTGGGTCTCGGATGAAATTGGATGTGCTAAGTGGCTTGACGTATGTTGCGCCGTCGTTGGTGAAGAGGAAAACTGGAGCGTTACACTAGCCTCTCGCTGCGCAGAATTGGAGGGCTGAGGGCTGAAAATTCTTGGTTCCTGGGCGATCTTCAATTGAAGCACGCGGGAAGGCGAAGTCGGAAGAATGACGATCTGCAGTGTTTGTCAAAGGAATGTACGTCACCCGCGTTTGTTGGTGGAGCTGCTTCCGAGGCCGTGAGAGAGAGACTTTGAATGAGTGAATGAGCTTCAAACGAGAGATAATAAGAGATTTGCACAATGAGGGACGCGTCAATCTCCTGCCCTCGAGCTCGACAGCTTAAGCGTGATGAGCAGCAGGGCTGCGGCGGGAGTGCGGCCTTGTGCAGCTTCATTCACGCCAGAAAAGGGGGCGTCATCGGCTAGGCCCGATGCGGGAAGGCCGGCAAGCCACAGGCAGGGGCGATGCCGCTGCAGCTTTTCAGGGACGCGTTTCAGGCTGGAGCTGAAACGCGTGACTGGCCAATCGATCGATCAGGCCCGAACTGCAAATTCTACATCCCAACATGCTCGAGGAACAGCGAACCGCTTCGTTACCGGCGTCTCTGCATCTGCTCAGGAGCTGGAGCAGACCTAGCTCGCATCTAAACAATGTCGAATCAACAGCTGAACGCCGATGTTGAACCAGACCGCTCAGATTGCACTGTAAGACAAGATCAGGTGCCTTGGCCAGGAACCCATCCTCCACGAGTACATAGTATGTCCATAGGAGCGTGTGCAACAGCCACAGAATGCTCTTTACAGCCGCGCGGACGGCGAACGAGCAGCATGTTGAGGCTCCAGACGGCAGAAGAGCGTTCTCCTGCCCCTTGAGCAGAAGTGTGGAGACTCACGTAAAAATCAGTTTTCAGCGGAGAGCAACCGTCATCGCTCGGATGCGTAAGCGATCCACTCCAGGAAACGGTACCCAATGCAGGGTGAATTGTAAGACAAGCAATACAGGGCGGTTCAGAAGGCGCTGCCTGGACTTTACGCATGCGCCACATGGAAGCAATTCTTCCGCCGCAAATGCACGATCGGAGGAGCAGTGTATCCAAAGTTCCAAATAGTAAGAGAGTGTCTCCACCACATCTGGCGGTACTACTCCGTCCTGCTGTTTCGGCTTGAAGCAGAAGCTCTTCTTTTCATTGCTCAACATCCTCGGCTCATGACACAGGACACCTCCAGACTTCGATCCCAGATCACGATCAATCACCGCACGGAACCTCGTATACCCGCCCATGCCACCGCATCCCAGTTCAGTATCGCAATCCGGATCTTCGCAGGGTCATTTTCTCGCAATGCTCTCCACCATTTCGGAGAATCAGCGCAGGGCGGGCGTTCGAGACTCGCAATGTCCACTCGCGTATTGCCGAACACGATGTGCTTTTCATCGACAATCGCACCTTCAAGACTGGAAATGCTAGAAAACAAGTCCACGTTGAGAAAAAGAAAGACTAACGTGTTGCATCGTGCCATATCACACCGCTGGTGAAACCAGCACCAGATGTCGCTTCATGCGAATTCCGTCACGGGCTGCCGAATGTAGACTCGCCTAACAGAATGCGGTAATTCATCCTCCGTTTTGTTTCCACTTTGGTGCATCATACATGTCCTTTTCAAGAAAATCCCAAGTCATCCATATGCACGCGTGTTTGAAACCACGGGTTGCTCGTGCATGAAGCTTCGTCTACAAAGTCGGTTCTTACTGTACATCGTACAACTTCCTCACAAGGTCGAGGTCACACCGATGCACACAAGCAAGAATCACAAACGATCGTGTGGGTCGTAGTCAGCAGGTTGTTCATCTGCCATCTCATCTATCCAGCTGGGATCCAGTGTGCAATCTCTATCGTCCTTTCTTTGGCTCTCTTCTTGTCGGTTGCAATCCAGTCCTCGCCTTCAGCAACAGTACGCCTTGCTAGTTCAATAAATTTATTAGTTGTTGAATATCTGCAACGTCAACTCAATTTGATGGGTGTTGTCTTCCCTGATTGTGGCCTGGTTGGGCCATTCAGGGAGTGCCATATCGTAGCTGACTTTTCATACTGTCTACCAGGCGGAGTCACTTCGACGAGTCCACTCAGTCTCAGAGTGAACATTTACGGAAGATGCTATCTGCCCATGCCTTAGATCTCCTTTCTAGTGTCGTGCGCAATGCAATTCGTGTCCATCATGTTCTCAAATACGCGTTCTATCGCATCTGGGGCAGGCAGGTGTCCTTTGATTTGCTGCAGCACCATTTTTAGACCACTATCTAGGTCTATCTACTGGCTGTACCTTCAAATCTTCGCCGCTTTCTGCCTCCAGGCCGCCTCCTCCCGGACCTGGCATCTAGCAAGAGTTTAGAGGGGTGAGTATGTACACCACTGGTATTAGGTTGAAAGATGCAGTTGTGGTTCGATATGCGACGGAGCTTCCTGCGGCCTTTGATACAAAGCGGACAAGATGAAATTATTGTGTCGGGTAAGTCGAGATAAAGCATTTCGGGGATACTTGATGATCAACAGTATCCTCCAATGCAGTCCGCCAGGTTGGCGGAGGATACGATGATTGTGTGCATCGCCCTCGAGGCTGAAGGCGTCATTTCGAGATCTGCATGTCTTCAAAAGATCGGCAAGCAATTGTAGAGTTCCAGGATTACCAAAGACGGCCCGCGCAGGTTGCCTTATAGCTGTCCACTAGTTTGGCACCGCAGACTTTGAAATGAGCAACGGTAAGCCACATAAGAGCTCGTATTCAAAGGCCAGCGGCTAGATACTGTGGCATGCTGTGATTCGTGAAACACATTCTTCTGTCGTTCTGCTATGTAACCCGTAAGCGCAATCCGAAGCCGTGAAGTCCGTAGCTCGCCGGCTCGCCAATGATGTGTGAGCAATGGTTTGATTATCTTAGGAGTGAGACAGAAGTTAGAGATACGGCCACTCTAACTTGTGGCGAGAGAAAAAGAGATTGTATTCGACAACCAGCGCATATACACGTTCATTTAGCATTGGATTTGTAAAACACCTTCTCCTAACGTTTGCGATACAATCTAGAGGCGTAATCCGAAGCCATAAAGGCCATGAATCGTGGCTTGCCGACTGCTGCGCAATCGACAGTCTCATTATATTAGGAGTGAGAAGGACTTAGAAACATTACCTCTCCAGCTCAACGAAAGTGCGAAGGAACTTGTATTCGATACCTAGCACTTACATATATTCGCTTACTAGTGAATTTGTGCCAGACTTATTTCCGCCGCTATGCTACGTACATATGCTAGAATGGGATTAAAGTGATACATGCGGACACAGTTGCGTAAGTCGTATCTGAAGATGCCTCTTCTCCCAGAATTTGGCAGGCTCAAGCACCTGTGATGTATATTAGAAGAAATGTGGGAGAGTGGGGGAGATATATAGTCACGACGGGGTGGGCTTGGCATGGCAAGGGTGGTCATGCGGCTCTGCTAGGCCCCTGAAATGCCAAGACTCGTGGCCGCACGGGCCATAGACCCTTCCCCATATCTCTGCCATCCAGCCATCTTCATATCATTCATTCTAGGCACTTTCACGATACCATAAGACCGAGTCATAAATCTCCGCTTGCTGTTTGATTCGGTGAGATTTGTAGGAGGCTAGCTAATTGTGCAATTTCAGGATCTAGATCGCTCAAATGCAGGTACGCTGGTGTGGCTGGTCCCAGCCTCTTGCTGGAATCCAACCACACCACCAGCCTTCTTTTTGCGCCTATATATTCAAAACCCTTGCATGAGATCTTCTTCTCAGACAACTGCAGAACAATTATCTTTCTCTTGCTGACATTTTGAGATCAACTCCTCTGCAACTTCAGTTCACCGTGACAAATATCCTCAAGATGCGCTGTCTTCTATCTATCGCTTCCTTCGCGCTCCTCGCCTCCGCACACCCTCTTCTCTCAAACCGACCACAACTTCCTCAACGCCGAAGAAGTCCACAACCATACTCTGTCGTCAATGTCGATGGCAGCTCAGATTCAGAGCCGACATCTGGACCGACGACGATCGTAGAAACTGTTACCGTCGACTCTCCCAAAGCGACAGAGACAGAATTCAGGACGAAGACTGCCAAACTTCCTCCCGCTACCCACACCATCATCACCACACTTGTCCTCTCCTACGAAGAGTCCGTAACGACAGTTGTCGTCACCTACACACAACCGCATGCCGCGATCAGCACATCAACTCTCGTAGCAGACCCGCCTCCATACACTGTGGACTCGTCTTCCCCTACAACAGTGACTGTCGTCTCAACAGAGTCAACATCAACATCGTCGACTTCATATTATGACGATGGATTGTGGCACACATTCTATCCGGTCAAGGACTTTGGACCATCAACCACATCCTCATCCTCAACATCAACCTCATCCTCATCTTCTCCCGCCGCCGCGACTCCTCCATCGAGCTCGTCGTATTCCTCCAAACCTACTATCTCCTCCCATTCCTCTGCATCCTCAACATCCGCAACCGCTCCTTCAACATCACCTTCCGCGTCTCTGAGCACAACCGAAGCTCCCCTTCCCGATGCGTCGGACTCTATTCCTGCCACTACGTCTTTCACTACGACGTCTACAAATGCCTGGTTCTCAGCGGCGTCTGTAAGCACACCAGCTGACTATCCTCGCTCCTCGTCCAATACGGCCGACTCCATATCCATACCTGCAACTACATCATTCACTACGACGTCGACGAATGCCTGGTTTTCAGCGGCTTCTGTGAGCACCCCCGCTGACTATCCTCGCGCCTCGTCATCGACTCCGGCTTCGGCGAACTCAACACTTTCAAAGAGAGATGTTCTCCTCGAGTACCTCGGACCCAAGAGCTGGACGACCATCTACCCTCCGCAACCGACCACAACTACTTCGTAACGCTTTAACGACTTCCACGAATACGAAAATCGATCACGGCATCAAAATGAATACGCAATGAGCGATATGTACATGAAAATACAGGATACCAGTGCAGGACACAAGAATGGTTTACGTTAAATATCCCTTTTCGATTCATGTAGATTTCTTTTGCACCCTTTTAATATGGGTTTAATGGGTCACGGGAAACGGATTATCACTACAGCAGCATAGTGCATGCGCTGAATGAAACTAGCGACGGCGCTTTTTGATCTGATAGACTTTGTATGATACAAATAATACGATCGAATGGAATCACGCAACAATCATCGCGCTCTTACGTCTGTGATTCCCATGCTCCTAGTTGTGAGGTGTTGCCGGCTTCGCATCAGATGAGGGCAATACTTTAGAGTCTTCCTTTCCTTCTGTCCTCACCAATCTTCAGAATTGGCTTTAGATTCTTCGCCTGTACCCGCTCCCACAAGCTACCAAGGCCAGCCTCTTGGCCCTTCTTTTCTTCCCTCCGGAACCACTCCTCCGCGGTCTTGATTCTGTCCGGGAAGATCTGATCCAGAAGTTTGTAGTCCCGCTGAATTACGCCCGTATTCCCGCCTGAGTACTTCCACATGTTCCAAAACCCTGTGAAATTCTGTCGGAACGTCATGGCGGCTGGGTCTTTCAGGTCAGAATTGTATCCTGACGGGCGTTCGGCTGCGGCGCCCATATCACCCTTGGCCCAATAGTCCTCCAGACTGGTATCGATGTACCGGGCAGGATGGCCTGTGACCTTCTCGAAGGCCTTTGCAAGCTCATCGTAGCCGATATGATCGATGGCAACTTCCAGATCCATGCCATTGGACCGCTCGGGGTGGTCAAATAGCCAGCGGACGTAGTATTCGCAATCATCCAGCGCAACATGCACGACCGAGCCGTTGCCCAGCGGTACCTTCCAGGTCACCACGCCATCCTCAATGGTGGGCACCATAATAGTCTGCGCCGCAATCGTCATTTCGATATACGGTCCCGTCGTGAACACCGCCGCTCCCATGCGTCCCCTATTCAACCTATTCTGCTGCAGAATCCACTCTCCAACCCGTCCCTTGCCGTCATAATGCCCAGTCCGGAACTTCGGGTCGTACCCGCTCTTCTTGTACACAAAGTCCAGGTTCCCATACACGAGGAACTTGATCCCTTCTTCCAATGCAATCTCATACGACCGGATGGCCCAGTACATCTCCGTCTTCTCGCCCGAGTTAAAGCCGTCGATGTTCACGAACGCGCCCCAGCAATCTTTGAAGCCTGCGTGCAGGTCCGTTTCCGAGGCGAACGTGCCTTCGACGAGCTCGACATTGCTGCCGAGACTGGCAAGTTGTCGGGCACGTGCGGATGTGGAGTTGCGCGTCAGCACGCGAACGGCGTATTCGCCGTCTTTCACGAGACCGCGGATTACTGGAATGCCTTGGGCGCCAGTGCCGCCGATGATGAAGATTTTGCGGGGTGCCATGGTGGTGAGTAAATCAGTACTGATCCGGACCTGAGGTTTATTTGGGATTATTGTCTCGAATCCGAAGTGTTGCGAAGCTGAGTCGATTGTATACAAGAGACAGCATTCCAAGGCCGTATATATCACGCGAGATAGCCCTCGGGCGTTTATTTGGAGTTTAGTGATCGCATTAAACAAGGAGAGATGAATACTGAACAGAATGAAAGTTGGATACTATTCAGAGGTGAAGTCGGTGGGTGAGGTCCCATTTCGGTGCATTTTTTGATTATATGATCAAGGCTTTTGCGGAGACGGAAACACAAAAGTGCCATTTAACGGGGCGGAAATGTAGAGGCTACGGTAGATGAACTCGGAGGGCCTTAGTGATGGCATGGCAAATGGATCCAGCTTTACTTGTACTGTTCTTGAGGCCAGATGATATTTATGTAGAAACTCTCAAATTGCATGTGATTCGATGAAAATGGAATAAGAGAGTTAAATCATATCACAGAGAAATAGGCGAGTGCCAAATGCAGAAAATGAATGTCATTAAATTGTAATTATACTGGACGGAGTCGAGGTATGGTAGATTCTTCAAGAGATAGCCTAATGTATGGAGGTGAAGTTCGAATGGGAATGTGTTTGGTTGGGTTGGGTACCCAAATCTGGGTGGCACACCCCAAAATCGGTTGATCTCCGGGTACTTCGATGCTTAAGGGAGCCTAGCTCCGTACTTAAACATCCACTCCACGTCAACGAACGCAGATCGACAATGAATTTAACAACACCACCATCTTCGCTCTAGAAGCCTATCTTCTAGGAGAAAATACTCGTGTACACTACAAAAGGCCCACAATGGCATCAGATGGCAATAATGTCCCAGACCTTGCCTCCGTTCTTCAGGCTCTCGCATCGTTCACTACACCTCAACCTCCAGGCCCGCAACAACTGGCACCACAGCCGCCTCAAGAATCTACTTCCAATACCGCATTTGTACAGCAATTGTATCAGTTGAACTCTTCTGCTGGTTCAGAAAATGCTCCGGGCTCCGGGCCGAATCTCCCGCAGCCCCGTCCGCAACAACGTGTCGTGAATGATGTTGTAGAACGCACAAGCTCCCCGACGATTGATCCGGCCACTATCACGGATTGGAAGATGGGATTGAAATGTGTATCATTCATATCTCAAGCAAATCCAAACTTTAAAAATGCTATCCGAAAGGTTCATACTCTCTCAAACACATACCGCTACTGTGAGCTTATGGTCGAGAGCAGATGATTCATGCTCAACATCATCACGAGAGGCTCTGGTGGGTGTAATGTCAATTCTTCAATAATCCATATATGCTAACAACTTCTGCTCAGGTATCAAGGCTTCAATGACCTGCTTGAGAAGCACGGACGACAGTACGTTCCCTGGCCTTGTTCCGGCTCGAACCCCCAAGATCTAACTCAGATAACGCAGGATTCCCGAGGACGGTCCCGTAAATGTACTAACTCTATCATAGCTCGTGAGGCTAGAATTTGCGCTAATGACGATGCCAGATTGATGATATTGACGAGGCGAAAGCATATGTTTCGAAAGTGCATATGGCAGCAGTAGAAATGCACACGGCAATGACCGTAGAGCTGAAGGTCCTTGGAGTTCCTTTCTTCGGCACCAAACCGGAGCACGTTAAAAGAAATGGAAATAGAGAAGTCAGTCAAAATGGGGGCTCTCTCACAAATGGAGTGAAAATAACAGAACGGGAACTGCTCGATCTCCAACGCAAGATGGTGCAGTATCTGGAAGACATGTACGGTTGAGCGAGGGATGGCTCATAATTCCCACATCAACTACACACTTGTCTTAGACTTGTGTTTCTGTGGCAGTATATGTCAATACGCCGACACTTTGTGTTGCCCCGATCAAGCACCCGGTCGACGGAGCAAGAGGGTATCATTAGCTTTTCATTGAGCATCTGGCTCACGTATGATTGGCCAATTGGTGTCTCGTGGTCGCACTAGCAATTTGAGAGCGGTGAAGGGGAAATTAAATTTAAGATTGGTTCAGGTGGCAAATCTCGTCGCGGAGCACACGACAACAAAAACAAGCGGCTAGCGCGAATAGCAACCCCACTACTATATAAACACGGGGGCCCCCCGCGAGCTCTCTCTCTCTTTCTTTCTTTCTTTCTCTTCATTCTCACAACAACAAATCGGTTGCTGATCGACCAACTTGCTCACACCGCTGCTGCTCACTCGCTTCACTCAAATCTTTGATCAACAAGGCATTCACTTCAGACTACGCGCCTTCAAAATGGGCACTCTCTTTTTGATGCTGTTCTTCAGCGTCTTCCTTCTCTGCACTGCCACTGGTAATGGCGTTGTTGCCGTGAAGAACGCGGTCACCACCGCTGTTGCTACCTTCACTCCTGGCCCTCTCTACTTCCACCCGGTCTTTTCGGGCAAAGATGTCGCTTATCAGTCCAACACCTGCCTTTCTCATGAGAACGCTTGCGGCTTCGGATGTTGCCCTGAAGTAAGTCAATTTCATTCACTCGGAATACTTTCACACAACACGATTGCTAACGCCGCACAGGGCTCAACCTGCTACAACAACGGTCAAGGTTGCTGTCCTGATGGGTGAGTCTTTTCTCCAAGTGGTCTCTTTGTTCAGACAATACTACTCTCATGTACTTTAGCGCCGCCTGTACCAAGTCTCACAACAAAGCGATTCCCTGTGTTGCCAGCGCCGCTTCGCAGTGCGGCGTGTCCCCTGAACCTCGCAGCTGCTGCCCGGCTTCCGCCCCGCTCTGCATGTACGCCCACAACTTCGGCCGTGGCTGCTTTGCGAACCCCATCTCGCCCAAGACGACACATACTTCCGACAAGGAGCTCATGGCACGCGCAACCACGGATGAAGGCCATCCTACTGCTGCACCTCTCATCTTCCACCCCGTCGTCCACATAGGCAATACTACGGAAATCATCAACACCTGCATTGGCAATGAGTCCAAGTGCCAGAATGGATGCTGCCCTGCGGGTACATACTGCTTCACTCAAGGCGAGGTGCCTGGTTGCTGTCCAAATGGGTAAGCACGCACGATCCCTTGTCGTTGACACAGTACTTACCTTTTTTCCAGAACCGATTGCCATATCCCAGACGCCGCACACTACTGTGCCCACGCTGTCGATCCCGCATGCACCACCGCTGACCCTACCTGCTGCCCGAGCAGTGCTCCGACCTGTGCTGCCGCTGTCGGCTTCGGTACTGGCTGCATGGCTCTGCCTACGATGACCACGACCATCAATATCGCTGCAATGACCTCTATCGACCGTCCAGTGCCGCGCACTGTCGCTCTCACGCCTCGCGAGGCCGTTGCAGCCGTCCTGTCTCCCACACCATCGACTACGTCACCAACTGTCACCAGCATGGCTGCCACTGCAAGGACTGGACACTGGACTACCCTGACCACATACTCCAATGGTCTTGTCCTCATCGCTACTATTAGCGATACCACAGTCACGGTGTATCCAAGCACATCGTCGTCCCACCCGTCCAGGTCTGTCGTTGTGAGGACCAGCACCATTCTGGTGCAGCCGACCACACTCACCGTGACAGCGACGAAGGCATCCCTGGTCCCCACCACCCTGACGTCGACAGAGGTGGTCACAGCGGTCGGCACGGAGTCCGCTGCTGGTGGCAACATGTCGTCATCCTCTGCTCCGACTTCGGTGGCCGTGACGCTTGCTACTAAGCCCTCAGAGGCTAACCGGGTCGGTGCTGGCGTTGGAGCTCTGCTTCTTCTTGTTCTTGGCTTGTCTTCCCTTGTTCTCTAAGTTCTCCAATGGAGAGCTTCACTCTCATTGAATAGGTAGTTTAAATAGCTTTCAACAATGAAAGAATACACCTTTTCTTTACCCTATTATAGCTTGAATACTTGCGCAAATTGAAATCATGTGACTTATCCCTGGTTGTATCACGTGCTCTACCCCTGCCAAGGCTCCGCCGGTTCTCCCTCGTTTTCCTCTCTTGCCCAAACTAAAGACATTGTGTTTATCTTCACGTTATAACTCCTAGTGTAATCATATCGTTGCTCGGGCAGCAGTCAGTAAACAGGTTGTTTACTGACTTGGTGGAATGAGAAGCTGGCATTACGGTCCTGGACATAGTCGTACAGCGGCCCATAGTAACTCTCTTCTCTCTATTGTCTAAGCTAGAGAGGTTGTATTTCTCTCTAAGCTGTAATTCCTGGTATAATCAAACCGTTGCTCCGGTAGCAGTTGATAAGAGGCGTTTGTGGACCTCATGAACCTCCGCCTTGATAAGAGGGAGAGAGCGGAGGGGATGGGGACGACAGCTCAAAATTATCCGAGGCGCGTATATCTAATGCAACTTGATCCTCCAGCTGAGCCGCTCGATATGTATCCAATAAGGCTAACGCTGGCAGGATCTACAATATGCATATGCACGATGCGGCAACGCACCAATCATGCTTCCCACCAAAAAGCCACTTAATGAGCGAATGCACGATGCGGAGGCTGGGAGGCAACAAATAGATGTCAAGAACTTTATTTGAGTTGCAAACGTTGTGGTTCCTATGACTGCCTTCGACTGAGGGTGGAGCGACACTTAGGTGTACAATATTGATTTCTGCTGAACAGTGCAGATTCGAAGAATTGTCGAACCTGGCAAGATAGGCCAATAAGCAGTCATTAGACACATGTCGCGAGATCATACCTTTCAACTGTCGAATTCTGTGAGCTCTCTCGTAAGAGCTCCCCCTCCAGCACGTGTACGCACCGGCCTGACCGTTGAGTCTCAACTGGAGCAATTTGAAATACCTAACTGCTATTGCACCACATAACCCGCAGTCTTCTTCACTATGCCATGAATTAGATCGTGGGGCCGATTTCGCTAGCTCTTGCCCATCCTCCTACAAAACCCATCGTCGTCCTACTCGAAATCCTTCTCTTCTTCACCAACACTAGGCGTTTCAACGAGAACAAAGAGCACACAAGAAACTCCACAATTCCATTGAAACCAACACAACTTCACTTGAAGGTCATCGAGCTTCTTCTACTGTATTCACTCAGCGAGCAAAGTTCTTCTTACAAAGTTTACGAAGCTTCGAGACTGGAGGAAGAGCGTCACCGTCAACCTTGTGCATATTACTAAGCCGCATTCTGACGTAGAAACGCCAAGAAACGCCAAGAATTGCTCTCCGGGAAGACAAAGGCACCCGCACCTCAGCCCGCCTCTTTGTCTTCTCCACCGTCATCGTCCCGTCGTCAAAGAACATCAATATCGACATGGCGGCCACGCAGATGCTATCTCCTGGAGAAGTGCCCTCTGTGGTACCAGAGGGCGATGGCGCATGGCAGCAAAACCTCAATATCCACATGGTCTGCCCCGAATGCCAGGAAGTGCCGCCTAACATCGTCGAATCGTACACGGACGGCGATGTCGTCTGCGGCAGCTGCGGCCTTGTGTTGAGCAACCGGCTCGTCGATACACGATCGGAATGGCGTACCTTCTCCAACGACGACGGCAAAGACGTCGACCCCTCGCGCGTGGGCGACGGACCCAATCTCCTCTTGAACGGCGATCAGCTTGATACCCGCATCGCGGCGAGTGGAAACGCGAAGTCGAGGGAGCTCCAAAGGGCACAGGGGAAGACAACGGCAGACAAGGCAACCAAGGGCTTGATGAAGGCGTACGAAGACATCAGCATCCTGTGCGAGAAGAAGGGCTTCACAAAGCTGGTCAGCGATTCGGCAAAGCACATCTACAAGCTCATCGACGACGAGCGCGCACTGAAAGGCAAGAGTCAGGACGCCCTCATCGCCAGTTGCATCTTCATTGCCTGCCGACAGAACAATGTAGCCCGCTCCTTCCGCGAAATCACAGATCTGACGAGAGTGCCGAAGAAGGAGATTGGCAGGACCTTCAAGACAGTCGAGAAGTTCCTGATCAACTACAATCAGAAGCACAAGGTGCAAAACACTGGAGGCCTCGTTATTTCCAATCAAGGCTACCGCAATACCGAGTCGAGCAAGGCTAAGGATGTCTGTCGTCGCTTCTGTGATCAGCTCCGACTCAAGCCGAACACCAGCTACGTCTGCGAGGAGGTTGCGGAGAGGATGAGCGAGACGGGATCGCTGGCTGGACGCTCCCCACTGTCGATCGCCGCGGTGTGCATCTACATGTGTTCAGCGGCCATGGGTGTGCCGAAAACACCAAAGGAAATTGGTCTGGTCTGCGGCGTCAGCGACGGAACAATTCGTTCGGCCTACAAGGGCTTGTACCCGGAGAGGGAGCAGTTGATCGACGCGGCGTGGTTGGAGAGCAGAGGAGGAGACATGTCCAAATTGCCACCAGCATAATCGGTTTGCATTTACGGGCACTTACACATTGCATTTTGCGGAGTATTCGGACAGGTTGAATGATACCACAGGGATCTTCTTTCATTTGCTTTCACGAATTCTTTAGCATAGACCGAGCTAACAAAACCGGAACTAGCTCAAGGAAATCACTTCAAGTCATGTGTGCACTCTCTTTTGGCGGTCATGGTGGATCTTAAGGGAAAGTCGTCTGATAGAAGAGCTGCCGTCGATGAGGCTTCTCTCACATTTGAGCATGGAGAACGGTGAAACGGAGGAAAGCTCTTAGTACGGAGTACACTCGAGAGGCATTTGTACTCTAGCAATGCATGAATAGAGATTAAGGATCCCTCCATATTATATGTGTTTCTCAGTGTCATGTGAGTGCAGATGGTATGTCAGATGAATCCAACTACGGCCATGGCCTTTTTGGCCGGAAGAAGACTTTCCTTGGAACTTGGTGAGATACGTAACACTGCCACACTCACGGTAGAAAATTATGGAGTAATGCAGTGGAGATAGAGTCCCTGCAGTGCTAGCGCTCGACAGTATAAGCATGCACCTTTGTGCAGATATGGTGCGCCCCGGACCGCGACCGTGTTCCAGAGCTGCACTGCCGAGCGCTTCCCACACTTCTTACGCAGCCTGCTTCACATCACCTCCAACATGCCAGCGCTCCTCTTTGATCTACTGTATTATTAGACGCCACACTCGAACGATGTGCTACGCTCATTACCTCCCTTATCACTGACAAAGCCCAATTCTTCCGCCGACTCGGCGGCCCTTCCGCCAGCCAGCGTTGATCCCCTAAGCCCATCACTACCGCCCCTCCTTATCACCATGGCCGAAGACGACTTCGCCAAGATACCCATACCGACATATGAGGAAGCTACGTCCTCTACCCCGCCGACAACTCATTACCTTGGACCCTCAGAGATCAGTGACGACGCGGAGAGACAAGCGTTCCTCACGCCGCACCCTTCGCCGGGGCCACGACCTCCTCGACGACGAAATGGCTACCACGCGCCCTCTGTGCAGTCCGTCCGCTCGAGTGAAGACAGTATAGACAGTATACTCGTTGGAAGTGATAGCGAGGAGGAGCATGAGGGCCAGGAGGACGAGGCGCTGCGGCGCGACATGGAGGAGATGGACATGGACGACGACGTCGAGGGCGGGGAGCGGAGCCGCAGCAGAAGGCATAGATCAGTGTTGGGCTCACGGCTGTCGAAGCGATTCGGGCGGTGGGGCACCACGCTGTCTGAGATCCGGCTCCCGCGCGTGCCGATGCCCAGCATGGAGTGGTTGACGCGCCGGCTGCCAAACTGGAAGTGGTCGATTCCAGACCAGTACCGGCCCGGGTGGCAGCTCATCGCGCGGCTGTTTGGGCTGTTCATCGTCGTGGGGCTGCTGTATGTGCTGTTCGTGCTGCAGATCATGCCGGGCTCGAGGGGCGACTTTCCGTTCGACCCGGAGCTGCTGCGATCGTGGGCGCAGGGGCATGTTGACGAAGGGCATATACGTGACAATCTCAAGCATATCACGGGGTACAGCCATATTGCTGGGTCGGAGGGCGATCTGTACCTTGCGAGGTGGATTGAAAGCGCGTTCCGTGGTGCGATGATGGACGACGTCCATACCACCGAATACGAAGTCTACCTCAACTACCCAAAGCCTGGTGGCCGACGAGTCGCGATAGTGAGCCCACCACAGCTAGCGTGGGAGGCTAAGTTGGAAGAGGAGAGTGCGTACGAGCATCCTACAGCGCAGCAGGAGAATACGCTCGTATTCCATGGACATTCAAGGGCAGGCAATGTCACTGGCCCATTAGTATATGCGAATTATGGCAGCCGGGAAGATTACAAGAGATTTCACGACAACGGAATAGATCTTAATGGCACAATTGCTTTGGTACGATATTACGGAACGCAAGGAGACCGAGCTTTGAAGGTAAAGGCGGCTGAGGAGTGGGGAGTTAAAGGGGTCTTGATATACTCGGATCCACAAGAGGATGGATTCGTCAAAGGAGAACCGTGGCCGAAGGGAAGATGGCGGCCTAGTGATGGTGTGCAGAGAGGCGCTGTGAGCTTGATGAGCTGGGTAGTTGGAGATGTTCTCACCCCTGGACTGCCCGCCCACAAGGACACCCCGAGGATTAGTAAAGACAACAACCCAGGACTGGTCAATATCCCAAGTCTGCCACTAGCTTGGCGGGATGCACAAAAGCTGCTTCAATCGTTGAAGGGACACGGAGAAGAAGCTCCGCACGAGTGGGTCGGCGGAGTACCTGACGTGAAATATTGGTCAGGCGACCAATCCAGCCCTGTCGTCAACTTATTGAACGACCAGGACGAGAATGAGAGGCAGCCGATTTGGAATGTCATGGGTGTCATCGAAGGCATCGAGCAGAAGGAAAAGAAGGTCATTGTCGGAAACCACAGGGACTCGTGGTGCTTTGGCGCAGGCGACCCTGGAAGGTAAATTATGCAATCGTACTTATATCACAGAAATGCTGACCTGTAAAGTGGAACGGCTATAATGCTGGAAGTCGTCCGGGTCCTTGGCCAACTCCGATCTCAAGGCTGGCGACCCTTACGCTCCATCGTCTTCGCATCTTGGGATGCCGAGGAATATAACCTCATTGGTTCCACGGAGTACGTGGAAGACAATTTAGAATCACTCCGAAACGATGGCATTGCATATCTCAATGTCGATACAGGGGTGGTCGGCGACGACTTCCGCGCGGCAGCATCTCCTATTCTGAAACAAGCACTTACTCGCGTCCTTGGTCGCGTAGGTGATCCATTTAAGAATGCCTCGCTCGGGGAGCTTTGGCAGAAAGAAAAGAAGAAGCTTGACGGGCTTGGTGCAGGCAGCGATTACGTTGCTTTCCAGGATATGGCTGGCGTATCGAGCATTGATTTCGGCTTCTCGGGCGAGGGATACCCGTACCACTCCTGCTACGAGACCTTTGAGTGGATGGAACAATACGGCGATCCAAAGTTCCTCTACCACAAGGCCCTCGCCCAAATCTGGATCCTTCTCATCCTTGAAGTGGCGCAAGAGCCACTCGTCCCCTTCGACCTCCGCCACTACGCACTGGCGATGAACTCATACCTCGTCCACCTCGTGACATATGCAGAGAGACATGGATCTCCGAGCAAGGAACAGTTTAACCTCAAACCCCTCTTCGAAGCCGTGGGCCACTTCAGGGAAAAGGCCAAAGAATTCCACAATTGGGACGACGCTTGGTTCGGCACGGTCATCGCAAACAACGGCTTCGAGAGCACGGCGATGACAATGCAGAGATATTGGCATAACGATCGCATTTCGAACTTCGAGGCGGACTTGCTAGATCTCCCGAGGGATAAAGATGACCACGCACAGCATGGCGTCCCTGGAAGAGAGCAGTTCAAACATATAATATTCGGCCCACAGAAGTGGAGCGGGTATGATGAGGCGTACTTCCCGGCCATTGTCGATGCCATCGACGAAGGCGACTGGTCGAGCGCACAAGCGCAAGTGAAAAAGGCAGCAGGGATAATCAGGCGAGCTAGTGACAATCTCACGAGGCCTTAGAGACGGGCCGTGGCGCATTGGGGGAGCGTGCATTTGTATATATCGATATCCTATGTTGATCAATCGGCCTGGTGTGTTCACCTGCTATTGGATTTGTGGGAGACCTTCTTCTACCGTTTCACACTGTAGCCCGGAAGTACTCTCCGAAACAGTAAAGTCCAAGACAGCCAACTTACCGAATGTTGTCTGAGGGACGGTTTGAATATGTCGAGAGGTACAGCGTAGAGGGGGATACGACTTTGCCAGCTTGCACGAGAGAGTGAAGAGGTTATAGTGACTCTCCCCAGCCTAGAGTGTTCGCCTGCTGTTGGATTTGTGACTGTACTTTTTCTGCCGCGCTGGCCTTCGGCACGGGCACCGGAAGACCTAAGGCCGTGCTTGCGGCACGGCCGGTACAGCTTGAGCGACGTACAGCATACTCTTTCTCACAGCGCGACCACTGCGACTTCTGCAGGCCTGAACGTATGGCATGTGCTGCCACGCTAGCAACAGGCTGTGGAGGATTGCGATCCTCCTCGTAGATGTCTATTGGCTCCTCGTAGATGTCTATTGGCTCCTCGTAGATGTCTATTGTATTTCAACCCCTCAAGAAGCATTCATCCGTTTTAATGGAGTGGCCTTCTGTTGCTTCGTGTAAGAATTTATGTAGTCGTCGTTTTTCTATTTGCGGAGTAGCGTAGTTTGCAATTAGCGTATGATAGTACCTACAATTAAGAAGTCCGTCCAGGAAGTAGTGCCTGGGACTAGATGTGATAGCCTTCTTCTACCGCTATGCGACTCTGTTCGGGACTACAATCTAAAGTTGCGAAGTCCGTAAACGCATACTCCGCGACTGTTACGAGAGCAATAGTTTGATTATGTTGGGAGGTACGGAGTCCGGTGAAATACGACTCAGGCAGCTTGAATAAGAGGCGAAGGAGGTTATTATAACTACCATTGACCTAGTGTATTCGCCAGCTGTTAAATATATGATAGACTTTCTTCTCCTGCATTACAACTACGTCCAGAAGTGTGGAAAGCGTCGGAGGACGTTCTGGGAGACGATGCAATTTAGAGTTGCTCGAAACAACGGTTCTAGGTGCAGGGGAACGGGAATACGACATTAGGGATGCGCTGAGATATGGTAATCGATATGATCTATATCGCGAGTGGAGGATACTGCGTTAGAGGTCCGCGCTCCAAGGGATACGTAAACAGGAGAGCTTTGTAGTCAACAGTCGAGGCATTGTGAAAGACATGATTGCTGAAGTGGTAAGATAGGACGATCTCTTGCAGGTTGATATCTAGGTGGAAGAGAGCGATAATTAAGCTATGTGGTATCGATAGTTTCAGATCATGAGATCCATGTTCTAATATTCAAATTTGCCGCCCAAGAAGACTCCAAAATCAAACGGTAGCATCCTTAGTCGTCTCATGACCTTTCTCCAGCTCCTCCATCGTTTGAAGAGTCACCGAAGGCATTGTCCTTGCCACTTTGACAACATCGAGCGGACTCTTGGCGGTCAGGAAAACGGCATCCATGTCTTCCAAAGTGCGGTTCATGGTTTCGGGGAGGAAGAAATAGATGACTGTTGAACACATTAGCATGTAGAGCATAATTGTTTGAGTGGCGGCCTTACTTGGCAATAACAAGCAGAGGTTGATCACTGCAAAGACGATGAAGAATTTGTACCCAATGGTGGTAAATCCGGTTGGTGTCACTTCGACGACCAAGAAGTTGAAGGCCCATAGCGTAGCTGTCGTCAGCGCATAAATTGGTACCCTGTAAGCCAGTGGAGCCACTTCCGTCCCGTAGAGGTAATTTATGCCCAGAGCACCAACACCGAAAAATGTAGCGATGAGGAAGACGCATACGCCCGCAACGATTCCGCAAGCCTTGTTGGTTGCTGCTGCCGATACCGTTCCAGCAACAATAATAAACATGGTTCCCATTCCAATGACTCCGATCATCATCAGGAATCGCCGGCCCACGCGGTCAATCGTGTAGAAGGTAATGAAACAGCACAGAAGTTGCCATAGGTAGATCGATCCGGACAGAACGCGTGCAACGATATTGTCTACTCCGACGTACTGAGAAAAGATGGTCTCCGTGTAGAAACCGATCACTCCGATTCCATTAATCTGCTGAGAGAAGGTGCTGAACATTGCCACGAGCGTACGGTTGAGAAGTCGATCTTCCTTGTTTGTGAGGAGAGCAGCGAAGCTCCCTTTGCCAGTTTCAGCAAGCGATAATTCCATCTTGCGAATGTCTTCGGCGACCTTCTCATCGTCTTCAGGGAGGTCCTCCAGGATAGCCATGAGAGCCTTGGCCTCCTCGATTCTTCCGTGCTTTACTAGCCAACGAGGCGAATCCGGTAGTATTGGTAAGAATATCAGCATCCAGATTGCTGTGATGATGGGAACAGCAAGCGGGAAACGCCAAGAAGACGAGTCGTCAACGAAGAACATTCCCAGCTCGATCCATTGTGATATTGATAGGCCAATGCTAGCGAAGGCGCCTTCGAGGACAACCAGCGCTCCACGATGATGAGCTGGAGACGACTCTGCCTGCCAGACTGGGACGGTAGAACTGATACAACCAAATGCAAAACCCAGGACAAGGCGGCCGACAATCAGTTGACCGAGGGAGAAGCTGGATGAGAGAAGGATTGATCCAATGATGGTCCCAATAGATCCGAGAGCTATGGTCTTGATTCGGCCGAGTATGTCGCCCAGCTTGAAGCAGGTGAGAGCTCCAAGCATACATCCCACAGTGTAGAGTGCGACGACAGTACCCTGGATTCTCGCATTCTCCGCCTCGACACCACCTTTGGTAGTGACAGTGTCTATCCGGGGGAAAGTCTGAAGGAACGAAGTGAGATTGACAAGACCACCAAGACATGCATTGTTGTAACCCAATAGTATGTAAGCAGGCAGAACGACCGTATAGATCATGAAATTAACGAGACGATTGCCTCTCAGGCCAAGGTAAGGGGACTTCATTTTTGCACGACTGGTTCTCTGGATCACCGTGATACCTGACCTCTTGAAGTAAACATGCCGGAAAAGCGGCCGCAAATGCAATTTATAGACGAATGAGGGACCAAGTTTCCGCTGGACTTTCCTGGCAATTCGCCGAGGAGACCCGGCACTCCCCACACATCTTATTGAAACATTCACCAGAGCGGCGAAATCTGGTGTGAAACTGCGGGGAGGCGACGATCAATCTCCGTGGATTTGGGACGGACGGTGTTGTCCCGTCGATCAATCACGACTCACGAGGCGCATGATTCATTCATAGTGCTCCGGACAACCGGAAAACGGTGAACATGTAGCTCGAGTCAGTGAGCGAAGAAAGGAGAGGAAAGTAGCATGATTTCTTTATCACACTTACTCGGTAGAGCGTATTGCCTCGGGTTACGGAGTAGATTGGCGGTGAGGTGCAACCGGCGAAATCTTCTGCGGGAGGTTTGGAGGTCACAAAGCTGGTAACAAATTAAGCTCTTGCATAGAGCCGCGCTAGACTGTATTTGGGATGGTCAACAACCTCGTCGTATTGCTTGTGGAGCTTGTTTTTGGAGAGCCTCATTCGAACATTTCAGCTCGTCAATTTTCATTCGCAAGTCAACTCGATACGCTTCATTTTGGGACCATATTTCCGCAGCTGTGCCTTGCATTTGGCGACTTACAACTTCGGGTCCTGAGGCTGCCTACCAGTCCAATATTTCTCGATAAACGCCACGAGCTTGACCGTCTTGATGTCCGGAAAATTCGCGTTCAAAGCATCTTCCTCTTTGATGTCCAAATCACCCAGTGCCATCGCTGTCCCCAGACCAGCAAACATGCCCAAGATCACATCCGTAGCGTCAAACTTCTCAGTGCTGTAATGCGCAATATGAGCGTCGTTCGCTGGAATTCTCGTGACCTTACCCTCCCTCAGCTTCTCCAGCGGGTCGTACGCGACGTCGAACTTGACGCCCCTGGCCTTCTCCGCGGTAGCGACGATCTCGTGGAAGGTGACCTTATCTCCAATGATCCACGAGTGCTCTTTCCAGCTTCCCGGCTTCATGCCGATTGCCCGGCTGACGAATTTCGCCATGTCTGTGGAGTGCGTGAAGACTACCCGCTCCTCTCCAGTACCTGGGATAGCTGCTTTGCATGCCTCAATGTCGACGAACGGCACCTCGGAGGGCATATAAGTTAGGGCATAAGGTTGTCCAAAGTAGTCCATGAAGTAGCCGTTGTGAAAGAGCGTCCACTCGATAGAGGGGTGCTTCCGTAGCTCCTTGACTGTGTCCTGCTGGAAGGATTTCCAGATGATCTTCAGGCGACTATGTGTAAGATAAGACAATCATATTAGCAAGTGATCCCCGTGGTGCTCTGCTGGCCGACTGCTCTTTGAACCATGACACTTCGTGCTCTCCAGGCTCTTGTGGTGATGCATACTCATCGTCCTTCTCATAATCGACAAGCCATTCAGTAGGCGCGAATCGCTTTACCGCGTCCGCTTCAGCCGCCGCTCTAATCAATCTGATCTGCCGCTCGAAGACCCCAGGGAATGGTGCGCCGAAAGTGCAAAGTATGATCTCGATCTTGTGTTCTTCAAACGTCTTCCTCAGATCGTCCTGGTCGTCGTAGGAGACAACGAGAACGCGTACAGACGGAAGATGATCGAATACGGCCGATGGCTACCAACAAGCTTTAGTAAACGTCTCTAGAAACGGCAAAGAGGAGATTAGAATACCTTTCGCCCGAGTACGTAGACGTCGTGGCCTCCAGCGATAAGTCCGTCAACGAGCGTACGTCCAACGTGGCCGGTGCCGCCAGCGACGGCGACGACAACCATTGTGAATACAAGAAATGTAGAATCCTTTCTTTCAATAAGTACGTCTCACTCGCGTATACATGTACTTGTAGATCCTAATTGAGCAGGTGGTAAGCATAGAGTTATCTCCGTGTCAGGCTGTCAGCATCATTTGAATGAATCAAAAGAATTCATTATCAATCACAATTTGCTTTGCATTACTTCCCAAACGACATATAGTCTCTCACATAGTTGCTAACCGTCAATGGATGAAGTTATGAATTGGTCAAATTGCATGTACAGACAGCGGATTATGCGAAATTCTGGCGTTAGTTAACTAGGTTAAAGCTTATGCAACCCCCTCCTTCAAACCTCTAATTCGGATTTAATACATAGATGCCAAACAAAATAATCGAAACTATTATTGAGCTTGAATTTAGATACTTCCCCGCATTACTTGAAAGGCCCATAATATTTGTGAGGATTAGGTGGAGTCAACTTCTGTTGCCAAACAGAGGCAGGGGCTACGAAACGGCCCTCGTCGCTTAATTTGCTCCTTAAATCGGCAGCCTTGGACAAAAGACCTAGCCTGGTTATCTCCTGATATGCATAATCCTCGGATGAATAACCGCGCAATTCCTGCATATATTGCCTCAGCTGTACGCGCGACTTAATGGCCAACCGTAAGCGCCTCTCGAAATCTGGACCCTCTAACGCTGACTCGAAAGCATTCCTCAACTCCCAACCACTGAACTCCTCTGTATCCAACTCCTCCCAATTGTCTATTATAGGACGAACTTCAATTATCATTCCATGATCTTTGGCCAAATCCATCAGGATGCCTTTTTTTGCATCGTTATTCAAGAGTCCGAGCTCGAGGGACATAGTGATCCGTGAGAAAACACTGTCGTCAATTATCCCTGGTCGATCGGTCGTGAGAAATACCAGGCCGCAATGCGTCTCGAGTGTTCTAAGAAGGAGCGCAAGGTTATCATCTTGTCCAGAACGCTCTTTTCGCCTTCTCAAAAATATAAGGTCGACATGTTCAAGTAACAGAACGGCGCCCCACCGTTCCGCTTGGCTTAGTATCGCTTTCAACGCTTGATCAGCCTTCAGGGTGTCTTTAACGGTATCTGCAGAGGATATGCAAATGATGGGCCGTTTAATGAATTCAGCGGAATATTTCGCAGTAGTCGTCTTTCCGACCCCGGGACCGCCGTGGAGCAGGAATAATGTTGGAAATGAGGGTGTGTGGCCCGGCTTTGCGTAGGACTGAATCACATTGATCACAATATCCTTCGATTCTGCAGGTAAATAAAGCCTTTCCATGGTCTCCGGATGGTACTGTGTCGATTGAAGAGTGTCTACGTCAAACTCTCCCCAAATATTATCGTCAAGACAGTAGGCTGGTATTTTTGGCGGGCAGGTAAGGGCAGTTAGTGGTTTCAGATGTGACTGCGGGACATGCCTCAGTTCCACATCAAGCTCTTGCAGTTGGCGCTCTCTAGCGGGTTGTAGCTGCTGGTCAACAATGATACGCCGACTCCTGGTAGCCGTTCTACAGTCCAACCAATGGACTTTACTGCCCAGCTCCCAATAGCGACGGCCACGTTCGATCAGCTGCCGACGGTAAAGATGCTCTTTTGGGAGATATCCTGCGGGCGTATACTTCAGATCAGTTATGTCCATCTCCCTGACAAACTGCGGTATCTTCAGATCGTAAAAGCACCTAACGAAACATTTCCCATTGTGACCGACTGCCCATGCCCTGATGATGAGTGGACGGTATGCGGTTGGCGAGATTGGCTCCATCCCAGATAGCTCCGAAATGACGAAAGCCCGAAGGCTGCCATCTTCACGAGTATATATCGTGGAGTTCACCAGGTAAATCATTGGTAGTTCGGCGAATTGAATGACTTTGCACTTTCTTTCTTGGATCTCGACTAACTTGTGAGAGACAAGACTTAGATCGTCTTCGATGCTCGCCATCGACAGTTTCCTCTCGGGTGGATATCGTACGACAGACGACTGCGGCATTAGCGCCGAAGAATAAGCAACTGACGCTGACTGAGTATCCTGAGACAGCGATGCAGTGAGAAGGATTTTGATGAGTGAGCTGGTGTCATTCACTAAGTCGTTCAATTCTTTCAAGACGAATTCTCTTTCATCCCGACCCTCTGAATTTCCAGAAACTAAGAAGTCAATGCTGTCGATGATTATGAATGTGCACGGCGCCTCAGCACTCTTGAGACACTTTGTGAAGAGACCCCACAGCAGTCGAATATCGCTAAGGTTTGCTCCTTTGAGGTTACCAGAAAGCTCTTCCGAGATTTCGGGACGCTGTTTCAAGAGCTGCCGAAGGAAGTCCTGTATTAACACTCGGTAATTGCTTGGCTTTATCGATTGTCTATTGCCACAGAAGTGCCGTAGCACAACACATGTTTCGAAATTACTTTCTCCAAAAATCAAGAGCGGTGATACGAATGAGATACCGAATGTTTCTCTCTGAAGAATGTTGTTTCCATCGATCCACAGAAGCCGGGAGGTTTCCGACTCGATCCAGTCCATCACCTTTTCGACTTTCAGAATGTTGCGCTGCGTAGATCTGTGTTGCCGCATCTCTGGTAGCTGCTCCGCAATCTTTTGTTGTTGCATGCGTGCTTCGTCAAATTCATTCAACTCTGTGAACATCGCAGCCAATTGGCCATCCAAGTCACAGGACTCGTTTGAAAGACCTGCTGGAAGCTCACGGTCGATATAATCGTCCGTTGTCTCTTTACTGTCGACGCAATGTTGTTCTATCTGTGCTTCAATCCACCGACGGAAGAGATCACTGGTCTGTTCGATGTCACTTGGTTTCGAGAATTTGATTGACTCTCCTTCAATAAGCTCCAGTATTTGCGACACTTTCGCAAGGACAACCTGTCCGGTGAAGTGGCTGTGAAGCTGAGTGATATGTATGATCTCCTCGTATGTTCGCTCAATTGATTGAACCACTGGTTCAAGCCCCTTCCACGGCCTCGTCATGGCTCTGAGAGTATTAACAAAGCGGTTCCTTGCGTAGAGCTTCAGTGCCTTAGCCAAGAACCTTTGGAAGGCTTCAAGGAGCCTCCCTATCGTCTCGACAAGTCTTGCGCGAGGAAAGTAAGTCGTCAAATGATCGATCATCGAGAACTTGGTCTTGATCGTTATCATGTACTCTTCAACATTCTTCTTCATTTCTTCATAGTTGACTTGAACAACAAGAAGAAGCTTGACGGCACCATATGTCAAAGCCACGTATTCCGGTGCTTGACCCACGAGCACGTCCATGACTTTTGTGTATTCATAAGCTGTCTCAGAAGCAGCTCGAAAACCACGTTTGACCATATCAGCAAAGGCACGGTCTGATTCAGGTGTTTTGGCGGGATATTTGCTATCGTGTGCCTCCTTCGCTTGGTGTATCATCTTCAGGACGCTGCTCCGGCTGGCTTCGTAGGCCCTTCGCTCTTCAGGCTTGGCGAGTTCCAAAAACTCTTCAAGGCGCCGGTCCAGCTTGGCTTTGGATATTTGAACAGTCTCTTGCCGAAGTATTTCGTTTGTCCATGCCGTCGAATCCCAGGCTTCACCAGCTTTCTTTTCCTGGCCCGGTACATTTCCTCTTGGGTGAGGCGCTTCTGTACCCACATCCATGGCCTGCCAATTATCAGTCCCGATATCTTCTGGCTCAAGTGTTAATTCTGACGTTGCAAATGGCGGCTTTGACATTGCGGAGCTAACCAGACATTAGAGCGCGTTACCATGGTTCGATTTTAAGTATACGAACTTCTGTGTGCTAAGCCACGCAGCCTTACGCCGCATTCAGCCTCGTCGCATTTTCCTTCCTATGAAAACCGAATAAAATGATTGTACGTGCGAACAGAGAACGGTTAGGTGATTGATCTATCGATCCACTGCCCAATTCTCTAATCTCTATTTAGGCGTTGTGCGAAATAAACATTTCTCTCTATCAAGAGCTGTTTGACGGAAGAATAAGGTAGAAGGGATTGTCTAGTATATAAATTGGTCAGTCTTGCAACTCTGTAATAATGGCGACGTTTCGGTAGGCTGAGCGAATGACAAGTCGCCCGACAGGCTTGTATGCAATAAGTAATGAAAGGAGTAAAGACCACTGCTTCTCCACATGCATGATGCAAGTCGAAGACGCCCAGCTGGAGTTTGAATATGCCTCGTTGCCAATTTCGGCTGACCGGACGAACGTCTGCACCTTGCACGCCGCAGAAACCCTTCACGCTCATTATTGGGCCCGGTGAAATACCATCCCCGTCGATCTGCGGACTTCTCACTCGAGTTCGGGAAGACGTTATCGTACCACAAGAGTGCCCAGGAGCAAGATTCAAAGCCGAAGCGCTTTTAACGAAAGGAGGAAGAACAGGTAAGAATGCCCGTCTTCTCCGATATCATTGACCAAAAATGTTAAGTATTTACAAAGAATATGGGTACTTTTCTTGTTTCGTCATCCCATCTCATGTATGTTTTTTTGTCTCCGTCTCCTCTATTGTGTATCATAATCATGATCCCTTCACGCAGTACTGGTATCCCTTCCACAGATTGCTGCATTGGCTGTCAACCTGCGTATTCCATGACTGGAACTGCGCGAAAGTGAAGCCGAACTGCTGGCCCAGCGTCCAGCAATTGTCCCCGTCGGCGACGGTGTAAAGCTGCGGGCAGGAGCTCGAGACGCCGGGACCAAGCGGTGCCGACGACGAAGAAGATGAAGAGGCAGAGGAAGTTGTGGATGGGGATGGGGAGGCCGTTGTGGCCGCGGCAGCAGCGACAGAGGCAGAGGAAGAAGGCGTTGATGGAGTTTCGGCCTTGGCTCCGTTGTCAGCGGGAGAGCCGATCGAGGGGACGCCGGGGACGTCAGTTGCTTGTGGAGAATAGCTGGGGAAACCGCTGAAAGCTGGTGCGCTGAACGTGTGGATGGTCGTGATCCTGGTCTTGGTCTTGGTGGAGGTAGGAGTGCTAGTTGGTGCGACAGTAGTAGTCGGCTGAGCGGTAGTCGACGGGCTCTGAACAGCAGGAGTTGAGATGGCAGGTGGGGTATACACCGGCGTAGATGCCGCTGAAGTAGGCGCCACCGAAGTAGGCGATGCTACTGAAGTAGGTGGTGCTGCTGAAGTAGGGGCTGCGGTAGACTCAGCTGGGGGCGAGGTGTTGACAGGCACGTCAGCGCCATCGAGGTTGCAGTCGTGAGGTGCGGATGTCCAGCCAACGAGCCTGTTGGCAATGTCCGAAGCGTAGCAGTGAGTGGCTACGCCGGCGGCAAGGTTGTTGTCGGTGACCGATCCTGAGTTGTAAATGCGAGCGGCGCGGTAGTACTTGGAGACGTCGTCGGTGCCAGCCTCAGAAATGCACTGCTTCAAGCCGTCGCCCTGAGAAGTTCCCTCGACACCATCTCTGAGCATCTGGGTGATGGTATCAGCCGGGCAAGGGTTCTGAACACTGCCACCGTCGTTGCAGGTCGCTGCGCCATCGTGATCTTGCATGAGGCCAGGGTTGCGGACGCCATAGTTGGTTGTTGGAGCGCGGGGGCAGCCGTTCGATTCCTGCATCATAACGGCACTGCAAGCTAGTCAGCGGCCAGCGTTTATAGAAGATTCGTACTTTCGACTTACAGAATGAACTGCGCTGGAACACCAGACTCCGAGGCAACAGTTTGGATACCGCTCTTCATATCACTGATCTCCTGATCGGACGGGTTGTCAACGTCCCACTGACTGCAGGAGCCCTTCATGATGCTCTCGTTCTCCGAGAACATCGTGTCGAAGTCCTGCCACGTGCTTTGGGCCGGCCACGAGGGAGGAGCCCCGCTCCCAGTGTACTGTGTGTAAGTGGTTGCTGCTCGCTTATCAAAGAGAGAGGCACGGAGCGGTGCTCCAGAAATGAGTGTCGGCAAGCTGCCAGCAGCAAGCAAAGCAAAAATGAATGACATGGTGAAAAGAGTGACTGAGAGGAAGAAACCTAAGCTTCGCTCACGGATCGAAAACTGTGCGATACCTCATGAAAGGAGACAATGGGAGTGAGCCCTTATATGAAAATCTTCGAGCAGGGAAGCGCCGCGGGGTGCCATGACAGTGGCATGACTAGTCACCACACAGCTGGTCAAAGGCAGGTAGCGCGGGAGGTGGACTGAATGTGACGTGCAAAGTGACATCCATTGCGCCTCACTGGCTGCAGTCTTTGACGGCTCTAGACGCGTTCGGGAGAGCGGCGAGCGTCCTTGTTGGACAGTGTCGATGTTCATCTCCTCGAAATGAGAGCAAAGGAGCACGCATCCCTGGGAAGCTTGTTTCGAACAAAGCAGCTGTGGCGTCCGGGCTTTCGGCTAGTGCAGGGTTCTCGCCGCGTACCTGACGATCTTTCTGGCCATTCTTTGTCTTATTGGCTGTGTCTAGCCTTTCGAACGAGCCTCAACCCCACCAATGCCACCTTTCACACGGCTTTCAGACAGCGGACTCGCAGTCTTACTGCTATAGCCCCGGCCGTGCAGCTATTCTTCCACAGACGAGCTGCATGGTTGCGCCGCCGAGAGAAAAGAAATGGAATGCATGCCCAGCGGTTGTTTCTGTTTCTAGCATGTCACCCTGGTTTGTTTCTGGAATTGTCAAACTCGCCGCCTATCGTAAGCAGGCATGAAAGAGAAACAAAAAACGCAACATGTTTGTTCACGAGACCGGCTCGCCGAAGACACGGCGTCTGCTGAGCTGCTCTCGCCATCTTTCGTTCCAGTTGCGGAGGACACCGAGGAGGCGGTGCTACGCTCCGCAAGCTCGGCGGTCGTGCCATTTCGGATGGTTTGGAACAAGCAAAGCTGGGCGGAGGAATGGGAGCGGAGGACTGACCTCTTCGCACCCCTTTACGTAAAGTGGAAGGTCTCAAGTCACTCAGCGTGAACGCGTGGTGATTCCTTCGCTTGACGCTCGGAGGGCGAACTTCGTGGTTCCCTGCAGAGGGAAGAGCTTCCACGCCCTGCAGTTGGTCGAGATCTTGTTTCCAAGATGCCCCTGAGCGACTCCGAGCGGAACGGTGACCCGGGGCGGGCGTCGCTAAGTGAGTACATAAGGGTACATAGGGGCGGTAAGCTATTGCGCAAGCGACGAAAGACAGCTGCGAAATCCCTGAGGCTAAAGTGAACGTTTCACGATGCTCACGTTCGCGAGAGTTGAGGGAACGGATTGGTCGCATCGACCACCGTCAGGGCGTCTAGTGCCCGCCTCGGCCTGACCCACCCGACTTGTCTCTCCCCGGGAAAAAATGAGAGCTGGAGCGGATTTCGGATCCCAGGGTGGCCTTTGCGATCTCATGCGGTCAATGTTGCACAGCCGCACATTCCTCCTGTGGCTGAGGAGCGCATGAATATTGACTGTCCAAGCCGCAGTCCAGATGCCTCTTTGCCACGAGGCATTTCATTGATGGCTGTCTCTCATTAGCGTCTATCTAAATCCAATATCTGAGTGAGGAACAATTGCGGAATGGCATGTCTTAGAGGTTGTGCACGAACAAACTGTTTGCGCCGTCGCGGGAAAATGCAGAGGATTTTGTTTTATGAGGCGTTGCCTGCGCAAATGACCTGCTCCTCTTGGACGCCAATGGAGCAATGTTTCGACGATCGCAGCAACCAAGATTCACTTCGGAGATTCGTATGGAGCCGAAGTCGGGTTGAAGATGCGATTTGGAAGTTGAAAAGCTTGGGACTATTTGACCTCCGGTCTGCGACAGCTTCGGCGTGGCTTGAGAACGTCGAGCCAACCAGACGGGAAAGTGAGCGACACGATTTCAAGCAAGATCTGGCAGGTAAGATGATGCATCACAATCAACGAGAGGCAGGTTACAGAGCTTTGAAGTGCTCATAACTTCATTTCGGATCTCGTATGACCGGCTACTAGTTCAGGTCATTGTCGTGTCAAGAAAAGTCTATTCGCGCCGGCTTTTGAAGTTCCACGCTGCCTATTGTACATGTCTGGGAGATTGATTCTTCGAGAATGTGAGACATGCCTACTTCACCACCTCGTCAATCTCTTGCCTGTATCTCTGCTGCGATTCGCACATCTCCAAAAAGACTTTGTACTTGGCGTCCAGCAGCTTCTTTTCCTTCTTGCCCGCGTCTCCTTTGGCCGGATGGACCGCCTTGCCGACCTTGCTCATCCTGTCCATAATGCTCCAGAGACTCTCGCCCTCACCGCCTTTGCCGCCTTCCGTCGCAGCAGCCTCGCTGGCCGCCTTTGCTCCGAGCATTGCCGCACCATGGCAAACAGCTGCGTGCACATATCGCGGGATAAGGACTGGCATATCGCAGCTCGTCGCCATGAGCTCCATCAGAATACCATTCTGGCATTGTGATCCACTCATGAAGATACTGCTGATCTTGTGGCCGGAGCTGTTCATTTGTTCGATGATCTGGCGGGTTTGCAGAGCGATGAATTCCATCGTGGCATAATAGTAGAGAGCCAGTCCGTCCATGGACTTATCAGAGCTCAATCCGACAACACTTCCACGCATATTGGGGTCTGCGATAGGCGAGCGGTTTCCGAACAGGTCACCGTAGAAGAAGAAATGCCGGCCAAGGTGGGAAATGAACGGCGCCTTCTCCTTGCCTGCCATCTCGCGCAGATGCTCGTTCAGGTAATCGTAAATGTTGGTGTTGAATGTTTCAGCCACACTGAGTGCCTCTTGATGCGCAGGATGTGTCTCGATAACATGTTTCAGCAGTTCGCCGGTCGCCGATTGTCCTCCTTCCGCTAGCCAGTACCCAGGAATAAGAACGTCTCGATATGGGCCCCAGACGCCGTTCACAAACACTGGTTCCGCAGACATAGCCAGATGGCACGTTGATGTGCCAGCCACTGCTGCCAGTCGCGTAAAAGCTTGTGAAACATCGTTCGAAGCGTGCGTAGCATCAAGTGTCTCGTCATCGAGCTGGACCTTAGCCCCAACAGTGCCAATCCAGCCAGCATATGCGTCAATGACGCCACTGCCTACCGCGATGCCGGCCGGAAGGCCCATGTCGGCAGCAGCCTTTTGCGAGAGATATCCGCAGACTTGGCCCGCAGTGAGATATTGACCATTCTAAAGTACCGTTAGCTTCCTCTAATTTCCCTCTTCAACGAGTTAAGAATTACTACGCCATTGACACCGCCCATGCGCTTGAAGTTATCCTCGCACAAGTCTTTCAGGCCAATGTCTGTGAGGAAATCTTCTTGCCAGCCCTTCACGCTACCATCGACCCCAACCGGAACGAATCCTTGCTTGCAGACTACGCTGCAGAAGCTACGCTGTTCGCCGCCAGTCGCCATATGTGTAAGAGCGTCCGTAAGGTCGTAGAATTTGCAGCGAGCGAACAGCTCCGGCGGCATGTTGTTCTTCAACCACAGAACCTTTGGAATCTCCATCTCAATTGACATCTTTCCGCCCACATATCTCAATAGATTATGGTTTGTGTCATTGATCAACTCCGTCTCCTTGACCGGCCTATGATCGAGCCAGAGAATGATGTTCCGATCGTTTCCATCTTTATTATCGAAGTTGGGGCCAGTCACGCAAACGGGTTGGTCGGTATCTTCGGAGAAGACTGCAAGGGAGCAGGTTGCGTCGAATCCTGAATAGAGCATTAATTGAGTTCCCGGTTCCCAATTGTGGAGCCGAAGTCCTTACCAATGCCCTTGATCGTGGAAGGGTCAATGTTATGCTGGTTCATTGCCCGCTGGATCGATGTGCAGATGCACCGCCAGATGTTGGTCGTTGATTGCTCATAGTAGCCAGTTTGTGGTTGCCAGAGACCAATGTTCTCAGATGCGAGACCGACAATGTCTCCATGATCATTCATAATGCATGCTCTCGCACTGCCCGTCCCGACATCGATCCCGATGTAGTGCTCGATCTGAAGCTTGTGAGATTGGCGAATTCAAAAGGGTAGGGGAATCCGAAAGTACCGTTGGATTGATCTGTAAAAGCAATTAGAACTCGCTTTACAAAGCGGTCTGGAGTCGACTCTCACCTCATTTCTAGGGTCAACGGACATTTTCCTGCTCGACTGCCGATACGGCGTACGGAAGGGGACTTGAGAGGAAGACATGATGAAGAAAGGAGCTATCCCAAGTCTAAACGGATGCCACACGTTACACAGCGAAAAAGCTCAGGGTCCAGACTTCAGGGCTTTCCCGCAGTGTACGTGAGGGGAAATGGGCTAAGAAAGTGGTGTGAGGGGAACGGCACAGAGGTAGTTGTGATAGAAGCAGAGCTTGCCTTGCTTTTGGCTGGTGGTGCGTGAAAAATTGTTGAGCTACTTCTGTTGATCGCCGGCCCCACTACTATGGCTGCATCGTGAGCTCATGCTAGGGTAGCGCCAAGAGTCCACGATGGAAAGATTGGCGGGTCACAGAAGGTTAGTCAGGCGCGTCTGCGTCCTGACTGAGGGTTCGGTCGGGCCGCTACCTCAATTGAGTGGCCCGATTGGTATGCGGATTCCAAAACTTGGGATTGTCTTGCCACGAGCTCGGGAGACTTGCCTACATGCATACCTCCGCGTCCGGGAAACGCGTCGAGCTCAGGAACAAGCGCGTGACGAAGTTCTTGGGCGCATTGCGGGGTGCTTCTTATCCGGACATATCCTAGCTTCAGGCCCGGTGAAGCCCCGAAGAAATTCCGACTCTGTAGAGAGGTAGCGGAACTTACCGCAGGAGTTCGACATTGACGGGGATAGCTGATCGCAAGGAGACGACTTTCATTTACTCATGTAAAAGTCCTCCATAATGCTGTCCTTCCTCCCTTCAGCGCTCTGTCTGGCCGTACTCACCCACCTCGCCGCCGCAGCCGACTCTACCTGCACGACCTCGACCGTGACGATCCACGCGTGGTCAGTCCAAATCGCTACGCCCACTCCACTAGCAAAGATATCGCAGACAACATGCGGCTCTGAGCCACCAAAATACTCGCTTTCATCATGGATACAGCCGACTGAGGAATATAAGGACCACGACCTTGTCCGGATAGGACACTACGACACGTCGGTCTCCGACGTCGAAAAGAGCTGGGACGGCATTGTAACATCTGCTGCTTCTCTCGCGCCAGGGACGAGGAAAGTCTTGACATTGCACACCGACCTTAACGGCAAGATTTTGCACCTCGGCTTCAGAGCGAGCACTGCGAAGCCGAGTGAGGGACAAGACGAGGTGGAGATTCAGGTGAAGCAAATACAGCCGGGCCCGAAACCGCTACTGAACAGGCCCGTGGTGCTGGATGACACCGGTAAGGTCAAGACGGATGAGAAGGATGAGAAGACTTTCATACAAAAGTAAGCCTATTTGGTGAACCGTGCACAGACTGTGGAAAGCTGACCTCGCAACTCAGGTATTGGTGGGTTCTTGCGATTTTCCTGGTGATGCAGCTCGTGGCGGGAGGAGGTGGAAAAGAATAGTAAGATCACTTCTACATGGGGTAATATTTGCTATACTTCTGGCGCGAGCCAGCGAGCGAGAACGAGCCGTGAGTTTGTGTGTCGCGGATACGCAGTCGCAGGCTACACAGGCTATTTATCAAGGGGTTGGAAGCATTATTCCATGCGATCACGACGATCTTATTGATTCAGCAGAGAGAGCGTCTTTGCAATGCACATTTAGGATTGAAGCTCCAGATGATACCCAACAAGATGCCCTAGTTACTGTACATAGAAAGAATCATGCCATGTCCAAATGCGCTCTGATGAAAATGCTTTTGCTTTTCCCGCTCGCCATGCTGGAGACTCGTCGAATGAAAAGACATGTCATCAGACGCATTGACCCATTGTACATCAAACAAAATTGACGAATTGAAAAACATGAATGAGTAACCGCTAAAAAGACAACTGCAATGAATCAATCAGAACCGTAACGCTCAAGTGACAATGAAGAATTAGCAACTGAAATGAAAAATGGTGCTACCATTTAGCAGCATCTGCCTCGTCTTTTTCGTTGCCGTCCCTGTATCTCATTCTGCCACTCTGTCGCATCCGGATGAGCAGCGACATCCTCGTTCCCACCAGCACCAAAAGTCGGTAGGCCAAGCCAACTTCGTCTCTTGTCGCCATAGCCTACTCTGAAACTCCCTCCGTTCGCGCCGCCGTATATTCCCTGGGTGCGGCCGTTACCGTTGCCGTCTGATCCCCTACTCTCGAAGTAACCTGCACCTGTGCCCGTTTCAGGAGTGGTGGCTGCTTGCTCCAGTTCTAGTCTTTGATTTCTTTGTTCTATTAACCGTCGTGTGACGACACGGAACACCTCGTCAACTCCTTCGCCTGTCGAGGCAGACACTTCGTGACAGGATGTCCATGTCCAGGCAAAGTCTTGCCCCCATAGTCCGGACGAGCGATTCGAGTGTGGGCTAGGTAGCGGATTACCGCTAGGCGGGCTGAGTGATGGCCCCAATCCGTGGCCCGCGAGGAGCATCTCCGCTTTTGGCGTTGGTACTCTGGCAGGTGTATCTCCTCCTGTTGGTTGCATGTTTGCCCCTCCTGTTTGGTTGGGGTAGAGGTTTTCTGCAACATATGCAATGCTCCTTTCGTACGGCACTTTGCGTCTTGAGGGTTCTTCCGCCACTATGTCCGCCTTCGTCCCCACGACATGAAGGATTGTATCTTCAGCCAGATTTTCTCTCAGCTCAGACAGCCATCGTCCCATTTCGATGAAGGAGTTTGCCTCTGTGATGTCATAGCACAGGATGGCAGCATTCGCGCCTCTGTAGTACAACTTGCTGATACTCCTGAATCTCTCTTGTCCTGCGGTATCCCATATCTGCAGCCTCACAACAGACCCAGTGTCGATATCAACAACGCGTTTCGTCAGGAAGCTTGCGCCGACAGTCGAGGCAGTATTTGTGGGGGAGACACCCTTGACATAGCGATGTACGAGAGAGGTTTTGCCGACGCCTTGGGAGCCTAGCACGACGATCTTCGCTTCGAGGCTGTTTGAGTCGCTCATGATTGAGCGGGAATGCCGGGCGACGACTTCATTGGGGAGCGTCCAAGGTTACTTAAAGAGGTCTCAGGAGTGTGAGAAAGGATAACTATTCACGTATGTCGCGTGAGTAACTGCGCATGTGTCATGGGGGCGGCGAATGAGGGTCAGACGGGAGGAAGAGGCGGAGTACGGAGTTGGTAGAAGGGAGAGGTTGAGCTCTAGTCGCGACTCATCATTGTTGTTGTGCTTGGTGCAGGTCGGACACGAACCCAATTTCGCGTCTTCAATATTGGCGCGCGTCTTCTCGTGAGCCACTGCAAGGATGAAGGTTGTAGATGTCCGTGATCGTTGTTGTTTGGCTTGGCCGTCGGAGTACGGAGTACGTCACTTTAGTGCATCAACGCATGTGCATTTCACGCCGCGGAGGCTCTATCAATGCCGATGTTCCTCTGTACCTATTCCAGTTGCCGAACGGCAAGTCTCTTCGGCCCTAAATCTCTTTCCGATGCTAAGGATCCAGATTCGATAGCCAAGCGGCAAATGTAGGAATTCAAGGTTCGGTGTGACTTGGTCCATTCAGCCGAGGACCATTCAGCATCCGACAATTCTAGCTGTAGCTCCCTTCCAAATCATCACCGCATCATTTGTCCCGTCTCCCAGTCGCCTCATCATAAATTTTGGAGCGGCTTTCTTCCCATTATATCCACTATATTTCCATTCCTATCCTATCGTCATCAGCGAACTTCCTTCTTGTCTCCACTGTCTCTGATACCCCACGCATTGGCCATTCCCCACAATTGCGGCCTACCGTCCGACCTATTTTATTCCCGCCACCGCTATCACTGCTACCTCGATTGGATAACATCTCACCCATACCAGCAGGTGGTGATTAAGTGTATACCCCGAAAAGATGAATCATAAATCAAACAACACGCAAGCGGAGAAACTTTCTGGGGAGGATCTGGCGAAGCACAACTCGAAAGAGTCATGCTGGGTAAGTCTTTACTCTATGCACCACGATATGGAACAGGACATGTCAATTGACCCTCCTGCGCAGGTTATCATACACGGCCGCGCATACGACGTCACGGAATTCCTGCCAGAACACCCCGGAGGCCCGAAGATCATCCTGAAGTACGCCGGCAAAGATGCGACGGAAGAGTTCGATCCCATCCACCCTCCGGATACTCTAGACAAATATCTCGACAAGTCTAAGCACCTCGGGGAGGTAGATATGGGCACAGTAGAGAAGGAAGAGAAGGAGGAAGACCCAGAAGAAAAGGGGAGGCAAGAGCGGATAAAGAACATGCCAATTCTGGAGCAATGCTACAACCTCCTGGACTTCGAAGCGGTGGCAAAGAACGTCATGAAGAGAACAGCTTGGGCATACTACTCCAGTGCAGCAGACGACGAGATCACAATGCGAGAGAATCGCAACGCATACCATAAGATATGGTTCAGGCCGAGGGTACTACAGGACGTCACGGACATTGATCTCTCAACTACCATGCTTGGAACTAAAGTCGACATCCCATTCTACGTCACCGCAACTGCGCTCGGGAAACTGGGCAATCCGGAAGGCGAGGTTGTCCTGACGCGCGGCGCGAGGAAACATAACGTCATCCAGATGATCCCGACATTGGCCTCTTGCTCTTTTGACGAGATTGTAGATGCCGCCGAAGACGGCCAATGCCAATGGCTGCAGCTATACGTCAACAAGAACCGCGACATTACGAAACGCATTGTACAGCACGCCGAGAAGCGCGGCTGCAAGGGCCTCTTCATCACAGTGGATGCGCCGCAGCTCGGTCGCCGTGAGAAGGACATGCGCAGCAAATTCAGCGACGTTGGCTCAAACGTCCAATCGTCATCTGGGGACAATGTAGATCGTTCGCAGGGAGCAGCGCGTGCCATTTCGTCGTTCATCGATCCTAGCCTGTCCTGGAAAGACATCCCGTGGTTCTTGAGCATTACAAAGATGCCCATTATCCTTAAGGGCGTGCAGTGCGTCGAGGATGTGATTCGTGCATGCCATGCTGGGGTGCACGGCGTAGTGCTCAGCAATCACGGAGGCAGACAGCTCGATTTCGCGAGAAGTGGTATCGAGGTCCTTGCGGAGGTTATGCCCGTGCTCAGAGAGCGGGGTCTGGAGAATAAGCTCGAGATCTTCGTAGATGGTGGTGTAAGGAGAGCAACGGATATTATTAAGGCCCTGTGCCTGGGCGCGAAAGGCGTGGGTATTGGAAGGCCATTCTTGTATGCTATGAGTGCATACGGCCTACCGGGCGTGGACAGGGCGATGCAGGTTGGTCAATACTCACTTCATTTATGCGACGGATTGCTAACGTGTATCAAAGTTGCTCAAGGACGAGATGGAGATGAACATGCGTTTGATTGGGTGCCAAAATGTGACCCAGCTAAATCCCAGCTTGGTGGATACTCGCGGTCTGAGCATGCACACCGCGCCGATTCCGACTGACAACCTGGGCTTGAATGTGTATGATCCGCTCGCAGGGCCGAAGATTCTCTCGAGGTTATAGGCGAGCTTGGAACAGTTACAGTATGGAGACGGCGAGCTGAGACTGAAGATTTGTCCACTGCATCTTGGATGAGGACTACTGGGTTCAGATGTATTGTACATAAAGCCATGGCATACATGTACCGTAACAGCAAATTCCTGTATATCCACTTCTATTCATATAATTCTATTATCCTATTGACTCGTTTAATATCATTAGTGGAGAGACCTGGCTGTATGCATATCTATCGTTTTTCTACGACCTACTGCACTCTAGAAATCCTTTCTGGCATGCTTGCTATAGTTCTTGCGTAGAGTTGCTCCGTACTATAACAAATGTTAGCACCACCCATGTTTTATAGAGCTCTCACCATTTGAGACTTACCCGATACAGAACAAAAGGAATCGGAATGAATGCGACGCCCAGGAAAGCAAGCAAAGAGCTTGCCCACCCAACGCCAAGGTTATGGTACATCGCGCCAGCAAATAATGGAAAAAAGGCGCCAAAGCTCGACCGAAACAGGTCGTTTCCAGCCAGGACGGACGCAGCATAATCAGGATATGCATCGGTGAGATAGTTCAGCACGGACATGAACAAGAGGAACGCAGCGACTGCGAAGAAGCCGGAGCCGATGATGGGCATTATCCAGTGGATCGAGTCCCGTGAGCTCCAACCGAACCAAAAGAGACAGATGGGAATAAACAGGGAGCCGACCATCGCGGGTGGGAGTCGCAGCTCTGGTTGGAGTTCGCCGTTTGCGTTGAAATTGGGCTCGGTGTATTTCCATATATACCAAAAGAACGGCGGCACAGTCACAACCGCCCCCACTAGGATACCGAGGAAGGCAAGACCTTGCTGACCCAGGTCGAAGTGGTAGATACCGACAAAGACTGGTGGGAAGGACTCAAACCAGATATACAAGATTCCATAGATCAAAGCGATGTAGAGGTTCAGCAAGAATACCATCGGTTCCGTGAAGTTGAGCGTAATTGGTCGGACAAGGGCAATCATCACAACGTCCTTTCCTGTCATGGATTCGGCCATCAGCTCCGCCTCACAGATGAGCTTCTGGTCTCCTGTCTTCTTGCGCAGGCGTCTCGTGCGGCGGAACAGAATGTTGTTCGCGCTCGTCTCCGGCAGGAAGAAAAATAGGAAGGCGAAACAGAAGCCAGACAGCCACATGAGCTCCCATATAGTCCAGGTCCATCCTTTGGCTTGTGCCGCGAAACCGCCGATCAGAGGGCCCAGCGTAGGGCCACAAACAGCCGCCATTCCCCAGATTGCGATACCATATGCGCGCTTGGCCGGAGCATACATGTCTGCGATAGTCGCACCACCGGTTGCGAGAACGGGGGAACCGAAGAAGCCTGTGAGGAATCGGAATGCTAAAAGCATACCAAAGTTCGTCGCGAGAGCAGTCGGTATCTGGAGAAGGACGAAGATGAGGAGCGTAATAATGTACACTGGATTTCGTCCAATCTGAGGGATTTCAGAGAGCGGAGCAAAAAGCATCTATGGGTGGTCAGCCTCCTCCGACGTCAATACAACGAAATGGGCTGGTAAGGAGTACCGGTCCCAATCCATATCCGGCAACGAATAGCGTGAGCCCCAGCGTAGCAGCGACTGAGCTGACATGAAAGCTCTGTTCTACACTTGGGATACCTGCAGTATATATTGCAGATCCAATGTAGATACTGGTAGTCAAAAGACATATCTCAAAGGTTACAAAGAACTTCTTGCCCGTTGACCAATTGCGAGGATTCTGTATTAAAGTGTTCATCAGTGAAGGTTGGAGAAAGAGGAAGACGACATGATACTGACCTCTGGATCGCCGGGTGTGAAGTCTATCAAGTGCATATCACGACCTTTCTCCGGGTCTATCTTCACACCACTGGCTTGATTATACATGCCTTCTTCGAGTGGCTGTCTCGTTCGTGAAGATTCGGTGGAGTCGGGAAGCCCTCCCTCGATTTCTTTCTCTTTGGCCTCTCGGGTTCTGATTCCACCCAAGCCTTCCTCGTCCTCAACATCGGTGTCCTCGCTATGAGGATCTGTTGTTCCATGGTGTGCCGCATAGCCAGACTTCTTTTCGTTCACCCATTTCTTCCACAAGGTTGTGTCCTTCTCTTCGGGATATAAAAGCCATCTCCCGCCAGAGGCGAAGCGAACAATGTGGCCAAAGGCAGTATCCCTCACGAACCTTGACATTTCCACCGCACAAAACGAGACGTAGACTGAAGTTTGAAAGGTAGGAAAGTGGGCAAAGACCGAACGGACAGAACGCCCATAGTTAAGTCCCTTTCAATCTGGAAAAGAAAGCGCATCATGCCCGTCATTGTGGATACTTCCAAGTTCGGACTCACTCGGACTCCGGCATTCAATCTACTGCATACACAGGCATGACTAAAATCCGTAATAGCCATCGCAATTGTTTCGCTTCTTGGTGTGAGAGCGTCTCGTAGGTCAACTTTCGGCGGACCAGGAGCTGTCATGATATCACAATTTCAGACTCAGGTCAGCGCCATGGCGTTATGGTATCCACATGCTTGCCACCTTTGCCCGAGAGTGTGGAGCGGTCTGGATAGATTCAAGGAGTTAAAGTCGACATTTCTCTCCGCCTGGCAGCTCCCCGTACTCCACAGAACGAGTTTAATGAGTCCTGATGACAAGCACGGCATGCTAAGCTTCCAGTTCCCGAGCAGGAGTAAGCTGGACGCGGATGCTGGATGTGATGTACAAAAGGAGGGTCGCTCACACGGGAAAACTGCGGGTATGCAATCTCAATAGCGACTCGCTGTGTGATTGGCCGCAATAATGACAATATAGCTCGCTCTAAGACTATACACCGACACACCGAGACACCGAGAGCACGGTTAGATACCGGTGTTACGCAGTGATGAGGCGCAATACAATGTGAGGCATGTTACACGAATCTGCAGATAAGTCTAGAATACATTGTGCAAATCATGCAATGGCTGATATCAAACCCTATAGGTCAGGTAGCTGTGGGTTCAAGAAGTCACAATAATGGTGGCCAGGTAGTTCATGTTCATCAATGGCCTTGTGGTTGGCATTGTCACTGGGCCTCGTACGCCATGTCAAATACCTGCAGGTGTCTGATAGTATTGGGCCTTCCATTGCTTGTAGGTTGGATCATCCGAACGTAGGTCATTAAGTCCATTGCAAATGTAATGATAGAGCCGGAGAAAGGCTATGCTGAGTGAATAGGCTTCTGGCGGTACTTCGGACGAGCCTCTCAGATTTGGATGGTCCCACATGCTGCACGCAGCATGTCAGCCCTGGAAGGATCGCCGAGTGAGATAGAACATCTACCGTCAGGAACGCAAATATTCCTTGCTTAACTGACGAATTGGTAAGCTAGAGAGGTGTAAAATACGATGAACTGAGTTTCGGGACACAATCTCCGTGAGATTTTCCGATCGAGTTTGAGAGGTTGAGTAGTTGATGCTGAAAGTACAGTGATCTCTTATTCGCACCCAACTTTTACGAGTATCATATTATACAAATCCTCCTCATATTGACAACGCCTCAGTGATGGCCCGCTGCCTCCTCCTCCGGCTCTTCCTCGAACCAATCCTCCTCGACCGGCGGCGCTCCTGTGCTTGATTGACCCTCAACCTCAACTTGCTGACTCTCATATGCCTTCAGTTCATTGGCAATATCTCCCTCTTCGGGTGATGTTGGTGGTTTCGGCATTGTGAACTTCTGTACGTGGCCCTCGGAGTCGGTCGCTTTTACGGTTGGCTGCTTGTAGTTCTTCAATTCGCGGAGGTACATGTCTTGGACAAGCTCGGCTAGAGTCAATTGTTAGTATATTATGAATGTTGGAGCCATTGAGCTTGTCTACACACCTTGTCGGACAGCCGTTGGGATGATGAGGGTGCGACGCGAGAGGGTGGCCTGTTGTTGCCGAGCCACGCGGAGAACCGCCGACCGTGACGCTCGTAGACTTGATTGGAACATGATTGCGATGTCCTCGAAGTTGGTAGAGCGTGGAGCTCTGGTGAATTAGATCAAATCAGCGGTGTTTGTTGAGCCGTCAAGCTTCGGGCGTTTAAGGCAAGCTCTTCGATGTTCAGGAAAAGCACCCTCGCAGCATCTTGGCATGGAGCGACGCTAGTCTCAATATGGAACTACACCGTTAACTCTTAAACTACTCCGTAGGCACCTGTAACTTTCGGTTTCTTTTGATATCCATTTTATTATACATTAAGCTATCTTTTTAAAGAGGCCGGATTGGTGTCTTCCGGGTAGTTCCAGGCATCCCTTCTATTCTCACAAGAGAGTCAAAGCCGAACCAGGCGCAAGACGGGGGCGGCCGTCGGCCGTCAATGGGGCATTTTCTTCTTACCGTACCATTTTTGAGTTCTTATCACGATGATTTCTAAATTACCCCACAGAAGACTGTCAACTGTTTCAGGATGAGAAGAGATAAAGAGATACCGATCCCGTCCGTTCACGCCGCAAGCTACGGGTCTGTTCAGCGTCCGGCATGTCTCGAACATCTTGCGAAAACATGCCGAAAGACGACAACGTCTTGTTCAACGTCGTGGTGGCGAAGGAATCTTTCCGGTAACATCCCAGGCCCTCTATGAATTGGTCTCTCGGCTTTAAGGTTGTCTGGTCACCGAAACATCCACAGTGCCAACAGTGAATAAGCTGTCGGACAGACGGTGGAGAGACATTCCCGAAAATCCGATGACAGCGAATGAGTCAGATTGCAAGGGATCAAGGCTTAAGGAGATATGCTAGACGTAGAGTTGAAGTAGGAAAGGATACGCAGACGGTTTGCAAAGCACATCTTTGAAGAGCCGTGTCTCGAAGTTAAACTGTCCCGTATCAACATATTGAATCTTCGCAGGAGTTACCTCAATACTGGTCATCACTTGGCCAAGTCTGACCAATATAATTATATAAGTGTGCCTGATTGCTTTGAACATTATGATTGCTTTGAACATTATGATTGCTGTAAATTTTATACGGCGACTTGCACGTGGAGGTGGTCGCTATCCGAACGCAATCCTCAACTCCAAGGGACCCCAGCACTTCCCCACACCAATGGCAGTTAGCAGAGGTTCAGCCATGCCTCGGTCCCGCATCTAAACGTCGAAACACATCCGGCGCAAAACAAGCTGTTGCTCTTCCACACTCAGCAACGCTTAGGTGAGGTTGTGCCTGAGATGCGAGGCCACCTTCGCGCTGCATCTAATCACCAGCAACCACCTGGCTGACGAAATCTCGTCGACGCGCCGACATGTCGTCCGTAAGCTCCTCATCGTCCTCCGGAAGTGGTGGCATCAGACCAGAAAACGTCGATCCGGTAGTACGAACAGCGTTGCGATACACATTGAGCGAGCGCGAATACAGGCTGCTACACCAATACCTGCTATCACGCGCGCCAGCCGTCCGGAGGAGAACTCCTGCGCCCCCGAAGTATGCCGCCATTGTCAAGAGCAAAGACGACTACAACGCGGCCGCTATCCGCGCATCGTTCAGAGTGTTCGCATCCACATATGCAGCGCTGAAACTATGGGATACCATCAAGACCAAGATATTGTCAAGAGGCGCGCCCCAACCGTAAGAGCACTGAGTTGCGACGGAAATGCGAGTGTGCTAATTGCGATCACAGTTCCAAAACAAGGACGTCAATACTCAAGTCTGGCGCCTTCCGATTATCATCGTCTCTCGCACTCATCCTGCTGTTCCACCGTCTCCTCCATCGCTTCTTCACTCGACTCCGAGAGAGCCTCCTAACCGACAATGCGCGCCCTTTCCGTCGACGCAATCCACGCGTTGCGAGGACACTTACCTCACGATTAACTCCAGCAATTGGCGCAAGCTTAGCTGGCTTCTTCCTTGCGATCAGCCCGGCTGATCAATTGCGCATCACCCTCGCGATATATTTCTTCTCACGATCGCTCGAGTTCATATACAACGCTCTGGAGGACAAGGGATACTTCAGCAATCGGCCATGGTGGTTTGGCAGTTGGATGCTTGTGCCTCCTGCATTTGGCCAACTGCTCCATGCTTTCGTCTTTGATCGAGATTGCTTCCCAAAAGACTTTGGAGGCTTCATTATGAAGAATTCTGGCCCTTATCTCCAAGCGAAGCCGACAGACTACCCCGGAAACCTCGAATGGCCAGGAACATATGAGATAGTCGACAGCTTGGCTGAAATCTCTAGATCAAAATGGCCGTAGGTATACCTTGACGAAAAAACCCTTATTGGAGCTAATTGCAAGTCACAGTGCATTTGTATCGCCAATCCTCTTCCCCGCTGCAGAGACTCTTCCAAGGAGTCTTTCTGCCATATCACCCATCACTAGCCCAGCTCATCCGTCCATTAAATCGCTTTCTTGCGCCCTTCTTCATCCGTCTGATCCTTCTTGTCTTCGGACATATATAACATATTATATCCAAGTCTTCCCAAATATCGCCCGTTTCTTTGCCATCATTTTCAGCGCCGCCAGCGTTCCCCGATACAAAACTTTCTTGTCTGACCCTGTTGCTTCAATTAATCGCCTCAGCAAGGCCATCCTTCGAATGAGCTTGTTTGTCACTGGCGCCATTGGAACTAGCTGGGGCTCAATCTGTTTCTTTCAACAATACCTGCCAAAGGGCTTTCTCGCAACGCAGCGTTGGTTTCTGGGCGGTTTCCTAGGAGGTTTATGGGCATTTTTGGAACGCAAGAGCGGCAGAGCAAATTTCTTTTACATGGCACGATTAAGTATTGATAGCTTCTGGAAGGTGGGCGTTAAGCATGGCTGGTGGAGAGGGATCAAGAACGGTGATGTCTTGTTGTTTGTAGTGAGCCTGGCGATTATTAATGGCATCTATGAGAAGAGGCCGAGGGCTGTGAACGGGCCGTCCATTAGAAAGAGCCTGGGTATGCTGAGGGGCGATGGGTGGGTGGATCGTGTGGTGGTTATCAAGCCGAAGTCGGAGAAAGAAGAGCAGGACTTGGCTGAGAGAGATATCAAAGATGAAGGGACGGATTTAGAAAAGGAGGAATTGGCGGAGGCTAAGAAAGAGCAGTAACTTTTCTTAATTCTTCTCAGCGCTTGATATGAGACATGTCGTTCACGGCGTAATGTTTGGTCTGCCTCCGAGCAAGGCCTCGTAAATTGTTCTCAACCTGTATTCCATACGATTTATGCAGCTGTACAAAATAATAAGCATTAAGGTTGTCTCATTGGCCTTCGGACGGACATCATGTGCCCAGAACTAAATCGGCAATGAGGCAATGGCGGGGCGCTCGGAATCGTGGACGGAGACTAGAGCGGCGTCGCATCCTCCGTACGCCAAACTTATATAAGATAAACGCGCTCCCGATGTCGTTAATCTCAGATGAATTGAACGCGTTATCAATTGGAACTTCCGAATTGTCATAACTTTCATTGCACGATCATGGCTTCACCCAAGACGCTCGCGGAGCCCAAACCTCCAGTGCCATTGAATATCCCTAGCGGGAAAGCCGTGAAGGTTTCTTGTATAGACACGTAAGGCTTCATATTCTATTTAACCCCCGGTGAGAGCAAATAATTAACATTCCCTAAAGCACTTCGCGTATAAAGCTCCCAACGCAAACAATTCTGATTCCATACATTGCCGATCACAAGTACTACCAATGCCCGGCTTTCTCTTTTCTCATCGAGCATGAATCGGGCAAGAAATTGCTCTTCGACCTTGGCATCCGCAAGGACTGGGAGAACATGTCCCCGTTCTCGGTGTGGCGCGTGAAGAGCAGGGATTTCACGGTCGGTGTCACGAAGAACTGCTCTGACATTCTCGTCGAGAACGACGTGTCCCTTGACTCCATCAACGCCATTATCTGGAGCCATCACCATTGGGATCACCAAGGCTGCCCCAAACTCTTCCCGCCCTCCACCGACTTGGTCGTCGGCCCTGGGTTCAAGGGTGCATACACGCCGGGCTGGCCGATCGAAAAGGATTCGTCTCTAAGGGAGGACGACTGGGAGGGCCGCAACTTCTGGGAGGTCGATTTCACGAAGAAGCCGTTTAAGCTTGGTCGGTTCGAGGCCTATGACTACTTTGGTGACGGTTCGTTCTATTTGCTGCACACGCCGGGCCACACCATCGGGCATCTCTGCGGTCTTGCGAGGACTACGAGCAACCCGGACAGCTTTGTCTTCATGGGTGGGGATGCGTGCCATCACGGTGCCGAATTCAGGCCTTCGGCGTGGTTGCCTCTCCCTGCTGAAATGACGCCTCATCAGCTCAAGACACTCAGCTTCCCCTGCCCTGGCTCGGACTTTTTGGACATCCACCCCCAGAAAGATGCAAGCAAACCGTTCTACACACCTGCACCGGGCTTCAGCCACGACCATGATACGGCTGTCTGGACGATTGAGGGCTTGGAGGAGTTTGACGGTCATGACAATGTGCTGCTTGGCATTGCACATGACGCCACGTTCTTGGGCCAGCTTGACATGTTCCCCAAGACGATGAATGATTGGAAGGAGAAAGGAGACAAGGGTAAAGTGCTTTGGCGGTTCTTGGAGGACTTTAACGTGAAGCCGTCGTAGGGCGAGACTTTGTAAGTTGAAAGACCGAAGTAGAAATATCAATATCTGTCACACAGCCACGTGCTTGATCCTAAATAGAAGTATGCAGGGCCGAACGTGTCCAGTAAGATGAAATCTAAACGCACTCGCTACAAGAAAGAAAGCCAATGTCATTTCTACCTAAGCAAATTCAGCCGGTCGTTGTCCATAGAGGATAGAACTCCGCTCGAAATGCACACGAACGCCGGCCAATGCTATGTCGCTCTCATATCATCATCATCTTGCCAGGCTCTATCTCCCAGGTTGTCTCAGACTGCATCTATTTGCCCACAGCGTATTTCTTAGTCCACTCCTTCGCCGTCTTCTCGAACGACTTGTAGTCGTTCTTGTACACCTCCGCGATGCTCGACTCCACCGCGTCATCGGGGTTCGGCTCGATTAGCAGGTTGCGCGTCATATTGAGCACGGCGACGATCTTGTTCGGCGGCTTCCACTCGTCGGTGCGCAGCATGCCCAGGCACATAGAGCCCTTGCCATCGTTGCTGATGTTGGGGTGGTAGATCTTCGTTTGGAAGTTGACGACGGGGGGCTTGAAGGGATAATCTTTGGGCAGAACGAGGATGAGCTTGAAGTGGCCGCCCTATGGAGTGTCAGTGCTTGAATGATAGCGCATTGCTGATAGCGTATTGAGGGCAAAGGGCTTAGATTGCGGTGTAGGTGGGCTTCTGCAGACATACCGCATAGACAGATTGCTCAGGACCATCCATCACGATCTGCCAGGTGTGAAGATCAGAGTCATCTTTGAGAGTGACCTTCATGCCCTCTGGAGGGTCGGACTGAATCTCGCCCAATTCCTGGCGGTGAGTTAGCAGACGAGTCCAACAGGTTGCAGCGAGTGGATAACGTCGTGGAGCTCTGGAAATGAAGCCTCTACATGACGATAAGAGAAGTTAGTACCTTGGTGATACGTTTTCCGCTGCCTGCCTGCATGATGGAGAGTTGTGCTGTAGTACAAAGAAAAGTAGAGCTTTCTTGCGCTGAGATATATCAGTGGGTAAGTGTGGCGGTGCTAGCCGGGGGGATTCCAAACTTTTCGTGTTGGGTTTGATGAGTTCAGAAAGGAAATTATTGCATGAATTACAACTGACAAAGATGCCCTTTTATGCACTGCAAAGCGCCTGTTCTCCGGGCAAGTCAAGCGCAAGCGCCCCGTGAATGAGCGATTTGTTTCACTGAGTTCTACACCTGCAGCACAAGGCAGCGAATTGGTGATAATGGCCACACTGGAGGGCGATTCGGGTTTCACCCTTCACAGAAACCGCGGTATCTCAAATCTATCTGCTGAAGAAGATTTCATAAAGGCACGGATACACTCCTATATGTTTTCCGGTTTCCATAAGAGCCTTAGGTTGACTTATGGGGATTCCGCTCTATTTCCAAGCATTGACAAAGCTGCAATTACATATCAACCCACCGGGACATCCGCCGGTAGTGCATCGATATCTAGTTGTAGCACAACAGAAGCGCCTGCCTATCCTCAGACGCTTCCATATAGAAGCCTTCCAGAAGCCTTGCGCCCAGCGGATATTGCAGCTGTGCTCCTCGCTGCAAGCCACCGACCAAGGCCGCCTTTAAAAAGCACTACCAAGATACGTCGATGCCCTTTCGATTTGATTTCTGCATTCTGCTCTCGGGCCTCAAGAGCAAATATGACTCAGCAAAGGATATATCGTGTCGACTCAAGAGAAATAGACGTAGAAATCAAGGCACGTGAGCCTTCGAGGGATACCGTGACATCGTGTGTAAGGATCCTCCTGCATCCAAAAAGTGCTTTTAGATGCTTCTCCTACCAATTCTGCGATTGGGCCCCAATTGGTGGTCCAATAAGCGCTCCTTTCCTACCCTTGAGACTCTTGGATCTTCTATGCGTTTCCTTGATTTTGGCGCTCCTGCAGCTATGCTTCGCGCGCGCGTTTGAGGCCGCTCTCCTCTCCGCCAGTCTGACATGCCCAATTCCTGACGTGGCATAAGACCCTGGTCGCTTTCGACCGTAAAAGGCATTCTGAGATTCGGGATCTTCTGGAGGATTCCAATGTTGTTGCCTTCCTGCGAGTCTGCCTGGCTTGTTGTCAGTCGCACGGCTACTCAGCCAACCACCATCAATAATGAGGCACCGCCCCAGTGCATTAGGCGCATACTGGGCCGTGCCGTGCAGGCAGACAGGGACACGGAAGCTTGGCCCAGGTACCGCATATAAATACAAGGCGCGCTCCCACCGGCGGCCTCTCTTCTTCCCCACGCCCTCCAACATACAGTCAGAGCCAGCCGAATATTGCGCTAGATTCGCTTGCGGATTCTAGCAAAGTCTCTCAGATCAACTCCTTCAATCCTCACGAATTGAAGAGTTCCTGAAGGCTTCCGGAGCTCCATGCACAACGCGTCAAGCTAACTTACTTCGCTCCTTATAAGTCAACAACGTGTCGCTCGTTACGTATGCGCCTTCGATCCATAATGTTCAAACGCTCTTTTGCCTCAAAGGATCGTGTGGGCAAGACAGCCAAACTGTCGAAGCGCTCGTTTCGAGACAACGTCAAGGAGAAGATGCTCGAGCAAAAGATGGACAGTCCGCTGATGGGAGAGTACGTGTATTCTACTTCGTCCACGCGCAGGCAGCAATCTAACTTCATTTCCTACAGCGCTTCGCCGCCTCTCACCAGCGCAATAATCACAGTTGTGGTTGGCAAAGATCAACGACTGTTCGCCGCACACGAAGACGTACTGTGCCATTCACCGTACTTTGCTGCGATGATTCGGGACCAGTTCTTCGAGAGCGGCACTCGACGCATCCCTCTACCCAATGAAGAACCGGAGATCTTCTCGTGCGTTCTCGAGTATCTGTACAAGGGTGATTACTATCCGCGCCTGTTGCAAGACAAGCGACGTAACACCTGGATGCTCGAGGGCGTCGTAGGGACCCCGGACCTAAAACAACGCGGTCGCGGCAGTAGCAGCGAGGCGACAATCTTTCTTTCCAGCGTGGGCGACCTCATTCTTCGGGACACGGCCGTGTACTGTGCAGCTGGTCGCTATGGCCTTGACGAGCTCCAGAGGCTCGCCTTGCGCAAGCAAGGTCTCCAGAGCGGAATCGAGGTCGGCACCATCTTGCGCAGTGCTCGGTACGCCTACGAGAACACGCCGGACAGTGACTCGCGGCTCCGCGCTCATTATCTTGCTTTGATCATCCGCAGCCGGAAGACCTTCAAGCGCAGCGGAACCATGCAGATGGAGATGGAGACGGGCGGCAAATTGTTCTTCGATCTCTTCGTGGCGATGTGCAACCACATGGATGATATTGTGGAGATGCAAGTGCCTCCATCTCCTTGCTTCCCGCGCTGACTCTTTGAATGCTTTCGCTTTAGGCCGTAATCGTGGACGTGAAGTGTTTTACGCGTGATGCTAATGCGAAACAGTAACACGTCTCCCAAGACCATCTAAAGTGGCTACCGCACGACATTGAAGTAGATTGGCAACAAACATGCTCGGAGTTACAGAATGGAGACAGCAACACCACACTCTCTCGTAATTGCAACCAGAATGAAGTCAGCGCAGGCCAGTCTGCAAGCTAAGGATAATTACATGAGGAACTCTGAGCGGGCGTACCGGATTGCACTTACTCACCTTTCGCGATTCTCTTTCGCTCGAGGCTGGCTGCTACCCTTTGGTTTGGTTGCGTATCAGTTACCAGTAGAGCTGGCGCACCTTTCCCCACTCTTTTTGGGCCGTCCAGCACGGTCTGGACTCCCCGCTTGTCTGTGGATGGCGTTATTTGCTTTGGCTACCATATTGCTGATCCTTAGCACCTAATCTGTCGGAGCGAACCTCGTATCACCCCCGATTCCCTGCCGTTCTTCTTCTGTTGACAGAGGGAGGGCCGGGAAACAGCATGGCATGCGACATCCTTCGCATATCTCCTTTGTTTGCTGCTGGTGGCGGATTGGGATGTGTGGTGGGAGGTGATGGAGAAGGGATGCTGGGTCGTGCAAAGGCACCAGATTGACGATTGAAATTGAGATAGACCCTCTCCCCTTAATCTCGTTTGACGTGGTCACGCGATGTGTCACTCGCTTTATCTGCGCGAGAAGCTAGTCTTGAGTAGTGTGGATGAGGATAGAGGGGCATGAGACCGCTTGAAGGAATGATGGCTGTAGGTTGGCAGAACTAGAATGAGAAATTCGGCCGCCTCAAAAACTGTGCTTGTGTTATGATTCACGGTGATGTTTGCGGGTGCTCTCACCTCCAATTGATGTTATCCAATTATACCGATTTCCTTTCCAAAACCTGAAAACGCAAGGCAAAATAGATACCAAATTGTCTCCTTAAGTGTTATTGTACATACGAAGTGCATACTTTAGTCCAAACGCTCGTAGAGTTCCAGGCAGCAGTTCAGACTGTTGCCACTGCGTGATTTGCAGTTTCGAGTGCACGCTGCTCCTGATGCTCCCTCAGAATAGCTCTTATGTCAAAGGAATCACTCCTCTGCTGAGGTGAATGTATCTCTTGATGAATGGATCAATCCGATCAGGCTCGTCTGGCGGCCTGTTTAATTGTGTGAGGGCGTGCAGGCGCCTTGTTATCGCCATACCCGAGCGGTCTTGGATTGAGCTTAAGACGTCAAGACACCACATGAGCTCCCGTTCATATCCTTTCCACATTGCGAAACACATCATTCTATTCTCTGGTTAGTGTATATACGGATCGGGGTGTAATCGCAAAGTGGAACTCACACTAGTCTCACAGGCAGAAGCAGGGAGAAGCAGCCAGCGTCCCGTTGGCCCTCGGATATCATGTACTCAACGCACCTGCATATCTCCATTGCGGAATCCAAGCCGGGCGTGAGGCAGTAGGGAAATTGAAGCGGGTTCAGTCGTGCTGGCCTGCGGTCTTCCGGCCACATTTCATTGAACGTAGATATGATCTCGACTGTCGGGATGACGCGTGAGAAACCTACTATCGCAATCACCATGGAGTCGTAGATCATAATCTCCTCGGCGCGCTGAAAACTCGAAGTAAAAGACAGTGTCGTGGACTGGGTTGCCATGTTCATTGAGAGGAAGACCGTTGTATGTGAGGGGTGGCATCTCCCACATCACATTCGGATGCTTCATCTTCCACCGCATTCGCCAATCTAGTGTGGCTTTCGTGAGCTTAAGAAACTTGACTTTCAAAGCTTCGAGCTTCTCTGTCACGTCGCCCAAGTTTCCATCTCGTATGGCGTCAATCTGTCTCCGTTCATGCTGTAAGCCTGAGATGCGTGCGGCAAGATCGATAATGAGGCATTCATCAGTTTTAGTCTCGGGGTGTTTGGCCCATGGTACCGTCGTCCATTCTTCCGTTTCCAAGAAGCAAGGCTCTCGAAGTACATATGCTCTCATGAGTATCATGATCCGAGAGAGGAGGAACGTGCCGTGGGCTGGGTATTCCTGGAAATACGCAGCGCCGAGTCTTTCGATCATCACGCCAACGCCTCCCGCATGCTGGATCCATCCTACGGAACCAGTGTAAGCCCATATCTCATAGAGATTGAGTGCGAATGCGGCCGAAACGTTGGAATGTGAGAAGCGCGTCTGTGGATTTGAAATGTCCTCGTTGAGCTGTCGTATCGCTCGATCGTATAATGCGAATGCATGGGCTAGAATCCCGCTATCGTTGCCATGCCGGCGTGCATGATAGATAGCTGCGAAGCATTGCACAGCTATATGAGCAGAATTGGAGTCGTTCTCGCTCAATGCGTTTGCAATCCAAGACTGATACGGATATGGCTGTCCAGGATGACCGCCGTCAAAGAATCGCTGGGTGAGATAGGTAGTGAGTATTGCTTTGCAAAAAGGCGAGAGATCTAGCTCTCTTGTGATGCCAGTCGTTCCGGCCGCAGCCACCGCAGCCATGGATAGGCCAGTTTGAGACGTACTTCTGCCCGGTACTGGAGACGGGGACGCGGCGCCACGACCTCGGGATAGCCTTGGAACTAAGTAAACGGTTAGGAAAAGGCGCACTGGCGAAAATTCCCTTGGTGACTGACCTTCGTCGACCCATTTAAGACGAAGTCCAGGATACCCTTCACATTTTATGGACGCTGCCTCACATCGGTGGCAGGTGGGCTTCCTCTCATCGCACTTCACTTTTCGGCGCCTACACGTCTTGCAGCCTTTAATGGGTTAGCAGACAATTGAAAAGGAGATCTTTAGGAATGCTCCACCTTTTGAAGTTTCAACTCCCACCATTTTCGCATGGTTCTGATATGATTCCTTGTAAATGCTCGTAGAGATTGAATAAAGATTATCGTTATGATAATAGGAAAGGTTCGAGAAAGAGTGGTAAATGAAATCAAGGAAAGGATCTCTCCAAAAGTACAGATTTCGGTGAGCCGTCGTAATGTCGTTGAACGAAATCCGCTAATCGACCATTCTGCCGGCTAGAGCAGTGAGTTGACGTAGGGGGTTGTTGGCCGGCCAATCAGAGACATTGGGCACCGCCACAGGAAAAGCTCATAAGGTGCCATGGACTTTATTTAATTTGATCTGCAGATTAGCATTCAGCCTTAGAGGCAAAATGGATGCAAATCTGCACCAAGAAATCAAGGTATTTCCAACTGTTTGGAACATCCCCATCTGCCGTTCCTAGCTTCTGACAGGGAAGGTTACCCATACCTAACCTAACTCATCACTCTTTGCACCACCTCCCGCAAGGCTTCATCGCCTTTCTCACGGGTCCACTCGACGCTTCCACTTGGCCCTTTCCCATCTCGTTTCCAGCGTAGCCGGAGACTTGCACTGCCACAGGAGACTATAAATCGTGTGGTAGCCTTACGCTCGCCTCCCGTGGCTGGCGCAGTAACTTCTGCGTCTTGTTCTGTTGCTGTCCACATGTTGTCCATAGATGCAATGACATTGTGAGCAATGTCGAGAGCCAAAATGTTGTCGACATACGAGAGCAGCTCCTGCATGGAGTAGAAAGTGCGCTGCAACACTTTGGCTTTCGAACTTTCCATAGATGCAGTCAGACCCATCAAGGAAACGGCTGCTCGCGGGAGGAGCAGCTTGCATTCTGTTGATGTTTGATCAGCCTGGCGGTCCTGCGGTCGAAAACCAGGCTTTTCTTCATCCGTGAACGGTAGAGAAGTTCGCAACTCGACCTTAAGCTCCCCAACAGAGGATGGTAAAGGAACAGTCACGGTTGAGACACACCGCCGCGCCAAATATTCAATCAAGTCTCCGGCAGAGTTTTGTACGCTCGAAATGGATGGAGTCGATATGGAGGGTGAGAAGGAAATATTTGCGCGAGAAAAGAGCTGCTGCAACTTCGAGAGATAATCTCGCGTACTTCGAACAGCAGCAGAATGAATGTCCTGATTGAGTAGAGGCCGGATTATGGTCGCAACTGGTCCCCCCCGTCTGCGTTCCGTTATAGGAGGCGGGGGAGCCGAACGACGTAAGAGCCTTTGACGATAGGTGTGCAGCATGAGGACTTTGAATATTGTCGCAATACACTGAGCAGTCTCAACAAATCGCTCAGGCGATGTTGTGTTGTCAGCATCTTCGCGTGAAATCAAGTCCACAAGGATTTCCGTATCGCGCGACTGCGAAACCATAGGAATATGTACGGTAGAGTCTCGCCATCGGACTCCGTACGACGTAAGCGACTGAGCCTCTATATTCATCTCGTGGAACAGCTCCTCGTCGAATAGGGAATCTCTGGCCCTGCTGATATCCTCCTCGATACCTCTCTCGCCTCGGAGTTCAGAACGTAGCCTGGCAGTTCCCACTATCTTTCCGTTCTGTGCAATTCGGATTCTGATCATCTTTTGTCGATTCGCAACTCGTTGGTGCAGGTAAAGTGAACCATCGTCGTTCGAATTGAGCACTGTGAAGCCCTGATTTCTGAATAGCGGGCCAGCTGTCACAAGTGATTAGTAAATTATACGAGCGGAACTAATGTTAAACCGCACCTTCTGCGAACCCGAGTTGAACGCCTAGCATCTCACTATTGCGCGACACACGGCAGACAGACCAGCCGGCGTCCGCAACAGAGAGAACTTCTTTCCAGTATGTTGTTTCCTTTCTGACTTCCTTCTCGAGTCTACCAGCGGCACTAAGAAGGTTGTCCGCAGCTGCTGTGAGGCCTTTCAATCTCTGGCCCTGCGCAACGAGCTCGTCGGTACTTTTCTCTACGTTGGTGGGCTCGCCGATGTCAAGTTGATCGTAAGCAAGAGTTCCTGGAGATATGCTTTGTTTGAGTCCATCAGACATCGAACTCTTTCCTTGCGTGTTGTATTTCGAGAGGAGAAGGGAGACAAAGTCGACTGTCAACATTGCTGTATTGTGCGCATCTCTGTAATACAAGGCCATTAGCTGCTGCTCCTATTGAGATACAGTGCTTTGACCGTTACAAACCCTATTATGGCGACCATTTGCTGCTTGACCTTCGTCAAGTGCTCAATTGTGCCTCGCTCGTCTCCAGCATCCACATCCTCATCCTCGATCGAGGGTTGTGCCTCGACCTTAATACCAGCATCATCAGCGACAATATCCGCGTCGAGAGACGTTTCAGTGACGGTTCTCAAATGGCCTTTCGTGGAGACAATCTCTTGAATCTGCCTCTGAAGCGACCCTTCGTTGTCTTTCTTCGCAACGGAGGGTCGCAAGAACAGAGGAAACGCGGTCGAGTTCGGGTCGGCCATTGTGTACGGTTTGGGTCTAAATGGGATGCAGTTGTGTTTGCGAGGTATTTGGCCGAAAGAGCAAACGCATTATCATAATAAAGATTAAACTATCATCCTCATCACTGAAAATGAATCTTGTGAAGCGCATCCCTCCCTGTCACTCGCGAAGGGAACGCGTGAACTCAAGACAAATGCCGCTAATACGAAAGAAGTTAGCGCACTGTTATCGATAGTAACTTTACACTCGGTGAGCGATGTGGGATCTTCGCAGCTATGTAGCTATTCGTGGAGATGGAGTGACAACTCTCGCAAAGGGGCAACAATGACGACAAGATATCGTGTTGAATGTGAGTTCAGCATATGTTTTAGATGAGTTCTAAACTGACAGGATATCTTATGTAGATGCTCTGAAGGTATGTCTACAATTGGAGGACATGGGGTTTCGACGATTGATTAACCAAGTGTTGCGCTAGTCTCATCGACGTGACCAGTTGGTAAGGCCGGCTTTTGAATAATTTCTTGAGAGTTTTCTATGCTTACTGGGCCCGATTGAAGATAGAATGGATCAAGGTTTGTCATAAGAAGAAATTACATGGACTGTTCAGAGCTTAACTATCGTTAGGGTCTTTTGGCCGGCAAGCGTCATCACCAATGAACAAAAAACTCGATTTCTGACCTGTATCAGTTCCGTTCGTGCTGCATTCGCAGCCGACTGCTGTTTTCGAACCCCACCGACAGACCACCGACCAGATGGCCGCTATAGCCCATCGAAGATACGCGGAAATAATGCGTGATGTGGAAGAACTCATAATTGATCACAGTATGTGTACAGATTCATTTTAACTTGTCCTGCTCTGTGCAGTTGTATGAACATGATCCCACATCGATCTATTTATTGTATGGACAAAACATGTCATTTGGAAAACTGACTATATCAGTTGCACACCAAAATGCAGGTACTCATGATCGATCAAAATTGAAGCTTTTGGTTCCTTCAGTAGGGAGGTTCTTCACACCACTCGCTCTTCATGAAGCCTTCCTTTATCAAGATTCAAAACGTCTCATCAGCCATCGCCGCTTCGTCCCGCCATCGTTCAATGATATTCGTCTCATCCTGAACACTGCTCAGGCGATGAGCCTAACAAGATCTGGACCTCTGGAGCTTGTGACATTTGATGGTGATGTCACACTGTATGATGATGGCGAGTCGCTCAGCGATGAGAATCCTGTCATTCCACGAATCATTGCTCTGCTGCAGAAAGGTACTAAGATCGGTATCGTAACTGCAGCAGGCTATGTGGAGGCCAGGCGATATTACGAGCGTCTTCGTGGCCTTTTGGATGCCGTGAACGCATCGGAAGCGCTCACTTCTGTGCTGAAGCAGAACTTGATCGTCATGGGTGGCGAAGCAAACTATCTTTTCCGATTCAGCGAAGGGGACCCGGATCGATTAAAGCTCGTCCCTCGACAAGAGTGGCTACTCCAGGAGATGCTACTATGGCAAGACAGCGATATTGCCGAACTTCTCGACGTAGCTGAGGTCGCCCTAACAGAATGTGTAGCCAACATGCGTCTCGACGCTCAGCTGTTGAGAAAGGAAAGAGCGGTTGGGATCATTCCAAATGCTGGAAAGAAGCTCGCGAGAGAGCAATTAGAGGAAACGGTCCTTGTTACGCAAAAGATTCTGGTAACGCTAACACAACCTAGCCGGCGACCTGCAAGCTGATCATTGTTGTAGGAAATGTCTTCAGTTGGCCAGCGACTTCCATTTTGTGCTTTCAACGGTAGCTTCCTCCCTTCCCATCGAGTATGTTTTCACTGATATTTATGTTACAGGTGGAAACGACGTGTTTGTGGACATTGGTGATAAGTCGTGGGGTGTAAGAGCCTGCCAGCATTTCTTCGGCGGTATAGAGGGAGCAAAGACGCTACATGTTGGTGATCAGTTCCTATCAGCTGGAGCGAACGACTTCAAGGCACGCTTAGCATGCACAACAGCCTGGATTGCAAATCCAATGGAGACTATGCAGCTTCTCGACGAGATCGCGGAACTGGATGCGTTGGTGCAGAGGAAGAATGTTTGATCGCCGAGAGCGCAGAGTGGATCGGTAGTGGCAAAGGCAGGCAGGCATCGTGATCCAAAGTTCGATAGGAGGGGAGATAGTTGCCTATGTTATCGAGTCAACATTAGATACCAAGCTATGCATACATCAATCTCACTCTAAAGGGCATAAATTGCATGAGAGAGCGATGACGCTGGCCCATCCACCAATCCGTGCAATCATAGAATGCCATCGGGCTCCCCAGGGAGCCGTTTTACTCGGCGCTGCTCCCAGTCGTCCAAGTCTTTGGCTGCCAGTTTCTGTTATTCATTAGTGATGCCCTTCAGGAGTCTTGAACATAAGCTCAACGACAGCCGCCTTACATAGTATTCTTCCCGCATATCCACCTTTCTCCGATCCTTTCCAAGACCCATTGCTTCCTCCTTCGACATTTGCTTGACCTTGCGATCGTATTTCTCATATCTCAGAGCTGTTGCTGGAGTCAAAACGAAGCTTCCGGCGACCATAATGGTGATGAATGGCAGTCCAAATAGAAGGAAAGGATGCCGTTGTAACGCAACCCGATACCAGCCCTCGACGCCACGGGACGCGGAGGCAGGACGATATTTCTTACTCGTAAAGGTCGGCATGCTTCTCTGCTTGATGGTTGGCGTTCAGAGAGTCTCCAAGTCAGGCAGAGATACGACTAGAATTGGAGGATCGGATGGATCGAAATCTCTTGCCGAAGTCGGCCCGTAATTAATCACGTGATTACGCGTCTACCTTACAGTCACGCTTTTCGCGACTTCAAGGAGGAGAGACAGAAACACCAACAACAGTCACAATGCCATGAACCTAGCCGAAGCGAGTCGTGCAACATGGCTCGCCGACCTGGAGGAGGAGTGCCAGGAGCTACTCAAGCTGGACCGGGTTATGGGGATGGAGATATTCCTCCTTCAACGATTGCCGCGAAAATTGTCGACAACCGCTCTAATGCTCAAGCACGACAACAGCCCGAAAGTAAGGAGCTTTTCAGCAGGCTGCTCCAGGAGTACTTGAAGGACCCTGGTGTCGAAGAGTCAAACCTTGAAACCAATGCAAAGCTTGTTATGGTCGTAGCAGAAGCCGGACTGGATCCATCTCAAAAGCATGACCCATTCTCCCACGATATCAGAATCGAACAAGCTTCAGCGAGTCTGGCGGTCATACGCCTGACGATAGAGCGTGTACCGGAAGTCTTGTTATTTTGCAACGAAGCTGCTGGAGCTCCGCTGAGACTACCTCTTTTCCTTTCCTTACTCTCTAAGATTTTTACTCTTCTGGGACAAGAGCACTTAGACGCCATTCAAGATGGCCTTATTGAGCTTCTTGAAACGTGCCTTATGGCACCACGAAAGCGCACTGTCTCCTGCCAGACGGTTGAAAGTTTCCTTCGGGTTATTGACATTTGCATCGACGGTAAATGTTCACGAGAACTCAATGATAGTGTTGAGCTAATGAATGCTAGACATCGTCTTTGAGCTGAGCCGACTCGCCGAAGCTCCTACTACACCTCTGCCTCGATTAGACGTCTACCTGCCGTCAGTACAAGCAATTTCTTGTGTTGTACCTTCGCTGCAACAGACGATCGTTATCCCTCGGACTGCACAAGTTCACTTTGGAAGCATCTGGCATGCTTCAGCGGCAGCAGTGGCCCTTGCAAAAGTCAGTTACTATGCGCGTGCAAAACTCTCGGCACCTTTAGGGGCGGCAAATGCGTTGACGAAGAGCCTTGGTCATTGTAACCAACTTTGTTCTAATTTGGCGATGCTGTTGGGACAGAGGCCAGATGTGCAGCTCGAGAGAGCTGTATCCCTAAGCTGCCACGCTATAAAGCAAATCATAATGGTTCGACAACCTTTATGTTTGATGCAGTCTGATATTTTAATGATTCTTCAATCGATCGACACGATTCTGGCCCTGCATTATCTTCCTAAGAGCAGCATACTACAGGATCGCGTCGCCGTGTTACTGGCAACCATCTCTGAGGAAGGTAGACGATGTACCAAATTACGCCGGTCGATCGTCGAAATTCTACTACCTAGGATCTCTGAGCTCGCCGAGAAAGACGAGTCATTTAGCAGACTGCACCAAGATTTGCAGGTATGCCTAGAATCTCTATGTTTTTTCTTCTCTCTCTTGACAGAATGCTAACTGGCCCAGCTGACTCTGTGCTTTGTCCATCGTGAAGCGCTCTCCACGACGGAATCGGCCCCTCTTGCTAAGCAACTTTTACCGGACACAGAGTTGAAACAAGTGTCATTTGCAAGCGAAGAGTTGCAACAGATGTTCAAGCTGATGAATGTTAGCCACTTTGCGGATGAAGGAGTTGAGGATTCGCGGCCTTTCAAGCGGCGTCGCACCGGAGACACAACGTCCCAATCACATGCTCCTTCACAATTCGAGCAAGCGAAGTCTTACATCTGCGCGAAACTCGGACAAGCAGGTAGAACGGATCTCTCGGGGATCCACGAGCACGCGTTGTCCCGGTTGCAGGAGCTGAGTGCTACCGATCAAGAGTCAATCTTTGCACTGCTGGTCGAGCTGCCATGTGTAGCAGATAACGCGCACCTTGACCAGGAGTCCTACCACTCGAAGCCTTGCAGGACTTGTTCCTCCTCGAGCTTAGATGATCGAATTATGACTCCAAGTAAAAATGGCCAAGCGATAGCCCCCATCCTAGCCAAACTCATCGAGTGGCCTGGTCTCCATCGTGCAAAGAGACTGCGTGTGCTTGCTATGTTAGCTGCTCAAAGGGTGATCAATCATCTTGACGATCATGCATTCTTGGATCTGGCCATGTCTCCGCTTGGCCAATGGTGTCTTAAATCAGTCCATAGTTCATTGAGGGAACTTCGCATTGCGGCTGGCCATACCTTAACGGCGTTCCTACAACCTGGCATCCCACCCAACATTCGACGAAGCAACACGGTCTATGCTGTCAACTTTCTCAAAGCGCTTTCAGAGAGGGGAGTGCTGAAGGAGCAAGAGACCCTTGTAATAGCGTGGGCCCAGGTTGGGCGCGTCTGCGGAGAAGAGGAACTGAATATCGTCCTTGTCCAACTTGTGGAGTACCTGGGGGATAGTCATCCTATGATCTGCGCTGTGGCTTATGATGAAATTGCCGGTCTTGCGGAGCACAAGAAATGTTCCATCGAGGATCTATTTCGACCATTTTGGCACACTATCGCAGTCAGTGTCGTGAAAGACTTGCATTCAAGACCGCAGAAGGCGCAACAGTTGTGCGAGCTGCTTGGTATCAGTGTGGGAAGATTTCTCCTTCAAACACAAGCCGAGACCATACCGTTCCTAGTCCTGACGCGGAGCATAGAGATTCTTCAACGAGTGGCCACCGCACGTAATATGGATGTCCGGGACATCTGTTTGCAACCACCTAGACACCTCGCGTTGATTCTAGCCGGTCTATTACTGCAAAATTTTCCAGATCCGGAGAGGTCGATCATGGACATACTTTGCGCAGCTGCTCCAGAGTTTCAAGAGGCAGATCTTCCAAGTTTAGTTCAGCTGGAACCTATTCCTATCGCTTGCGAAATGCTCAAAGTTGCCGGAGCGCAAAATCTATCGAAGAAGGCACCGACTCATCAAGCAATCAAGACTTTTATTATGATCGCAGAGCGACGGCCTGGACAAGGCAAGCAATCGTCAAAGACAGGAAAGCTTCTTGCACAGTTTCTGGACTCTCACATTCTTGGGATTATGACACATTTCTCTGAGATAATCGACGCCCCGAGAGACGTTCATCCCCTTTCGGAAAAGGTGCGAAGCATTCGGGCGATTACGGAGATGCTATTACTCTCTGCAGCGGACTTTCAGTTCACCATTGCCATTCCCCAAATGCGTGCCTGCCTTCAATCTGCACTGAACGAACCCGACTTGTGTGATGACGCTTTTGTAGCTTGGACAAGGCTTGTCATGTCCGTCGACAAAGAAGATACCGAAAATCTTATTGAGTACACATTCACTCTCATCGTACGATACTGGAACACATTCTCGCCGGCCTCGCAGCAAAGAGCGCATGATCTGATCTCTCAAATCATCAAAGACCACAATGCGGAAATCAAGGACAAGGTTTTGAGCCTTCCATCATTGAGCTCGATACCATTGATGTCGAAATATGACACGGAATTTGCCAAATTCAAAAATGCAGAGCTACCTTTGAGACATTTTGAAGCGTTTGCTCGACGATGCAACGACGAGAATGCGCTTATCGTTCGACAAGCCCTCCTCGAGCTGTCACCCTACCTGGAAGATAATCAAAAGTTTATTCACGATTCAGTCATGGCAGCACAGCCAAATGCTGTCATTGACACACTAGTACGTGCCATCCTGGATGCATCGATCCGGTTTTTGGAAGGCCATATCGAAATCAGCATGCTATGTGCGCAGTGTCTGGGCCTGATCGGTTCACTGGATCCCAACACAGTCGAAGCTACAAGGACGAAGAAAGAGGTCATGGCATTGTCCAATTTCGACCGAGTCGCTGAGGCTGTGGATTTCGTTGCGTTTTTTCTAGAGAATGTGCTTGTCAAAGCTTTTCATTCTGCGACAAATGGCAGAGTTCAGAACTACCTTGCCTACGCAATGCAGGAACTCTTGAAACATTGCGAATTCAAAACTGCACTGCAACGGCCAAGATCATCTCCACCCAGTCCGCAATATCAACGATGGCTAGCGATGTCGGAATCGGCACGTAGCACGCTCGTTCCGTACTTTCATACAAAGTACCTCATAGCTCGTCCTGCAGATCCCCCAGGATTAAGAGAATATCCAATTTTTTCCCCGAAGATAACACATGCTACTTGGGTTCGAGATCTCGTATCGGACCTTCTTCAAAGGGGCAAGGGAGAAAACGCCAAACTCTTCTTCCCTGTACTCTCACGGATCATTAAAGGTCATGATCTGTCTATCCCGAACTTCCTCCTGCCATTCACTGTCCTCAATGTCATTCTCGGTGGCACGGAGACGGAAGTAGCTAATATTCAAAAAGAAATGCTCAGCATTCTCGATTACGATCTTTCAGCACTTGAGATCCAAGAACAGGAAAATGTTAGGCACTGCAGCGAAGTGAGTTACGGAAGTTTTGTGCCCCCTCATTACAAATTCAGCTAATCTCGACCAGAACGTATTCCAAGTCCTCGATTATCTCTCCCGGTGGCTACAGCAAAAGAGAAAATATATCAATGAGTTGCGAGCAGCTGGTTCGCGTGGAACTGTCAATTCCGTGGATTTCGACGAGGTCCATGAGATTGCCCATATCTCCAGCGTGGAGCGAATATTATCGACCATTCCGCCTGGGATTCTTGCGAGGCGAGCGATGGAATGCCATTCGTTTGATAGAGCTCTTTTCCACTGGGAGCAGTACCTTCGGGCGGAGAGAGAAAAGGGCCGTATCGAGGAAAATTCACCCGATCATGAAGACATTCTTCTTCGCCTTCAGGATACCTACGTTCAGATTGATGAACCGGATGGAATACAGGGAATCTCTGCTCACTTGCACATCCTCGACCCTGAACAGCAGATCCTGGATCACAGGATAAATGGTAGATGGGCTGCTGCGCAGAGTTGGTACGAGCTTGAACTGGAAGATAATCCACATGATGAAAAACTCCAAATGGATCTCTTAACCTGCTTGAGCGATTCATGGCAACAAGGTGAGATCTACACGTTCTTCTCGCGTTAATAGCTAACCCTTGCACAGATATACTGTTAAAATATGTTCAAAACCTACGTCATACCGGAAGACCGCTAATACCCCAAGCATGGGGTCTTGCCGCCGAAGCAGCTTGGACGATGGGTCAGTGGGATACACTGCAAGACCTCATGTCCAGCAAACCAGACTCGGTTCCGAAAGGCTTCAGCATTGGAGTGGCTTCGTGGTTACTTGCCCTGCGGCAAAGGAAAGATGAAAAGGAGCTCACGCGCATCCTATCCGGCTTAAGAGAAGACGTCGTTTGCTCATTCTCTTCAACCAATACCGCGTCTTTAAAGGTCTGTAGTGGGCGCTTATTCGAGTTGCATGTGCTATACGAGCTCGAGAAGATTGCTGGCCCCATCGGATCCGACGCAAAACCAAACGACAAAATCGTGGACATCCTTGATACGCGCCTTGGTATGCTTGGACCGTTCACAGCGAACAAACAATATCTTCTAGCAGTTCATCGCGCTGCTATGGAATTATCAAGGCACGTTTCCTCGATCGCTCGAGACTTCTGATATTAACTTTTAGTAGCGTTGCATTCACGGATAAGCAACTCGCGGCTGCGTGGCTGAAAAGTGCTAGACTTGCTAGGAAGGAGAACCTAATCAATGTTGCTTACGATGCAATACACCATGCTAGCAAGCTTGACGCAGACTCGGCTATGGTTGAGCAATGCCGACTGCTTTGGAAGGACGGAAATCACAAGAAAGCCATTCAGAGTCTTCAGGGAGCGATTGCAGACAACGCTTTCCATTCATTCGATACTGTCAGCACGACAGAACTCAGCATGTTCTCAGAAGATCAGCAACAAAAGTATGAGAATGCCTTGCTTGCAAAGGCACAATTGCTACTGGCAAAATGGAACGATCAGGCAGGTCAAATGGGTTCCAAAGATCTCATCCCCAAATATCAAGCTGCAGTCCGAAACAATCCGCACTGGGACAAGGGCCATTATTACCTGGGCAGGTATTACAACAAGATGCTCGAGTCTGAAAAGACCTTACCGTTGGCGAAGCAAAGCAACAGCTTCAAGACGGGCGAAACTGCAAAGCTCGTCATCGACAACTTCACACGCTCCCTAGGATTTGGCGCAAAGTACTATTACCAGACAGTACCAAAAATTCTCACGCTCTGGCTTGACTTTGGCCAAGAAGTCTATCACGAGCAAATGACAGGGCGGTGCGCGTACGGGCAACAGATTGCTAGCCACAGGGCTGATCATCTCGATCTTATGCATCGGCAACTGCGGAAATACCTGGAGCGATTATCGCCATACATCTTTTACACAGCATTTCCACAAATCATCAGTCGCATCGGCCATTCACACGAGGATGTTTGGGACTTGCTCGGCCACCTTATCACAAAGATTGCAAGTACATACCCACAACAAGCCCTCTGGAGCCTCTTAGCCGTCGCAAAGTCCACATCAAAGGACAAAGCAAGCCGCGGCCAAAACTTGTTGAGTAGACTGAGACACGATTCCGGAAAGAAGGCAAAGCACGAAGTTCCCGCTGCCCAGCTCAGAACCCTCATTTCACAGGGCCTGAAACTTACGGAAGCTCTGTTACATGCATGTGAAGCTAGTGTTGACTCCCGTGCTGTCCATGTCAGCCTTGCAAGAGATCTTCATTTCAATCACAAGCTTGCTCCGTGCGGATTGGTGGTGCCGATCGAAAAGACGATGACTGCTGTCTTGCCGACATTGGTAGGAGCTCCAAACATCCGAAACCACAAACCTTTTCCGAATGGGCACATCACGATCGAGGCATTCACAGATGATGTACTTGTTCTGAGCTCACTTCAGAGGCCCCGGAAGCTAACCGTACGGGGTACTGACGGGCAGCTGTACGGCCTGCTATGCAAGCCGAAGGATGACCTCAGGAAGGACCAGCGACTAATGGAATTCAATGCAATGATTGATCGGTCGCTGAAGCGAGACGTCGAAGCTAGCAGACGACAACTTTACATCAAGACTTACGGTGTCATCCCACTCAATGAGGAATGTGGAACCATTGAATGGGTTGATGGTCTGAAGCCAATGCGAGACATAATCATCAACAGCTACAAGCAAAAGGGTGTTCGCATCGATTACAACGAAATCCGCAGTCTCTTGCAAGAGGCATGCTCAAACCTTCCAGCGAGTGTAGCTGTTTTCAACGACAAGATACTTCCAAAGTTCCCGGCCGTCTTACACGAATGGTTCATTGAAATGTTTCCCGAGCCAGAAACCTGGCATGCTGCGCGCCTGCGTTACGCAAGGTCTTGTGCTGTCATGTCCATTGTCGGCCACATGTTAGGTCTGGGCGATAGGCACGGCGAAAACGTATTGCTTGAGTCGGGTTCTGGAGGTGTATTCCACGTGGACTTCAATTGCTTGTTCGACAAGGGCCTCACCTTTGAAAAGCCTGAAATGGTCCCCTTCCGCTTGACACACAACATGGTCGATGCATTTGGTCCCTGTGGTGTCGAAGGACCGTTCCGGAAGTCAGCAGAGGTTACGCTCAAGGTACTTCGTCAGCATGAAGACACGCTCATGACGATTCTTGAGACGTTCTTGTACGACCCGACGGCTGATTTCCTCGGAAACGGAAAGAAGAAGCGAAGCGTTCCTGGCGTACCGGAGACGCCGCAGGAGGTCCTGGACAGCGTTAGGGGCAAGCTGAAGGGCTTCATGCGTGATGAAAAGGTGCCATTGAGCGTGGAGGGCTACGTGGATACACTGATTCAAATGGCGAGGAGTCCGCGAAACTTGACGGAAATGTACATCGGATGGTGTGCCTTCTTCTAAGGATCCGAATGAGAGACAATTGCAAATTCGAACGAATGTTGAAAGCTTTTTCAAAATGACTTATTTCAATTACATTATTGGCTGAGTTTGAGTGGAGCCATCTCACTGATTACATCTTCGTCTCGCAGTCCCATGGACTTGAGAACGGCTATTGCCCATTGTGCCAACTCTTGGTACTGATCTCGCATAGCGTCCAAGTCTTCCCAGCTCATGCGCTCAATCTCGGTTGCAGCCCCCCTTATGATGATTTGAATGCTGGTGAGGTTTGGCATTATCCGCCCATAGATGACGTAAGGTTCAGTCTCAGGAGTCCAATTTGGTACAATGATCAGGTTATCGTGAGCATCGTAACCCCGGCCGCGACTCGGCACAAGTCGATCCATCCGCTCCATGCCAAAGTCATGTTCCCGCTGGTGCGAGGTAGACAAGCCATCCGCACCGTCTAGCGGCGTGCACCATTTCTTCCATATCTCGTGGGCCCTGAAGCAGCCGAAGCGATCTGCGACGCCCTGGAGGAGGTTATTAAACGAGTGTATATTCATATGATGTGGATGTGGGGCCGATCGACGTCGACCCATTTTGCATAGCCTCGCCCACTCGGGGCTCAATGAGGATAAGAATGCAAGAATAGAGTCCATGGCAAAGACTTTCTTAGCCCAGCCATTTTCCTCTTCGCGACGGCGAATGGGGGTATAGAAGCCTTGGCACAGACGCAAAAAGATTTTCGCCGGAGGAGACTCAGACTCAGGTACAGCATCCATTCGGAGCATCTCCCGTGCTAGAACTGCGAGAGTGTTGACATTCCACGTAGCATCTGGTCGTGATCTTAGCTGGTCAAGTGTGTTTTCGACGCTCTCCCATCGCCTAAACTCGATTTGGCTTAAAAGAAAAGCTCTCATCACTCGTCCATTAAGTTGAGCGTGGCCGTGTCGCAGAGTGCTGGCGCGACTTTGAGATTCAATAACGCGTGATAACAGCTCCTTGTCCCTAGTGGCAGTCCCGAATCTTACCAACGCTGCCGCAAAAACGTCGTCAGCATACGATGAATTGGTAATCAGCGGGCCATCCACATCGTCTGAGTATAATAGCCATCGGCCAAAGTCGTAGGCCTTGGATGTCGTAGTGAGGTTGAGAAGGTCGGCAAGTACTCGCGGCGGAAGTTGAGGGTGGAAGCTTGGATAGGTCTTAGCCAGTTCGGCGACGTTGCTGGTGAAGTCATCAACAGGCATCGAGAAGAAGTCTGCATGTATTGAGCTTTGCGACGCATTCAGTCTTGTTGGCTCTTCGTGATCCTTCAACTGCTCAAAGAAATTGCGAATAGCTGCAGTCTTGTTTCGATCTGTGAAATTTTGCAGCTGCTCAAACGTCTTCAGTGCACCAGACGCGTCTCCCCGCGTGACAAAGCCCCGAATAGAACGATGAAACAGGCCAAGAGCAGATGCGGAAGGATCGAACATGTATGGAACACGTTTGTGGGAAACATCAATCGCTGTTGGAGTGTTCTGGAGTTTGACTTCGCGGGTAAACGGTTGCGCAAGCTGGAGAATCCCTCGCAAGAGCCCAGGGTTCAACTCAGCGTTGACACCCTCTGATTCAAGGAATCGAACGATAACAGCATCCCAAGACATGACTCCTAGGCCCATGTCATGAGCATCGAGCATGCGCTTGAAGTCCTGTATGTAATGCAAGGCCACACTCGCTTGCACGCCGCGGTTCCCAACACCTACTCGTATGTGATTCAACATTCCGTCCACAAAGGCGGTCACAACTTCGGTGCTGATGGTCTTCTCAACCCTGTCCGAACCAAAGTCATCCTTATCCTCTCCACTCATACCGAGCAACCGGGCCAGAGGACTAGCTTTTTGAGCGGTCAGCGTCTCTTCACTCTCGACGACTTTTTGCGTCTGACAGATCAGGGACCAAGGGCTCTCCTCAGATTGAGCCTCAGTATCGCGCAAGATAGATGCACCTTCTTCGATCCAGCGACCGTGAAGACAGGACCAAAGAATCAATTCCAGCCAAACTTCGTGCCGAAGGGTAGGGAGTTGCCCTCTAAATGCGAGACCAGGCATTCCGCGCCCTAGGAAGCGGTATTGCGCTCCAGTTTCTTTTGATCTGGCAGCATTGGTACTCTCTTGGGCTTTCCACGCCGCGTCTGAAAGGGAGGTAAGGATAAGTGATGACAACATGTGCAAGAGGGGTGGCTGATGCACCGAAAATTGATCCCCCGGAGGCGCAGATCTGTATATGGAGGCCGGAATAATGTCGTTGTGATGCAGGATGGCCAAAATTTGCATCACATAGGGCATGATCCTTTCCGACTCTGCTTCGTCGGCACGGGCAGCCCTTAGAATCATCGTCCCTAAAGCTCGCCAGACTTTCCCGAGCGCTCCTTTGTGAGAAGTCCATCCTTGATTCGCGATACGTGGGTTGTATTGCAGTATCTCGCGCAATCTCCGTCCGTTGGACTGCAAGGAAAGATCGTTAATGGATATCGACGCCTTTGTCAGTTTATCCAGAGAGTCTGCGGCATGCCATGAGAAGCTAGTAGAAGATGTGGGAGAATCAGTTGCAATCTCTGCCGGGTCACCTTGCTCGGCAAGCTGATTGACAATCCAGACCACAGCATCCCAGCGCTCTTGCTCGACTCCAAGATGAGTCAACAGATCATGCCCATCTTCATAGGCCAGAGAAATGTGGCGAGCTATGCTCGAGCTTATATATTCTGTCTCGTCTGTGGTATCTTCTGGCTGCGTGGTACGGAGATGAGGTGGAAGGGCTAGCTCAAGGGAGTCGATCCATGCTTCAGTGTCGAATCGCGCGCTTGGGACGGGTATTGGCTTCCCCTGGGCTTTAATGATCCGGCTATCCGTTTCTCTTGGGGTTTCTGGGCCGGTATTCGGAGACGAGCGCAAGAAGCTTCTATTCGACGCGAAGGGGCTGCCATTGTTCGGGCCTTGGACGGGAGTTGCGAAAGTTCTAGCTGCTACTGTTTGTCTGCGGAGACGAGCAGCTTGCTGGAAGGCGCGTGCAAAGGGAGAACGCCAGCACGTATGCATGAAGACATTGTCTCAAGAGCAATGGTGGTGAGAGAATTTCGAATTGCGAGTGAAAAAAAAGTAGCGTGAATGACGTCTCGAAGTCAAGGCTTGGCGCGTCGCGCGCCTGCCTTCGTTCTTACCAACCGACCAACACACGACACACGACTTCCAGGCAGACATAAATCCTCCACGCCTTGATTTTCTTCCGCTTTCTTTCAATTTCCATTCTGCGACAATCAACACTGTGTTTCTGTTTTGCTATTAACAGGAAACTCCTCTCAAACCTGTCACAACCTTTTTTCAATCTAATTCCCCATTCCACAAAAACACCCCCACCTTCTCACCGAACCAAAGTTCGATCAAAATGCCAGCATACCGTGCAGGTAAATATACCTCTCTATTCTATTGCACAGTTGTTCATAACTAATTAATTTTACAGAGATCTCCAGCACGAACCGCGCTCTGTGCCAGAACCAAGCGTGCAAGGATGCGAAGGTGAAGCTGCAGAAAGGTGAATTTCGATTTGGTACCTGGGTCGAGGTCAATGAGGTGGCGAGCTGGAGATGGCGTCACTGGTTCGTTTTCTCTCGCCTCTTCTACCTTATACTTTTGTGCTTATTGATGCAGGGGCTGTGTCACTCCAAAGGTTCTCCAAAACGTCAAGGAGTTGACCGAGGGGGACATGGAGCTCATGGACGGCTATGATGAGCTCCCGGAAGAATGGCAGGAGAAACTAGAGGAGGCTATCGAAGTAGGACACGTCCCGGATGAGGACTGGAATGGCGACGTGGAGTTCAACCGGCCTGGCAAAACGGGATTCCGCAAGAGAACCCCAAAGAAGAAGGCTGGCGATGATGAGGTGAGTCATTTTTTGTCCTAGTTGTATCGTCACTCTAACGAATCCTCAGAACGATGAGGAGAATGCTCCTCCGACCCCAACTCCGAAGCCAAAGAAGCGAGGACGGGGAAAGAAGGACGATGATGACGATGCAGAAGAAGCGAAGCCTGCCGCTAAGAAGTCGAAGAAGAAGACTACTAAGACTGAAGAGGAGGACGACGAGATGCCTGCACCGGCCGCCGCGACTAAATCCAAGAGGAAGACTGTTAAGGCCGAGGATGAGGACGACGAGATTACGACCTCGTCTCCAAAGAGGGCAAGGAGAAGCAGGACGAAGCCTACCACCATTGCAGCGGAAGAGGATGAAGAAGAGCCAGCTCCCCAGAAGAAAACTGCTAAGAAATCTAAGAAGGCAGCAACCGGCGGTGCTGCAGACGACGGTGCGGGTGAGATCGAGAAACCAGCCAAGCGTGGCCGCAAGAAGAAGTCAGCTGAGGCTATCGAAGAAGACGATGACGACGACGCTCCCGCCGCAGAGAAGCCTAAGAAGGGACGCGGACGTTCAAAGAAGTCTGCAACCTGATCGTCTCGCTGTGCCTATCACGACACTGATAATGCGCCCGATCGCTTTATCGCACCCCTCGGAATCTGCTTCAATCGGAAACTTCACTGCTCTTTCTCTACAATGGCGTGTTCCATATACATGCTTCGATGCTGTTGATGGACCTCGCAACCTCATCTGTTTCGGTCAATTCCCTTTTTGCGTGCAAGGATCTGTCTCTTCACCTGCCAGTATAGCGTCTACTTCTGAACACCACTAAGCTTCATTACGCTCTAAACCGAGATGTTTTATGGATTTGCCCTTGCTTTGATTTGCTGATACCCAATATGCTTCTGTCACCAAGAATGGTCTCATGCGACACATCTGCTTCATAGTCCTTCGTTTACAATATTCCCCTTTAGCTAGATGATGCACAATAGTGGCTTGTGGATCATGGAAACAGCTCATGTTACAATAATGCCTAAAGTTTTCCTCACTGTCTTGCATCAACTTAATGAATGCCCGCCTTTCCTTCCTTGCAATAATGACGGATTGTGTGGGAAGACATCCCATCAATGATGGAACTCCTATTCACCAAACTGTGACAATCTCCTACTTTCGAATTGCAGACGTGCCATCATCAGCGCCAGGCAAGCCCTATTCTCAGGCGTAAGTACATGAACCCGGAGTAATCCAGATCCGCTTACCTCTTCATCACCAGGCTCGGCATAAGTTCCTGCCTTCTTTGCCGCGCCGCGAGTGCGGCTGTCGATGATATTATCCTTGTCAATATCTTCTTTGTCGTCCTGGGCTTCAGCATCATCAGTGAGTGTCAACGACATAGTAGGTAGGTCGATCCAGCATACCGAGGTATTCGTCGGAGTCAGCACGACCATCAGAAGGAATGTTGTCTTCCGTAGGAGCATTGTCGTTTATGACGGGGATGTGGGACTGGCCGGTACGGCTCTGGTAACTGTTATCGACGGTGTCGCCCGTTGGGGCATCATTGCGGGGGATGTCGTTCTGCGCTTCGTACTGCTCGTCGGCGGACATTTTGGGATTTTAAAGTTCTTATTCTTTGATTGCAGGAATTGTGATTTGAAGCTCAGAAGATGGTTGTAGGCATAAAAGGAGAATAAGGAGACGTAGCGGTACTTGTATCCCTACCCGCTCCCAGAATATGCTCAGAATCACGACGTCAGAGTTAAGTAAGTATCAATTGAATCTGCACAACAACTTAAGAAATGTGACGAAGCACCCTAAGTTGCAGAATATGACCACGAAATAGCGTATGAGATCCGCTTCTGGGACTTTGCACGCAATAATGACATAACCAGCGCCGCGGCCGACTGCGAAATCAGAAGATCGCGTCACATCAGCACGCGGTCAATTACATTTCGAAATTAAGAAAGTGATAGTCTAAGACTATAAATGGAAATGAGAGACAGGGGCACTCGCGGTATGGTGAGGTCGGTGGAGGATCAGATCGTGAAACTGGCATCATATACTTGACAAATGGAGCTAGCGTTGCCAGGAAGGGCGTCTCGGAGGCATGATGGGGCCTTGAACATAGATCTTGTCGAGATATCCTGCAGGTGGGTAGATCAGAAAGAGGGTAGATCAGAAAGAGGAGATGATAACGAATATGATCACGCTTGTCACATTTCAAGGCGAAGCATCGGCGGAGAGAGAATATTTCAGCCGGCCAGTTGTGATACAATTACATAGGATGTATCCACGCAGCGAGGTTGCTAATTTTAAACATTGCTAGAGAGAACATTGAATATATTATTAGGCGTACTGCCATTGCCCTCCCGTCCAGCCTGCGTTTTAGCTTTCTTGCGCTTTTTCTTCCCTTTTTTCTCTGATTCTTTCGACGGCTCATCTGGCACAGTCTCGACTACCCCAGGGAGACCGTATATCAGACTTATGACGGCCTCATGTTTATCTGTCTCCAGAAGCGAACTGGAAGAGAAAAGATCTCGAAGGCTCGGTAGATCGGAGAGGAAATCCTCCAGGCTTATCATCCACTCAGCTCGAGTAGTCTCTACCGTGAGTGGTCTTTTCCAATAGCCGAGAAGCTGCTTCAGTATTCGGAATGAGTAAAGTTCTGCCTGTACCAAAGCTGAAAAATGGATAAATGCCCAGTCTGAACCTATCCATTGGCCTTGAAGTATGTCTTCAAGGTGATCTTTTGGAACAAGTGGCTTTCCACCGGCTACGATGTCTTTACAGACGAGCAGAATCGCGAATGACATCCAGAAGTAGGCGGAAGAGGAATGGGCAAGCTCATTTCGCCAATTGCTTGCATCTTCTAAAAGCGAAAGCGCGGCTTTTTTGCATTCTACGGCTCTGAGATGTGGAACAGATACCTCAGCCATATTTGGTCCGCGTCTTTGCACTTCTACTGTAGTGCGGTCGCCGGCTTGGCCGTCAAGGTTGTAGCCGAGGCGACGGACGGCGGCTCCGGATGTCCATGCTGCGAACCGTGTCGGATCGTCTACGAGAAATGGGAGGTAAATGACTCGTTTGGAGAGGCTTTCTTTCGTTCGATGAACGTATTCTGCGACCCTTGGATCTAAGCTGCTCTTGTCTGTCCCCGTTGGAGAGAGACGCACTTCGCTGAAAGCGGATGGGAGGTCAACTTCAAATTCATACTCTTCCTTGAACTTCAAGTACTCTTTGTTCGCGTTCTGCAGGTTCTGAGCCAAGAGTTTGCACTCGTTCAAGCTCTTGCCCCTGTTGCGCATCACAATAAATCCAAGCTTCAATAGACTCCCAAGATGGAGTCTGCGTGCAATTACAGCAGGCTCATATCTCTTGCTTCGGAGCTTTGAATCTGTTAAAGCATTAGCGGTCAAGCTGGCATCTTAGCACGATACTCACCGAGTGAGAAGTCGCTGAAGAATGTCACTGAACCCTTCAAACCAATATCGTACACGAGTAAGTCAGTGTCGCCGGTGATGACAGTGCCGCCAGATCTCTTGACATATCTGGCACAATAGGCATCTGCTTCGCCTGGAACAATACTGGTAATGCTCGCATATTTGCTCTGAAGCAAGCTCTCTATTACAGCAGGAACAAGAAATGGAGAAGCAGGCAGTGCTTTAAGCTTAGCGGGCACATGTTGGATGCGAAAGAGTTCAGATTGATCCGCAGGCTTATTTTCATGCCAATCACGAGGAGTGAGAAAGCCATGAGGGTAGTCTCTTCGAAACAAAATCAATTGATTGAGATAATGTTGCAGTCGCGAAATCCTGACAGGAGTTTTGGCGTGTGGAAGAGCTCCGTCGAAGAAAATCGCGCGTCTGGCTCACCCCCATCAGCATGGGTCGCGTTTGACAGATGCCGTCGGGGTATTACATCGTCAAACCATTGCTTTCCAGCGCATCGATCCAATTAAGCACGACTGCACAAACTTCGTGGTAAGGCGGAATTGCTTCCAGCGCGTTGCGTGCATCTTTTCTCCGTGACAAGGCGTTGTGATACGCGTGATAGGCTAAGCCAGGACCGTCAATCACAGCCAAACCTCCTGAGTCGTGGAAGCGGCCATCCGCACTTCCTGGAAATGGCGCTGCTGGAAAGGCGGCGGGCGTGGCGAACGGCTCGAGGAGTTTGAGGAGATGAGGAATGCCCATAAGCCTCGGATACGTCGCATCTCCCAGGCACGGAGGATGCGTCGCAGGCCTGTCGCGTGGATCGTAGAAAAGGAAAAATCAGAGTATCGAATCTAAAATTCGCGTTGCCGAATCGGATGATGGTGGTGTTTGTTGCTAGCTGCATGCGGAATGGCTGGCTGAACGTCATATCAGATGGCTAAAGCGCGTCTCAGACATCTCGCGTCTGGAGAAAAGCGCTGCACAGCTTCATGCCCCCGACCGCTATGCTGCGACATCATCGCGTCCCAGATCTCATCCTCACCCTCCCCGCATCTCTCTTCGCACTGAATTTTAATTCTTGACAATCTTTTGCACCACCGTATAGCCTGGAGCACCGCCATCTGTCGTTCGCGCTAGCGCTTAATTTCAGCTTCATATACACCTTCCCGCCTCCGTCCGCCGCAAATATAAGGCTTCGACAGCCACGTCCTTCCTTTGCCATTCGAAACGGTCGATGCGAGTCCTTTGCCGAGAGTCGAATCCACTACTTCTCGCTATTCTGTGTATACATGTTGGAAGGGGCAAGGGTGATTGAGGACCGGATGACATTCAGGGACCGCGCCCCCATTCGCCGTGAAAACGTCCCAGGACGACGCGGGGGCCAATGCCTCCAGAATACGTCGATGGCGTTGGGATTGGAGTTGCTTTGGACCATGGGATTCCAAGAGTTCAGGAGACGAGCAGCGATCGCGTAGTTGGCGGAATTGAAAATGATTCCGAACGCGCAAACAAGGTGCCACACGACTCGGTCCTCGACTCGAATTTCGTTTCGAGAAATTCTTCTACCGGCTCACCGCTGGGTTCACCGTTGAGGAATGAGATGCATCAAGACATTCGCACAACAAATTTGTGGTTGGAGGATCCCGCAGCAGAAGAAGCCTGGGCGCTAGGAGGTCGGACTCCGACGGCGATGCGTCCACCACGACACGAGTCTCTGAAGCATCTTCAGGCGACGTCTCCCTTGGCACAATCAAGTCCAGTAAACGACGAATTTCCTGGCAATCCTTTGTCTCCTCCTATGCGAGCTTCCACAAATGGTTCCCCAAACCTGCGTCCGGACTCGTGGTGGCGGTCTGAAAGTAGACCGAACTCTGGACAGCCATCACCAACACTTGCGAGAGCGGTGGAACAACGCAATTCAGCGTCGAGTGGCCTACATAGTCCCATGCTGGCTGGGGTTCCCAACCCACGAGTACGTGGCATGACGGCGTCTTCGGCACAGCAGCCCTCACTTCACAGTTCGGCGTCAATACCTGACCTGGCATCCTTTCGTATGAGCAATCGGACCTTACCAACCTCTATGTATAGACCTGAACGAGTGCCAACGATGATGAGGGACAGCGGACACTCATCTCTAAGGCGCGACCCCTTCGCGCTGCCATTTGCGGAAGAATCCAGGTCGAGTGTTCGTTCTGCATGGACTGCCGCGTCCTCTGGGTTTCTGGGAAGCGATCGCAGCAGCGTTGTAACTAGGGCCAGCTCGACCAGTGATCTGGTAGGGATGACGAAGCGAATGGATGATCTGCTACTGAGCGTTGAGGATGCAATTACCATGTACTCAAACGGCTTCACGGACGACGCTCCTCCGGATCTGCCCTCGGAATTTTCTGACGAAGACCACAGTCAGATGGAGCGTCCAGTGTCTGACTTCCCAGCCAGGAACAGCTCTCGTTTACAGGAAGTTACAGTCTACGACGACCAGACGCACTCCAACGAGCTAACCCCAATACCACCTAATTCCCAAGGGCCACAGAGATTCAGCGATCAATTATTATCGCCGAAGGAGCAACTGTTGTCACCGTCACCCAAATCGCCTTTGCATAACCAACAACAATATCACGAAACTAACGGAGAACCTTTCGCTGAAACCGATAGGCAATCACAAACCTCGCCTTTCGAAATCAGGTTTTCAGGACCCGAATCTCCCTTCGATATCAAAATGTCATCACGTCCTGCTACTCCTTCCTCCGAAAACGTATCCGAGCAACATCAGCTTTCAAGACGACAAAGTGACGAAGACCTCGACCGCAGCACCTTTGACGACGCGCCACCCGCATTTACTAGATCTCCTATGTCACCAGATTCTCCATCTCAGCCTCCTACACCTCTACCAAAAGACGATCCATTCAAGCCACAGGAACTGGACAAGCCCTTGCCCGAACCTGGAAAGCCGTCGAAACCATATTTGCCTCTCCCAACCGCGCCAGATATGCATCGACAGAAGGCTATCAGAGCATCCGAGACCGAATTTATTAATCCAAGATCCCCACCCTTACGGCCACCGATGCCTGTTCCACGTGACCGGTACGGGTTCAAGAAAGCCAGCCAGTACATCAAGACTGAGCAGTATGATGAGTGGAACGAAGGCTACTCTGAATACCTGGACCGTAGACGAGGAAAATGGATGCTACTGATGAAGCAATACGGATTGGCCACCGAAAATCCAGTACGATTTCCTCCGAAGACTGAAAAGGTCAAACGATACATCCGAAAGGGCATCCCACCTGAATGGAGAGGCGCTGCGTGGTTCTGGTATGCCGGTGGCCCCGGGCGACTCATCCAAAATCCAGGATTATATCGAAGCTTGATCGAGCAGCTCAACCAGGGGATGTTGAGCGATTCTGACCGCGAACACATCGAGCGCGATCTGAATCGAACGTTTCCAGACAATATCCGATTCAAACCAGATGTCCCTCCCAAAAAGGAATCTCAAGACCACATCGATATTGACGAACTACAACTCCCAGATACCTCAATGATCCGCGCGCTTCGCCGAGTCCTATCAGCATTCGCCATACACAATCCTAGTATTGGCTACTGCCAATCACTCAACTTCCTTGCTGGCTTATTACTTCTCTTCCTAGATGAAGATGAAGAGAAGACATTCATTCTTCTGAACGTCATCACAGGAATTCACCTCCCCGGCACTCACGCCAAAATTTTGGAAGCCAATGTGGACATTGGCGTTCTAATGATGTGCATCAAAGACTCTATGCCCGCAGTGTGGAACAAAATCGATGACAATGACGAAATCAAGTCAACGAATCCCTCAGGCTCTGTGTCTCGCCTCCCTACCGTATCCCTCGCAACAACAGCATGGTTCATGTCCTGCTACATCGGCAACCTGCCCATCGAAACCGTTCTCCGCGTCTGGGACGTGTTTTTCTACGAAGGCTCGAAAACGCTCTTCCGCATCGCACTTACCATTTTCAAGCTCGCCGAGGACGACATTCGCGCCGTTCAAGAGCACATGGAGATCTTCCAACTCGTCCAGACCATCCCGCGCCGCTTGCTAGACGCCAGTGGCCTGATGGAAGCGTGCTACAAGCGTCGCAATGGCTTCGGTCACATCAGTCAGGACGCGATCGAAAAAGCCCGTGTGGAGCGACGGAAGTTACTCGCTGATGAGCGGGCAAGGAAGATGGGCGCTAAGAGCGCGACTCAAGCAAACGGAGAGATTCCAGTGGACGATGAGGATGGACGATCTCGGCTGGCCGTAGGCATGGGCAATTTGAGAAGGGCGGCTAGTAGAGCGAGGATGAAGCGGAGCACATCTAAAAGGCGGGCGCCGAAAGCTGGGCAGGGATAACGATATACGATTCTCGTCTTCATGTTGATTGTCTTTGAGGGTGGAACTTTGATACCAGCGTTGCGGGACAGAAGCCGTGCTGTCTCGTTGTATATAGGCATAATGATAACATCTAATCGCATTCCACCCTTAAAATTCACTATTTTCCCAAGATGCTGTTTCGCAGATAATGGATCCAAGTGAGGTGTGCTACTTCCTCTATGTCCAAGCGACGGATAGCAACTTCCCACGAGTAATTAAAGGTTTCTGTCAGTGCAAGTCCAATTTGAGAAAACTACTCTTCGATAGTCGTCTACTGGAACGGGTAGGCACGATCATCTCCCTGCTTGCAATCTCATAGCTGGCTCTGCGTCAATGATCAGCATTTGCTAAGACCAGCATCTAGTCCCCACAAAGTACGGCGTCAGAGCAAGTTGAAGATCAACTTGATTGTTGCTGGGATCCACTTATGCTACAGGCCCAGATCTGCGAAAGTATTGTCTGTGCTATAGAGAACAATTGATCTTTAGCAATGTATGATGTACGAAGATAATTGGGTATCCAAGGAGCGCAGAATTGAAAACGGCCACATAACACAAACCGATCGACGAGATGGCTGCAGCTCATACGAAGTATCAATGGAAACAACACTTTCTAGAACTCGTCCCTCCTCGCTACATCATCTGAAGCCACTCCGTGCCCTCTCCCCTCCAGCAAACCACAGATCTGCCGTGACCGGATCCTCTGACCGGGAACTCCCCACGGCACTTCTCAAGATGGGGACCCTTCCCTCTCGGATGATCACGCCAGATCTCAATGCCATCCCAAACAGATGTATCACTGGCCAACGCCGCTACCCTCGAGGCTTGTTGGAGATCCGCGACTTCCATTAGAACTATCTTGGCTCCGACGTCTTGAGCGATCTGAAGCAGACGCGGGTAGAACGTATCCCCTTCGTCCAAATCTTGGCTCGTCCCTGGATCTGAAGAGCCCGGACGAGGAGGAACGAGAGCGGTCTTGGGCTCGAAGAGGCGTACTGAGCGCTGGGTGTCTCTGTGGAATGACTGGGAAGAGATGTATGGCGGGTTCGATATCAGAATGTCCCACTCAGGTACATCGATCTGGCGTAAAACCGTCATTAAGTCGGGGATCCCTTGAGGATTTGGGCTTTGCTCAGGACGCAAGACATCTGCTTGGAAGAATGCCGTGCTGTCCAAGGCATGGCGGCTTGCCCACGTGGAGCCAGCGTTTGACCTGCCAGTTAATGATTGCTGCAGAAGCAGCCTGTTATGCTCCGCAAGCTGAACGGCATCTGCAGAGATGTCTGCTCCAACGAGACTCAGATGCGGAGGATCCCTAGCGTTTGGCCAGTTCTTCGCAAAGACGTGTTGGAACAGTAAAGGAATACATCCAGTGCCGCAGCAGAGGTCCAAAACGCGAAGCGTGGAGGGCAGCTTCCTCGCAGCCGAACAGAGCCTCTCTGCGAAGTATGTGACAGCTGCAGCTGTTTCCGGCCTGTCATATGCAACATTAGTCTAGTGACTTTAAAAGTGGCATTGATGGAAGTATGTACCGCGGAATCAAAACGCCAGGTTTGCAAGCGACTTCGATATCGCCAAAGAATTCGCTTCCCAACAAATACTGCAGTGGTTTGCCCGAAGCTCTTTTAACACACAGAGACCTCAATAACGGTTTCCACGAATCATTGCGTTCGTCTCTGTGACCTCCAGCATTCTGTACACTAGAAATGGCGTGCTCGCGGAGCCAGCGGAGTTCGTTACGAGCGGATTCGAGATCGCGGCATTCTCGAAGCAGAAGTTGTAAAAGAGGACTCTTGGACGTTAGCCTCAGTAAATGATATGGCAACCGAGGCATATGCCTCAACGCCTTAGCCTTGTCTTGCTAAAGATAGTTGTCCGTTATGAGTTGTCGGGACTCGGGTAGTGGGAAGGGTTGAACAATATGTAGGGTTAGGGGTTTTGATCAGGGGTTGCCATCCAATGCGACAAATCATGGCAGTGGACATGCGATGTAATTGCTACGTGGATTCCCTTGATTGATGCAAATGAAAAGTAAATTCCTAAGCCCCATTAATTCCCGTGTCCATTACTCCATCGAACTGAGATAACCTTCAAAGGCTAACCAGCCGCAACCCTAAACGCCGTAAGGAGTCCAGTCTATTAGATACAGCAGTGCTAATAATGCCGTCCTCTCTAAGAATGACATGCGCTATAGTTAGATGGCCTAACTTTTGCCTCCCAATGCAGTTAAGAAATTCGTATATTCGTCTCTTTCAACCTTCCTTCGTCCAGTCAAGATCGAATCGGCCTTCCGCATTCTTGTAGTTCTTCAAGAAGCTGACCACGTCGTTTGCGGTCAATGCTTCGACTAGAATATTCGCGTTGTTCGAGGCGATGAAGCCTTGGTTCACAGCCGTTTTCACCCAGCTGATGAGACCGTCCCAGTAGCCCTCGACGTTGAATACCACGACGCCCTTGTCATGGATGCCCAATTGATTCCACGTCGTAACTTCCATGAGCTCTTCCATTGTTCCGTATCCTCCGCTTAGCGCAACGAATCCGCCTCCAGGTCCACCTGATATGACTTCCTTGGCCATCATCTGCTTCCGAGTATGCATATCCGGCACGACAGTCGTCCGACCGAAGATCTTCTCATCGATGGCTTTGCCGGCATTATCGGGATCGCTCGCATCCCAGCCCTGTTCGTAGCGCATGAGAGCAGCAGGAATGATACCGTGGACGGATTCAGGGCCGGACAAGGAGACGAGTGTTTTTGCAAGCTCGCCCATTATGCCCACCGTGCCTCCGCCGTATACCAGGTTAATGTTGTTCTTGTGGAACGCATCAGCGAGATCACGAGCCGCTGCAAGGTGAACCGGGGAGGAACCGTCTTTTGCGCCGCAACTGGAACAATTCGTTAACACTTTCCACGAACACGGTGATGGCAATGGTGGAAGAGTCGTCGACTTACAATACGCATACTACCGGCCCCTGCTTCTTGACTCCGTTAAGTGTCGTAGAAGTTCCGTTCGTACCACTCAAGTGTTTCGTCGGGGACAGTGTCGGTGTTCCTGTCACCGGTGTCGCGAACTGTGACTGTGAAGTAGCCATTGCGATGCAGTTAGCTTACTTACGCGCCGATTGAGGAGAGAATACGTCAAAGCCCTATTATATAGGCGATTCCTTGTCGTGAGCCGGAGTTGCACGCGTCTCAACAAGTGACACATCGTTGTACATAGCTTCATGTGACTCGATCCCGAAAAGTAGAATGACGTTTAGTTCCGCCCGCAAAACCCCTGCAAAGCCCGTCGCTCGCAGCTCGTGTTCGTGCTCGTGGCTTTTGATAGCCGACATTGAGCCGATCAATCGCAGAGTGCATGCGAATCGTTTGGATACCTAATCTGTCCGCATCACCAACGGCCTCCTCTCATATCTCCTCTACTCAAGGCCGTTCCTACAGCTTTTAGCTGTAACAACCCGCCAACATGCCTGAGGCAGCGCCAGCACGGCAAGAAGAGCAGCAGGGGAGTGGAGTAAGTGCTTTCTCTCCGCCGAAATTGCGCCATAGATTAACGAATGGAGCAGATGATGTGGAAGATAGTCCAGAGCGTGGGCATGTTCTTCTTGATTCAGTTCGCGATGAAGCAATTCATGCCCTCCTCCCAAAGCTCCAACTCGACATCGTCCGGCGCCGCTCCGAAGGCCGCCGTCCCAGCCTTCGACAACCGTCCGGCTGCACTCGATGAGGGCGCGCAGTATTACCAAATACCGCAAAGCATTGCGCCAATATGGCCTCAGGGAACATCGCTCGATATCAGCATGTACATCTCGCCAAGCATCGTAGTACCCAGCTTGAAGAGTATGCCGTCAGAGTGGCGGATTACAGAGGAGAAAGAAATGAAGTTGGGCGACTACTCTGACAAGCGCGTAATTGATGCCGTATTCCCAGTTCCAAAGGAAGTACAGCACAATGGCACGCTCTGGGCGCACTTCTTCGTTGCCCAGTCAGGTTCGCAGTTGGATCCATCCGCTCCAGACTACAATGTCGGGAAGGCCTTCCACTACTTCCGCCCGCTCACCCAACACCTCAAAAAGAAGAAGGTAAAGAAGGTTCGAAATCTACTGGCTGGAAAGAATGACCTGGCCGAGGAAGAAGAGCCGGAAGAGGCGGACAAGGGCCCGCAGGTCGTTTCGTACTATCATCCGAACTTTACCATCTCCCTCATTCCGGACAGCGGGACTGTCAACTACCCCGCCATGCAGCCTGCTCTTAGGCAGTTTATCGTCCTCGAGCGCACAGGAGCTCGCGACGCTAGCGGAGCCAATGGCTGGTACTATCCGATCGTCTATGTGAATACATTCTGGCAATTGCGCGATCACATGACGGAACTCAACGATACGGTCAAGGAGCTTCCAATTCACATCGACCTAAACAACCAAGCAAACTGGAAGTTCAGCCTCTTTGCGAGCATTGATGAAGGCATGAAGATGAACGCGCACAAGGCGGCCGCCGAGGGCACTACCTTGCCAGGAGGCGGTGACGGCAGTGAGTTTGAAGAATTCAAGCGCATCCTCCTCGACAGCAATCCGATTCTTCTCTCCACGACCTTCGTGGTCAGTATCCTCCACACCATTTTCGAGATGCTTGCCTTCAAGAACGATGTTTCCCACTGGCGGAAGAAGAAAGACAACGTCGGCACATCTTTCCGCACGATTCTCGCCAACGTCTTCATGCAAGGTGTCATCTTCCTGTACCTTATGGACAACAACGAGAACACGTCTTGGATGATTCTGTTCGGCCAGGGCATGGGCATCGCTATCGAAGCCTGGAAGATCACCAAGACCGTCAACGTGCGTATCCGCCAGACAGAGCCGAGCTGGAAGACGCTGTTCCTGCCTTACGCGGTGGTATTCGAGGACAAGCACGTCTTAAGCGAGACGGAGAAGAAGACGCAGGAGTACGACGAGATCGCGTTCAAGTATCTGTACATGGTCGCCGTGCCGCTGCTGCTCGCGTATGCGGTGTACAGCTTGAACTATGAGAGCCACAAGAGCTGGTACAGCTTCATCATCACCACACTAGTCGGGTCCGTGTATGCGTACGGCTTCCTGATGATGGTGCCGAGCTTGTACATCAACTATCGCCTCAAGTCCGTTGCGCACATGCCCGGACGCGCGATGGCGTACAAGTTCCTCAACACTTTCATTGATGACTTGTTCGCATATACGATTAAGATGCCCACGTTGCATCGGCTGGCCACTCTCAGAGATGATGTCATTTTCTTCATCTACTTGTATCAAATGTGGGCTTATAAGGTGGATTACGGCCGTGTCAATGAGTTTGGCCAGGGTGGCGACGAGGAAGAGAGTGAGGAGAAGACGGCCAACAAGCCACTGACCGCACCGCCTGACGCTGATGGGAAGGTCAAGGAGGCCATTGAGGATATCAAGGAGGCGGATGCTAAGGCTACGGGAGTTGCAAAAGGCCAAGGCAGTAGTAAGAAGAGGAAATGAGTTTTATCACGGCGAGGGACCGGGTGGCTATGAAGGCCAGAATATTGCATGAGTTGACCAGATGCATTGGTCACGTCCTCTTAAACTTGAGCATCGTATTGGCGCTGGGTGTATACCGTTCGCATCTGCGGCTCGGTCTGGAGTAGATAATGAAAAGTTGGTTCTGAGTGCGAGTATCAGCTGGACTATTGCTCTAATACATCTAAAAGAGTCCTCTCTTCATCAGTCATCTTCGCGCTCAGCGAAGCTAAAGCTCGCCTGAAATGGCTGCGGTATCGTAAACCCGAAGGCTTTCAAGACTGAGAATAAGTCTCCTGCAGGCACGACTATTTGCAAGCCCCTGCGCCGTGCTCGTCCTCTCTCGAAGCTTCTAAAGCCGTAGAGCTCTGAGCCGGAGGCCGATTCGATTGCGTCGACGCCAAAGTATCTCTGGGAACGTGACAGTAGTTGTACCTGATGCTGCCCAGGAAGTGAAAGACAAAGACGCCATCATATCGTCCAGATGTTCAAGTAAACCCATCCACACCAACAAGAATATCTGCCTCCGCCCCGGATCCTACACTCGCCGTGCTCAGTCTGGCGCATAAGCTCAAGAACACGACTGTCTCGGTCGCCGCAAGATAATTCAACGTGTCTAGAAGAATCTTGAGATGCTTTGAGAAGTTGTCCTCATACTTCTTTAACAGGTCGAAAAGCTTAGTGATCTTCGTCGGGTCATGAGCAGGAGGAACCTTGCCAGTCGTTGCTTTGGACAAAGTGGAGTTGACAGATGCTGCGGTCGATGCGTCTGTGGGGGCAGACAGATCGGGATCGGCCGCGACGATATGGCGAGTTAGAGAGGCGGTGTATTGGGCGAACATTGTGCAGGTAGATATAATCCTGGAGTTGATCTGTTGTCGTTGTCAGTGGACTGGTGTCATCAAAAAAGTTCTGTCTAGCCAAGTACCTTGAGAAGCTTTGAATTGGTCAACATGCATTCCTTCAAGCACGTTGCCAGAAAATCGACATGATCTTTCATGAGCTCGTCCACCGTTCTCCTAGGCGTATTCGCGTCCTCATCCTGTTCAGCCGTGCTGCTCAATCTCCCCATTAGCGCGACCCAGTTCGGTTCGATCACTTCGCTGGTCGAATAGTAGAGAAGCTGTTGGACGAAGACCAGCATCCGAGCCCTGAGCGTCCATGCTCTTCGTTTCCACCGCTCTATGCGCGGATCACGGCTTCTGTGTCTCCAGCTCTGCACTTTCGAGTGATCGAGCCAGCTATTGGTGAGCAGAGTCTCCAGGTGTCGAAGGTTCAACAGATAGCGAAACAATAATTGGTATCGAGTCAGGGTGACCCGGCTCACGACCAGCGATAGTGGGAATGGCATTGCGTAGTCGAGGACCAGCGCATCGAATCCAATGATGTCTTTGTCGTCGGTGACGATCGCAGTAGGGGCTGGAGTAAGGTAGTTACTTGGATTTCCAATTCCTCCAGCGGCATTTGCTTCATCCACGTCCATGCCTTGCACGTTGACGATTTTCATTAGCCAGTTTGCCAGATGCGTCTCGTTCATGTCGACCTTCACGTCCTCCTTGTATGGATCTTCGGCTGCTACACTTCCGGGCTGTCGCAGAACAATGTCCAGCAGGGATTGCAACTTGCCAATATTGACGTTCTTCGCTGGCTTTTTCAGCTCAGAAGCTCCTAATTCTAGGAAGTAGCTGAAGAAGTCGGACCGATCGAGGAAGAAGTAGTGCTTTAGACTCCTTAACCGAGCTGGAAGCGCATGAGTGGTGAGGAGCAATCTCATCAAGCTGCTATTTGCAAATGCGTACGCGCTGTTGACGTTGTCGAGGAATCTTGGGTCGGAGAACGTAGTTGGAACGTCGTGGAGGTCCTGTGAGATATCGACACCACCACACTCGCGTACTACGTTCAGGTACTTTCCCGCTAGAAGTACCTTGTCTGTCACAGCTTCTAATTGAGGCGGAACGACATCCTTTCGGATCGTGTAGCGCTTCTCCCAGTACTCATCAGTATAATCCTGATCCAGCCTTTCTCTCTTGATCGACTTCTGCTCCTTAACTAGGAATTCTGCATGAGGATCTTTGATGCCGCCATGGTGCAACCACTCATTCAACATTGCCATATAAGGCCTGCTGGATTCTCTCAGCAATGTAGTAAGCAGTTCTCTGGCTGCAGGATCTCCCGACATTGCTGCCAGCCGCCGGGTGATGAGCCCAAGTACACTGCCACCTTTGCAGACTTTCTTCCCTGGTATGCCTGTCTGCGGATTGCCATCTCGTAGCGATTCCAATATGTTCTCGAAGTTTTCGGTATCGGAGAGGGAATCTGATTCGTCATCGTCCAGTATTGAATTTGCGCGGAGAACTTCGAGACCAAGAGTATAAAGCTGAAGAAGCATATGCGAGGTTGGCTTAGTGTGGAGATTGAGAACATGGAGCGTAAATGTGGGATTGGTGAGGTCCTGATGCTCCAACTGCGCGATGAGGATGAGATAGTCTTTGAGGAGCTTCCGTACAGCAGCGCACAGCGCGTGGTTGACTGCTCCGTACTCTTCTCTGCTCTGAACCTCTAGGAAGGTCTCAATTGCTATGTAATGCGTCGCCATCTTGAGCATGGACGTCGTGAGGTCTCGCAAACTCGGATCAAGGCCAGGGAGTATTTGAAATGAGGGGCCCACAAGCCTGTCCTTCTCTTCCAGAGGGTTGTATATGTCGACATAACGGATATATTGCCCTTCAAATCCCATGAAAACGAACAACAGATCCTCGAGTATAGCCGCCTCTTGCGCTTCGAGCGACAGCTGATTCAGAGGCTGGGGTTCGAGTGTCTTTGGTGCAGTGGACGCCAGTGGAGGGACAGATATTCGAGGCGCAAGAGGTGCAGAGGTGTGAGAAATGAGCGAGGCTTGTGGCTCCCATGGCTCTAGCAACTGCCGTCAGTATAAGGTATGAGCAAGACAAATGAGCACAGTACTTGGTGGCTCCTCAATGTGAGACTCTTTCTCGTCCGACTTTGGAATTGCCTCTGGCTCACGACTTCTTTTGCGATTGACGCGACTGTCCGAAGAATGTTTCAACGGACTTCTCGTCCTGGTCCTTACGGTCACCGTTTCTCTTGTCGTGGTATGATTGCGGTCCGTCCTCCGCTCAGAAGTCGTTGCGCCAGACTGTTTGCGCGCATGTGTCCCCGAAGAACTTCTCCGATCGCCATTTGTTGACGGCGCACGATGAGGAAATGAAGAAGACATGACTGCCTTCAAAATGGTCCATGAAGAATCAGTACTGTTCTAATGTGCCAACGTTTGTTGACGGTATTCCCTTAGAGGAAGCCGGGATAACTTCGGTCAGCTTCAACGCGTCCGCGACGCGTCAAAATGGCTCCGTCTGTTGGAGCAGAGCCTTTCAACGTTCGCGGCCAGAGTCGATTCCAACTGCTCAGTCTTCAGATGCAAATGGTTTCTCTAATATAGCCTTGCGCCAAAAGCCAAGCATTGAATGTGAAGGCATCTTAAGCAAGTGCACTGCTAAACGTTCTTATATTCTCTAGATTCAAGCAGTATTTCTCAATATGTATGTCTATCTCTAATTCCGTTCAGTAGCCTCTCCTCCGGTTCACGACGTTAACCAATGGCTCTCCTTTCTGCCTCTTTTCCAAATTCAACTCCAAGACCCCAAAAGCACGCTCAATATACGAGCTGGCATTTCCACTGACATGCGGCGTCACAATCGTGTTTGGCGCACTCCACAACGGATCATCATCCGGCAATGGCTCAGGATCGGTCACATCAACTGCTGCTCCCCGGATCAAACCCTTCTCCAAAGCCGCGATCATCGCTGGCTGATCGATAATGGCACCGCGGGAGATGTTCGAGATGAATGTATGCTTGCGGGAGAGGATCTCAAACTCTGGTGTGCTGATCATATGTCTCGTGTCATCCCTTAGGACAGTGTAAGCTTCATCCGGAACAGAGACCGATCTTACTCACGTGAGCGGCAGCGTCAGTACAAGGATGTCTATATCTTGCTTCAAGAATTCATGTAGGTCCTCCTTTCCCAGGCCGCTGTACCACTTGGATGGGATTTCTCCATCCGGATCGCCCGTTCCTGGGACAATGTACCCGTTGTCTGCACGCTTTTCCGGCGTATCTTTCGGCGTGGCAGTGTACGCAATCACGTCCATGCCCAATGCCTTCGCCAAACGAGCAACTGGAGAAGTGTCAGTGGCGAAAACCGAATGCTGTTACTACATACCCTGCCGTCCAATACTGCCATAGCCGAGGACACCTAGTCGCTGCTTGACGAGATCATGAACCACGTATCGACGGCCCTCCTCTTTCCACTTATGCTCCTTTTGGCGTTCATAGAGATTGTAGAGGTTGTGGCTGTGTGCCAATGCTGTTCCGATGACCCATTCTGCTATCTGGGGACCATGGACGCCGGAGCTGTGGTTTGGTGTCAGCAATATGCTTAAAATGTATTGTAACGTTGCTTGCAACGGGACCGTAGCTCGTGGCCCCACAGCAATTGTAGAGTGGAAATGAAATGGCCTAACTCCGAAGCTCCACCTGGGCATTCAACTTTGACGAAATGGTAAATGACAGAAACGCGGAATTTATACTGCATATAATTCCGACGAACGACAGCTACGAGACACTCTGAATTGAATTGGCGTACCTGGTTGTCAACGTGATATCGGTATCTTTGTATATGGGGTGATCGACCACATGATTTGTCCCTGCAGAGAAGAAGTGAATCCAGTCAAGACTCGGTGCATCTTCTGGTGTTGGCGGAAGCGAGAAGAATGTTACAAGTATCGTCTTGTCTTTGAATATTGAGATTGGGAGATTCTTGGAATCCTTGAAGGTGAAATCGGGTGCTGGTGAGACGAACGTGATCTCGATATCCGGGAACTTTTTCTCAAGATGCTTAATGATCTCAGTAGGTTCTTTGCCAGGGATGGCGACAAGAATCTTGTCTTTGAGCGGACCGCCTCCCATTGTTGGAGTAAGATGGTGAAGATGGTGAGACGGTGCCCCTCTGGCGATGCTCATAAAACGGGGAGTTGACGTGATTACGATAGGCGAAGAGACAACCTGCAGGAACCCACACAACTTCTGACAGCTGAAATGAATGCCAAGATAACTGACCAAAATTGGGGGAAGGATAAATATTGTCGCGGAACAAAGGATTTGATAAATACGCTCGCCGATTACCTATATCTTAGCAGGTTCTGTATTGGTTTCACGTCTCGCGCTCCGCGGCGCTAACCCCGAGAGCCGGCTTTAGGCGTTGCTTGATTACTCCGCAAAGGGATGTGTATATGGCTCCCCGGATTACTTATTGATGCCTTCCCTCCCTCTTTATGGAGCTGAGCTGCCCACAAGACGCCGCCAAAAAAATGCAAATGCACCTTCACGCCCTCTGGTCAACAGGGATTCCTCGGGAGATTGATCATTGTCCCTTTGTCACAGTTCCTAGTGTCGTTCAATGTCATGACCGCATCATCGGATAATGGACCCTTCGACATCTGCATTTTGAGTCTCGAGGCGTAATAGATCTTCAAAAAGGATCCTAGATTCTGTAACTTCGACATCATGACTCTTATTTCAGAAGATATTCTCAGGCGGTAGAATACTATATTAGCAATCGTAGGTTTGTGAGCTTCATGTTTTCCTTAAAGGTCTTTTTATGAATCAATTCATCAATCTCCTTCACAAACTCCCAGGACTGGAAACTTGCAAAATGGATACTGTGAAATCGAAAATTGATACCGTAAAGTCGACTTTTGCCGAGAACGTCACCGGAAGCCATAAACTGGCCTCGAAAGATGACCGATTTTCGCTCGACGCCGTACCCGACCAATCCGGAAAGGTTGCAGTCGTCACTGGTGGATCAGAGGGAATTGGTTACGGCTGTGTCCACACGTTGATCCGGAAGAATATTTCAAAGACCTTTATCCTGTCGCCTTCGAAAGAGGTTGCTGAGAGTGCCCTCAAAGACCTGAAGGAAAACTTTGGCGATGACAAAGCCAGCCGTGTAACATGGAAACAGTGCGATCTCACCGATTGGAAAGCTGTCGCAGACCTCGCGTTCGAGATCCGGAAAGAGACCGACAGACTAGATGTTTTGATCAACAATGCCGCTCGAGGCATCATGTCGGCGCAGCGCACAGAATATGGTGTGGATCGCCATATGGCGCTTAACCATATGGCACATGTCATTTTGACTTCGCATCTGCTTCCACTGCTGAAAAAGACTGCATCCGAGCACAATACGAAAGTCCGCATCGTCAATCTCGCGTCCAACGCCCATCAACAAGCACCGCCAGATACCAAGTTCGCCAACCTGGAAGAGCTGAACAAGGACTACGGCCCAATGCCACAGTACGGTCGTGCCAAACTCACCGGCATCCTCTACGCCAAATACCTAGCTCGCCACTTGACATCGCAGCATCCTAATATCCTGGCCAATGCGACGCATCCAGGCTTTGTAGAGACGAAAATGAGCAGCAAGGATATCCATGAGCCGTGGCCGATTGCAGGGTACGCGATGAGCGTGGGCATGGTGCCGCTGAAGAAGGATCTTTTCGAAGGCGCCGTGAGCACCATGTTTGCTGCGACCGCGGCGGAACAGAGCGGGCAGTATATCTGTCCGCCTGCGATTGTAGAGAGTGGGAATGACCTCGCCAACAATGAGGAGCTGGAGGAGAATCTAATGAAGTTAACGCGGGAAGTGATTGAGGAGAAGACGAAAGGGCATAGCAGTGAGAAGGGGTGTCCTTTCAAAGATTTCTGATCGTTATTTAAGTACTTGAAGAGAAAACGTACTTGCGACACATTCAGACGCCGATTAGAGATACTATCAGAACGTTGTTTCTCAGCTCCTTATACCGAATATTACTTGCATAATGGGCTTCCGTCGCGAATCTGCAACTCTTCAAGATGCACGAGCGCAGGGAAGACAGTTACAGCAGCCCGACGGAAGGAAGATAAAGGATAATAGCTACAGCTATAAGTTCTAGTAATAACATCATAACCGCTATCGCTTCTTAAAGCTTTACATTTACTAGGGTTAGTTTTACTGAAGTATCACTCTAATCGAGTACTATATATAGCGGGAGAGACTATGGTTTGTATGGCAGAGAGGACAGCTAGATTGTTTTGGTTCGGAAACCGCGCGATTTTCTGTGATAAGAGGGATTGAGTCAGGCATACAACTTGATAGGATAAGATTGGATCTAGAAATTAATATGAAACCACTTGAAAGAGCGAAAGCCCTTCCTCCCTTGTGCCTAATTTTATTGAGTCCGCCCTCAAGGAAGCCTACGGTAGTGACAAGACCATCTCGGACATCTCTTACGCAATGTCAATACATTGGAACGCCAACGCCAGCGTACGAGATGCAGCATAACAGCGGCAGCAATACACCAGATGCAAGACGATAGCAGCATTAGAATAGCAGGCTCCAGAGCTTCCTCCCTCATCTGCTCAAAGCGTCGACTCTCGAGACACCATGGCCTTTTCCTGATCATCTTCCCACCACCTTCCTCCGCCAGCAACTGGCTCAAACTCCCCCAGCGACGAGCGAGCTCCACCTCAATCCATCTGTAGTAGTTGCATTGAGCAATCGGCTACCAAATGTATACAGGATTCCCTTGATCTGCATATTATGAGAGACTCGGTCTGGTTTGCAGGTTTACACGCACTTACCGTTGAGACCAATGGAGTAGTGTCGCTGGAATGTCCTGCTAAAATACCTGTCGTTGCCGGCCCACTGACCATCAGCGTGATCATGCAGCTCTTGAGTCTTTTCTGCTCGTAGCCTTTCTCGCAATGCGGCATCATCTTCCGGAGCTTGATATTTGTTAGACTTGAACCGTAGAAAAGTGTCTTGCTGAGAATATACTTGTCTTAATTCTTGGAAAGTCAATACTAAGAAAAAAACGATTCCGGGGTAACACTTTATTCTCTTTGAGAAATGGTTGTCCGAGAATGGCATCCGCGACTTGGTTTTTAACAACGTAGAAAGTTTCGTGGAAGTACTTTGGCCAACCTTTTATGCGAAACTGTAATCGTATCTTTCCGCAAGATGCAAATTGCATGCCCCCAGCAGCATCAAATATTTCAACGCCCTGTGAACAATATGATTCGAAGCCAAGTGACCTGACCTTCGTTAGAGAAATCAAGTTCCCCGGCACCGCTTGCGTGTCAAGCAGAGCCCGAAGGTAAACTTCGTCGTCGCTCTTGTCCCGGATGATCATGTCCACTTCAAAATCTTCGTCATTTGAGCTGGAGGTTGATGTTGCTGCCGTGTTCAGCTCACCGCTGTCCTCTTCTTCCCTTGGGGCAAAGCCGTATTGCACAATTGCGTTGCGAAATCGATTCTGATCTTCAGCTAACTTTCCGAATTCACATACCGGAACGTTGTACTCAATCGTGTACATACTGTGAAAGTCGATGTAGGCAAGGGAATGTAGGGAGGAGTCACGCTTGCGTCCTTCGACTCGAATTGGGGGTAGCAAAGGTGTGCCCAGTCCGGTGAGCTGCACCTCGGGTGCCTTGCGACCTGTGTATACCCTTGCATATCGACAATTTTGGGCTTCGGATACAGGTAATGCTGAAGCTGTGTGGAAAAGGATCGGTCTGCATATAGAGGCTCCAATTAAAGTGTGTCCGTTACAATCTGAAGGCGGAGGTGGTTGAGAACTCGACTTACAGGCAATACACAAAATCATGTTCCTGCTTCCACGCTACGAAGTAATGGATGCGAACTTGCTGTGCGTTCGGTAGATCGCGTGGTTTAAACGATGCGAAAATCTCGAGGGAGGTTTAGAATAGCTCTGATCTAATACGATTGTGTCACTGACCTTCCCAGGTTTGAAAAATGCCCGGTCTTTTTTGCGAAAGCGATCATCTCTCGTTCGAGATGGGCTTCTGGAGCTGGAGATAATGCCACCGACAATTTCGCTTTGGGGTATATTGTTCGCTGCATCAGCCTGGTCAGAATCATCGTCCTTGTCATCCTCATTGAGCGTTGACCGAGTCCCTTGAGGGTTCCCCTACTCTGGAGAACATGGGTCGTAGGAATGGTTACTTGTATTGTGCAATCTTGTTCCATCCTCAAGAACCCACGCCTTCTCATCTGCGGACCAAAAGCGATTCTGCTCATAGCAGCCGTCCCATACGGCCTCTCCCCATCGAGACATGGTGTGCAAGCCTTTGAAACGTTATGCGAGCGGCAGCGGAAATAAATGAGGCTTCAAGGGACAGTAGTTTCACTGTGTGAAGGTGATATTCAACGTTCTGGAGATCCAACGTTCTGGAGTTGCTTCAAAGAACAAGAGCATTAAGGAAAGATACTGCGACAAAGGTGAAGTAGTAGCAGGCTTGGGCAGCCTAATTGCTTCGACTCTGCAACCCCGCACAAGGCTGAGGGCTCTGATAGAGACCAGGTACTGTACTTTAGACATTCCTCATCTCGGCCACATACAATTTATCATTGTTGTGCTCGACGCTGAACATTTTACAACTTGCTGCAGCATCCAGGTGATTACCTAGTTTGCAGAAGGATCGACAAACACTTACAGCAACTATGTCTGGCTGCGAACCTAGTTATGTTGGACTTGCCAAGTTCTTTGGCCTTGCTGACGGGCTGGCAATCTTCAGACGGTTCAAGGAACTGAATACACGCAACTTGCTATACCTCCAAGCCGAGCTCATTCATCTGGAGCAGAAGCTGTACACTCATTCGAGCCAAGATTCGACCTCTTCTGACCCAAACTGCCGGCAGTACTCTACATATGCATTGCGGTTGATTATGTCTCCAAACTCTCCAGGCAGCACTGATGGTGCACAGTGGCAGACAATCCTTGACATCAGAGAGAAGTTGAAGGAATATAGTAAGTGTAGCAAATGATGAACGGTATCTCCACTCAAATCACTAGATGTGGCTTTGTTACACCAAGCCGAGCTCCACTCCTTACCTCGTCCTACCCCGTATGATCTTGAACTGGTCCAACGTTGGCTGAAGCATCCAGAAGGGGGAAAAGACTTTCTCAAAGGCTTTGAGAGTGATACCTGGCAGAATGAAAATGCGACCGATCTTGTCACAGTCTCTTCAGGACGTAATTGGGATCCTTTCCTCAAATGGGTGGCAGAGCGTCTGGTTCCGTTCCTTTATCATCGCGGTTGCTTTCGTTGGAAGGTCCGTAATAACATGCACAACTGCTATGATCATCTCCATTTAACTGGTCTGCCTAGAAACCATTGGTCGGCCACGAGGAACTCGGCATCGTCCAATGGAAAGATTCTCGTTACTCCATGGCAGCCCGCATGCTTGGAGCTGCGGCAGCGACAATTCTTCTGATTGTCTCCGTTCTGACTCTGTATTTCATTCGTAAGCTCATCAATAGACTCTTTGCTGTGATGGGGTTTTCGGTAGCTTTCTCCATGGCACTTACGTTCTTCACAACGGCAAAACCTATCGAAATATTTGCGGCAGGGGCAGCGTAAGTTCTGTGGAGTTCGCCATCGTCCAGTAGAGCTGATCATGCTAGTTTCGCTTCGGTCCAAGTTGTTTTCATTGGTAACACGCAGGCTTGAAGCGCACATCGAGTTTGTTAAGTTAGCGCTATATCAGCAAATTATCAACACGGTAATAGATGAGCTTCATCGGGTTCGCCATGGCTCCCGCATGGCCCTAGGTGGCAAATTCCGAAGCGTCCAATCTTTTCCTGACGGTTAAAGAGTCTATATCGGGCAAAGTTAAATAAAACGTATGGTGATCTGCCAGGGAATTGTTGCGGCTTTGCTACACACCATATCAAGAATTGCATCAATTATTGATATGGTATGATCCTTCCGGTGCAATTGTATGTTCGGATGCCTTTTGGAAAAGAAACGAGATTGGCGGAGCCTGTCGCTTGCTTGAAATTACTCCTACTGATCTGAACCGCCTTGTCATAGTATATCAGCCAATCAAGTCACTATCGACACCGAGCGGCCTCGAATGCTGGAGCAGACCCACCACACGAGTGCCGCATTTTGATGAGGCCGCCCTGTAGATTGACAGCTAATCGGTGAACATCATTGGGCGAGCGTACGACCAAAGAGAGCGGCGCCTGACTCCAAGGGCAGAGAGAAGCACGTTGACTTTCCAAAATTGGGTTGTCGTGGAGGGTGGATGCTCTCAGCTCATAATGCCCCCTGCAGCAGTACACAAAGGCGGCATCCAATAGTGGCTTTACGACTTCCAGCAACTGTGGGACAAGGTGCTTCTTTCGAACACGTTTCAGCTCCCCCAATACCAAGCGGAACGGCATGCGATTACCGAGATCGTCCCATCTGGATGGTCGGGAGTGATGAGCGGATAGACATTTACACTCTGAAGCACAAGGCCAAGAAACAGTTGATGAACCAACACCAAGTTCCGACTTCATTGATTAATCTAGAAGGTGAAAATGGACTATATGGACGGAAATAGCGCCCAGCAGGCGATGAGAATGTCCTTTCGTTGGTTGACATCGGGAACGAGATTGGACTCCTTAGACCTCGAGATCAAGCCAAGGCTGGGCTCTGCGATTTCTTGGCATTCACGAGATCGCCGAAAAGGGCAAGGTGCCACTACCGGTACGCATACCTAGCTCCGAAATCACCACCTTGCACACCAAGGTCCTCGCCCTAAGAATCGAGCTCAACGAATTGCAAGCCAGCGAGCACGGTGACTTTGACGAGCCCTCCTACGATCGCGACCTCTACCAAGCAGGACCTATTACAGGTACTTAAGCATACAGCACCAAAAGCCTATCACCACTTCATATTTAGGACGCAGGCCAACCACAAGCTCTTTTCGGTATTTATGAAGGAACACAGGCACAGAGGTGAAGTAGGAAAGGTTATGAAGTCATATAGGGCAAGAGTCATCTGTTTTGAAAGGGAAAGGCACTGTGGAAAGCTCATATCAGATAAGGAATTACTGAATGCATAATGAGACTTTCAAGGTCTATCCTTTTGCGCATATTCACAAGCATTTAACTAGCTTCATATATCACTTTGTATAGTTAGTCAACTACGATAGTTACCCCCACGTGGGCCAGCCATGGCCTAAAATGGTGAATGAAAATTCCTCCTCCTCCTCCTCCCAGGCTCCTCGAAGGCTGGATCTCTACACCGTACGCATCCCCTGGACAACGACATGGAGAGGGCCCAGCTGGGCTCGCACTCGCTTAAAGCTTCTGCGCGTGGTAGGTAATCGTCAGGACACTCACCCGCTTCTTGTTCGAGAACTCGATGCCTTCGAGCTGAGTGATTTTGTTCCTGTTACCAGTTTACAAGCCCCCGGAGTGGCAATGTCTTGGAGAAGAGATGCTCTCCGCACATCTTAAGTATGTTCTGTTGTATTCATACAATCTACTTCGACAACTAGTTCCCGGCCTCATCACTTTTCCCGAAACAAGGGAACTTCTCTTTCGAGTCCGAGACCTTAAACCCGATACATTTCCAGCAGCTAAGCAATCCATCCGGATCATACCGCTTCTTGATCTCCAAGAGCCTCATGTAGCTGCTCTCACCCCACCAGTCTTGCTGCCAGTCCACAGTCCACGGGAATGCTTCGTTCATGTAGGCTCCGCTATCTGGAGCTAGCTCTTTCGCTTTCTCCATCAGCGAGTTCTGGGACGCAATGGCCTTCTGTTTCTCCTCCACAGTACTATTCCACGGCCAAACCCCTGGCCAACTGAGCTCCCAGATCGAATTGCGCCATGACGGCGTGATGGAAGTATCGTTGCCAAAGCTCTTCCCTTCCCGGGAGGAGAGGTAGTAAGGCGTGTCCATCGGTATGTACGGCAGAGCGCCCTGGGCAACGATTTCGCCGAGGAAGTCCATGAGTTTAGCCCGTCCTTCTGTTGTCTCGAATAGAGATGCAGGCATGAACCGAGCGGCAATAATCAGGCCTTGTCCAACGGAAGCCGTGTTTGGCACGACATATTTCTGGTAGAAAGCGTTCCATGATGGGAGCATCTCGATGACCACCGTGCCGTTTTGGGACTTTACGAACTCCGTGGCAGGTCCCATCGACTTCTCTGCTTCTTCCAGCGAGAGTAAGGGGTTAACATGGATCAGATTTGTTGTCATGAATTGGATGTGTCCGCCCCATCCTTCCTTCGCCCAACGCAACGAATTGTTAACGCACATGTTGAGAAACGGGAGGACGTTCGACATATCCGGCGCAATAGGATAACTCATCGACGCAACCGCAAGTGGGATAACGGGTTCCACCTTGTGTGTACTTTCGATCACGACGCCGAAGGTCCCACCTCCGCCGCCTCGTAGCGCCCAAAACAAGTCCGGGTTTTGGCATTCATTGGTCGTGCGAAGGACGCCATCTGGCGTGACTATTTTGTATTGTAATACGCGGTCGACACCAAGGCCGTAAACAGGGGACAAGACGGAGTGGCCGCCCCCCTGTGTAAACCCTCCGGAGACGCCGATAGTCGATCCGTATCCACCGATATAAGTGACTTTGTGTTTGTCAGCGAAGGTGTATGCCTCGCCCATTGTGACTCCAGCGCCGACTGTCATTGCCACTGTCGCCTGCTTATAGGTGTGCCCACAGCTATCGGGAACGAACGCATCCGTTAGCGAAATATCCTGGAGCCAACGCATCCAGAGCGCTAGTGAACCCTTCAAGCTGTTACGGGTCAAATAGTCGTGCCCAGTCGCCTTGATGGACAGCCTGGTCCCAGTTCTGCGCGAGAATTCGAATGCCGCTCGTATATCTTCCGCCGTCTTGATGGCAACGTAGTATGGAGAGACGCTCCCCTGGTTGCAGGACACATCTGTGTATGCGAGGGGATCGAGAGGATTCATGCTATCCAGAAGGCATTGATTCGAAGCATTCGAAGCGCATATTTCGTCTTGAGAGTTCATGAATCCGGCATAGAGATCTATCCGTATGTCTGCATCCGTATAGTTCTTCTGCAGCGCGGCACATGATGCAGGATCACGATCGTGTGGATGTCCTTCGTAAAATGAAAAGCAAGGCAATGCGAGTGGAGTGCCACGGAAAAGGCGTCCACCGACAGTCTGATTCAATTGCTGCCAGTTGTCATTCGGTCTTTGAGCATTTTTGCACAAGACGAAAGGAAGGAGACAGAGTAGATAGAAGAACAGAGAACCCATGAAGTTGACGCCGAACATCTTGAAGGAAAGCAACGAAGATGGATTTAACCAAGCTACCATTGGGGGCGACGATGCTTTATATTGAATGATTTTGCCAGTCGCACAGCATAATTTGACGAGCGGGCCTGTAATGTGCGACGACGACATACCATGATACTACATGTGAGAATCAAAACTTCGTTCCATTTTACCGTGTCTACAATTTCCATATGGCGGATGCAGATGCGGAGCTCAATGTGTCTTGCCAAAGGCCTGGAAGAAGGTAATGAAGACGTAGGAAGTGGTGGAAGGTTCCGAAGGGGTGAGCGCTGAGTAAACTTCAGGCGGCCGCAAATGCTCTGCAGGATCATAGCGCGAGCCTCAAAATCCTCTCTCTTCCCTTTTAGCATAGGTGTCCGTAGATTAACTAAGCTTGGGACGGCCGCTATATGTGCGGGCTGACCCGTTGTGGAGCTACACATGTTGGTGTTTAGAGACGCGTATTCAGGCATAGTCACCCGAGCTGCGATCTACTATTCGATTACACCTGGAGTGCACAATCCACCACAACTCCGATATACGAGATCTATCTTCAAATAGAAAAATTTCATGTTCGGGGAAAGCGTCACTCACTCTGCACGTCTCATTAAATGCTGTAAAATTCTCGTAGAAACAAGTCATATCTCTAGTCTCATATCCGGCATTTCCTTCTCCGTGAGGGCCTCACCTCTAAGCCGGGAAGCATATCAAAACATGCTGGACTTATGTACATTCGGTTGTACCAGCTGTCGTGGTGCGGACCCAGAGGGCCTTGAAGAGATAGGCGCTTTTGTAGTCGGCCGTTCTCGATGGTAGTATTGCATATGGTCGCGTTCCCCTAAAGACATCCACCGCCCGAGTCTAAACGGCTCTGACGTTGTCTCTTTTGGTCGGCGGCTTTTAGGCTTGGGCACATTATCGCCCGATGCCTATTCCACCTCCACCAACGCTTCTGCACGAAACACAATTTGGGGCGCTAGACTCCATTGCGCGCGCCTCCAGCCATGGCCACTGAGCACGCATTCGAGCCGCGCGGGCAGCTGCAAGTGCACGCCTCTCCTCCTCCTCCGCCTTCCCCTCATATATCGACATGACGCTCTCCATCTCGTCCCCCACCCTGCGCACCTCCTCTTCCCAGCGTTGCTCCGCCTCTCTCACCTTCAGCGTCTCCTCCTCATCAATCACCTGCATGAGCCTCTCCCGCAGCCTCTTCTGCTTCGCGCTCCACGACAACTTTTGCTCCTCTAGCCTTTTGATGTCCTCTCCCCGCACCATCGCAATCATTATCTTGTCTTTTATTCCGTCCAGTTTGTCCTCGACGCACTCCAGCTGGTGCTCTACGACGTCGATTGCATCGATGGACCAGGTAGGTCCCGCCGGTTCGTTTGGCTTCGGCACGAGAGTACCAGTTGACGACACGTTCGCCTCTCGCGGACCTAGCACGGGTGTGAGGGGTGTGGTGGAGGAGGATATACTGTGCTCCGAGGGGCGAGATTGGCGGGAGGCGAACGGTGCCTTTGGGTAGGAGGGTGTGAAGAGGCAAGGCATACTGGTAGTGTTTAGAAGAATGAGGATAGGGTAGTTGATGATAATGAGAAGGCGATGATAATCGTAATTTGGAGATGATTGTCTGTAGCAGCTTGAATCGATGTTTGACTGCGGAACTTGCTCAAGATGGAATGTAGGACGAATAATGCGGTAAGACATGTGCCTTCATATGAAAGATTGCAAATGTGGGAGACTATATTAGTAGTTGAACTCTTAAACGTCCTCTAAAGAAAAATCGCACGTTGTGGTTCGTCCCGCACCATGTATACTGGTGGAGAGGTGGCCGTTATAAAGAGTACCAAAAGAAATAGAAAAAAGCTCATGCAACAAGAACGAGCAGCGAGTAGTGGCGTTCGGATTAGAATTAGTTTGTAGAAAAATTTCGCAACCGTGTCAATTTAGACGATCATATTGTACAAACCGTTCATTGCATTTCGGAGCTAAAAGGACTATGCATCTTATCGATACTCCCCATTCCTAGATCTTTAATAAGTGACCAAGTTTACCGCTCACCCAATGAGTAATGAGCTTGACATGATTCCACGTCAAATCTCTGCCAGCTTGTTCGTGCTTTCCGTTAGCGGACCCAATTGCTTCCAGAACCCAACAGCTCCGGCGACAAGGAGCAAATAGTACGCAATCGTCCACCCAATCCCCACTGTCCATACCTTTCTCCCTCTCGGTGCATGTAAGACAGGTATTGGATCTTCATCTTGCGTCGGTGCGAATACATCCTCTGAATCTTCATCTTCGTCATCGTCATCGTCGTCTCTGGGTGCAGCTGTCGTTGTCTTGGCAGCCGCTCGAGTCGTTGAGCGAAGCTGCCTCGACTGCTTCAAAGTCTCATCGACTGCAGCGCGTCCGTCAGAAACGTAGGTTTCACGTCCCAGTCGGCCCCAGAAGCGTGGTAGGCCCAGCCAGTTGCAGAAGCTGTGCGCAGCAATGACGGCGAGCAGGCTCCCAGTGCGAACGAAGACGTAAGCCTCAAACCAGCCGAATATCGTTGTGTAGGTGAATTGGACAAGGCTGCGGATCAGCGCTTGAGTAATGCTGGCGTGGGGGTGTGAGAGCACGAATTCGTAGAAATGATGCACGTGAGCAATGCCGAAGTATAGTGGCGTGATCAAAATCGCATTTCGCGTGTCTCGAATAGCCAATGGAGAGGCAGACGAAGGGATATTTGATTGGCCGCGCGACTCGGAGTGCATTGCTGTGAAGGTGCTTGGGAGCAAGTTCATCGGGTACATAGACGACGCGAGCAGATGCAGTGGGATGAGCAATGAGCGCCATATGAGTTCTTCAGTTATTGGGCCCTGCTAACCTTGTGAGAACATTGGCAAAATAAAGTGCGGCATCGAGACACAGAATATAGGAATATACTGACGGCAACGAAGTTACGCCAGCCTGTCCAGCTACTGAGAACTTCTATAGCGCCTTCGCCCTTGATCCAGCCTCGCCATCCTCCTTCTACAATGCCAGTTTCAAACAAAGGGCCAGCAAAAAGAATAGCTACAAGCAGGAGCACTCTGGCGACATCGGTCAAGTGGATGGGATACCATCCAAGTAAAGCGATAGTGGCCTTGAAGTCATTCTTGCCGTAGACTGCGACGACGTAGTAGGTAACGAGGGTCGAGATGACACAGGATATTGTTATGGCGCGTATTCGAGCGCGAATAACGGACGGGGCATCGCGTTTAGCAACGGGAGAGGGACGAGCAGTCGGGGAGAGGTAGATTGGCGCCACATAAAGGACGTTGAAGACGATCTATATTCTCCGATTAGCTATGTCGCAGACGGAGCGTTATCTAGCACGTGGAATCGCGGCGATCTCGGCCTGAGGCGTCAACTGCGACTCGACCTGATGAAATACAGGTTTGGACACGATGCAGATAATATTGAATCGATACACGGCTGCAGAAACGGAGACGAGAGGAGGTACACGTACAGACAGGATGCAGGCAGTCTGGAAGGATATAGCTGGCCCAGTCGGTACTGCAAGACAGTGTTAGACCTGCACGTCAGAGGCGTGGGGATCAGGCGGGACCAGTGGTTCGCAAGACGTCTCCGCTCCCAGGCTGGCGTGGGTGGAGAAGCGGCAGCTGGAGGAGGAATTGGGAGTACTCGCACAGGCCAATCAAGGTGCAGCTACTCACCCTCCTTCTGACGATAGAGCCTCTGGAGGCGTTCGAGCACTGGGAACGGCGGCATCGTGCCTATCTAGGCAGCATGCTATGAATCATGAAACGAGATGCGCAAGTGCAGACATGGGCAATACATAAGATCGCTCTGCGGTGAGGTGGGATTGTTTGCGGTATGCACTTTGGCTCTTGCGGCGCCGGAAGAAACGACCGAAGAATTGGCAGGGATACGCGTCGTCCGAAAGGGGAAAGCATATGGGCTCATTGGCGGTGGCCGCACCGTTACACAGGCAGGTGCGTTTCTCGAGTCTTGAGAAGTCCTCTTCTTCCTCTTTCTTCACGTCCCTCCTGCAATTCCAGAGACACCGATGCAGAGCAGCGAGACATGGCGTGAACGCTCGCGTGTAAGGCGTGGGAAACTGCCATGCGTTCGCGCTATCTTTCATTTCGGCGGTGGGCATACGAGACCGTGATTCGTCGCGTGCTCCACGCAGACGCGTCCAATCGCGTCGCCCAGCCGACGATGCAAATTCTCCATCTCAATCGATAAAGGAGAAGTGGTTCGAGTATAATGCTGACGATATAGTCGCTCTGCGGGGTTTTTCTTATCTCTTCATGCAACCTCTTCTTTCTTCGCTGCGCACGCTGAGAAACTGATGCGCTGCAGGCTGGGAACGCGACTCTGGCTTGTGGTAAGCCTCGTGCATGACGCACAGCCATCCCAATTTGCTCGCCTCCTCCGTCGTGCATAGCACCGGCCATTATTGGAACCAGCAAAGAAACGCACTCCTTTTTCAATTCTGACCTTCTCCCTCCTTCAACGACCTCTTGTCGCATTCACTCATTTTTATCATGTCTTTCTGACCCTCAGTCATTCCTTACCTTACGCTCACGACCTCTGAACATCGCCTCGCCGCCCGGCCTGGAGTCCCACAGCACCCCTCCGCATCACCGCCTCCATGCCTCCGAATCGGTCCAGTCTGCGCACATCGCATGAATTTGGCCACCCAAATCTTCTAGGGCAGTGAGGCCGTAATCAACATGTCATCTGCACAGCCCCGTGGGCGGACAGCGCAGTCCTCGAGCAGCACGCCGCGAACCTCTCCGAAACGACAGCCTTTGCACGAGCGCTCGCCGTCACAAGCAAACTCGCAAGGCCTCCTTGGCCCGACAATTCGCATAGTGGAAGAATCTCCGTCGCAAATTTATAATAAAAGCGCTTTGCCAACGACCCCCCGGCAAATACTGGTGCCTGACAATGCACAAGGGTATACGCTGCCGGACAGTGTTTCAGATCGTGAAGATCCACCAACCCCATCCAATGCCAGCCTGTCTTCACAATCCGCCGAAATTCTCATACCCCGGCCGCTGCAGCTGCGCAAGGTGGCTCGCGCATCTGCGACAACCAACTTCTCGGACCTAGACACCATCGCTGATGGCGGTTCGTCATTATTCCCTCGATTTTCCCAGACCAGCACCACGCCATCTAGCCCAACTCTCATCGACCCCGATAGGACAGAGGAGAGATCGAGGACATCGCGCGAAGATACACGAAATAGGAAGCGCGACAGTACCATCAGACAAGTTTTAGAATCCTCGCCTGCATCTGTCACCGATCGGCGGCGCTCCGCACTTGTACCAACGACAAAATCGCCCACGCCCTCTCTAACTTCCCTGCCAGAAATACCAAGCGACGACCAGGGTATTGAGGACGATTCTTCTGGCAATTACGAGGTCATTAGCTCATCACCTCCCCAAAGTTCTAGTCCCTCCGGCTATCGAGGCTTGCAACAAGCTTCCACTGCGAAGAAGCTCCCCAAACCTATTTTTCCGCCTAATACAACTAATTCCTCGAGACAGTCTCTCGCTGTCTCAGAACGCTCGTTTGGATCCATTGATCAGCCGCTACACTCTTCCAGCCCATCTTCGAACACACATGACGCTCTCCGCGCGGCAATTGAGAGCGGTCTGCAAGTTCAATACCCTGTCGTCCAGCCTCCTTCGTCGAGCGAATCGTATGCGTCGTCTTTCGATCCAGAAAAGAAGCTCCCAGACCTCCCAATTCTACCTCGAATGCTCGACCCTCCTTACCGAGAGCAATGGACTTCCAGACTCTCGACCATACATTCGGAGTCCGAGCCTCGCCAGTCGCGAAGCATATCAGGACTGTCGGGAGGCAATGGACACAGAGCCGTTCAAAGGTCAACGATAGGAAGTATCACCTCTTCTGCGAGGCAGGTGCCACCTTCTCTGCCCAGCGACACCTCTTCAATCCCAATTCCCGCTCCACTCTTTCACAATGGAAGCAGTCCTTCAGACGACTCGCGCGAATTCGAGGAGGACGACGACGTCGTCGGCGAATTGCAGTCTCCTCCTCTGCGGCATCAGCGGTCGTTCTTCAGCGTATTCAGTAACGCCGATTCGAGACCCAGCAGTCGGGCGGAGTCAGCTCGTGGGAGCGTCTTTGAACGTGCGAGCTTCATGGAGAGCAACCTATTCCCAGCTTGGGCGAGGTACGTTTGTGGTTTGCTAAGATGTTGCCCCCGTCCCAGTACCCTGCTATGCAATTTATTTCTGCACTAGCATCGTTTAGGTCTTAACAATGACCTTGCACTCCCTCCCACCCCATCATAGAGTTGCCTCAGAACTATTCGCGAATTCTGACATGACGGCGTGGGAGTACTCTGAGTGTTTGCTATTGTGATGAGGAGTCTTGATGCCATCAGTTGACGCAATCGGAAATGTTTTCATGTGTATATGCTAATTGATTTGCCTTCGTTTACAGATCGTACTATCGACGCGGCTCGGCCTCGCTGTCTCCTACTGACTCAACGACTTCGCTCTCCCTGCCCTTCATCTACTCTCCAAGTCCTGATCAGTCTCGTCTGAATACCGCGGCTAGTTATGTGCCAGGTACAGCCTCAGGCCCTTCTCGCACACCCTCTCTTGCCGATCACTTCCCCTTGAATATTTATCATCCGCGCAAACGTCCCCATCAGCAATACCCTCCCAAGGCCCTTCGGCCTGCCACAGCCGATTCATTTATATCGAATCCTAACATAATAGTTCCAGTACCTGCGTCAACTCCACCGCCTGAGGGTGGAGAGACGTCTCGAGCACGTGGGAAACAACCCGCTGATGCTCAACCCCAATCCCGAGCGTCGTTCGCGTCACGTCTCCGAAGTCCTATTCGCCGAACCGAGTCGGGGCAATGGACATGGGAGCCGCGCCTCGCACGCGACAGGCGCAGCGTGGGTGTCATGTCCGCCTGGCGTCCGCCGAGTCTGGACTCTTCCCTAGGTAGCTTGACGCAGATGTTCGGCCGACGCGGAAATAGACAGATCAGCTTGTTCGTGCTGGGCTTCATCTTTCCATTCGCGTGGATGCTCGCTGCGATTCTGCCGCTACCAGAGCAGCCACCGGACGAGGAGGCTGGCGCCAGTAGGCAAGAGATCGAGGCGAGAAGGAGCCAGGCTATGCGCGAGAGTCGGCAGAGCCAGTTCACGCAGCTAGAAGGAGTGGCGACGCTTGTAGACCCGGAGGGTCGTGGAGAAACGGTCCCAGTCACCGCGGACATCTCGATGACTCGGCTTGAACGCGCAATCGACGGGACGCAAGCGATAGACATCATGCGAGCCCGTGACGACGCCGCTGGTCGCATTGAGCAAGGTCTCGCAAGGGGCTGGCTTGATGCGGAGCTTGAGAAGATGGAGGCAAGAAGAAAATACGCAAAAGCGCGGTGGTGGAGGAGATTGAATCGCATAATGAGTCTAATCGGGTTGTTAATACTGGGCGCGATTGTGAGTCTTGTGCCACCCTTTCGCTTTGTCGTTGCGCAAAAATATCCGACTAACTTATATGCAGGCCGCACTTGTTGTTGTGGCGGTCAAGTATACGCTGTGATCATTTACAGGACTTCTGCGCTTCTATTCTTGCCGTACCTTCTCTCCCTTTCCGGCCATCTATTCTCGCCATATACCCAGATATCGAATTCTCTCATTTGACGCCATTTAATGCCTAGATACGGCGACATGTTCAAGCGACGACTACCAACATATTCATGTTCTCATATGTCAATCGTCCAAGACGACACTACACCGACGATCCAATGTCCTTCATATTCTCGACATCTCCTATCACCTACTTATCCTTCCTCTGGAGCGATCCTAAAATCGGGCGCTCTCTGATCTATTTGACAAACCAAACATTGTATTGACAAACTCCTACCCTATACTTCTCTACTCTTTGTAATGACGACTTTCACGTCTTCGCGCTCTCCTATGTTCGGGCTCGGTTATGTTTACTTCTTAAGATTGGACGTTTAGCGATTTGGTTTTCAGCGATGCATTGCCGTAGCGCGGCGTTTTCTTTCAGTTTGCAAATGAAAGGCTTGGGGAATGGCTATTGCGAGAACTCAGTCGCGAGCCCTAGAATGTCTAACTTGATGGTTCTCTGATATGTAACAGTACGATTAGCGCCAGAGCGAAGATACCCATTCTGCTTGTAGCTTGGGGGCCCTTAGGCAGCTAATGAGAATTGAGGATTTTTTAATAGTATTAGTTTCTCTGCTTGTGTTCGACATGTGAAAGCGAATGACGCGAGAGTCGTGATACAGTAGAGTATTTGAAAAGCTCAGTGAGCCCTCCATCCGTAGTGGTATTCGTATTCGCGGTAAACTAGAAGTCTTAAAAATTACTGTCTCCTTCCGCCTCCTCGTCCCCCGGTGCAAATCCTCACGAAATGTCACAATTTCGATTCGGTTTTGAATATTATACTCCCACATAAGACTTTGTGCTCCGCGCACCCCGTCACGCTACTACGCACCTAATTAGGTTCTTCCTCCACCATTCCCGCCTCCCACATCCGATATCCCGAATATCCTGCTCCATCGACGGCTGTATGCGTGGTGTTTGGGGCGATGGAGAGGGGGACGGGGAGAAAGGTGATAAAGGCGGTGTATCTCGGTACCGCCACAGAGGGTGCTAGCGGCGGTGCTAGACGCCGCCAATGCGATGGTTTGACAATTCCGAGCCAGGCTTTCGGAGACCCGTTGATACGAACGGCGGGATGCAATTGCATGCGAAGGAATGAGGCCTATGTCCGTTAGCGGAGGCATGGGAGCGAGAAATGGCGAGGTGCGATGACAGGTTCGGGAAGGAGAGGTGGCGCGGCGAGGCGTCGAGTGCGCATTATTCTACGTCCCGGCGAGATGGTGTGAGATATTAGGATGGGCGACGGCGTCTTGCGCGAACGGTTATCGAGGAGTTTTCAGATGCGTTTTCGAAGTCGTGGACCAATGGGAAGGAGTGGCGGGTGCTGCACAGTGATCCTGCAGAAAGCAATGCAAAGGCAATGCAGGGAAATTAGGAAAAAGATCTCTCATTTCAGTCATTCGGAATACGGCCAGGACTAAACAACGAAATGCATCGATGTCGCGTTCGTGGTATCGTCTCGGCTGGAAAGAAAAATTCAAAGGAGTAAAGAGATTCGTGATGCCGCGCTCATGATGCTCGCTCTAGCGTACAGTTACATGATGGTGGATCGAAGAGACTTTTTGAGGAAAAGTTCCATGAGAGTTCCAAGAGACGGGGGACATGCATCTGCATTTCAAGGTATCCAACTTCTTTTTTTTTTTGTCAAGTTTCCAAAACGGTTTCTGCTCTTCTCCTTCAGCCCTGCGCGCGCTTATCCCACACCAATTTTCATGCATTCTCTGCGCGCGCATCACTTCCAAACGAATCTCAATCCAGGTCGAAAAAGGGAAATCGCATCAAATCAAGGAGTGCCAACGGACTTTTCCGATGATCGTGATCATTAGGGGAATGCCGCTGGTGAAGCGCAAGTAGACCTTGCGGATGCCAAATGAAAGAGGTCCAAGTCTGAGAGAATTGTCAAGTCCAAAGGTCGAGCGCCAGTGCAAAATGATACAAGAAGTGAAGGTGGAGCTTCCGAGATGCGCTATGCACTTCGCATCGATTGTGTGGAACGAAAGGCCTGACCAAAGACTCATCGTGGGAATTCGCCAATGGCAATAGTCATTCGTTCTCGCACGAGGTCGAGCGAAGCTAGTTGGGGCATTGCGACTGCAGATGGCCCGGCTGCTTGCACTTGTAGCACACGCGCTCGGACGACGCTTCAGTCGGACAGTCGCGGCTCAGATGGCCCTGCTCGCCACCTATTGGAGGAGTTAGCAAGATCCCGTTGGTATCAGCTTAATGACTCACAGTTGTAGCACTTCTGGCCCTGGGTGCAGTCGCGACTCATGTGTCCATAACCTCCACAGCTGTAGCACTGAGCCTGGCTACGACCTCCGAAGCCACCGCCAGCGCCTCCGCCTCCGTATCCGCCACCACCGTAGCCACCGCCACCGTATCCGCCTCCCTGGGTGCAGTTACGGGCGATGTGGCCAACCTTGCCGCACTTGTAGCACTCCTGGGTACTGCCACCAGTAGGAGCTCCGCCTTCCTGGTTGTTCGGGCAATCGCGAGAGATGTGGCCAGTCTGGCCGCAACGATAGCAAGATCGATCACTTGGTCCAGTACGGGCTTGAGTGCACTCGCGGCTCACATGACCCTTCTGTCCGCAGTTGTAGCAGGTTGGAGTGTCGCGGGTAGGGCAGTCGCGGGAGATGTGGTCAGCAGCACCGCCTGTGATTCAAGTAGTATTAGCAAAAATGCAAGAAACATGTATGTGAAACAGTAAGTGTGGAAAGTGTTGTAAGCGGATCCTTCGAGTAGTTCGTAACCATTATGAACGTGACTGGAGGGGCGCTGCTGGGCGGCGGAGAAATGCCGCCGCATAAGCGAGACGATCATCGCACTGCTACCAACCACATGGCATACCAATTTTGATGTTGCTGCACTCTCGCCAAAGCCAAGGCCGGGGCGTGAAAAACAATGATGATACAAGCCAAGCATTGCAGAGATCGTGACAAGAAAATAAACCTTGCGAATTCACGTGCAGTCGAGCCAGGTGCAGGAAGTTTTAATGTGACGATCATATGCCGCTTGTACCGCTTAAGAAGGTATAGGATCGGCAGAAGGGTGGATGTAACGCAAGAGAGGAGACAGGAGGAAATCAAATGAAAGGGCGCACAAACAGTTGTAGCAGGTCCTTCCACCACCGCTTGCGCTTCCACTCTGGTAGTCCATCGTTCTAGCTGAGGAGAGTTTTCGTCTTCAAGAATCGAGTAGTGTTAGCCGGAGATCTCGAGATCTGATTTGTGCGGAGGAAAGCTTACCAAGTTCTAAAATCGGTCGAAAATGCAATTGAAATGCTGGCGCTGTGTGGAGCTGGCTGGGAGCCGGCAGATGCAGTGGTGTACGCTCAGGGGTATCTCGCAATGCGAAGGCAAACAGGTGAAGGTGCTATTTGGAGGTTGTGAGAAAGAAATTGAATGTGCAGAGGTGTTGTTGTGAGAATTTGAGAGGGACAGAGCTCTGCCGGCCCTAACCGCTTCGGGCTAAAGTGTGACGTCCTACGCTGGCGCTAAGCGACCGAGCGTTGCAGGATGCAGGGCCAGTGAAAATTTCCTATGTATGGCCTAGAGGCCTTGCCCGCTGGTCCAGCCAGGCTGACGGAGTTCGACGCGGTTGGTTTATACAGCTCTAGGCCCTCCTGTCACCTAGAACCTCCTCAATCGCCAACCAGCAAGCGGAATTGTTGAGTAGAACGTGGCCGCTGTCGATCGTTCTGGCTTACAATTCACGCCGGCAGAGGCCCGTCGCGTAACGCGGCCAGCGGCGGGTTCTCCCTTAACTTAAACCCTTACCGCCGCCAATGGGAGCGGCGATATGCTCGAAGAAGCAATCACACTTATACGGGATGCCGGTCAAGGGTATTTAGACTTTCGATATCTCCTCTGTTCCTCCATCTACTTCACGAGCGCCGTTTACGTAAACGTATAAGTCTCCCCAGGTCAGCTGTCCCGTCCGGTGCTATTTTGATCGAGAATTACTCGCGTTCCAGATCTGAAGCTCCCTGGTTGTTCCTCGTTAATCGTTTCGAGACGAAATGACGTTCTTGTAGCGGATACCATCTCCCATCTCCATCGTCCCATGACCCCGGCGAAAGACGTCACCAGACCGGGCTCTTGGTATCACCGACAGCATCTACAAGTTCTCTTCATTGACCCAGTCCACAGCTTCTAAGAGGCACTGTAGCTCGAAATCCCACCAAGCGCGACCAAAGCGACTCAGAGATCCCTACCTTCACACGGATATCCAAGTCCTGTTTCAGTTCAGCGATCGAAGCTAATGGTTATAGCTCTGAGAGTGCCTGCAGTAGACACTTTAGTGATGCTTAGCACCCTTGGAGTCCAGAAAGTCTAGAACCAGCCTTCGCCGCGGCTCCGAACTCCGAGCGAACATCTACCCACAATCGGTCAGAGAGTTAGGGAAACGATGGCGATCTCAAAGCTTCACAAAAGGCTTGCTACAGAAACAGCACTTATGCTATAGTCTTGGGCGTATCTGCTTCGGTTAATCAGAATGCAATTAGATGAGCCGGAATAGATGTCATTGTAGGCTGAGAAAAGAGCTCCATACACGGGCTACTATCGATTCAAAGAACCGGAGATTGTGGGAAACGCATAAACCCCCTCTTCTGGGTCGTAGTGGTTCAACAACCGCGCGCCAACTTCATGATCGAGGCTATTTCGCCCGCGAGTCCAACCGCCATATCTTGTATCCAACAACCAGCTTTCACATCCAAGTCTTTCCACCACTCTCATTTTCACCATATTTGCCTTTCAAGCTGACTCGCACCTCCAAGTACGAATTGCATCATTCCATCCCTCCTGGACGAGGTTGTCATACCCAGGGTATTGGGCTCCAAGCCACCGAGGCTGGTACGAACAGTCGTCAGATCTACTCATTCGCCAATAATCAGCTCTTTTCGAAAGACAGAAACTCATCAAAGCGCTTACGTGAAGAATGTGCAAATTTGATCCTTGTCCGGTCCGACACTCGACACTTTCTGGTCCCTACCGTTCAAGGCGGGTCAGAAGAAGACGCAAAGCAGGTGAGGGATGACGGTACCAGTCCGATAGGCCTGCAAATGTATAGCACTTCCCAAACGTGCTTATGAATACTTTGCATTCCCCTTTCCAATTTATGTCGGTGCACATGTAAGTCTAGAGCCCTTCAGTAATGGTCGCATAGAGGAAGCCAACACTGATATTCGGGACGTACGTTTGCACTGTCTGCTGAAGTCTCCTTAGTGCTTGCGGCAACGGGAATTGCTCGTTCGACTGCCCTGGCTTCGGTTTGCAGTGGAGATGCGTAGCTGAAGGATGGAAAAGCAACGTGGAGCACCACCCCCAAGGCAGAGAGTGGAAAATGCATAATTCACTGAACGTAGACTGAACTCAACGGAAGAGATGACAGAATGGGGAACAAAGCTTTCAAGGTGGAAGTGCTTTAACAATGCGCTTGCACGGAGTAGAGAACAGCAGTATCCTTCCATATATCGCTGCACAGACTCTTCTGGTGGTAGTTGCGAATGTGTGCTGTTGGCTCTTTAAATGCCGCAGTTGCAGCTGAGAGTGAATTCATTGACGGGTAAGGGCATTGCGACTGTGGCACAGCATAAGACCTCACACTATGTGCGAAAGTTCTATGATTTACGATTTGCGAAGTCGTTCACTTCAACTTCCCGAGTGAACGAGCGTTACGCGTGGAGCTTGGCCGGCATACGCCGTTTCCCTTCTTCCATGAACCTCGTACTGTATGCAGAAGTTGGTCTATTTGCTCAATTAGCCTTCTTCAATCCCTATGGAATTATGCACGGAGGCAGGTATATTTTGTCGGTCCGCTTTCTTCGCGTTATCTCACACTGCATGTGGAGAATTTCCAAGTTCCCTGATCTCCCTTCTTCCACCAGTGTCGCACTGTGTGCGAAGGCCGCTGTATTTGCTTGGTTACCCTTCTTCGAGTGAGCTCTCACTGCTTGCGGAGGTTGACCGCTGGTGTGACCTCAGTCAATATCTCGAATTTTCCGGATCCGTCGATCGATCTCGGGATGAGAGCCACGACGTGAGACCAAGCGTAGCGCGCGATATCGGCGAAGAGCCGACCTGACAAGAACTCGAGACTTTGGCCATTGATGGTCCTACGGTCGTAGTCGAAAACTATGCAGATGCTCCCTTACGGAGACGTAAGGACGTGCGAGAGGTGTGGAATACATACACAATGGCAAAGGCCGGTAAGGCCTAGCGAACACCCTCCGACATACCATGAAACCGGCGAATTGCTTCGTTCACCTTCCTGTGTCGGACCTGTATCGGACGTTGAGGAACGTTAAGCAAGCCCAAAGGCCCTTCTTCTTCCGGCATCGCACTATGCGCAGACCTCGGGACTGTACTGTATGCGGAGGCATGCTGCATAGGTTAGAAGTCTCTCTTCTATCGATCTCACATTATGCGCGGACGCTGGTCTTCGACATCCGCTGTCGTCAGTTCATAGCTGAAGCAAGTGGCGTTGTGATACATTGGGAGTCATCTTTAACTATCTTCATTTGCAATTCCTCACTATATGTGCCTGGGTATTTAACATTTCAGTTGGCTACGTGAAGTCATACACAACCAGAGCTTGTCCACCATTGCTCTTTTCACGCAGCACAACCACATTCTCCTCATCAAAGCCGACCCATCCCCTCGTGATACTCAGCTCGTCAACCCTACTCGCCATAGCCAGACCGAGTCCAGAGCCACGTTGAGCGATGGCGTCAGACAGGACGTCCAAGTTCTGCTCCTGTAGCTCGGAAGATTTCTGCGAGGACTGTACTCTGACGCTCAACTGCCCCGCACTGAGCCGTTTTCTCATAGATAGAGAATTTAAACCACCCTCAAGTTCCCATATTCGTAGCTCGTCGCCATGAGAGCTTACGGACACTGCTTTGCCCCTTCCACCTACGTAGGCACCAGACACGGACGAGGTGTGACCCCATAGGCGGCTACCTGGACTAATTGATAGAGAAGTCGATGTAGACGTGACCAGAAACAGTGTCAAGGTATTGTCCGGGTGAGACAGCAAGAGATATGGATGATTGTATGACAGTGACGTCGGCTGAGTGCGGCTTGTGTCTGCCTCAGGTCCGCTGTCCGACTGGCTACCGACAGATGGTGATCCAGGCCTTGTGGGTGAGAGAGATGCCGGCAATGAAGAAGCCAGTGTTCTGCGGCTTTCATTCGAAGATGTTGCTAGTCGAGAGTCGATGAGCTCTCCTGAAAGAGACAGTTTTAGCTCCTGGACGCCTACGGACCATCCTGAAAAGTAGGTCGGAAGAGCGTAAGCGATCGATGCTAAAATAGTCGTAGATGACGGCCGGACGGAAAGAGAAAGCGGCGGATGGACAGTATGGGATTTGAGAGAGTATAATAACCGAGGCGGGCTACGTATCTCGGCGGTGCTGTCCTTCGAGGGCTGCTCAAAGACGTAAAGTGATAGGAGTTGGCCAGCGGTCATTGTTAGGAGATAAGGTGATGCGTATGCGACTGCAGTTAGCATGCCATTGGTGGAGGGTGCGTGACTGTAAGAGTGTCGAAAAGTGGGAGCATCGTTGGACCGATCCAGGTCATAGATACTGAAGTGGCCATCTTGGAAGCCTACAACCACTCGTTGATCCCCGTTTTCGCCTTGTGCATCCACTGTCAAAGATGTTGGAGGTGAGCTGTTACGACAGTTGAGTGGTATGGCAGTGAGTAGCCGCCGCTCTTTCTTTGCTGACCAGGCACGGAGCCCGCCGATAGAATCCACAGTGAAAAGAACACCATCTTGGAGCCGAACCAGTAGTGGAGGTATCGGCGGCTGTTCCGCAACGTGTATCTCACTGATATCGCAGTTTCCTCTCGTCCAGTTGTGTCTCAGCTTGTATTGTTTCCTCCAGTTTGTTTCGCGACCTCTCTTGACGAGGCTGTCCTCATCCAGCCATTTCGACAGTTTCGAAGAAAAATATAGGTGACCGTTTGATTGTGCGTCCTTTACACCGGGTAGTCGCGCGGCTCGCGGGCGAACGAAGCGGTTGTAGTAATGCTCCTTCCAGATCTGGGAATCGCCAGCAATCGCAGAGAAGCGTCTTGAGACCCTATCATACTCAAGTTAGTATGTTGTGTGAGATGATTTCGATCAAAGATACAAACCTTTCGCAAGTACACAGAGTTGAGACCGATAAGTGTGAGAATATCCGGAGCCAGAGCTCATCGCTTAGATCACCGATGTGGTCTCTGTTCGACTGCCTTGGGCGTTTGCGCGGGGCAACATCCCCAAGATCCTCTAACTGCCTCTTCACCGCCATCTTCAAGCGCTAGGAGACCGTGAAATAAGAAAGGAGAGGGTTCGAAGTTGGAGTTGTGGGTTGTCAATTTGCCGCCGGCTTTACTGTAGTTGAGATTCTTCACATAGCTCGGATGACAAAATAGCTGACCCCGGCGGAGGTGGAAAGGGTGCCGTAAGGACGAGTTTTGCTTTTCAGTTTAGGTTGGGACATCTCTGAAAACTCACGACGACATCATTTAGCTAGTGCTTATTCAGGTTCTATAACTTCCATAACATTTCTTTCTCTTACTCTTAATTAATCGTGTACTTCAGCCGCTTGATGTTGCGTAGGCATGGCTCGACTTTTTTGTTGTCCACGATCGTTATCTTATCTTATCGGTCGGCCGGATCTCGGGCGGCTCGCTGCCCCACATCACGTCGCCACGTCGCGTCACGTTGACGCGGGTTATTCTCGCGTCTGCCTGTACGTTGAGAGCGCGCAACACGCTCTAAGACGCGTCTTTCGAAGAACAATGTACCATTCATAACGAGCGATCAAGATGGTGACGGCAGCGGAATGGCTGGGTGAAAGAGAAGGATTTGTTGGACAAGATGTTGCACGCAATGAGAAGCTCCAAAGAGAACTGGAAGCAGAATTCGCAAGGCGTATGTTTCCAGTCCTATGCAAAACATGCCAAACGCATCTAGTATCAGATAGATGATCTAACCATTTACAGGAGATCAAGAGAAGGAGGCTCTGTCGAGCGCAATATCCGATCTCATTATTCGCAATGCGAAGGCCGATGCATTGCTCAGGGAAAACGGCAAACTCGAAGCAGACCTGGCAACAGCTCTCCAAGCCCAGAGAGACATAGCATCTCGATCCGAACCACCAGGAGGCAAGCAACAAGATGGTTCCAATGATGGGCCGACAGAGGGACCACCGATACCAAACAAGGAATACGCTGCTCTCGCAAAGAAATATAATACTCTCAGCCAGGAGTACAAGACTCTCAAGCAGAACCATAATGCCCTCAAGCAGGACCACGATGTCCTTAAGCAGGACAATGAGGTTCTCAAGCTGAACGAGCAGAAATATGAGTTTTCAAACGAATATTTGCAGAAGAAGTGTCATCAGTTGCAGGACAAAGTGAAGAGATGGGAAGAGATCAAAGCTTATGAGGCTCGCAAACAGGCAAGGAGGACATCGGGTACAGGAGAGAGCACAGGAAGGGACCATTCCACTGTAGTTGATGCCACCTCTGAGCAAAGGCCGATGATTGATGGTCAAAATGATCGCAGGCAGAGTCTGCAGGTTTCATCAAGACCTGCAACTCCATCAACAATGATCATGTTTTCACCTACTGTGGGTGCAGTGGGTTGGCCAAGACCACCAAGCATCGATAGCGCTGTGCAGCTGGACCAATCTCGCCCTACGTCGAGCTACATGCATTTGGACAATATGCGGGATCACAGAAGCATATCGGAAATAGTCTCAGCTGATGCTGAGCCGCCGGCTGTACGTGAAGCTACAGAAGCAGCACAGCACGAAGGCTCCGCTGCGGATTCTCACGATACCCCCATACAGGAACAATACCGCCCTGGGACTTCTGACTCTGCGGCCCAATCTAGCCAAGCAACGGAAGATGAACTGCCACAGCAGCAAGACACTGCTCCTGATGTTCGACTAGATGAAGATGACGAAGTACCCATATTTGTCTCCACAAGACCTGTCAGACACCCAAGGCATCAAAAATTTCAAGGGCCACCGACAGAGGAAGTGGTAACCGCAAATGTCGATGGACGAAAGACTATCAAGGTTAAAGAGGAACAAGCCACGAGCAGTAGTCCCGTGAGGGAACTGTCTCAACGGAAGCGACTTGCACGCATGGATACAGTTGACCTTGATGAAGTTGGAGGGAATTTCATTACGCCTCGTAAACGGAGTCGTTATACAGCACTGACTCACAAGCCCGTTGCGTCGTTCCGGATGCCTCCGTCGCTCGACGAGAAACAAAATGCACGGGCAATTAGCGTTCCCGCTGACATCAAGAACGAGCCTGCCGAAGCGGAGCTCATATCTGATCTACATGAAAGTCATCCGCTCTCACTCATGAGGTCGAACTCTGATCCTCTCGTGCAACAAGCAGTCGACGAGAATGATTCCCCGCTGGATAACCCTGGTTTTGTAGAAAGAAGACGAACACTGCCCTCTCGATCCTCACTTGACGAGTCACAAGTTTTCCACGAAGTCAGTCCAAATGAGCGAGTTCCTCCCCGAACAAGCTCTCCAGCCTCTCGATCAGGCTACCGCAAGAGCAGTGACAGCGTTGCCAAAAAGATTCGCATCTTAGCAGAAGACGGCGACCCCCATTTGAGAGGTAGACCTCCTTTTCGGAAGTCTAGCAGTAGGTCTCCGGCGCGAAAGCTGGAAGGCAACAAGCGGTTGCAATCGCTACTGGAGACCGAAACGCCTCAGAAGCGGACATTGAATGCCTTTCCTACGCCTTCAACATCCCATGGATCGCTTGCACGTGGTAGGCCAACTTCAGCTCTTCGTCCAGCTGTAACAGTAACAGACGCTGCCGCATTGCATACTCGTCCTCCAGCAAATTCAAGAAATCAAACGGCAGTTACCACTTCCGTCGGCCGCATTGAGTCGCGGCAGAATGAGAAGCGACGTCAGCCTGACACCCCTTATCGCTCTCGACCATTAGAGCAGTTGAATCTTGGTCATTTCAAGGAAAATCCAAACTACATTGGCCATCATCTCGGAATGACTACGGCCCGAGATCGAGAGACACGTCGTTGCCTGCCGGGATGCACTCGCGACTGCTGCAGTGGTGCATTCCGTGCCTTGGTTGAGTCTGGTATACGACCAGAGGTCTCAGCCGGACTCTTCGATTCGACTCCTATTGGCTCTCAAGGAAATGAGAATGGTACAGGCTCTAACGTTCCAGAAGAGGACCATCGTCTTCTGCGCCAGCATCTGGGCGACTCTTATGATCGTGAAGCTATCAAGCACATGCCACAAGCCGAGCGAGAAGAGCTGATCATCCAAGCTCGCATTCGCTTGCTTTCGGACAGGCATGGCCGGCATAAGAAGTTCTGGGAGCGCCCAAAGAGCCCGCCGCTCTATTGGCGAACAGATATGCCATCTACACAAGAGATGAAGGAGGCTCGTGAAAAAGAGGAGCTGGTGAGAAGATATCAAGTGAAGGAGCGGTGGGAGGATGCTCTGCGTGGCAATGGGCGATGGATTTTCGCAGATGAATAGCTGGGATGTTCAGACGCGTCACCAATCTGGTGTGTTAGACATGAAACATTGCATGATAAATGGCTGTTGAAAGTTTTGCTACATGTCATAAGGGGCTTGTAAAGCCTGATGAAGTTTGCATATGCATAGCGTTGGTATCATCGGTATCCTTATCTAGATGAACACTCGCAGGGACACGGTGCGAGTCTTTCATATTGAAGTCTTTGATATCGTCTCTATTTCGATGGGAATTCGCAATACCAGAGCTTCAGTAATGCCTTGCACTTGGGCCCGCTCTACGCAGTTCCGTCGTTTGGGATAACTCCTTGGATCGACGAAGCCATGTTGAAGCCCACCAACGGAGAACAGCTTGCACTTGGGCCCGCCAGCTCGCCGAATTGCTCCACAGTGCTTGCTTCTGAGCCTGCGGACCGTGAAAAGAAACGCGTGACGTGAGGGCGTCCTTGTTATTGCGGCTATAATGCAGAATGTTGTTGCCCCACGCCCTCCATGTCAATCAGACAGTTCTTCATTGCGACCGCAGTAGAGGCCGTAGCCTTTCTACCATGCGGAAATAGAAGGTAGGGCTTGGATATCTCATGAAGTTTCCGATATTCTTGCTTGTTGTGGCAGCCAATGCCGAGCACTTAGAAGATCTCTTCCGTGACTTGCGTGCCGTACCAGTTTGCCAGTTCATCTCTTTGATTGCTTCCTTCACCTCGGCTGACAAGAAAATCGGTCATCTTCATGGTATCTTCGTCGTCATCGACAGGCCAATCTGCCCCAGCAGGCGCTCCCTTGCCTTCGAGCATATCCTTTGCAGGACCCCAACTGAATCTAGTCTCCGTCCCCCAACCAAATATTGGGTCCATATTTGCTTTCAGCCAGTTAATGCTTCTCGCATCTGATGGATATCCAGAACCCCAGCCCTTATCTGCGCCCTTATCCTTCTCTTTCTCAACAGCATTACCATCGGCGGGCTGCTCTGCATATGCTTCCCAGCACACTTCTAAAGCCGCATCTCTTGTCACTTTCGCTACCACACTGGCCGCACTCACAACAGGATAGTCTCTGTCCGCTTTCTTCGCAACCGTGATTCTGACGCCTGGAAAGAATTTCTCTAGCTTCCTCTGATATGCTTCCGGCTGTCCCACCGTATCAATATAGACATGCTCAAGATCCACACCTCGCTCCATGACGCCCGATATCAGCTCTACCGTCGCATCTAGTGCCTGAGCGTTGAGGTTGTATGGCGTTGGAGCCAGCATATCCGCGCTGATATCGCGAGCACTGAGAAGCTTCGCTGCCCAGCCGCATGAGGCGTAAAGATCTGTCTCGGTCGTGCAAAGCGTGCGCATTAATGATGACCGCGTCTCTGGAGTCAGGACCTTGGAGTCGTTGAAGTGGTATTTCTCGGCGAGGAGGGACTCATGCAGTTCAGTGGGAAGATAGAATGTTGCGTAGACCATTGGCCCAAGGACTGGACCACGACCAGCTTCGTCAATTCCAAGAACGCATTTTTGAGGCTCTGATGATTCTGCGGACGAATTTTGCTGGAGAATAGTAGGCAACGGAGAAAAGTAGCTGTATGAGAGGCCCTTGAGGATCTGACCGCGAGATATGGATGGAGCGATGAAAATGTCAGAGGGAGATGGGGGAGTTTCGAGGTCGAGGTCAGGTTGCTGAGACTCTGAAGTCTCCAATTCCATGCTGGTGGGGTCTATGTCTGCCATTGACGGTGAATTCTGTTGTAGTTGGGAAATGTGATTCTCTCTGTAGAACGCGTCGCGTCGGTTGGAGACGCGTCTCAAATCACCTTGCCATTTTGGGGAAAGCGCCGTCTTTGATTGCCCTCCAGCTCCCAACACCCTCTCCCACGCTGCTTTGGACTAACTTGTTCGATTATGTTGGGAGCCAGCTTGTGGCCCTCCGACACATTGCTTAAGAAACACCTCGGTTTAGGTAAGAAACTCAATGCCTACGATTCTCGTTGCGTTCGAGAACTAATGCGTCTGTCACAAGTTCAACAAGATGTCGCTCAGCAAGGCCCAAGTGCATCCCATTCGCTATGGCTCCAAGCACATGAAGTCAAACCAGACTGCTGCCTGAGCATCGGTTGTATAGTCTCTGGAGTGATCGCCTTTGGCCGACCCTGCTCTTCGATAATTGTATCTCGACAGCGGTTGACTCCGGTCATGTACCAGTGCAACATGTCTCCACCAGGAATATCTTTCAGCTTGGACATATAGCGACCGCTGCCTTCTAATACCATGTCATCCTGAGTGAATTCCGGCGGGCACACTTTTGATATGGGCCTACTCTTTCTGTCAATGGCTTTCTACTGTCTGGTGGATCACGACCTCGAGGCTTGGACAGCAATCCACCAGCTTTTCCAGTATCGCGAGCACACAGGGCTGTTCTACCCTACTAACGTTTCACCAACTTAGTGGGAAGCCTCAGACGCTCTATACAGACCTTCATGCAATTCCATCAGGCCATGTATAAGAGGCTATTCTCTCAAGTCAAGCGAACATAGACCTAGGGCTGTAACCTGCGATTGTCGAGCCAAGGTTGAAGATAGCCGGAACTTCCCAATGCATCTACTGTGCATACGAAAGGTCACAGACACAATAGAAGTGCCGATATACGCACACTGTACGGCGTATCTCCTTATGACAGAAGCGTGTTCGAACCAGTTGCGACTGGTCGACAAAGAATGTATTCGTCGAACACAGGACATACGTGTGCGTGAAACGATTTGTATTTAAAATACTCTTTGACTAAGGTAAGTGGCACTACCAAAAAGCAGTTTGTGTTTCTACACCTCATTCTACAATCAGCTCACACTCTCCGCCTGCTCTCGAGTAGCTTACCCCCAGACAGTCTTAGGCAAGACGGCGTCTTCCACTACTACGGCGCCCGATTACTCGGCAGCATCTGTCATTACAGTATCTGAATCTGCCTCGTCCTCTTCACTATCCTCATGCTCTTCACTATCCTCGTCATCTCCACTATCCTCGTCCTCTCCACTATCCTCGTCCTCTCCGCTATCCTCATCCTCATCCACCTCCTCTTCATACTCTGCTAGCAACAGACTTGCTCTTTCTGCAGTTGCAAACCATCCAACATCCTGGAGCTGTTTTGAAATTGCTTTCTGCTGCTGCTCTTCCTCCATTTGACAGCCCTGAGCCCTTTGGAAGCTCCGCCTTAAATTTTGGAAGTGCATCTGCATAAGGTGCAAACCATTCCAGAGTTCAGGCTCGTCTCGGGCGAAATATTGGTCCTGCGCAATCAACTTAAACATGTGGTGTATTTGAATGAGAGCAGGATCCACCCAACGTTCCAAACATCTGGTCGGATAACGCACGCCGTCCAGAAAAGCGAGACACTCAAACATCTCGGCATCTTCAAGGATTATTGCCTTTAGAAGTTCCTCATCTTCTAGCTCCTCCTTTGTTTTTTGAACGACAGGAGGCGGCAACGGCCGGAGGCCCTTCGCCCTTCGGTCCTCGTCTCGCGTAGGGCGCCGTATGCGATGAATGGTTTGACGCCCGTAATCTGGCAGCTCACGTTTCGGATAGTGCCGCCGGGAGAACCGTTTAACTTTATGGTTATTCCAGAGCCAGCAGCGGCGGCAGTTCTGTGCACATGAGGGGATCTCCACGTCCGGGGTGTCTGCCCCCTTTTCTCTGTATTCCAGCCGACTGAATGGTAGCATCGCTCGCTCCAGGTATTTGTGCATGTGGCTCTTCGATTCACATCCGTCATTGCACCACCAGCAGCGGTGTTCTATATCGTTTGGATCCTGCTCAAACAAAATCTGGACGGTCTTTGGCAATCTACGAGTGGCATTGAGCATTTTGACTGTTTGCATGCAGTGGTGAACGGTATCTGCGATCGCCACCTCTGGTGCCGGATAGTCATACGACATGAAGTCATCATCGTCTTGAGGAGGGAGGACTGTGATGATGAGCTTCTTGAACTTGCGGTCTTGAGACAAGTCGTGTCCCATCCACCAGGTGATGTTAAAATTTGCCATTATAGCTTGATCAGTGATTTTGATGCGCAGGACTCCATCACAGCTGGTGCAGTTTCCTTTAATATAGCTATGCTTCACGGTCTGGTTCAAGTACCTGCTACTAAGGGCAATGTCTTGAAGAGGGCTTTTGGAACATTCAATGCTGACAATCTCGTTCATACCCACCTTGATTTCCACTCATATGGATAGCCATCGGTGTACTCGTATGCAATGATTGTGGTAAGCTCAAGTGGTAAATTGCTGATGTCCATCTTTGGATTGTTTGCTTCCGTGGAGCTGGCAGTGTCGGCTACAGTCTACGTCGATTCTGATTGACGGAGGTTGCCTGAAGAGATTGTAGTAAATGTTGCTTGTGAGGGGACTTTGATCTTCAGTTTGGAGTTTCGCAAGTACCATGGGGCGAGCAGCTCCTCTTATACCTTTTTTCCATCACTCCTCCGCATTTTCAACGGTCAAGTGCATCGATCACCACCACAAGAGACACGCGCATATCGCAAAAGGCTCACAAGACGGGCCAATCCACGCTTGCATAATAATACAAACTACGCTAAGAGAATATATCAGGACGTTGAGCGCCGACAGTGATGAACAGAGCCATTTTGGCCCCTGGGAACAACTTTGGCACCAATCATTTTTTGCGCCCTCTTCCTGAAAGAAGAATCAAGCAAATTCCAATCCATCGTCATCCAAATCATCGTACTGCGGGTCCTCAAACCAAAATAAACCAAAAGATGCTCATAAATGTTCAAGTAGATATCATGCGCCTTGTCTGGCCTTTTCCGCACATATCAGAGCGATTATCCTCGAGAGCTCGGATGTCTGAGCAAATTGTTCCTTTTTCACCTCTTCCTCAACATCTTCAGCTGCTCCAAGCTCGGCGCTGACCCTCAGCATCCGCGATTGAAGATCAAGCATCTTCTTGAGCGTGTTGTCGAGGAAGGCGGGCGAGAACGAAACGGAGTCGGGGCCGGAGTTTTGAAGTCTAATTTCGAGCTTTCGCGGCTTCTTCTTCTCCGAAACGGTGGGTTCATGTGCGGGTGCAGTCTTTGGTCTAATTTTAAGCTTCATTAGTAATTGGAAGTCAATTTTTGCGCTCTTCATACTCACCGCTCAACGAAGGTGATGCTCTCTGCCATCTCTGCTACTCGGTTTGCGATCCTTGAAGCCATAATTTCGTACGGTGACAGATGTACCCCATTGGCGGCAGCCTGCGCTGCACCCGAAGCCGACTTTACGGCGCCGTTGACAGAGCCCCTCTTGATATGTGCTCCTGCTTTTCCCACGGGCGCGCTCCTCGTCGACTGGGCCCCATTGACTTTTCCAATAGGCGCTCTTCGCTGGACGGCTGTCACTGACGCTGCCATTGTTTATTTCGAAGGTCAGGTGGGGGCTGTCGAGAATGAGGAAGTGATTGGGCGGCGGACGTGTAAGATTCGGACTGGTGGGTGAGTGCACGCGACGATCTTGTTTGGAAACTCGACTCGCGGGTGACGTTGCTTTTGCGGGAGAGGGATAGGTTATATATGCGCAGCTTCGTGGTTATGCTAGATGGATGTGATTGGGAATGGGAGAAGACACAATACGGTCGAGGAGATCATGCGAGCTCCGCTCAAGTGGAGAGAAATCAGTACCCCTATGAGAGCGCCTGCGTGTGCAGAGTGATGTCATGAGAAGGCTTGCATGGGTCTCGAATTCGCCCTTTTCAGGCTTTTGTTCTGCCCCTGGTCCTTGCATTGCTGTTATCATTGGGCGCAAACGCCACACGTCCCAGCCTCCCCATCGCGGCCATCGAGATCGAGAAACCGACGTCACCGAAACATTCCCATCCCAACTTTTCCCGTGCATTGTTTGATATTGGACCTCCTCCTGTACACCACAACGACCGCCGGGTTTGAGTTACAGCTGGACTGTTATGATAGTATTTTCGAAGCGATTTTGAGTGACATCGACATGATTCATACGCCGATTGTGTAATGAGAAACTGAGAAAAGGAGGCAAGCGAGCAATACCACGGGATCAAGCATCAAAATGGTTCCTGGTCTGAAAAAAGATTTCGGCGCAGGTTTGCGCCTCTCGAGGGACAATGCGGAGCACCATCCATCAGGTCCTCCGCAGAAAGAGGGCCTGTCGCAAACCGAACGAATGTTCCAGGTCGCATCTACCTTTTTCTCTGGAATATTAGCGTATGTGCAGAGCTTCAGATATTACAATGCACTGTTGCTGATGCTCTACTAGAATAAACGCGTCTCAGTTTATAGGCGCGCCTTTGAAGTTCATAAATCCGGAATATTACGACGCTTATATGGCTTTCACGAAGCAGTCATTCTCAGTTCTGATCAATACCATGACACAATGGTGGGCACCGACTGTTGTACGTGTCAGCGGAGATGCCAGTATGCACGGCCAGCTACAGCAATTGGAGGACGGCAGTCTACAGTGCAATTTTCCGGAACGACTTATCATGATGGCAAATCACCAGCTGTATACGGACTGGCTGTACCTCTGGTGGATTGCGTACACGAACGGCATGCATGGACGAATCCACATAATCTTGAAGGAGTCTTTGAAAAAGATACCATTCATCGGCTGGGGATGCCAGTTCTACAACTTTATCTTTGTCGCCCGCAAATGGGAAGAGGACAAGACGAAATTTGAGGAGCATCTCCAGAAACTCAACAACTCAAACTATCCAATGTGGCTCCTTATATTTCCGGAGGGTACCAATCTCTCAAAGGTCACGAGAGAAAAGAGTAAAAAGTGGGCAGAGAAAAACGGCCTTGAGGATATGAAGCACCAACTGTTACCTCACAGCACCGGACTGCGATTCTGCTTGGAACAGTTGCATACAACTACTCCTTGGCTATACGACTGTACGATTGGTTATGAGGGTATCCCGCCTGGCCAATTTGGCCAAGACATCTTCACCCTGCGCTCCTCCTTCTTTGAAGGTCGTCCTCCGAAGTCTGTCAATATGCATTGGAGGCGCTTTCGCGTGGCAGACATACCAGTTGACGATCCGAAAGCCTTTGAAATCTGGATTCGAAACCGCTGGCGAGAGAAGGACTACATGCTTGAGTATTTCTCGCGGACTGGCCGTTTTCCAACCGACCAAAATTGGATGTTGAAGCAATCGCATCAACTGGCAAATGGCGATGCTGAGCGAAGCAGGACGAAAACCGAATCCGTGAAATATATCGAAACAGAGGTGAAGAGCAAGAGTTGGGAGGAGTTTCTGATGATATTCGCCCCAATAAGCGCGTTTGTTATCGTGCTTTTCCTCTTCTATAGCGCCAGCCAGGGAGGAGCAATGCCCGAGGGAAATGGCGAAGGCCCACCAAAGGAATGGAAAGAGGTCATGAATCACGCAGCAGCAATGTTGAACAGCGTCTCAAAGCTGTCCGAGGTGCAACAGGCACAGTCTGCAGCGAACGAGGTAATGGAAGAGAAAGCGCCACAAACAGCAAGGCGACCAGGTCTAAGGAGAGCATTCAGCTCTAGCTCGACCGCTGTTAGCAGTCAAAGCGGCGCAGCGAAATATCGTTTCATCCCCGCGAATGAGGCGTCGAAGACCGGAAAGGCGGAGTCGGCGAGATCCGCTTCTGAAGCACCAAAACAACGACTTATTAAGCTCGCAAATGGAACGACGGTACCACTTAAGCCGACTCGGGATGACGATTCAAAGTCCGACAGCGCAGTGAAATCAACCACAAAGACACCGCGTGCCATCACTACAAGCTCCGGAGTTAAGCTTAAGGTGAATCCGGTCGAGACAGCCACGAAAGCTACGAAGGCATCATCTGCAGCAGCAGTGAAAGAAATACCGAAAATCAAGAAGCCAGAGAGCGTTACAGCGGCATCTGGTGTAAAGATGAAGATGGCTCCAACGCAGACAGCTGCTCCAAAGCAGACAGCTGCTCTAACGCAGACAGCTAGAGTGAAACCGATCAATGGTCTCTCCCAGCCTGTTAAGGCAGCACCGAAGAAAGCATCTTCCGTCGCATCCAGTGCCAGAGCACCAAAGAAGATCATAAAACCAGCAGGTTCGACAACAGGCGTCCCGAAGAAGCTTCCAACATCAACGCCTGCAAAGGTCACACCGATCAAGAAGGTTACTCCAAGTAACCCTCAAAAGGGGAAGCCCAAGGCTGCTGCACCTGCGAAGAGTGTGCCCAAGGGAAAGGCCAAACAGTTGGCGAATGGCATGTGGGTTAACGTAGGCTCTGCAAATGGGTCGACAGCCTCAGCTATGGAGAAAACGAAGGACAAAGGCAGTGCACCGAAGCAACTGGCTAATGGCGTTTGGATAAGCTGATTTGTTTTGAAATTGTACCGGCTATATCATTCTGAGCGTTCGTTGGATATAATTGTATACCACTGATGTTTGATGTAAATTCGTGTACAATATCGATGGAAATAGGATAAGTGCAACATATTTCATGAATATCTTACAGATCATGGAAATGATCGCTCATAAATGCTTGATACTTTCCAGATGTTTTGAAAGGACCCGTAAAACCACATTTAAATCAGAAGAACGTCCGATCCAGAGGCTTGATCTCCTTGTTTTCAGCTTTACCAGTATTTCCACCCGCGCCTCCTGCAGCCCCACCCGTTGAGGGCTTGTAGCTCGTTGGAGGCTTGCTGCCCGTTGAAGTCTTGTTGTCCGACTTTGACATGATCCCTCCAAGCGGAATTATGTCTCCACCCTTGCTGCTCGCATTTCCCTCTGGGCCTTTCGAGGGCGGTGTGTATGGCTTGTATCCTTTCGGTCCACCATTCTCTTTCTCTCCACCGCCACCAAAGCCGGTCAACGGAATATGCCCACCTCCTGCAGCCTTACTAGTCAAGCCGTACGGCTTCTCGGTCGTCTTGGAAGCCGTGCTCTTCGGTCCACTGGGGTATTTATTGTTCGCTGTCTTCGTGGGAGCCTTGTCGGGAACGATACTAGCTCTCGCTCTGGGATTGCTAGTCGTGGAGTTCTTCTCTGGGAATGTACTTCCTCGTTTGTTGGAGTTGTCCGTCTTCGGCGTCTTGTCCGGGGCTATACTTGCCCTCATCTTTGGGTTGCTATTCATAGCTGGGAAGGAATTGACTTGATGGAGAGAGGAGGGAGGTTTCGAGTGAGTTGGTTTACTTGGTTGCATTGCTTTAGCGATCGAGATTGGGTATTTCGGGTTGCCTGTTTTTGACAGAGCTGTCTCCTTCTCCTTCTCCTTCGGTTTGTCCTTCACAAATGTGGAGTATGGCTTTATAGCTCCGATCGGATATTGTGTCCTTTTCTTGGAGGTATTGGCTATGGTCGTCACAGGCTTCATGAGCGCCTTGGACGATGATGCCGATGGCCCATACGATGCACTTCTCTTTAGCGTACCTGATCCCATACCTCCTGCTTTGTACACTGCTAGTGGTCCGGACTTTGGTAGGCTCGACCCTGGGGCGCCTCGAAGTTTGTCGCCGTAGCCATTCACCCAGGTGCCATAGCGAGCCGCGTAGCCTGATACTTCTATGGAACGAATACAATTAGCGTTCTGCTGAGCTGCACCATGCTGTACTTGGGACGAAAGAGTAAACGTACTGTCGCCAACCGAACGACCTGCGTTCTCGACCAAGTTGCCACCAGCGATAATTACGTCTCCAGCCAAATTTCCACCATATGCAGATGCTGCATCTTTCGCGCCCTCGACCGTTGTAGAGATCCAGTTCGAGGCAACATTGCCAACGTAGGCGCCAACGAGACTAGTCATGATTCTGCTGTTGCTACCTCGAGCACATCAGGTTTCGGAGCCGGCTGTGGAAGAGTTATCGGTCTGGACAGGATTTGGGCGTATGCCAGACGGCGATAGTAATGATGATGAGAGAGGTAGTGATTTAACCCGAGTCTAAAGGGCAATTGGTTTGAAGAGAAACTAAAGTCGTACTGTGAAGGTGGAGAAAGGTGACGCCCCGTCCCGTCGCGTCTGAAAGTTGGCCAATGACATCATGCATCACCAAAACGTCCAACATCACCCCCTGAAAACAAGAGACTTCTTTTTCACCTCCACGATCACGACTCCACTAGTCCAACAGTCCATGATACCAAACAACAGACAGACTCTGTCCCTTTTTGTCTGATCGAGTCAATGAGCTGATTAATTTAGTTCACAGTCCTTAGTTCTTCTAAGTTGCGCTTATTCGACGTTCGTGTGACGTCCACAGAACATCTCACGATCCAGTCTCCGACGCCCCTTATCGGATCTGAGATATCTAGCTCCTAGTTTTCGTGTGTTATCATGAAGGCCATACCACGCTTCATCGCCATAATCGGGTGTTATCATTACCAGTCCGTCCAGAGTAACACTGCATGCTGTAGAGCACCGGAGTTGTTTGGGGTATTTTGGCAGACGAACCGTATCATGAAACTGATATGGGAGTATTTAATCAAAAAAATTCGATTGATATTCGTACGCGTGATGCACCGAGTATGATCTGCGCGCACCACCAGAGTGAAATCTGAACTCCTACCTCTGAAGGTATCTCTGGTCCCTCAGCCGGCTCCTCAAGAAGCAATGAGAGTCCGTTATATCAAGTGGGAAATTTCAAGTACGAACGAAGCTTATTACTTCACTTGCAAGCGTGCATTCACTTATTCTTTCTTCTGCGCAGCGCTCCTGAAGGCGATTCACTTCACTCTCCACCTCTTCCGCCCGGTGCGTAATCTCAAATTGTTAACACAATATAGATCATCGGCACTAACCTGGAACAATTCGAAAGCCGCTGATTGCCGCTAGCGCGGTTCGGCCCCCAATGCTCCTCGCTGGCTATAAAATCTTCTCTTCGTACCTCCTCTCTCCTCTCCTCTTCTTTCTTTCCTCACAGAAGGTCCCCGCCTAAGCTAGCTATTTGGACCCTGGTTGCCTTTACAACACCCCGTCTAAGCTAGCTACATATGCTCTGGGCCTACCACCGGGCGAGCATACAGTCTACATATCCAAGACATCAGTCGCAACTTCACAAAGACGTGTGAGGATCTAGGAGGGTCACTCGTTACCTTGGTGAGTAACCTGCTCCTTCATTTTTGCTCTCGACACTTGCTTATATCGGAACTTAAAGTAAACTACTTGGTAGACATGGCGAACGCAAACAACGCTCAAGGAAATCCAAACACACTGGCGTATCAATTCACCATCGACCAATATCAAAGTTGGAAACCTGGCAGATGAGCAGCGTCTTCGCGCGTTAATCGGTGGCGGCCAAAATGTTCCTCTGGCGCCAATCAGGTACGTGAACTGTCCCACGAAGGCGAAGAGCCTGATATCCGCAAAAATGCACACTCTTGCTGACCACTGCTTAGAGCACGCCACGCTCCTACTGCACTCCCAACATCCTACAGGGCTGCTATGGTCCCCATCTTGTACAACATGCATCAGCTGAACTTAATTCCGGCCTTCGATGATCCCAATGGCATCACCAACCAGATCCTCCGGGATGTCGAGAATGGTATTACCTTACACCGGTTCCATAACGCTGCGTCATCTATCGAGAAATGCTACACGACAATTCTCTGTGCTGTGCACGCTGTTGCCAAGGATCTGACGGAAGGATCAAACAGTGGTCAAACGAATGGCGTTCAAACTGGTCCACCACCTCCTCGCAGACCCCGATGCGTCACCTTTGTGTCTACCAGGGGCAGTGCTGTTGATATGTATAACTGGGCCTTGAATCTATGCTATGGTACTGGATTACGTCCTGGCGTCGTCTACGGCACATGGTCTCCTACAAATGCGTGTCTCTCTTATACCGAGCAGCTCCACGAGCTCGACAGATACGACTGCGACATCCTGATTGGCCCACCAACCAGGCTGCTACATCTATCTCAGAACCATTATCCGCTAAATGGGCTTCGCCTTCTATGCATGGATCAAGCTCAAGCATTTGCAAATGATAGATGGTATGATGATCTCTATGAGCCGCTGCAACGCATGAGACTCATCAGAGACGAGACTTCGGTCCTGGCTGTTGGCTCAACGCAGTTTAATATCCATGACGCTCGAGCCTTGGCGACCTACTTGAGGACTTCCAATCGGCTAGTGACGTTCTCTTGCACTCAAGGCACCGATGCAATCCACACGAGCGAACTGGTGCGCCAAGAGTTGGATATTCAATATGGTCCGATTGCTTGGGAACGATGTGTAGACAAGATCCGTGACATTCTCAACGAGGAGGGGAAAGCTTTGGTGTACCTCAACACTCGAGAAGCTGCAGACACATTCTTCCATGCACTTCTGCCAGAACTACGCCAGCGTGGTGTCAACCTAAACGGTGCTCTTGCGAGAGTTGGGGTCTATCATGCTCACAGAGAGCAAAGGGACAATGAGAAAGTACTCCACGACTTCACATACGGCAGCGATCTAAAAGTCTTGATCGGAACACAAATCCTAGCTGAGCTCCGACACGATCCTAATATCACGGACATCATACACATTGGACTACCGCATGATTCCGTTCAGTACTTAAGTCGGATCGGATCAGTGGCGCGCATCAACACAGGAAATGCTCAAGATCAACCGAAGTCAACGGCTTTTGTCATGACGAGGAAGGATGCTCCGTCATTCGACCAAGTTGCTGGAGTCGTCTCCCGACGCGGTGAACATACCGTGGACGAAATCATGAGGATGTTGCAGCATAGACCTATAGCACAACAGATACAACGTGCGCGCAATGGAACACACAACTTGGATACCTACAATCATAAGACGACCCCTGACTGTTACGGTTGCCATCAGCGTGAGTCTCTAGAAGCTTCCTAGATGTGTAAAATGCATGCTAACACTGCATTAGCTGGACACGTTCGTTACCTATGCCCAAACACTCGTTCTCGCTCCTGAAGCTCCTTTGACGCCGTATTTGAGAATGAGTGCATCGGATCTTGCCTGCTGCCACCACGCGCTTTACGAAAGGCATACAACTCACTCCATCCTCGCTACTTCAACCTTGCTACGAAATCAAAGTTCAGCACAAATCTTCATGCTCACGAGACGTCCCCCAGTTGAGCAGAATACGGGACATTGGTTTAATCAACTCGTCGCTTTCATTTCTCATCACAATTACCCGTTCCACGTCACTGTTTCTATTTAGTTGATGCTCGTTTGTAAGGCAACCCGACATGACCATTTGGTCATTTAATGGCTAGTATTTGGGGATGCCTGAGGTTAAGCTTGGGATGAAATTGAGGATGGCAGGCTCTGGCACGGTTACTCTTGATTGCTTTTTGCTCCTATGCTTTGCTTTTCGGATATTCGCTTTTATGCTCTCAGAGACTCACAAAAGCTAGTGTATCAATTTGACATGGACATGCTCAAGCCCTCTGTGTGATATGATCACTTCTTCGATCCGTGCCTGTTATTGGGTGAGCAAAAGTCACCTTCTCTCTTTTGAATTTCTTGTGCAACGCATCCTCTGTCCACATAAGCAAAGCCTCAAGTGCCGCGTCTCGTGAACCCTTGCGACAATTCTGATCGGGGCTTCATTTTGTGTCCTTATCAACGATGCAAAGTGGAGGCATTTTCATCGTAATCCGCATACCCTTATCTTCAAGCATTATCTACTGTGGATGACCTGCTTCTGCTTTCGACCTGTTTCCTATTGCCCAATTGACTGTCTTTAGCTTTTTACGCCCTAGCTCTCTCTTCTGCTTCTCCTACGGCGAAGAGTTCCTGTGCAATCGTTCGCACGCCTATCCGCGCCTCCTCTAGTTGACACTCTTTGAGAAGGAAGATAGCTTGGAGTGAATATACATACGTCCTGCCATTGTTAGACAGTATGAGAGCTTAAGAGCTAAGCATCCGTTCAGCATTGGACTGGAGCGATGGATAGACACGAAGAAGGTTGAAAGAGATACGACCATCGAGCGATAATTTAGCGAGTTAACAGGGTATCGTAAGACGTCAACATGAGCACGACATTCATGACGACCGGCTGCACTATTCATCTAATAGCAGAGATGATACTGCTTATTGCTCTGGAAGGGCAAAATGAACGGAAGACACTCGATCGAGTCGGTTGGAAAATAGTCGGAAGCGCAGTCGGTTCCGAGGCAGCTTCCGGAAGTCTCCAAATGGCGCTCCGCAGTCAGCCACTGTGTGGGGTGCTTAAGCGCGGCCGGCGGCCGCGGCCGCTTGTGGCAAAGCACCTGGAGTCTGCATACATAAGCTAACTACGACACCATGCCTAGGTTCGGCTCACCGTTGTGCCGTCAATTTGAGAGCTAAGATGCGGGGATTTGACGGAATACCGATGGCACCGAGCATCGCCAGAGCTCCGATTATTGCCTCGGGAGCAGATGTGGGATGCAATGTATCTCACACTCTTCTCTCCCAATTTAGGGGAATTCCTAATGCTTCTATCCGTACGGAGACCACGGTGAACCGTCTAGTTTAAGGCAAAGCAGATCGTCACCGTCGCAATTTGCTCACTGAAAGAGCTAATCATCCTCTTGGAGACAATTCTAATTACCAGGATTGTAAAGAGCTTGGTGATTCCTGTCTAGCATGGATGGTAAGTATATGAAGCATTGGCCTCAGATTACACCTTGCGAAAGTCTAATACCTCTCGTAGCAGTTCCAGTACCTCTCGCGGTTGCAGGAGGCGTAGGGGCAGCAGCATACCTCAATGCGAAATACCACATCCTCCACGATCTTACCGCAGGCGGACTATCGAGTGTCTCATTGGGCTCGCTTTACTACATCTGGAACCAACTTCGCAAGAAGCGCCTCCTTACCTTCCAAGTCCTCCAAGACCAAGCCCTCAAGCACAGACCGGACCAGCTCTTTCTCATCTTCGAGGGGCGACAATGGACATACTCAGAATTCTACAGAGATGTAGTGAAGGTTGGCAACTGGTTGCTGAAAGAACTACAAGTAAAGAGAGGTGAGGCCGTTGCCCTGAATGGACCGAACTCTGCGGAATACTTGATGCTATGGTTTGCGATTGATGGGCTAGGAGCCGTGACTGCGTTTATCAACTATAATCTCACCGGGGAGGGATTGTTACATTGTATCAAGATTAGTAGTGCTCGATACATGATTTACGATGCGGATGTCTCATCTGCTGTAGATCCAGTGAAAGAGGATCTGAAGAAATCTGGTGTAAGCATTTGTCTCTCACAGCTCTATTCATCAATCTAACGAGCCACAGTTTACACCAATTGCCTACACACCAAGCTTCATCGCCAGTCTCAACGATTTCACTCCCTTACCAGAAGAACGCCAGTTCTCCATGCGCCCCGAAGAGCCACGAGGCCTCATCTACACTAGCGGCACGACCGGATTACCGAAAGCAGTGTGTCTGAATACTGGTCGCGAGCTCATGGTTGGCCGTACTACGTCGCAGCTCCTCCGCTTGAAACCTAGCGATCGCTTCTACACTTGCATGCCCCTTTACCACGGTGCCGCACATGGTCTCTGCGTTACCCCTTCTATACATGCTGGCTGCACTATTGTCCTGGGAAGGAAATTCTCGCATAAGACCTTCTGGCCTGAAGTACGAGCGTCGAATGCTAATATTATTCAATACGTGGGAGAGCTGTGCCGATACCTTCTCAATGCTCCGCCCTCCCCGCTCGACAAGGTTCATAATGTGAAGATGGCCTGGGGGAACGGCATGCGGCCAGATGTATGGGAGGAGTTCCGGAACCGCTTCGGCATCCCCGTCATTCATGAACTGTATGCTGCGACGGATGGGGCTGGCGCAACGTTCAACGAAAATCATGGCGATTTTACGAAATTCTGTATTGGGAAGAGAGGCGTAATTTGGAAGCTCACAAAGGGGAAGAATGAAGTCATTGTGAAAGCAGATCCGGACACAGGAGAGGTTATAAGAGACAAGAATGGATTTGCGATACGGTGTGGAATCGACGAACCAGGACAGGTCGTTCATAGATTAGATCCGAAGAATCCAGGAGCATTGGTATCGGCCTATTTCGGGAACGAGGGTGCAACAACGAAGAGAAGGATAAGAGATGTATTCGAGAAGGGTGACCTGTAAGTGCCCTCATCGTTGTCTGTGGTTTTGGCTAACGTGGTAATGTAGATGGTTCTGTTCTGGAGACATGATGCGACAAGATAAGGAGGGCCGTGTTTACTTCGTCGATCGTCTAGGTGATACCTTCCGCTGGCATTCCGAGAATGTCTCGACAAACGAAGTCAGCGACGTGCTTGGAAGATTCCACCAGATAGCAGAAGCCAACGTATACGGTGTCCAAGTTCCCCGTGCGGACGGTCGATGCGGTTGTGCGGCTATTGTCATGATTGATGGCATTACGGAGGATAATTTCGACTTCGAGGGTTTGGCGAAGCATGCCATAGACAGTCTGCCGAGATATGCAGTACCGATTTTCCTAAGAGTTACACCGGCGTTGGAGTACACAGGAACACTGAAGCTACAGAAGGTCAAGGCGCGCAGTGAGGGAATAGATCCAGAAAAGGTGGCACCATCAGGTGATCACTTGTACTGGCTTCCACCCCACGGGACGAAGTACATTCCATTTGGCGAGGCAGACTACGCTGAATTAACGGCTGGGCGTGTAAGACTGTAATAGACGCGGAGAAGGTCGTGTCATCTTGGAGTGTGGTGCGGGCTAATGATGTTTAACACCTGTAGAGCACTACATCAGAAAGATCGGTGTTGCAAGATCAGAATTCTTCGATCAACTTTCCTTGTCAAATGCGAAAAGCCTTAGGTCTACCACACGGTGTTGCAAGTGTGTTTCTCGTCAATGCTCGCTATATATAAAGCCGATTCGACTTCTGTACATGACTAGCTCAATTCAGTTTGCACACAACGGCCCAAGCGCTTTCCCTCACATATAAAGAAGCTCAATACATTCATACATTACCCTCTCACACGCCCTCAAATCGATTTACAGCAAAGAGTTGCAAAGACGCAAGATGGCTGAGATGGACGTCAAGCTCTGGCACATAACTGGAGGCATCAGAGATCTTCTCCTTCAAAAACAGCTCAAAGGTATGTATTCAAAGGTCTCGTCGACCAAAGTGCTGATTTCCGTGACTAGCGAACGCGAGATCTCTCTACGGTGAAGATGCCCAGGTCGTCACAGCATCCCAGGAAACAGGACGCCCTGCGCCATACGAAAAGGTCTGGACAGCAGAGATCTGCAAGGGCCTTGAATTGAAGATGAAATTCACCGCTACTGCGACCGTTTGTGACTGTAACAGCCCTCAGCGCAGAAAGGCTGCATCAGGTCAGCAGGTGTTCTGCGAGCATGGCACTAGATGCGAGGCTCTTAAACTGTTGCTGGCAGAGACGGAGAAACGCATCGCTGAATTGATCGGCCTGCCGTCGGTGCATAAAGCGGGAGTCTAAGGGGAATTAATTTATACAATCTGGCAGCCTGTCTCAAGCAACTCATCCGACGATACGGCGTAGCAGTGTTGGGAGCACTTCTGTTTGAATCTGAATAATCCAATTACCGCTCCCATCCCGCCAAAAATCGCTGGTCCACAACTGCCATCAAGAGGACCGTCCTCCAGACCAAAGTCCATAATTGCCTACTCATGTCTGACCAACCTCCCACAGTCGTGGGTCTTGACGCCAACAGCAACATGTCCATAACAATAGCCAGAGAATGGATTGTCCATATAGACGAGGTCGTATGTAGCCCCTCAAATCAGATGAGGCGCTAAGGCTGGCACACGGGTGACAAAATAGTTGAGCCCGCGTTAACTGAACGGCTGTGGTAAGAACAAGTTTTATTCTTCTACACAAGCGAGAGCATCTCTAAAAGCTCGATTAAATATATACCAGAGCATATTTATCTAAAACGCGTAGTATTAGTATATATAATCTATATTAGCTAGCGAGGGTATATATCCTCGCGGTTCGACACATTGCAGCCATGACTCAACTTTTTTGTCACCCACTTGGTTGGTTAGCACGTTGGAGGAGCCGAGGTTTGTCTCCACGCGGAGCAGTTCAGCCCAGTGCGCTAGCATCGAATACTACACAATCATCGTCACTCTGAAAACCAATTTGTGAAATCAATATTTCCCCTAATTTAGATCAATTTCAGTCTCCTAGAGGCATTGTTGTCCTAGAGTACTTCTTTTACATCTTCTGGAAGCAAAATCATTGCTCTCACCGATTCGCGAATCGCGCGACCCTGTAAATTGCACGGAGCTCCAACATGCGTCTCCCATACATTCCATCGCAACCGACATTTGAAAATGCATCAGACCAAGCGTTTCTCAAACGTCTCTTGAAAGCCCGAGGCGCCAATGGGCTTAGTTATCTGGATCGGGCTCTCCTATATTCACCACCGCAGGCACGTGGCTTTCTGCAGTTCTTCACGGCAGTAAGAGGCAAAAGCACGCTCCCGGCGGATGCGATGGAGTTAGGCATGTGCAGAGTTGCTGCTTTGAATGGTGCGGCTTACGAGTGGATGCATCACGGCCCATTACTAAAGGCTGCTGGGCTCTCCGACGAAGCCGTCGAGACAGTAAGGAGCGCACCAGCTGGAACGCAAGGGAGCGAGGGCCAAGGTGGCTTGAGTTTGAGACTGTGGAAAATGCTTCGATACACCGATGCCATGACGAAGCAGGTTCACGTACCGGACGAAATATTTGAGGGTGTGAAGAGCGTGCTGAACGATCGTCAAGTAACTGAGCTAAGTGCGTCCTCTTCCCATTTTAGATTTTATTTTAGGAGACTGTAAGCTGATGCGCGACCGACGAATAGCCCTCGTTATTGCGGGCTACAACGCAGTATCCCGGTTCCTGGTGGCTATGGATGTTGCAGAGCTCAAAGATGTGGAGGTGGGCCAGGCAAAGCACATCGATGCAGATGCCGGCAAGGTGGTGGAGAAGTCGAAGCTGTAACTAGAAATTCATAAAATTTAAAGGTCGTATCATATTTCTTGTCGTAATCTCGCTACTTTGGAGCAAAGGTGCTTGACCTGGAGAACTACTCAATACAGTGTTTGAGTTGAACTTTCACTTCAAGCAGCGATTTGCACGTCGCGAGCAACCGACGTTGAGTCCGGCCTTATGTTGCCAATAAGGTGTAGTTATAATACGTGATATGAATGCTGGGCCCAAAACAGTCCATAGCATCGCCTCTCCGCTCGCCTAGAAAGAACGGTTGCAGAAGAAGAGGGGCGTTGTCGGCAAGTCCTTCTGTTGTATGTTCGTGTTGACGCGGAGGCCAGCTTCCAATCCGGCGAACTCGACCAATCGCTCAAGACTTTATGCTCATTCGATCCACAATCGCAGTATGTTGCAGCCGGATGCCCCTCTCGTTCTCCGAGACGGTCGGCAAGCTGTCGCGAAGTTGGCCAGTGAGATCGTCCAGCCGATTGTTTGGTATCGGGTCAGCGAGCCGAGCCCCTGGCGCTGATGACTAATATAGCTTAATTCAACGAGACGAGACGACAGAAACTCCCTTTCCTTCATGTGATTTTTGATTATCGTTAATTTTCGGTGTTTTTGCACTTGGGAAAGTGAAATACCTGTCGGTAATTATACATGATGGCCTGATAGTTTAGCCGGCTTCCTTTGGGACTGTTCCCCGCCCGTACAGAGCTTCGTCGTAGGACGGCCAGCTTTGGCGTATGCTGCTCGCTTAAGCATCCATTCGAGTCACTTGGTGACCCTTCTTCGGATACCGGGAGGTGACGTGTCATTGATCTTGATGTGAAGATACCTGTAAAGCACAATCGTAACTCGCTTCCGGATTAGCAGGAGCTGCGAGCACGGAAGGCTCTGCCAGAATGGGTGGGGTCATCTCAATCGATGCAGGTGCAGCAAAGAGAAGGAGCGCCCATAACTGTACGTCCTTCCTCTATTTCTGTTAATCACAATTGAAAAGAGAGTGGATTGAAGAAGGAAGTGTGAATAGGTATACACAATGGCAAATGGCGCTAAGGCCGAGCGAACACCCTCCGACGATTTCCGGTTCTTTCCCTATGTATTTCCTCCTCCGTCTTCCTCTTTTTCCTTATCACCCTTCAACACAGAACTTCTGTTTCAAGCTGTCTACATAGCTTGGTACCGGAGCGAGAACATCGTGATGTCGAGTCTAATCCCTATCGTCGTCCTCATAGGAGCATTGCTGTATCTTGTTCGTTGGTACACCACCCGGGATCGCCTTCCATTGCCACCTGGACCCCCAGCGCTGCCAATCATTGGGAACCTTCATCAAGCCCCGTCGAAACATGCCTGGCTTCAATTCCACGAATGGACAAAGCAATACGGACCAATCTTCAAGGTTCAATTCGGCAGAGACACAATCATCGTTCTTGGTGACTATTGGACAGCACACGAGCTCCTTAACCGGAGAAGTGCAAACTTCAGCTCGAGACCATGGAAGCCGTTTGCCGCTGACTGTCTGTATAAGGGACTCCACATTCTGCTCCGTCCATATGATGCGCAGTACAAACTACACCAAAAGATGGAAGCGCCACTGCTGAATGCTGGGGTATCGCGATTGTATACACCAATCCAGGATCTCGAGAGCTGCCAGCTGGTCCAGGAACTATTCGAAAATACCGACTTTGCCTTCCTCCTGCACAGATTTGCCGCAAGCGTCGCCTATGCCCTGGTATTTGGTTTCCGAATCAGAACGGGCCATGAGCAAGAGATGGGGAAAGCCGAAATCGTCCTAGAAAGACTTGTGAAGGCCTTCAAGCCCGGCATGTGGATTGTCGACACGTTCCCGTTTCTCAATCGCCTCCCAGTGTGGCTAGCTCCGTGGAAACGTCTCGCGGAGGGATGGTATCAGTTCGAGGCTACACTCCACAAAAGCAACGTCAGAAAAGCTCTTGAAAGTCCCCACTGGAACTTTTCGAAGCATCTCTTCGGATGCAAGGAGGCTCAGGGAATGGATGAATTGGAGGTTGCGTTCAATGGTGGTATTCTGTCGGATGCTGCGATACACACTACCGGTCATACATTAGAGATGTTCGTAATGGTCACTGTGAATCATCCTGAACAGGCTCGCCTCGTACAGAACGAACTGGACCATACTGTCGGCAGGGATCGATTACCGGATTCCGGAGATTCCGAAAAGCTTCCATACACTATGGCTTTCATCAACGAGGTTCTGCGTTGGAGGCCCATCGCCCCTGGCGGTGTACCGCATTCAAATCTTGAAGAGGACACATACATGGGCTATCGTATTCCCAAAGGCTCCGTGGTGTTCGGCTCAGCCTGGTCTATCCACATGGATGAGAAGACGTACGGGGATCCAGAAGTCTTCCGCCCAGAACGATGGCTCGAGAATCCGGGCCTCCCAAGCGTTGCATTTGGCTTCGGTCGCCGAGCCTGTGCTGGTCAACATATCGCGCGGCAGTCTTTGTTCCTCGTCATCTCAAGGTTGCTCTGGGCATTCGATATTAAGAAGGCGCTAGACAAATTTGGCAATGAAGTCGATGTTGACGACATGGCATTGACGGATTATTTCACTGTCGGGCCAGAGCCTTTCAAAGCCCGATTCCTACCGCGAGACGAACGGGTGCAAATGGTAATGCGTGAAAAGTGGGAAAAGTTGGAGAAGGACGTTGGTGTGATACTGGACTCTGCTAACGCAAGGGGAGATTTCGCACGAAAGTAAGTCATTGAGCCTCCGGTGCCGTACTATTTTCATTCCTTGATCGTCGAAGTCCCAAAGTCCCAAAAGTGTATCCAGTGGCTTCCAAGCCCACACCGTTATCCTTTCCAATTGCTAATGCCGATGACAGGAGCAATGTGTAGCAGCATCAGGCGATCAACAGGGTGTCCATGTCCCCTCTACCTCAATCGCTGGAGATTCCTGAGTGATTGTGGGGCGTTATTTCATTCCTTCCATGCCCGTGCAGGCAGTGCATTTGCTCCAAAGCTGTAGCACGGTTTCCATATTTCTTAACTTATAGCTCTTCACGGGGCTGCAGGTACTGGTTCGGGAGCGACCACCCCTAGAAACCTCAGCGCCTCAAATCTGCTCGCCTTTTCACCGCGTTCCAGTAGAAAGACGACGATTCTTTGTGCCCCCTTCTCCAAGTCTTGCCAACGCACCGCTTCCACACTGTCCCCTAATGCCTCGATCAAAGCGGCGCCAATCCGTTCGTACTTGAGACCAAATTGTTGTATCGGACCAAGGTCGGGGGGAAGCCTGTGAGCCTTGAGCTTTCTGACCGCCACGAGCAATCGCCACAGGACCTTCAGAAGTCCGCCTCTGAGTCGCTTAGAGTATAAGTTCGCATCGCCGATGTTCGTCGTAGGTTTTGGAATGACTTCGTAGCGCGTCGTGACACCGTCAATGTGAGTCTGGATAACCTTTGGATGTTCAGAGCTAGAGTTCCATTCGATCATGTCGCCAAAGTACCATAAGAGGAGGTAGTATGAGTCCACCAACTCCTGCAGATAGTTCGTAAAGTCGTTTCTAGTCAGAGAATATTGCAGAACGTTGATTGAGTGCGCTCCATGTCGAGCGATGGACGTGCGGCCGTAATCAATCTCCTCGGGCTCCATGATTAGGTTTTCTGTTGAAAGAGCATCGAAGTTTGGTGTGGTGTTTTGGTAAAGCTTGCTGGCGCGCTGGCAGAATACCTAAGCTTGCCCGGCGCGCCGCCGCTAGCCGCCGCCTGTCGGGTGTTAGGTTATTAATGTTCTTAAGTATATATTCAGTTTTCAAATATGCTTCCCCGTCGATGACCTGCCGCTGTGGCATAGCGGCAGCGAGACACCAATTAAATAAAGGTGCGCCTATAGCCCCTTTCATACAGTACTAACACTTGATCTAGATCGGCCAAAATAAAATACTAAATACCAAAAAAACCAGGTGATGCTGGTTCAACTGCACCTTCCTCCCTCCTAATCTGAAAGATTGGGAGTGGAAGGTGGTGTAGATTTTTTGCTCTTTACTGCAAAGAGTTCGATTCTGGAAGACATCATCTTTTTTTTTTCAACTATTCCTCTATTCGCTGAACACATTACCAGTGCTATAAACCTCTTTTATTTTATTTTAATGAAAGTGATTCAATTTAGATCCTCCAGCAATCGCAATAATGGTCAACATGGCTGTACTTGGGCATAATGGCAAATGGGGTTGTTGGTTCATACTATCAATGACATAGCGCGCTCTACCCATCCAGTGGGCTGCAATAAATCCATATCAAACATTGCTCGGTAACACAGCAGGACGAAGCACGAACCTGATTATGTCTAATGCCTGGAAGAGCAATACGACTGTTGGGCAGAGAAAACGCAAATAGCTTGACGCAGACTATTTGCCAGATCACTAAATTTTGGCCTTTGTAACGTAGGACACAGTACGCTATTTCTTATCCCAATCTTCGCCAAATCCCATCTTGTGCGGAGGCAAGCATCACCGCTACTTTCACGAAATGCCAAAATACAGGAGTGGTGTCCCCGAAGCCCCAGAAGATACTTTTTATGCGCCAACGGTGCAAAGCTTTGATATCCGACAATGACACGAAGGTAGATGCGGCGATATTGCGAGATGCTGCTGTCTGCGTCTGTGGTACTACCGACTTCGTGAAATAGAAGCCATAAATAGATGGCGCGGAAAGAGCATTATGATCTTATCGAAGAGTCTCAATGTTCGCGATGCTTTGGGCATGCACAACTTGGTAAACGAGAAGGAGCTTCAAGACTGCGTCAAAGAGTACAAAGGAGCAGCGAGGTTTCCCTGGGCAGCCAATAAGAGATTGTCATTTAATCTTGTTAGGGCTGCAGATATTCATTCACTGCTTGGGACTGGTATCGATGTGGGTGGGAGAGTCATCTTTGATGGGCCAATTTCTCGAATCATTTGTACGCAGCTGTGCTCAGGCAACGGAGCCTATCTACGGGCATTCCAATGCCCCACAAGTGAACAAAAAGGGAGGGCAGCAGCGTGTTGTGTCACAAGTGCCATTTAAGACATGTTCAGCGCAGATAATGGTAGATAGATTAGTCATATCATAAACATTGACTGCGCTTGCAGCATCAATTCATAATTTTTCGTCCTCATCTGAATCATAGCTTCGTCAACCGATCAAGAGCCAGTCACGTAGTATACCCATTAACCTCCAGCCACTCCTTCAAAACCGCCGCATCCCTTTCCCTGTAGCCTGCCGCTCCACTGATCGTGTCCAGAATCACGGCCAAGCCCCTGTCGAAGCCCTTGCAGTCCTTATCCGCGTAGAAGTTCTTGATGTCCTCCATCTTCTCGCGACTCGCAAATTTGTTGAGGCCGACGCGCAAGAAGCGCTCGAGTACCACCATGTTGCCGCTCAGCTCCTTGTACACCATGTCCCAGTTGTTTTTGGTAAACTCCCACACTGCATCGCGGACCTTTGAATTCGCAGCGAGCGCAACGGCAGGGGTGTGGCGGTCTTGCACCTTCACTTTCTCCGTAAAGGCGAAGTTCAGTAAGTCCGTCGCGAGGTCTTGTGACTGCACCCTGCCCATCGAAGACAGAGCGATTTCGGCACCGTCGATGGTTGTCGTTGTGAGGAACTCCTTCTTAACAGCATCATAGGCATCCTTGCCGCCTTCCTTGATGGCAATACGGAATACAGGGCCGCGGAGGGACGGGTGGATCGCAGACTTGTCGCCTCCAATATACGCGTCGAACAGGGCCTTTCCCTTCTTGATAACATCTTGGTGCCCTGTCACGCCAGCAGACGAAAGTACGAGCGCCCGAAGCTGGCCAGTCAGCAGGTCCTCGTTGGGCGGGAAATCCCAGCCTAAACGGTCAACGGCCGGGGTCGTGAGTATGAGAGTAAACTTTCGAAGACCTTTCGAAATTACTTCGTCATCGGCGAATACAGAGCGGATATGGCCGAGCGCAGCCATCATTCCCTGCCATACGAGATAATTATCTTCGTCGGCGAATCCTTCGATGAGAGCGAGGAAACCAGCGGTCGTGCCATCCCCAGAGTTGGCAAGAGCGGCTGCATCACTGATCAGGCCGACTTTGTCCTCAATGCTGAGCTGCGACCGCGCAGCACCGAGCTTCGTCAGACGCGCAGGAGGATAGTTCGTCCTGTAAAAGCCGGTCTGGTCCTTGTTGATTTTGTAGAAGGATTCGTCAACTTCGCGGATGGTCTCAGTCTTTGTCGTCAGTGCTGCAGATTTGCTGGCAGGAGATTTGGTGTCTAGACCAAGCGGTATCCACCATGTTGTCTCATCTTCTTCGGATTTGACATCGCCGGTTAACAAGAAGCGACGCTGCTCAACGCTTATCTGGCCAGGTTCTTCGGCCACAGTAACGACGGGGAATCCAATCTTCCGTATCCATGGATCCATCATACCGTTCACGTCTTGGTCAGATACGTCGCTAAGCGCTGACCAGAGATCGTTGGTTTTGGCATTACCGTACGCGTGTTTCTTCAGATAGTTAGAGACGCCGAGAAGGAAATCTTCGACACCCAGATGCGAGCTGAGCATGCGAATAACCGCGCAACCTTTCAGGTATGAGATGGCATCGAATATCTGGTCGACCTCGAGGGCGTCGCGGACGGGGACTTCGATTGGGTGGGAGTTGCGGATAGAGTCGAGAGAAAAGGCTGTTTGAAGGGATTCAGACTAGATCGAAATGTGAGCGTCTGTATTGACGTTATGAAATACCTCTGTGCATTGAACGTACGACAAACTGTCCCCAGACTTTCCACTCTGTTGCTGTTGTCAGTAGACAGCATATTTGGGAGTAAAGACGTGCTCTTACCTGGATAGAGCGTGTCAATTGCGTACCATCCAACCCAGGTCGCGAAGCCCTCGTTCAGCCACAATTCGTTCCACCAATCCATCGTTACCAGATTGCCGAACCACTGGTGGGCAAGCTCATGAGCGACGACGTAGGCTACGCGAGTCTTGTATCTCTGGTCCGAAGACTTCTCGTCGAACAGTACCGCTGTGGTCCTGTATAGTCGTAAGAGTGCGTTCATTAAGCAAAGAGGATGGACATACCGATAAGTGACGAGACCCCAATTCTCCATGGCGCCGTGTGACTGGGAAGCACTGGTCAGCTACTGCACACGGTATGATGTCGTAGAAACACTTATAATGGGCTGTGCGAATCAGCGCTGGGCATGCCACATGTAGAGAATGTGTAACCCGGTGCTAGGAGAATTGCGCAAACTTACAAATTCATGGACGGCCAGCAGATCCGACTTTGGTAGTGGGAAGTCGATGCGGAATTTCTGGTTCCATAATCAGCACAGAATGTCCAACGCCAGCGCTCATATGTAACAAGTACCTCTGAGAACAGGTCGATGATCTTCCACGCATTTTCCAACGCGAATTGGCCCTGCTCCTTCAAGCCTCTTGTTGTGTAGACCCTGACTGGTAGCGTCTTTCCATTGTACTTCCTCTCAGTATGAGCCTCAACGTACTCGAAATCTCCAAAGGCCCAGGCATAGAGGTATGTGCTCATGATGGGGCTCTTCTCAAATGTGATAACTTTCCACTTGTGACCATAATCGCTTCGTGTCGACTGAGTCGTCTCCTTCTCAGGCATGTTCGAGAGTGCAGTCTGGTCTTCGGGAATCTCCATGGAGAGCTCGAACGACGCTTTCAGATTGGGTTCATCGAAACAGGGGAAAGCACGGCGCGCGTCGCAGGATTCAAATTGAGTAGAGAACATGTAGTGGTGCTCCTTGTCCTTCGCTACAGTGGGCAAGGGGTCGACTTTCGGGGTATAGCGAGAACGATAGAAGCCTGCCATGGACTAGAGAAGCAAATATTAGCATTATACCCTCTCCAATTCCGTATTTCCTCAATTGTATAGGGGAGAGATAGATCCCAACATACGTTGTTCATCGTTCCTTGGAACTTGACCACCAACTCTGCGCTTTCAGTCGCAGGAAACTCCTGCTCGAACACCATTGTCGCTCTCTGCCTTGCCTCCTCATACTTGACGTTCGTAGTCTTGATTGAGCCCTCTGTCTTGCCTGACTCGGTCCTTAGCTCTGCCTCATGGATCTTCAATTGATGCGTGTTCAGCACAATCTCCTTGGAAGACTGCGTGACTGCTCCAGAGATCGTGACAGTGCCTTGATAGTCCCAATTTGGGGAGAAGTTGACGCTGTAGAGGGAGAGGTTATAGTTTGACGGCTTGAAGCTGTATTTTCGTTAGCTTTGGAGCTCCAGGGAGCTTTCAAGCATTGCGGTGACATACGTCGTTGGGAGCGTGTCCCGGTCTGAAGCCATATTGTCGTGATTTATTCAAGGCTTTCAAGAAAGAAGGGAGAATCTAAAGGTTGAGGGATGCGGGACAGGTGGAAGTGATGTGCAATTGAGCTCTCAAGACGTAATTGAGCTCGCAAGAGAACGATTAATGTCTCCGACTCATCCCTGGGACCCTTTGTGGAGAATGCCCCGCGTGTGGGGCACACAAATAGGTGGAATCGTGAGGGATCCACACACTACTCGACCAGCTTCCTAATTTAGAGTGCGGCCAGTCAAATGATCTCTCAGAAATTGAGTCAAATAAATTCGTGAGAAGGAGAGCTCTGCAGAGCTTGACGAGAAGTTCATTCCAAGGCCTCATTGTATGAGCCCAACGGAAATGGTCTCTTTCCGTCCTTGCCAGCTATTTGTACATGCATCTGATACGAAGCCTTAAAATCAGATCCATGATATCGTATCGTGATGTTTCCAGCGCCATCCTATGCAGATGCAGAACACCAATGCTGCCCAAAGATAATCAAGTCGCCTTTCCCAAAACCATCCAATGCTACAGCCTGACGGTGACCCCCAGACAATCGATCCGTAGACCTGACCTCCATAATCTCCTTATCCACGATTCCCAGCTCGAACCACCTTCTTCCAGCCCTCGCCTTCCTGCTCCCAGCGCGGCGTCCATCGCCATTCCAGCCGTAGCGTTTACCACGCTTGTGAGTAGGGATACTGCGCCCTCCACCGCACTCGATACCACGTCCTGCGTCGTGTTGCTCATGTCTGTTCCATTCTTGCCCGTTGACGTGGACATTGGTGATGGAGAGTACAGCGAGTATCGCGGCTCGAACCAGCTCCCGTCACCGCTAGCGCTGAAATCGAAAAGTGCTAAAACGAGGATCGCAAGGAGAAGAGAGCAGTATACACACGGCCGGTTGAGGACATAGGTCGCAGAGATGAAGAGTATGAGGTAGATGGGCGACGCATTTGTTCTTGTTGCGGTTAGTACAGGTATCCAGGTAAAATCGTCTTGACCGCAACGTAGGCAGTTGTGGTAGGACAATGCGCACAGACGGAAATGGGAGAGGAAGGGGCTTACAAGAAGAAGAGAATCGGTATCCAAGAGCGTAAGCAGAACATGTTGCTTTCGATATCACGCTATAAGAAGCGCCGACGCGACTGCGATCCGCACTCCCCCTGCCGGAATCGAGAGTGATGAAGATGAAAGCACCCTTGTCGAGTTTGGTAGTGGAAGATGAACAGGCTCAAGGCGAAGTGTGAGATTCGGAATTTCGATCAGTCGTATGCGGAGATTACGAGGAGGGAAATGTTTTCGTGAGGGGTTGCGTGGAGTGTGCTGCGAGGTGCTGATGAATATGTTGCAAGCCCCGTTTTGTTCGAGGTCTCGATTCAGCTACGTCACATGTCAAAACCACACATAGTGTAGGTATCTATTTCCTCTCCGGGAATCAGAGGAAGAAGGAGCAAGGATGAGTGTTATTTGATCGAGAAATTTGGTTTTTAATATTCTGAATTATTATTCTTCACTCGCAAATATAGACAAATATAGACAAATGCCGACTTTTAGTCAAGCAGTCTGTATGTTACCCAACCTTAACAATTCCAATCCCCCGATGCGCCATTCGCCATGCTCACAGGAGATGCTCTGATAACTCCAAGGGCCCGTTCTTTTATCCGCCCAGTCCAGCCGAAACAATAAGCATACAAGCTCCCCAAACTACTAGGCCAAGTCACGCAGCCTTGGCCTCCTTCTTTGCAACCTTCTCGTGCGCCGCCTTCTCCGCCTGCCTCTCCTTCATGCGCTCCTCCTCAGCGGCGACCATGTCCATCCACTGATCCTCGCCGCTGTATCGCTCGTGATGTATCCTCTTCTCGATCAAGTGCTTGTGAGTTGGGTCGTTCGGGTCCAGAACCTTGACAGTCTCCCAGCGGCCTTGACCTTTGTTGGCGTCACGGGCCTCAAGAGCGAATGAGCTGACAAGTACAGCAACTGTCAGACCCTGCGCATACACACGGGCTTGGACAAGTTTCTGTGCTCCAGTGAGGTAGGGGTTTCTTCCAACAAGGCCGAGGGCAATGCCCATACTCGCGACCCAAGAGGCAAAGATGATTGGATATCTGTTCGTGCTAATGTAGTCTTTCGTCCTTTCCCATGCTGGCTTAGCAGCCTCGATCTGTTCTTGCAGGGTCTCTTGTTTGTCGATGTACCGCCATTCCTCAGGATGCATATCTACTTGGAACTTGCGGGAGGCCCGATCGGCAGCGATAATGGCAGCGAAGGTTCCGACAGAGCAGCCAAGGAATGCTCGGAATTGGATTGTGAGTGATCGGAATGCCGGATAACGTTTGCTGGCGAGCCAGACACCTGCTGTGCCCAGCCCGATACCAAGGGCACCACCGAGGAGACCACCTTTGACAGTAGCACTATAGATAACGTTAGTGACTTGTTCATAGTACGAATGACTTCGCGATAAGACCTCACACGACGAGTGAGGTAGTTGCTAGGCCCTTTCGATCGGTGAACCTACTTGTAGTGCTGTGCCTCTTCTTCTTTCGAGATGATCTTCATGTTGTTGGGTGGGGTGACTTTGTTCTTTGAGATAGGGAGTCGGGTAGGATGTTCTGGATGGTCAATTGCTCAATGAATTGATGGATCCAATTGCTGGTGCACTGTGAAAGTGGTGAGTCTCTGGAGCGGCGTGGTGCTCTATATACTCGAGTGCATGCTGAGAAAGAAAGTCGCAGACTTCTCATCATAGCGTAATGGACGCTAGTCGAGACGCTGCTCGTCCCGTTTTGCGCCGGCGAAACAAACGTCACACACACGCGAGCACGGTGCGAGGCGCGGGAGCCCTACGCCTATCAGAGCTAGTGCCATCTAGATCCGAGCATTCACCGCGGAGGTATGCCGTCTCGCGCGAGTCCAGCTTTCGTCCCCGACTTTTCAGGCTCTCATCACTGCCCCAAGCCTTTGCGTCACTCGGCCGCCTCGTCCAGCGCTACCTGTATTCTTTCAACAAACGGCCACACCCGGCACTGCTACCTTTCGCCTTGCGAAATGAACACTCGGGCCTCGATACTCTCAGCTCCTTTCCCATCGGAAAGCCATTGAACGGCGGCCACCGCGTGCCGCAGCGGCATCCCGAGTGCGGCACGCCGCAATTCTCTCCTGTTGTCAGGAGACAGAAGGAACGATTAACAAGATGGACTCGTCTAGGTACGCAGCAGATGCGGCTCTGCGGCTTCTAGCGTGGACCACATATCATTACGTCCGTACTAAAAGCAAGATACCTACTACTTCTTCCAGAGTTTCAGGCAAGCCTCCACCTTTCATGCCTCACCCGCCCAGCCAATTCTTCTCGTCCCGAATCACCCCAATCTCTTACTGTGTGACAAGTGCCCATAAAACGAAAGGTGGGGAACTCTTCTCTCCCCTCTTTAACAGATTCTAAAGGTCGAAATACTTGAAAATTATCCCACTCATCGTATAATTCATCCCCGGAGAGCGCCCCAGGCGGGCCAAGAAGAGGTAAAACGGGGTACTGATAAAAGTTCACCGAAGCCTCTAAGTCGAGCTCGACGAGACACAATCTTCCACCGGCGATCGCTTCAATGATATCCCTCCGTCCAATCATAGTCCTTGGTGTACTGGCTGATGAGTTTACTCCCCGTGATGCGGTATACCGTGCTATATCCATCATCCGTTTCACAACCATCTCATCATCATCCTCCTCCATAAACAACATCGGGCCATCCACAGACCCGATATATTTATAGAACATACCAGCAAGTCCGGTACTAATGTATCCAGTTGGTACCCTGATACCCATGTTCGAGAGCCATATTTTAGCATCTTTGATCCGTTGCAATAAAGTCGACGAAGTAACTTCCCGTGATGCGCCAACAGAAAAGTTCTCGCTCGTCCAGCGAAGTGTACCGACCTTGGTAATTGCGTCATGACCCTGGATATATCTGCCGTGGTCTTGGAGAGTGAACAGAGTAGCATCCCCGAAAGATGGTGTCCTAGGGAGATGGTATTCCATAGGAGAATGCCAGTTAGGGACCCAGAAGGGTAATTGCCAGCTCCCCAAGTTCTGCTGAACTCCAGCCGAGAATTCCAACAGTCTTCCGACCAGCACAGTGTCGAGAATTCCTCCGCCATTCGCGTGGTTACCAGCGCTGGGGTCTTTTTGGATAAATTGCTTCGCAACTGCATGGAACAAGTCCTCCGCGGATTTGCTTTTATCGTAATAGTCGGAGAGGTCAAAGCGATGTCTATCCTGCGCCATCCCGAGTAAAGCGAATACCCTGTCCCGTGGATCGGAGCACTCGAAATCAGCGAGTGCGTTCAGCATTGCAACTAAAGAAACGTCATAAGACTCATTATAATAATCCAGGCGAGAACCAAGGCCAGATAACTGGGACGACGTTGCTTCAAGTTCGCAAACAGATACAGCGTTAGTCAGAGTCGGTCCAATTCCGGGTGGGAATTCCTTAGAGAGAGCGCTTTGAACGCTGCCAATACCATCTCTGAAAACTCCCCACTGGATTGTGAGATGGCCACATCGAATCGTTTTCCTTTTACTCAAAGCGACCTCTTGAAGGATCCAGCGTCGTTGGAACCATGGACGTTGCAGTGGGTACAGCATAGACTCCAGGGAATCAGGATAGGAAGATAAATCAAGTCGGTTGGAAGAGTCAACCCGGCGAGAGCAGTTCTCGCATAGAGCAAATAATTTTGAATCATTCTCCCTCTCTTCACCTAACCAAATATGACACTTGCGTGCCAAACGGTATATCTCGCCCATAGCGTAAACTTGCCTGCCCTTCTCTTTTGCATCATCCTGGTTAAGGCAAATAGCATCGATCCAAAGATTCCTTCTCTTTAGACCCTTCCGGACATGCCTGAGAAAAGAGTCTACTGTCGAAGTGATGAGGATTCGCGTCCCGTGGCACTCGAGCGTGCATGTCGGTCTTTGACCCTCCCAAGCATAGGAAACTGCCTCGTACATTTCATGCTTCGATCCAATGTTATCACGGTCGATGTGATAGATGTCGCAACGCAAAGGGTCCTCAGAACTCAGCGCCGGGTGAAGTTCCAGTACGCGCACCGTATGATCGTTCTCGAGAGGGCGGTATTGATAATCTGGGAGAACCATGGTAATCCTGTTTTCTTTTCTAAAAAGTGACGGTATCTAAAATCCAATATGCTCACAGGATGACAAAAGAGAGTGTCAAGGCAGAAGTATAAGGAAAATCGTTCTCAGCCTTGCGGCGTGGGGTTCGATGTTGTCGATGCAAGCGTCTGAATCCGGAATAGTGCGCCGAAATATCTTTTTGGGAATGAAGAAATGCAACAAAATTAAGAATGCGTCAGGAAGGTATATTGAAGAGTATCTACCTGCGACAAGTGTATATGTAAGTTCTCTACAAACTGGCTGTATATATGGTTTCTAAACGGCTATACTCGCTAGCAGTAGCTTAGTTACGTCGATCTCTATAGGAAGCTCCTATACTACTATATAGGCGTTATTAGCTTCTAAGATTAGCTTTCTTCTCTAATTCGACTATTAGTTCGATATAAAATAATTATTAGAGTAGATTTTAGCTATCTCTTAGTGTAACCACTATAGTCGCTAATTTACGCGGCGTTCTAACGTGTCGTCCCTATTGGGTTTAGTGCCGCCTGGTTGGGTTTGGCGCCCGTGCTATCCACCCCGTTCGATCCGTCGACGAGGTGTATAAACCGCTAGTGCGTCGCTCGACGACCACCGCGCTCTTGCATTCGCAGTTTATGCCCTGATCGTCCACGCCATTGCAGGCTACAACAAATGCCCCTCCCCCTTCAATGAATACTTCTGGTAGCGAGCCACAGAGGGCGGGAGAAACCGGGAAACGTGCCCTCAAAGCCAACAAGGCATGTGTGCCCTGCCGTGTACGCAAGGTCAAGTGCGATGCCGCCGTGATTGGCCTCCCCTGCAGCAGCTGTACCAGCAGGCAGTGTGCTAAGAACTGTTTACTGCCGGTCCGTAAGGGTCGGACCAGGTGAGTTTAGGACGGTTCATGGTTCATGGTTCATTAGGTGCGTGCTAACATAGATGGTCCTCATAGGAAAGTAATACATGCTTTACCGATTCCTAGCCATGTACGAGTATACTTTAGATGATTGGCATTGTCCCAGCTGCTTCTCTTCTCCGCGTTTTCTTCTGCTCCTTCGGTGATTCTTTAGAATCCCCACTAACCGTTGCCAGACTACAGGCCCGGAGCAATCTTCCACTTCCGATCACCTGGACTGCCAAAGCCCACGTCAGACTGAGCCAGATCTGCTCTACCTCAATATCCTAAACGATGCCGTGAAAGAAACTACAGAATCCAGTCGATACCACACCACCTCCAGTACACCCTACCGTCCAAGGCCGGAAGACAGTTTTAATCCTCGGAACTGTCTATGGGCCAAGTTACCCCAATTGGACGACATTGACAATGAATATCTTGTCAAGAAGGGTGTCTTTGATCTACCTCCTCCACGTCAATTGTGAGACAATCTTGAATCCTCCATCCTCCATCTTCTTTGGGTCTTCGTCTTCATTCTACTCACAGACAAAAACAACAGAGATGCCCTCATTAAGACATTTTTTGACCACGTCTACCCTTTTGCTCCCGTAATCAACAGAGCTGATTTCATTCGTGGCTATCAATCCGGCGACTGCTCGTTGTTCCTGCTCCGCGCCATATTGGCACCAGCCAGTCTCCATGCGCCAGCAGATGTGCTATCCGCCTGCGGCTTTGCCAGCCGCTCGGCCGCGCAAGAGTCGTTCTTCTCTAAGGCCAAGCTGCTCCACGACTTTGCCGCTGAAGATGACCCGTTGTTGATGCTGCAGGGATCCATCATCTTGTGCATGGTGATTCTCGACCACCCCACCGACCAGGACTTTGGCTACTGGTTCCACAACGCGATCCGTCTTGCCACCAAGCTTGACCTACGCAGCACGTGCGTTTCCTACCCCTGAACTGTGACACCTGTGACATGTATTGCGGGTACTAACTGCGTACGGACTCTCCCACAGGTGTGTTCAAGAAGACAAACCCCGCAAAGTCTTAAAGTTGTACAGAAGGATCTGGTGGGCTCTCTACGTACGTCCCTCTTCTCGTCACCGCGTTCTGTTCTTCCTGCTTTATGCTTACTATAGCTACGTAGTCTTTAGACATTTTCCACGTCTTTGTCAACACCAGACGCTCGCGACTACTCGAAAATACCTCCGGGATCAAGCCTAGGACGGAAGATGACTGGGAAGCGGAGGATGTCTCGGGAGTATCATCCGGCTTGCTATCGGCGGTCACGCCCCAGCAAAAAGCCTTGCCTGTTGTCTACTGCGAGTTATCTCGAATATGTGCGTGTTGGTCCTATTTGATTCTTTGTTCTTATTCCTTTTTATTTCTATTTTCAATCTGTAACTGATACCACAAGCATGACTAACTCTATTTAGTCGGACAGTGTTTGTCCATTGTGACAAGCAAGCCACAGCAGGATCCTCGCCAAATGATGCACCCACTCGATGCATGGCGCACGTCTCTCGCTGCCAAGATGCACGTGGGTGGGAATGCTGGAACTGACGTGTACTATCTGAATGTACAAGCCATGAGCTACAGGTTTGAGTGCATCCTGTGTCGTCTGATACGACGCTGTTGGCAGCAGCCCCGACATGCGGACTGGAGCGAGTGGGCCAAACAGCGGCTTCGGTCCGCTATTCTGGAGTTGGACACGATTGCCATGAGGGTGTTGGCGAGTGGTACCCTTCAGGACTTTCCCATATCTTTGTAGGTGCCGTCCATTTCTTCCCATTTTCCCATTTTCCAGACATGCTCTATACAACGCACTAATGGAACTAACAATGGCCTTGTCAGCGTAACCACAATAACTGCGCTGCTCGCTCTACACATCGAATCGGCCCTCGATCCAGCCGAGACAGACCTCGTCCGTTCCATGGCTCGGATATCCATCAGCCAGACAATGCTTGTTCTCACCCAGGGAAAAGAAATACCCGCCCTGAAAAGAGCGCTGCCCGTATTTGAGGAGATTCTTGTCAAGAAAAATCTGTACTTGGTTCCGCCCGACATTCTCGGTCAAGTACCTACGCAGTCGCAATCACAAGACAACAGCATAGCGGACGCGTACGCTTCGCCGCACACACAGGTCAGCGCAGTTTCGTCTCAATTGGAGCAGTATGAGAATAATCTGTCGTTCGATATGGATTTCCTAGGATTTGATTTCTTGGACGAGTGGCAGATTGGGCAACTGGATTTTACTGGTCGATATTGACATGGGTTTCCCAAGAACAGGCGGCCTCGAGGCACACGCATTATCTGGGGCAATGTTAACCGTATGAGAATCTATTGGCACACGGAGCTTGTCGATTCATCCTTCCCCCCTGCAACCTTCCCGTCGTTCAGTCGCAATAATACAACCTAGGCCATTGCAGTAGCCATCTTGTTCGCTTTAGACTAAGATGAGAAATATATGACTAGGTGGCCTCCACTAAACAACCTATTCAGCCTCCTTCTCTGGCCCATTTGGCTCACCTCCAATCACGACGACGTGCCGACGACGCATCATCTCCAGCACCTTTGCTGCTTCGGAAGCATACTTGCACTTGGAGCGTATCTGCGGACCGTACTTGTGGAATAGAAACGGGAAAGGCAGGCACCCAAGCACCAGGAACGCAGGAATGGAGCTCGCCCATTGATTTCCAAGATTCTCGTACATTCGGGTGGTAAACAGCGGAAACGCGGTGCCGAACAAGGACCGAAGCATCGTGTTGGCCGCCAGCACAGAAGCAGCATAGACGACATCTGTACACAGGTGAGCATGTGCATTGTTGCAGAGGATCACGAAGTAAGAATCAAAACGTACAAGAGTCGACCAGATAGCTCAACAGCGAGATGAAGACCATGACAAGTCCACACGAGAAAAATATAGCGCCGATAATGGGCACGATCCAGTGCACCGACGGATACGTCGTCCACGCAAACAGGAACAGGCCAATCGGAAGGACAATGGCGCCTGCCATGGCCGTACCCAGTCTGGCTTCTGGCTCGACTGCGCGTCCCTCTGCCTCAGCCGCCGCGCACAGGCGCACGTAGCGCTTGTTGTCCACGCCGGCCGCCAGCGTGGCAAGACAGACGCCAATGGCGACGCCGACAAACGGAAGTCCGGCGATGCCCTGGCTCCAGCCTCGAGCAACTTGGAAGATGATGGGAAACCCGGCAAAGAACATGTACAGTGTGCCGTAGACGATAGCGATGTACAGCGACGTCAGCAAGACAATGGGTTCGCAGAACAGTAGGATCCAGGGCCGTGTGAAAGAGACTGAGAGCTCCTGCGAGAGTGTCTTGGGCGGCTGTCCCGCATCGAGCCGGGACACATATACGCTTCCTGTCATCCGGGAGAGGGCCTTGGCTCGACATCGCAGAATGAACGGCGCGTATGTTTCGCGGGTGGCCAGTGTCGTGGCAATCCAGATCACACCGCCCAGTATGGCGATCAAACCGAGAATCCAGCGCCAGCCCTGGGTCTCCCCAAGAAAACCACCGACAATGGGCCCTAAAAAAAAATTTGATAAGAATCAGCAAGTGTACAAGAGCAACAATGGCAAAAATGGCAGCATGGAAGAAGGACATCCACCACCTACCAAGTGCAGGCCCCAGAAAGGGAGCCGTGACAAACAATCCCGTCGCCAGTCCACGCTCTGCCCTGCTGAACATGTCGGCAATGACGCCCCCGGCATTCGTCATCGACGAAGAGCCAAACGCGCTCGCAAAGAAGCGAAGAACCAGCAAGCCGGTGATGTTGGGCGCGCACGCCGCCGCCACACTGAACGCCGTGTACGCCGTGTACGAAATCACAAAGATGGACTTGCGCCCGTACACCTCCGACAGAGGCGCCCAGATCAGCGGTCCCAGGGCGAACCCCAACACGAAGAGCGACAAGCCCAGCGAGGCCACCTCCTCGGACACGTCAAAGCGCCGCGTGACGCCTTCGATGCCGCTGACGTACACCGAACTGGCAAAGGTCACCGCAAACGTGGACAGAGACTGGAGAACGGCAATGGCCCATTTTCTCCCCTTGGAAAAATTCATGGCGTCTTGGCGGTCGTTGTTCAGGTAATCGACAATGTAGGGGTCGTCGTCTGTGCCGTTGCCGGCGTAATTCTGGTTGCAGACATCGTCGTCGAGGCGCGTACGGAGGAGAAGAGATCGGATCCAGGACATGCGTCGGGAGGAGTCCTTGACTCGATGGGGGACGTCGTCGTTGGAGACAGCGGGCTCGGGAAGGACGGTCATGATGAGAACGATACCTGTGTCGAGATTCAAGATGCGGACGGAGGAAAACCAACGAGTTTTTATACTTAGCCATCTTGTCACAGTGAGTAGAAAATCGTGCTCGCCGTTATATAATTCACCTCGGAAATTTGGATTCGGAGTTTCAGCGTGGTGGTCGGCCATAGCTGGTGGTCGGCCATAGCTGCGTGGGCAATATTGGCGAGAAACTAAGCCCGCGGCATTATCTACGGAACTATAAAAAATTCTCTTGGCATGACAAAGTCGGGTGATGCTCGCGGAATACGACGTCAAAATACACTGTAAAATGAGATTCTATCATTTTGTAAGATCATATTAGAGGACACCATCTCGTTCGTCACATTGCGTCGTGTTCACTGCAGATGTGAGTGTCTGACAAAAGGACCTCTCTAACCACCTGGTGTCGTAAGCGAGAGACGTCGGAGTTAAGACCAACTACCAAAAGTGGGTTGACTTAGCCTATGACGGTCACGGCACTGGCCAAGAGTACACGTGAAGTGCTCCTATGCTAAGTGAGAAGAGCAGAATTTATTAAGTCCAATCGCTTTTACGTGATTAGACTTTATATAGATTTACGATGCTCAGAACAGGAAACTGAGAGGTTATGAAACACAGTGAACTTTCAGAAGCAAAAAAACAAGCATAAGTTGTGAGATGGAAAGCGCCCCCTTGTGCAGGCTCGAGATGATACTATTGCGAGGATGGTGATTGTGTAGTCCACTCCATACTCTTCATTGGGAGATGGGCCAGGGGGATGGAGAAGTACCCGCAGATCAGCCGAACTGGAGGCTTGACGCACCCAGCCACACGGTGCCTTTAGGCACGAAGCGCCTAAAATCTGGGTACAGCACCTTGGCCGAGCTGTGGGCCGTGGCCTTTGCAAAGACCAATCGACAGAGGTCCTTGCACTAGCGAAGAAGTTGCATTTCGATTGCGGCACTGGCGCCTCTTTTTGATCGCAAGCGGCTGAACAATGGACCAATCTCTGTTCCAAGACGTCGTTCCTGCGATAAGAGAGCGGAACTCGACATCCAGCGCGGAAAGTCATGCTCAATATCTTCGATGACGCCTTGAGGCATAGGAATGAGCTTCGAATGAAGATTGCCAAGCAAGTTTTGATCGATCATGAAAAGAGCAAAGAGGGCTTTGCGAGGATTGAAAGTACCCGCATCTGGACAGACGCGAGTCAGCTTTTTATGTGTCAAACTTACGTCGTCACTTACGTCGTACCTCGGATTTCCAATTCTGACAAACATGCCATATCTTTAGTTTTTCCGTGCATGAGATCTCCTCTTTTGCCTTCACCGCATTAGTAGTAGTGCTCAATCACGAGGCCAACCGCAGAAATGTCAAGCTGGCAGATCACTCCGCAAAGCAAGCTGGTCGAAGGCGTTTCCAAGACAGCGGTCATTGAAAATGGCTTTCCCAAAGCGTCTCAAGAGCCTCCTCCATTCGAAGAGCCAAAAGAAGACGACTCCCCCCGTCTCCAGGGTAGTGAGCTGTGATCTACATCATGAACGTGAGCTCGGAATTCTACCGCCTCCCCGCGATCTCATAGCTCAATGGGAAGAGCTTCGTCGTGAGACGCGAGAGAGATTTGATGAGGACGAAAATCCGCCACCTGGACGCGAGACACCTCAAGCGTCGGTCTACCAGATCTACGTGTATCTTATACTAAATCTCATCGAGTTTGTGCATCTCGAGGCGGCTCATTTCCGTCGCATGAATTGGTCTGTCTGCAACATCCCGGATCCGCATGATAGAAATCCTGAGCGACTTGCGATGGTTGCATGTATCACCAAACTTCTCGTCCCAATCATGAATGAGCGGCACCATGGGAGCTCATCTCAACAAATTCATCAAAGTGCTGGAAACACCTCTTCGGAAGAAGAACAATCTGGAGCAGAAGAGGAGCTTCCAGAATGGGCATTGGAAGTTGGATCCCTGGCCGATACCCTAATTGTGCCTTTTTGGGACACTGCTCGACAGAAGGCAGCCACACTGTTGTCCCTTCAAGACGACAGGGCTTGGCCTGAGTTTAAAGAATTCAACATCCTTATCAAACGTCATGAGTTATTATGAACGTCAATCCTTATCAGTCATCCCGCTTTCCGGCCACGACTCCAGAAATGGATTCTGCCACTCTCTCCCGCCGCTCCTGGGCCGCCAAGTCAAGGATGGTACCGGTCTCCGGGCCTGTGTACTGTCTTCTCCCGGTAGTGAACCATGTCACAAGCGCAATAACGATGCAGACACCGACAGCAGCGGAGGTGTAGTTCATGTCTTCCGAGTTGACGGGGTATGTCGATGGGAAGTTGAACGTGATGCAGGCTAGCCGGTTAGTACGGTATTCCAGAGCTAAAAGCATACGATTGCCGATAACTTACTGAATGCCAAATAGAGAAGGCCAAGGATGTTCACGATCATGCCTGCTCTCCCAAGCGAGTATTCGCCACCTACTAGATCCTTTTGCTGGTATTCCGCATTTGAGGATATACGGCGCCAGATGCGAGTTACCAGGGGCATAATATACGACAGATCTAAAACCATAATGTAATCAGCATACGCATCCTCGGAAACGACACCACAGGTCCTCCAAAGGTGCGAGACGACTTACAAAACCCCTCCGTGGAGATTGCCAGCACAGTATTGAACCCTGTAATGGACCCGAAGTATATCGACATCAACGCCATATTGATGACGAGTACGAGCAGAATGGAAGCGGTCGGCACGTGTCTCTTCTTATCGACTTTCTTAAAAAATGACGAAAATGGAAGACCATTATCGCGAGCGAACGAAAAGACGACGCGAGAGCTTTGTGCGAACAGAAATGCCAAGCTGACGAGAGCGATTATGGTTATGCAGATAGTCAATGCCAGAGTTGCAGCCAGCGAGTTGGTAGCGTCGTAGATGATCTGGATCAAGGGTACTCCTGTGGCAGAAGTCGCTGCTGTGTTGATGTCGGTAATACAGAAGCAGAGAGCGATAAGAAAGAAAAATCCTGTAACTGTGCCGATCCAGACGGCCCAAATAATAGCTTTCGGGGCGTCTCTTTTGGCGTCTGCGAGTTCTTCTGTCATATGGGCCGTTGCATCATCTATCCTTGTATTAGAACAGGTTCCACTATACTGCTCTGAAAAACACTCACATCCAGTCATGCCAAAGGCACTTTGAAGTAGGCCGAGGAGCCCAGCATACGAATTCGGAAAGCCAGTGAAGTTCTGGAAATCTTTGAAGACAAATCGAGCATCTTGCTTATGATCATCCATCGCAAGGACGACCACAATAACCACAACGAATGAGAGAAGATTGAATATGATCATGATTCGACCCATTTTCTCAAGCAGATGCCGACCGTAGATATTGACCAGGGCCGCGATGATGAGCACCAAGTACGCGACAAGACATGTATGCCACCGTTCGATTGTGTAAGACGGATTTGCGAGCTGAGCGAGTCCCAGGACAAAGTCCGCTCCAATAAATCCATTCGCAGCGCCAGCAGACAGGAAGCCGATTACCAGAAACCAGCCGCAAACGTAACTCATTCCACGTGCAAGCTTTGGAGGTGCCAGCATCGCCACCCACGAATATTGTCCTCCAGCAATCGGATATGCCGAGCATATTTCAGCGAACGAGTATGCTACACACATCGAACCAGCGCAGACACCAAGCCAACCCCAGATGATCACTGGAGGACCACCGGCGAGAATTCCGACTACGAGAGAGCCTCCGAGGGCAGTCCAGCAAGTCAATACACTGAACGCGAATCCGATCATACCAAACAAGGTAAAAGACCGCTTAAGCTCTTGCTGATAGCCGAAGCTCTCCAACTGGAGCTCATCACGCATGCTCGCCGACTCCGGAATCGTCTCTTCCGTGGGCATCACCATTTTGGCGGTAGAATTGGAAAGGACGCCTTGAACGCAAATGAAATGGAAGACTGAAGTTCTCCATTGTAAACGAAGTCGGCATGCATATGTACGGGAAGCAGAGGAACGGCCCAGACCTTGCACTACTCACCAGTAACTGAAGCATAATCCCGGACGACCATCAACCTGCCACCCATTGATGTGATCGCCTGCACACTGCCGAGATAAGGATTCGTACTGCGTGGAACAGTGCGGTGAGATCTCAGCCGTCTCCTATCTCATCCGGTGGTCGGAGTACAAGCGCACACCACCATTGTTGATCTGACATCTCTGTACTGATATCCGCGGTTCTGCAAGGTGCCTTGTGTTGAAAGTCGCTGGCGATTGGATGTGGTTGTTTAATGTGGGGAGAAAGCTTGGGGAAGCTTGGCTTGATAGCCCCTGCCACTCGGTCTTTGAAAGGCGCTTTTCCATATTGGGCTAGTCGGGGGCTAGTCGGGGGCTATCTTTTACCTTCCTTTTTTTGAAGAGAATGTCCATTGTTAGGTAATCCCCGACGAAAGAGCACAAACCTAGCGAGCAGAGAGGATTACGATGAATTGGGACGCCGAAGCTTCCATGCCGGCCTGCCGAAGGGCGGTGATGAGGCTCACCTTCGCCATTGCTTCGTGGGCAGCACTGAATATTGGCTATCATGGCAGCTAAAACTCCAGTTTGGCTAGATGTTGATACGGGTATGTGCAAATCCAGGCATTTTTCTCAAGCTAAGACTAATAGGAGAAGTGATCAGGGCACGATGTAAGCTACTTGTCTCTCGACTTCAACTCGACAAACCCACTGATCCGTATCAAAGGACGTCTTTGCCATTCTCCTTACGGGACATCATCCATCATTAAATCTCATAGGCATTACCTCTACTCATGGCAATGCTGCAACAATAAACACTACTGCAAATACAAGTAGTGTCCTAACAGCCATCGGACGAAAAGATGTCACCGTCTACCCTGGCACTTCCCACCCTTTCTGTAGACCGGAAGTCGATTCTCCTCTCTCGGAAATCCATGGACCCACGGGACTCTCTGGCACGACGCTCATCCCACCACCCGAGGCGCCAATATCAAAGGAGAATGCCATTCTGGCGATGCGGAATGCCATAATGTCCACACCACCAGGCACGGCGTGGATCGTGGCCACTGGCTCTATGACCAATCCAGCGCTCTGCTTCGCAGTCTTCCCCGAAGTGGCATCTCACATTGCCGGACTCAGCATCATGGGCGGTGCGGTAGGCGGAGGCTTCACGGACATCGAAACCGGCACGTCCGTGGTCATAGGCAAAGATGGCGAAGAAGAGGCCTTCGGCAACGAGACTCCGTGGGCTGAGTTCAACATCTACGTGGATCCAGAGAGCGCCAGGTCGATATTCATTAACCCGGTTCTGGCTAACAAGACTACGCTGATCAGTCTGGACCTGACGCATCAATGTCTTGCAACGCGAAAGGTGCGGGAATTCTTACTCCACGGAGCTACGGGGTCTCCAGAGGGCAAGGAGCCATCACGACTACGGAGGTTGAACGAGGAGATTCTCGCTCACTTTGCATCCTCATACGAAGAGTTCTTTGAAATGAGCAGAGGGCGTAAGATCGCATGCTGTTATCAGGGAAGCCATGGACTGACTAGAAACCAGCACCGTTACACGACCCGCTCGCTGTGGCCGCAATCTTCGGCTTCGAGAACGACGCCATTTTTCCAGACGATGGTGCACGCTATTCCGTTAGCGTCGTAACTGCGGGAGAGCATGGAACTTCAGACGAAGTCAGAGGGCAAGTCGGCAGGACAGTAGTCACTAAGCTGCCTGATGGCTCAAGCGGTGGTGTCCGAATACCACGAAAGCTCAATGTCGACGCCTTTTGGAAGATGTTGGAGCAATGCTACTCTATTGCAGAAGCCAACGGAGCTATGCTATAGACCGACTCGACCTGTCTAGACTCTTCTTGTAAATCTACGTATTCCTCTCTGCGATCTCTTTGACAAACTCTCCGAAAGTCAGATCTTTCTCTTCATCTACTACCACATCAAGATTTGGTTGCATGAACAGTGCAAGCGTGTTTCTAGCCACACCCTTGCACTCTCTCGGTGCACGCACGTAATGCGGCACCGCTTTGAAGGCGCCCTTCGTGATGAGCTCGAGCGCCTCTCCGGTTTGAAAGGCGAGACAGTCAGGCGGGATGCTGACTTTTACGATCGAAGAGGTTCGCGAGGCAATATACAGACCCGCCTGGGGATCCGGTGGTGTACTCAGAGTATTGAGATTTTTGAGCTCCGGCGTACCGTTTGAGGTCATGATAGGTGGAAGAGGACCGGACTCGTCAATGTAGAGAGCGCTCGTCAAGGCGGTGAGGCAGCCATCGTCGAGATGAGTGGCGCACCAGTCATCATCGTCTTCTCGTGATCCATTTGATGCTGTTGCGTTTGTGGAACCGTTCACAGAGGACGATTCTGAAGGGAAATAGTGCAACAGCCTCGCCTTGTGTGTGATGCTCTTCTTCACCACCTCCTCAAGGAATCCTCCTCTGTATCCTTCCACGTGCTCCATTGCAAAAGAGTCGCATGCTTTTGCAACTGTTGATGCAAATTCCATGATCAGATCACACAGCTCCTCGAATACGGCTTTAAAGCCAGGGAGAAGCTCCTCCGCTGGCCAGAGACTTGGTGCGGTGTAGTCGTGAAACTGAACTTGATCCGCCACCGATTGCTCACGCAACGCCGACGTCTTCGAAACAGCAACATCTTCTGATGCGTATCGTAACCTGCATCCAATGTAGAAGGAGCCTTTGTGCGTGTCGTATGCTCCCGATTTCAACTTCTCTTTCCCATGACTCCAGCCTACGTTGTAATGAGTCTCAGGGCTCGTCAATAAATCTGGACCGTTAATTAGACCATGCTCTAGCCCAACTAAAGAGCCAGATATTACCGAGCTCCGCTTCCGGGAGCCGTGCTAGATACGATGCATATTGCAAGAGAGACTCGCGTAGACTTAGGAATCTGGAGGGAAGATCCTTTACGATCAAGATACCCAAACTGGACGGTCCGAATGCATCGACAAGCGAGGATATTGGGACAGAGCCTGAGAATATAAATTAGTTCGACAATTTCGTCTGATGGACAAGAAGCTTCGAACCCCTTTTGAGATCTGCGAGGCTCACTGTAACAGGAGCACTTGACATCTCGTCTACCTTACGCCAAGGTGCGAATCAGCCCATGGAATTGTGACCCTCACCACTCAACATCGTGATCTCATGTTCTGTGTCGCACTGAGATTGCCATGCGATGTCGCTCCATCGTAGGTCATCTCCACACGGGAGCTGACAGCCGCGGATTTCGGGCCGGTTATTATCACAGCGATTGGTGTGATAAATGATTCAAATAAGGCTGTCTAAGATGTCATGTTCATTTACATAGAAGCTAATGTATTTACAGCAATCGCTAATCGCTTGAATGTGTAACGAAGGGTATATGCGCTCATCAAACGAATGCTTTCAAAACGCTCAGTAGCGTTTCGCGAAACCACAGTCCAACTCCAGCAAATCCTGCAAAACTCCGTCTACAAGATGGCGGCGACAATAACAACCGCTTGCACGGCCCTCAGCCTATCTTGCTCTTTCTTCATCATCACCAAAGCTGTGGCGACAACTACCTCCTCGGGGACCAATTCCGTGCATCCAGGCTCGAGAACCAAATCCCCACCGATGCCTGCTCTTAGGTAGCCCTTGTCGCCCTTCGCATGTTGGGTAAATGCATCTTCGGATCGAACAAGCTGAGCCAGCACACGTTGCGTTGGCTTCCCGTTGCTTTGCTTCGATAACGCAGTTGCTCTTGCCGCAGCCAGAATACCACTTGCATTCGACGGCTGCCGCTTCATCGGTCCACAATCCGACTGTTTGAGATCTATGTCTGATTTCGTTGGGAAGAGACGCTTCGCCTGGTCGAGCTTTGCGGCCACAGCTATCTTTTCGAATGAAGTTTGGGAGCACTCGCTATCATTTCGTCGAGCGCCATCTTTCGGTTGCTTCTGCACAAGGATGAGACGTTCCAGACGCCGGCCCCGCGCGTTTCTGAGGTTGGTGTACTTCCATTCGAATTCTCGACCCTCTCCGTCTGGAATGCGGAAAGACTGGTTCCGCCGGAAGCCCTTCGAGGTGATCGTGAAAGGCTCGAGCACAGCTGAGTCGGATCGTAGAGATGTTAGGATGGTCTGTCTATCGTATGATGCCCCGAGGATATTGCCTCCCTCAGGCGTAGAGAGGACGAAATTCGGAGTTGACCGCTTTGCACGTGTGGAGGTGTAGGCGAGGGTGCCATCCGAGTTGGTGACAAGAATGCTGAGCTCTTTTGAAGCGAGAGGCAGACGGATTGGGTGCATGCCCCGAGCGTGTATTCGCAAGGTCTTGCTGTCTGCAGATGGCGGAGAAATTGGTTCAGGTATAGAGTCTGTCATGTGCATACTATAAATCGATTCTTCCCGAGCAAGTCCAGCATCGGCGTCTGCTTCTTCATCCTTTAGAGTTTCTCTTAAAGCTTCTTTCTCGGCCGCTGTGAGCGTAAAACTGTTTGTGGGGTCAAGAGGGTGACCAATAGGCGATTCCACTTGATATTCCGGAGGTACATCGCTATAGCTTGCGCTATATCTTATTGATGAAGTCGAGGACGTCCTTGAGGTCCTTGTGGTTCGCCGTGATGGTGATCTGACTGGGATTGCTGGACGTTCATCGACTGAAGTATATGATGGAGGTCGTCCTCCACTAATTTGGCTGTCCTCTAATTGCTTGATTGCCCGGTCCAGAGAATCATCGCTTGAGTAAGAAGTGGCGCTCGAACCGGAGGGAAGCTCAACCGGTGACGAAGTTGTTTCCGAAGATAGCTCGACAGGCGTTATTGGTCTTGATTCTGGAACTATAGATAATCGAAGACCTCGTCTTGACGATTTTCGAGGAATAGGCGGCGCGGGACCTGATGGAATCGTTGCGGTGAGACTACTGAACGAACTAAGATCACTGAGCAAAGCAGATCTTTGAGGATCCCGTTGAAGATAGACTATTTCCGGATCGCTCGCATCCGGTGGATAGATGGCAATTGCAGACATGATGATTCCACGTGATCTAGGCGGTAGGTGCGTGCCGGTGGTCGAGATTCATATGGGAGGCGAGCGACGGCGTGGCGGTGAACGTCCAAATCCGAATATATTGGAAGTTTAGAGAAGCATCAGCGGAAATTTCGGTGGAGCTGTAGAGGCGTATATAATGCAGATGAGGGGTTAGTAGATTTGAAAAAGGTAAGAGGTGAGCGAGGGAATTGTGGCAGCGAGAAGCGTCTATATGTTTGCCATCCGAGATGTGCCTCACAGCATGATATGTTGATCAGCCGCCTACGCCCGTACAAAAGATTGGTCAGGTCGGACTCGTACTTCTCGCACGCAAACGCGTCCGCCTGGCGGCTGCGTACTTAAACAAAGCCCACGGAAGGACTCTTTCGCTTTTTCTCCGCCTCAACACATTCCTGCAGCACTCGGGCAAAAGCAGCCGGAGCGTAACGCACTGATCTCGCATCGTAGGCTAAACGCAGGCCTCTCGCAAGGCGGAGTTCTGCGGGATGATGGCAGTGGTTGCTGCAAGCGGCGAGGATCTGACCGGAGTCATGGGTGACGTGCGAGGGGTGGCTCAGCAGCCGCTGTCGGCCGACTGGTACGACTGGTGCACAAAACAGCCTGTAGCTACGATGTACCCCTCTGGAGCGGGGCGTTCAGGATCAATCTGTCATTGAGGACACCTTTGCGACGGGTGCATGCGACCAAAGCGAGTCGAGCGAATAAGACGACGCGATGTCGCCCTGCCGAAGACAGACGTTGCTTTTGCTCTGGCGGACACTTTAGAGTGGGGGACAAGGCAAAGCGTCCCGACTGCGGGGCGTGATTGCACGCTTTTCGGCGCTAGCCGCTCATTCGCCAATTCCCAGTCAAAGCTCCCCCTCCATGCATGATGCGGGTGACGGGTGCAAACTCCTCACGGCAGAGCTCGAGGAGGTGTGACGATACACTCTCGCGAGTCATCAGGCTTATTGCACATACTGTAACGCTGTCAGATTACTGTCCATTCCATCCTTCTCGTAAAGTCAATTTACCAGTCCAATGAGATTCGGGCGAACGCTCAAGACCCAGGTCTACTCGCCATGGCGGGACCAGTACATTGACTACGACAAGCTGAAGCAGCTGCTTCGCGAAGCTGGCTCTGACCAAGGCATTGACCCTCAAGATGACGATGACTGGACCGAGCAGGACGAGAGTGCCTTTGTTGAAGAGCTGGTGAACAATCAGCTGGAGAAGGTTGCCAATTTCCAGAAGCAGACCAGCCAGAAGCTACGAGACCGGACGGCTGAATGTGAGAAGAAGCTCGAACCACTTGGCGATGGACTCCAGATCAAGGTCGAAGACGCCGACAAGAAGCAGGAGCCGAACGGAGAACCGAGCAAGGCCGACATCAGTGAAAATGAGAGGAACGAGATCCTGAAGAGCGTGCTGAAGGAGCTCGATGAAATCACCAAGGAGACGAATGAGCTGGAGCGATACAGCAGAATCAACTATACTGGTTTCCTCAAAGCCGCAAAGAAGCACGATAGGCGAAGAGGGCACAACTACAGAGTCAGGCCACTCCTTCAAGTTCGCTTGTCGGCATTGCCATTCAACCAGGAAGACTACTCGCCATTGCTATTCAGGCTCTCGGTTATGTATTCATTCGTTCGGCAGAAGCTTGATGGCAAGTCCACGCAAGACACGTCCTTTTCTGATAACCAGACTAGTGGAGAGAGCTTCGTGTCGCACAAATGTAGGCTCATCCGTCTCTCGATATAAGAACGCTGTACACTAACAACGGAGCAGTCTGGGTGCATCCTGAGAATCTTCTCGAAGTCAAGACAGTCATCCTTCGCCGTCTTCCCGTCCTCGTCTACAACCCTCAAACGTCCAAAATTGCGGAAGGGAGCCAACGAGACCCTGAGCTCACATCCATCTACTTTGACAATCCAAAATTCAGCCTATACACAAAGAAGGTCGACCACGAACCGAATGCCACCTCGCTACGGTTGAGATGGTACGGGCAGCTCTCCGAGAAGCCAGAGATTTTGCTTGAGATGAAGACCATCAAGGAGGGAGATGTGAGCGAGGAGCAACGCTTCCCAATCAAGGAGAAATATATACAGCCGTTCATCAAGGGAGAGTACAAGATGGAGAAGTCCATTGAAAAGCTCAAGCACCGGGCAGGAGACGCAAATGGCGACAAGGTTGCGGAATTCGAGAAATCGGTGGATGAGATTCAGTCCTTCATCCTGGACAACGATCTGCAACCAGTTGTCCGTGCCAACTACAGCCGCACTGCGTTCCAGATCCCTGGTGACGATCGTGTTCGCATCAGCCTCGATACGAACCTCGCCATGATCCGTGAAGACGCAATCGATGCTGAACGACCATGCCGCGACCCAGATGATTGGCACCGCAAGGACATTGACGATGCAGAAATGGAATTTCCCTTCTCTCGTATCCGCAAGGGCGAAATTAATCGCTTCCCGTTCGCGCTGCTCGAAATCAAGATCAAAGGCAATAAGCAGTACGAATGGATTGATGACCTGATGAACAGCCATCTCGTCACGCCCGCACCACGCTTCAGCAAGTTCGTGCAAGGCGTGGCCAATTTGTTCGAAGATTACGTGAACAGCTTCCCATTCTGGCTCAGCCAAGTCGAGACGGACATTCGCCGCGATCCACAACAGGCGTTTGAAGAGGAGCAGGCAAGGCGAAAGAAGATAGCTGATGATGATATCGCCGTCGGAAGCCTTCTTAGTGCAACCCGTAACAGCCCTGCTCTTCGCCAGAATCTCGGTAGCCCGGTGGGTAGCCCGGCCAGGCAGCGCGAGATTGCAGGCAGCATGAGCGGGCGCGCGATGGCTGACATGGCCAAGAATGCCGCAGTCGCGGGTCAGGAGAAGACTGGTAAGGAAGACGTCGTCGAAGAGGAGGACTCGGATGATGATGGAGTGCAAGGCGATAGCCAAGAGCATGAATCCCATGGTTTTGCTGCCCTCTTCCCTAGCTTTTCCACAAGCAAGTACGCTCGTGCGCGGCGTGAGAGGGGAGGGGAGGCCAAGCTCCCACCTGGTGTGAACACACCTACTTACTGGCTGAAAGACCAGGGCCCTGTCAAGGTCGAAGCAAAGGTGTGGCTTGCGAACCAGCGAACCTTTATCAAATGGCAGCACGTTGCCATTCTACTCGCCTCGCTGTCGTTGGGTCTTTACAATGCCGCCGGCGAAACCAATAATATCGCCCGCAGTCTGGCAATCGTTTACACGCTCGTCGCAGTCTTTGCCGGGATTTGGGGCTGGGGAATGTATTTGTACCGCAGCAACTTGATTGAGAAGAGGAGCGGGCGTGAGATGGAGAGTATGGTTGGACCAATCGTCGTTTGCATAGGCTTGGTCATCGCGCTAAGTCTGAATTTCGGGTTCAAGGTAAGGCTCGAATATTATTTATTGGAGGTATCTCTTTGCTAATGATTCGGACAGTATCACGCTGCGATGCTGGACAGGGAGAGAGAAAGCGGTCAGAATGGCACTTCTCTATTCCTGCATGGTGAACTACTGTAAATGCAAGAATGATCGAAGTCAGGCCGCGCGGTCTGTCTTCCAAGTACTATATCCTGGCCCTCGACGTATTCCAGGTGGTCAAACGGGTTAATGAGTAAACTGTAGTCGGGTCGAACTGGAGTAATGCTCAGGCTGACCTGAGGTGGTGCTCCCTCTGTATATGCTACGAAATGTGGATATTCATTCCTGGAACTTGAACAATTCGCTCAAAGCATATCGAGATGCAATGAGCTTCAACATTCATCTTATTCTCTCATTTTGACTTGAAGCCTTAAACACGACTGAATCCTTTACTTGGAATTTTGAGACTGATATTGCTTTCGGACCCTGGTCAGCCTTGGCACTGGACCAGCTATCAGGCTATTTCGACCGCCTCCATCGAAATTCCCTCCACATATCAACCTAAACATCATTTTAGCCGTAGTTCTTTGTGTCTTGGTATCACTAGCAATGCATGCTGGGGTCTTGAAATCTCAAAAGTGTAATTCAACACTTGGCTTGTCGAGTGGCCGGCGCGTCCTCCATCCGAGCGCGTCATGCCATCGTGAAGCCAAGGTTGCTTTCCTCAAATTACCTACAGATGGATAGAGCGTTTCATGAGAATCTTGAGCTGACTATGATAGAAGTGTGTTGAACTGCAATCCTCCGGAGGTCTATGGTGAGACGCGAGGTTGTGGAATCTCCTCCTCACATTCCGTGTTTTCTTTGTTCTTGCACCGTGGATACATATCACTCTCTCCTGGCCTAATCCCAGTCATTCATTTTGACCATGGTACATCTAGAGCAGCAATGATCTATCAAGATCCTCTACTGGCTCTGCTGGTGATTTTGATCGCCGTCCAGTCTCTACTCGTCAACGCGCAAAGTTCGACCTGCAGTCTTTCTCGACTTACTTTAAGGTCCACGAGCTATTCAACCGCTGCTATAATTACTGTCACTCCTTGTCCTACTGCTACTTGGGGCACTCTTAGTGTTATTACAGAGACCTGCCCTGTTGAATATGTCACTTTTACGTCCTTCGTTACGCTGCCAGACATTGAATCTATTAGTACATTCACCGCGAATGCGTCCACTGTAACCCTTACAGCGCCGCCTTCAACCATCTTCTCTACCGTTACTCTGTCCGGTTCAGCTGCGCCGTCACCGATCATTGCATCTAACGCATCTAAGGTAGACCTTCCACTTGACAACATCGCTCCAAATACGGAATACTCAGCCTCCGGAACGGTTTTAGTCACTTCTGGAAGCACTCGTCGGAAGTGGAAGAGACAGTCGACCGGCTGCACCCTTTCGATCACCAATGATGGCACCACAATCGCCGTAATAGACCTTGATCAAGCGGCAGCAAACGGCTCACTAGCGTATACCACCGATGATTTCTCGCCATCGCCAGGGTCGTCGCTCGAGTACGTCGAATCATGTCCTGACGGAGTTACGGCCCCCGTTGTTTCAATTGGCAATGTCCAGTTAACTTTTCTGCCGCCCACTCTGTCTGGAGTCAGCCGACTGGCGCCGGCCGAAGAATCAACTACAACCATTGTCCAGACAAGCTTCATCACAATACAAGTCAACGGCACTGAGACACTGTTTCAACCGAGCATAGTTGCGAGCACTCTGGTGCTGAATACGACTCTCACGGAAACCGTCAGTGCCACTCAGGTTTTAACATTTACCGAGACTGAGAGCGCAGCGAGATTGACTTTCACCGAGACCGAGACCTGGAACGCTACTCAAGCCTTCACTTTCACAGAGACGGTCAGCGCGACTGAGACATCCACGACCACGATATCTCCTCCGCCTCCGTCAATCCAGATTGTTACTCAGTCGATTACGACCATAGTTGTTGTGGAGCAGAACCAAACAACGACTCTTTCACCGCAGATACAAACAGTTACAAATACTCAGCTTGAAACAGTCACCGAATCTGCTCCGTATTTACAGCCCACAACGGTCTATTCGAACATCTTGGCCGTCAGCACCACAACAGAGTTTCAGGCATCTGTGGAGCCTACGATAGTCTACGAGTACATCTCAATTGTTAGCACCACGACAGAGTTTCAGGCATCTGTCGAGCCTTACACGATTTACTCGGACATCTTGTTTGTTAGCACTACGACAGAGTTCTACGCATCCGCCGAGCCCATCACGATCTATTCGAATCTCGCAATACCAACAACAGTGTTCTCAAACGTATCCATCGTCAGCACGACGACTCAATTTCAGGTCTCCGCCGAGCCAACAACAATATTCTCAAATATTACGGTTCCAACAACTATCTTTTCAAACCTCACGATTCCGCAAACTATCTATGTCACTTCCGACGACACTATCGTTGAGCTTTCGGCAAGTCCTACAACAATTATCCAAAGTACAACGCTATATCAGACCAATACGGCCACCCAGACTCTCTGCTTGGTCACAGGTTCGAGCCTTTAGATTGATTCAGCATAGTGCACATACTAACACAATCAGAGACGTCAACATCACTCGCGGCATACTCTACCATAACGGAATACTTTGAAACTCTCGAGACTGTGTGTTCCAAGCTTTGTCCGACGGAATATGGACTCTACAATTGCTAATTGCTGACTGAAGGTCACGCCGACTCAAACAATCCTCGAGTCTATACCCATGTCGACAGCATACGCCACGACAACCATTACGACCACAGTTGTGGAGATTATCCAGGAGTATGTGTAATTCCTAATCAATGATTGATTTGCTAACCGGTCGAAGGCCCTCCGTAATTCTCACTACGAGCACGACAAGCACTACAGCGACGACAACGGTGACTACGACCTTGTTTTTCCCCAAGCAACGTCGAGAGGCAGTTATCGGTGAGCAGACAGACCCAGGATCTCCCATGTACACTCCTCACATGCTCCAAAAACGTCCAGCGGGACCGCCTCTACCATCATCAAGCCCTTCCTCGATAGGGGCATCCATATCCGCGATACCATCCATTGTTTTGACGCCATCCACCTCGGTTGGCTATTCCCCGTCAGCTGCGAACTCAGCCTTCGTACAGAGCACAGCGCCACCAACGAGCTCCGGGTCTCTTGAAAACTCCATCTTGATTGCGAATTCGGCAGCCTCCGCCGCCTCCTGTGATTCCTATAGTATAATTACGACTGTCGTTAGCATCACATCCACGGTCAGCAGCGAATTACATACAACTAGAACTACGTCGTTGTGTAAGCATCCTGCACATGATACCGTATAGATGTTAGCAATACTGAGTCTTGAATAGCAGCTATTGATGTCACAGCAATGGTATTTTATATCGACACAATAGTGCTTACGGAGACCTCAACAGCAAGTCCCACTCTACAAAGAATTGACGGATTTCTGCTAATTCGGATGTAGTCTGTCAATGCAGTCACATCGACGGTTGATTACACGTTCACAGTAGCAACAACAACATATTATGTCACAGGTCTGTTCTATTTTCCAGGTCCCAAGGAGCGAGCTGACGGAAACCAGCGACTGATTTGACCGACGTGGGCCAGCACACAGTCCTACCCACTGCATGTCCTCAGACTAGTATACTCACTGCCTCAACGGTCGGCAACGGCCAAACATTACACCATCCTTATACTCGCTACTATGCGGGCACTGGTTATTCAGAGAACCTCAACAATCCCGGAAACGATGGAGGTTCTCAGCATCCGGCGCAAAGCACGACCTTCCCGGGCACCGTGGCGCCGTGCAATGCGCTTCAGCAGTGCGGCAATTACATTTGGAGCCTGGAGCCCAATAGCGCGGTCTACTATTCGTGGCAGCTCCTATTCCTTGCCAGCACGTCCAGTTGGGTCTGCCAAGGATTTTGGGATCCCAATGTTGATGCTTCGTACTTCAACGTGCTGAATCCTAATGTCTTGTGGGCTTATGGGTATAGTAGCCCTTAAGGCTCATGATTGGCATAAATTTTGAGGCCAATTGCTCATGCTCATTTCTTATACTGCTGAAACTGCGGGCCACGTCTCTCGCAAGAATAGACGTCGGACGATGGTGAGCTTCGCTAAGAATATGGAGGAGAATAAGGAGCCGAAAATCGACTTCGCGTCCGAGCGTACGAAATAGGTCATCCTCCTTCTAGCTGGATCCATGGAACTGCTGTCACATAGAATCATGAAAGCTTGCAACGAGAAGACACTCAAAGGAACAGAGGTTGATTCAAATCCATCTCAGAGCCCACACTAAGCTGCGGAACCTGCGTATACCTCTGCCTCAACAACCACCTCGTGTTCTGCAAGAGCTGCAAATAGCTCAGATTCCCATACGCCCGCACCGTCTCCAAGAACGCCCAGCTCATCGCGCCGACATGGCCGCCTGCGATGTTCGCATCCGCCGACGTCTGATCGTCCCTGCACCCGGAGAACATGATCACGCGCTTGTTCTCCCCCTTCCAGTTCTCGCAGAAGTACTCCTCGCCCAAGCCCTCCTCGTGTGACTCGCCGATGTGCTGCAGTGATTTGAAGAAGGTCTTCGCGCCGGCGTAGAGCTGCCGCGCGTCTTGGGATTGCTGGATCGAGAAGTCGCCTTGGAGGAGGTGGGAGGCGGCCGAAGCGAGGCGCATGCCTTGTCGGACGCTGCAAGACAGTTAGCTACGAGTCTTCTTCATTTCGTTCGCAAATGATCGAACATACTTGTCCAACATACGCACGTTGCCGTCTGAGTCGCTGCGGTAGACATATGGAAGCTCTATCGCCGACCCGCTGTGACAGCAGTCGAAAACGACGTGCAACTGACATCCTGGAGCTAAGGCGGAGACGAGATGTCGGTGCAGCGTGCCGCTGTCAATCTGGCCGCACCACTGGTAGTCCACGGGGACAATCGTATCGCTGAACCCAGACGCGCGGTCTCCGACCTGATCAGGAACCTGCCCGCCGTGTCCAGAGTAGTGGAGGAAGAGCGAGCAGTTCGGCTCGGAGACCAACCAGTCCATCGCCGCGAGGATGTTGTGTCCGGTAGGGAAGTGAGGCCCACGGAGGTCGTCCGCGAGTATCACCATGCTGCTCTCGTCTGCCACGAAGCCGCGAGACTTGAGGAAGGGCACCATGTTCCGGACATCCTGTCTGCAGCCCTTGAGCTCGTGCTGGCTGCCCGTGTAGTTGATGCCGATCAGAAGCGCCTTGCGACGACCCATCGCGGGCTCTCATAGCCGTGAAGTGTGCATTCCCCCATCTTTAATATCCCGCCGTCGCCTCGTCAGCTCTCTCAGCCGGTGGAGAGGATTACGTCGGCGCCATCCTCGGTTTGGCATAGGGTCGTTGGGGTTGCAGTCGAGGCCTTGCGCGCCTCGAACTCAATCTCAGCTAATCGCGTGTACTTCTACGTCCGAAGTTAGCCTCTGAGGCGGTCTGAACAGAATAGTGGTTACAGTACGTCATGTTTCGGCTCGGTGCGCTGTAGAAAGTAGCCAGTCATTTCAGCTTTTGCATGGGCTCCTTCGGAAGCGCAAATTCGCGGGATGAGTAAGTCGGATGCAGTGGTCAACCATGCTTTGAAGAATTCGGAAAAGTCAAATGACCCGGCTGAGAAAAGTAAGAGGCGCGATGTGACATTCGACTACCGCAATTGTGAGGCAGAGTAGAGAAGAGAAAGTGGGTAGTGATGGGATCAGTTGCGAGTATCACCGCTTCCGAAGTGGGCAAAGATAATCTTCTGGCTAATTTCTTGGGACTTTGAAGACGGCGATCAATGTCAGAATAGTGGTCACTGCACTGTAATTATTGCACGCGAAATTAGTGAAAGAAAGTGAGAGTTTTTTATTGTACCATCGTGAGACCTATCGAGACTCCCCAATTCAGTCCCGTTCAAGTGACCTCGCATGCCAGAGTAGCAGCGAAGGTCAGGAACTTGATGCCGTAGTCTCATAACAAAGCCGTATGAACCGAAAAAGAAAAAAAGACCGTTGTTCCCTTATCCACTGAGCCAACATTCCGTCCTGTATGATCCCCATACCATATCCCTGAGAGACAAAGTGTGAAAACCATGACCGTCCGATATTGCCCAACTCAAGTGATCCGAATATGGAGACAGAAACTGCCCGTAACAAGATGTTGCTAGATTGCCGAAAATGTTCGACAACCACGCCCAACCTGCTCTAGTAGTAAAATCCGTTCCAATATTCAAAAGGGGAACAACGGTGTGAAGTGAAGGGTTGTCAATTTGGTGTGAAAAGCAGAACCAAAGGGGTTAGAAGGGACAACAGTTTTGAAGTGATCACTGCCGGTACGCCGCCAATTTTGCCGGAACTTCCTGCCATGATCTGATGTCCCCCCTCCCAATTCGTAAACAACATGTAGGAAATCCAAAGGGGTAAACAAAGGAAAGGTGCAGTTTTAGGGGAAGGGTGCTGAGGAGTCTTATGCAAGCGTACCTGTGTCGAGCGGGTGTCGTCAAAATACAAAAAAGGGTGGAAACATGAAAAGAAAAAGTCCGCAGGGCAATGCCGAGCCAGTAAATGACTCGTCAGATGCCATGTGCTGAAATCAGAAAGTGTATTTCCCAGTCCGTGCCGCAAATGCCCGACTCGCTGTGCTGCCGCAAATGCTGGTCGTATGCGCTCGTATTGTACAGTTGTTGACTGAGAACCGGGAAACTGGTGTGAAATTTTTCTAGTGGTAACAAAGGGTGAGGCCGTTACGAGTCGTTGATCGCTTGCTTGCGGAGCAGAGGCAGGATCTATTGTGAAAGTAGTCGCAGAGTCATGGCTGTAGTCCCAGTTGGCCGTTCAATCGTTCAAGCGTAATTCGTCATGCGGAAAGTCCAAGGGAGCGCTTTCGCGGGATTGAGAGCTTAGAAGAAGTTGCGGCTGAAGGCAACAGCGTACTCGGGGCCTGGCCGACTGTGCATGCCGGCTTGAAACGCACGGTGAGGCTGAGGGCTGACAATGTTGGGAGTTGGAGAGCCGAAGCCGTTGAGCTGACCATAGCCAGAAACTGGTGATAGTGAGTTACGGTGATTATAAGTTGGAGTCATTGGGTCAGTAGTAATCATACCTGCAAGCTGCTGGGGACTATTCAAGTGAGCAGTAATAGTGCTGTCATACTCCTGGATCTTCTGCATGAAGCGACGGCCGTGAGGAGTGTTGCGAATCTGAGGCACGATTGCCTTCAACTCATCCATAAGACGGGTCTTGGTCTCGACATCGGCGTGCTCAATCGCGGTCTGAACGACGTAGTTGGCAAATGAATCGTTCGTCATCCTGGACAACTCGCCCGGAGACATGATCTCCTCGATCATGATGCGCCTCGTGTCACGGTCGGCAACACGGATGCACTTCTCGATCACATTGGAGCTGAACTTCTGCTTGGAAAGGGTGCCGATGTTGCCACGGAATCCCAGGCACAGAGGAGTGGAGAAGCCAGGCTCACCAAGATCCAAGATGTACTGCACAACATAGTTGCCAAAGGGGTCCTGAACCAAGGCAAAGGCGTTGGCCGTGATCTGGCGAACAAGCTGAGCACGCTGAGGGCCGGAAGCATGATCAATGCAGCGCTGAAGGACACAGCAGCCATGACGGTGAGTGCCAACAACGACGCAGTGAACGCCAACAGCATCGAAGATGAACTGAGCCTCCTGGGGGGACAAGTGGTTCAAGCACTTCTGGATGACGTGGTTGCCGTTCAAGTCCTGGATGAGAGAAACGACCTCGTCGCCGATTGCAGCAATGATGGTCTCAATCTGTTCAGGAGTGGAGATGAACTCGATCATCTTCTGGAGGGCACGGGTGCCATGCTGATTGAGAGCAATCCTAATCATCTGACTGGAGGCATTGATGATCAGCTCAGTGCGCTGCTCGACGGTGGCAAACTCCAGGAGCTTCTGGCAGAGGTAGTTGCCGAATGGGTCTTGCATCAACTCCACGACGTAGTCCTTTGTCTCGTTGAAGATGAGCTGCGTCTGCTCAGGCTTGTTCTCCTCTAACTTCTTCTGGAGGAATCGACAACCGTGCTGGTCCTTGCAGTACTGGTAGACCTGGCCGTGCATCTGATTGAGGTCGAGGTTGGCATAGCGAGCGTTTTCTGTATAAAATGTTAATCATGGCACACTAAGAAGATTGAAAGAGACTTGCCCTCGCTCTGCTGAAGGCGACGCTGCTGAATGACACGAGCCTGACTGTCCGTGAAACGGGCTTGACCGTACTTGAACTGATCAATGGCGGCCTTGTAGCTGTCAAATGGAGTCTGATAGGCCTGCATCTGCTGGTTGTTCCACTGGGGCTGGGGGTTACCAATGTTGAGGTTGTGCATGCCGAGGGTCAAGTTATTGGCCATTGGAAGACCATAGCCACCATAGTAAGTCGCTCCAGCAGTAGTGTTGGAGTTCGGGCTAGCTGCAGCATATGCATTGTTCGAGGTCGATGTCAAAGTGATAGGTGCCATGCCGGTGGAGAGAGTAGTTGGAGTTGGTCCAAACGGCGCAGCGTTTGCGTGAAGTGCAGACTGCATGGGGCGGAAAGCCTTGGCCTCGTCATTGCGAACATCGCCAGAAAGCTCACGACTGTGACGGTTGGCAACGCTGGCAGGGATGCGACCGATGCTTGCATTATGATTGTGAAGATGCTGCTCAGCATGGGTGTTGGTAGCGGTTGGAGTAGTCATGCCGTTGGTGCCCTTGACGGTGGGAATGTCGTTGGTAGAGTACGAAGAGGTAAGCTTTGGAGGGCCACCTGCAAGACCATTTGGCGGTGAAGCAATCAAGCTGGAGCGCTTGTTCTCGAAGAAAGGATTAGCCTTGACTTCCATGGAGTACCGAGTCTTGGCTGCAGTCTTGGTGGGGGTGTCGAGGATGCCAGTAGCGTGAGATTCAAGGTCATCAGCATGAGTGCTGTTGCGCAACGAGTTCATAGGAAGGCTCTGCTGGCCCTGACGATGACGGTTGAAGGGAGGCCAGCCGGTTGACTGCTTCTCAAGATCGGGGGACTGCTGCTGAGACGCCGCAGCCAACACCGAGGGATCTGGCTGCTGCGCGCCAGTTGGACGCCTCACAAGCGTGGGGAACTTGTCCTGGGTGTAACCCATTTCGAGTGAAGCCTTGTCGTCGTCGTCAAGCAAAGAAGCAGCAATGTTATGCGGATCATGAACAGAGTAGTTGTCTTCACCCAGAGCACGAAGATCTGACGCAGCCATCGGCAGCGAGATCCTGTTGGGGCTGTTATTTGCGTCAGCCATGACTTGAGGTTGATGCAAGAGGAACGCAGGAATGTAGTCGAGGAAAGGTAGTGACCCGAGGATTTGGGTCTCGAGGAATGTGGGGTGTGAGAGGGGAAGTTGAGGGAAGGAAGGAGGAAGTGGGCAGATATATATATTCCGCAAATCACTCAGGCAACAACCAAAAAACTCTGATTCAATGGATTGATTGTTGCCTGAAACAAGGCGTTTCAAGAATGGCGGTGGCTGGATGTGACACGTGAAAGTGGTGTTGCGTTGTGTGTTAAAGTGAGTGAAGAGGGAACTAACTTTGCGCCAGTGCGAGGCATTGGAGCCTGAAGATCGAACTCGTACTCATCCTCCTCTTCGTCAGAATTGCGTCGAGAGCCAGGCACACTCTTGGAAGGATTGTGCGAGCTAGACTGGAAACCAGCAGCCATGGCTTGGGAGCCCGAGCGACTTGTGCGGTTTGAGAAGGAGGTTTGGCCGTTCGGAGGGGAAGCGAGGCTCGCAGAAGAGTAGCGGTTTGGACGCGAGAGTGAAGTAGGAAAACCAGCTTCACGATACTCGGGAGGGGTAGTAGGCTCGCTCTGGTGGCCAGCGAAGGTCGAGAGATCGCTGTGAAGCTTCTGCAATTCCTCTTCTTCACGCTTGCTCTGAAGATCCAAGAGCTCCATTTGAGTCTGGAATCGGAGACGCTGTTCTTTTAACGCTTCGTATTCCTTCTTCTTCTTCTCCAACTGCATGCTAGTCTTAGTAAAGTGAAGTGTTTGAATTTTGAAGTGTGGTGTGCGAAGTTAAAAAGGTCGATATCGGAGGTGTTGCAGGGGTCCAAGTTTGATATTGGAGCTTGGGCTCCTCGCAACACTGAGACACTGAGATTGCAGGGAGCAAATTCACTCTCCTGCTTACAAATGCAAAGCTCTCGAGAAAATAGGCTTGTGAAGGTTCGGTAGGGGGGTGAGTTGTGGTGGGGTGAAGGAGGTGAAGCTGGAGCTTGGGGGTATCAAGTGGCACGCCTGGTAAGAGGTCGTGCTTTCGCGGGAAAGGAATTGGGTAGCTTACAAGTTGCACTTTATGATACGTCTGAGATATAATGCAAGTTAGCAAGTTCCAACCTTTTCACAACGTTGAAGAAGAGCATATGTCGCGCAGCGAGAGCGTCATGCAGAAAGAGCATGGGGCACTTGAAGCTGGCCTCCCCACAATGCAAACTGGTCAACAGGCCAATTGTGCTATCATCTTCCCAAATTGCCCAGATTGACTCTTGCTGGGCAACGCCATAGGTGCAGCCCTGAGGTCAAGATAAAGTCACAACCGCTCCACCACGAGGCTCATACAGAAGCTCACTTACCGCAGAGCTCAAGTCCGTCGACTCCGCTGCCTGCCTGCGCTGTTGACCAATTGCTGACAATGATATTGTAGGAACAGCATTTGTAGTAAATCGGCGTTGCAGCGTCGTGCGCGGATCGTATGTGGAAGAGGGCATCTCGCCGCCCAGGGCTCGAAGAGGAGAGGTATAATTAAACGACGCTTGTTCTCGCGGCGACTGCGCTTCGCGGAACCGCATTTCGTCGATGCGGTCGTTGGAGAAGGCCATGCGGCACAGGATGTTTGCTGTCCCACAGTAAGAGCTCAAGATTCCTTTTCGTCCTTGTTCATGTGTCCGCAAATTCTGTGGGGTATGGAAGGGCGGTCTAGCTTTTCATTCTCGGACACGCAGTGTCGAGCGGCCGCCAAAGCGCATAAAGGAACGAGGGCACTTACTGATGTCCGGTATAGCAGATCAATGTATCAGGAACGACGAGGGCCAGCGAATGTGGTGGTGGTGACGGGCAGCTCAAGGACTCGGAACGTGAGTAGGACAAGAAGCCCCGTACCGTCACGCTGGGGCTCTGCGGATGTCTGAGCGCGCCTCACACGGTATGACGGCGCAAATTTGCGGGAGCAAATGGCAGTCGACAAAGTCCCTATCATACAATGGACGACAAATGCAAGATACAATGATACACGAAGGGAAGAGTGGAATGTGTGTTGAGGAACTTCATGCAGAGTATAGCGTGGCGCGCAAGATCAGGGTCGCTTGCATACGCTCAGGGTCAGGCAGGATAGACACGCCCGAACCCGCGGCCAGCTTTGCAATTCTACGCCGACGAGAAGAGCTTTTCAACCACGAGTGCTACGTTCACCTAAGCAGGAGCTGGCCGTTAACTGCCCGCGCCCCGCTGCCATCCATCTGGTCGGCACGAGTTGTGCTGCTGCTGGTACTCAGCTCCAACGCCCTGAGTCGTGCCCCCACAAGATCGGCTTTTCCTCTCACGATTGCGCGACTTCTCAGTGGTCTGGCTCCTCACCCGCCGATCGGCTGGAATGAAACGGTTGAACAGCCTATCCAGACCGCCCGGACGTGGGAGTTCTAGATACTACACACTGGTCGCAAAGACGCAACCCACACCCGCTCCAATCCCCCCCGCCTTCCATGTGAGATGGTTTGGTGAGCCTCCTGTTGTTCCTGATTATGTTCATGTAGCATCCCGACCAAGCTATGGCTGCCCTGCAGCTTGCAACGGCCAATAGACAGGCAGAAACAGAACGGGGCCGAGAGACATACTGGATTTCGCCGATTGTCCATTTGCCGCAACAGATGGCCTCTTCAGAGGCAAGAGGCGTGCAAATGCCTTCCAACCCCACAGCACGACAAAATGGGTGGGGACTGGCTCGTACGTATTGCCAGGTGGTGGTGGTGCTGTCGATACAGGGATAGGTGTCACGGTGGTACGTCTCATGCAGAGGCCAGGCCATCAGAGCGTTCGAGGCAACTCGCCTGTCACTCGTGTGCCGTATTCCGCCAGCGTCTGAGAATCGCGAGTGATGGAAATGTGCGAGTCGCATTCGATCAGCGAACGAGGCCATCTCACCGCCCGAAGCGCGTGTGGCCAGCGAAACCAGCAGAACCAGCAGCATGGGAGGGAGGGGGAGCGACCTCGGGAGCACAAGGATTTCGCTGCAGAAGCCGTGCAGAATCGCAAGCATCGGATTTCGGGACGAAATCAGCTTTGGCCTTTTGACTGGCGAGTGGTGCGGTCAATGTGCAGCGCTCTTCAGCGTCCGACGGGCAGAAGCTCGTCTCTCTGCCTGGAGTCGGGCGGACAGCATGAGTGGCGGGTTATATATTTGTCTCGAGCCCGCATACATTAGGCGGTGGTGGACAGTCGGAGTGCAATCATTACGAGTTTCCCATGCGCTGCACGATGCAAGTCGAGCGGGACGATGTGAAACACGCTGTTTGCTTGCATGACAAACACCCACTGCCAAGACGTCCGCCATGCCATTCCGGCCTCGCGTAGCCCCGGTCCCGCCCCCGGCCCGGGCCCGCCTCGGCCCATCTTTTGATCTTATCTTATCTGCACGTGATATGCCGCGCTGATCGCATCGCGCGAACCGAACTGGAGTACACAAAAAACTCCAGCAACGAGTCACACCCAACAAATATGCCTCTTTGAGTTTCGGAAGCCTCTCACCACCGTCCATGGCCCCGAAAGCGAGAAAGGCGGCGCCCGCTGAGGCTCCTGGAGCATCTGCACAGGTCGGAGATTTCTAAGTGAAGCATCGGGATACCTTCTAACATTTTGCGAAGGACGCCACAAAAGCTCCAAAGAGACGAGCTGCACCCAGAGCGACAAAACAAAAAGCATCAATCATCGCTGCTGAAGACGGCTCACGTTCCCAAATTCCAGAGCCAGAGCCCGTAGAGGCTTCAGCCGCGCCCCAGAGGCCCAGCAAACGGAAGAGACCTGCGCCAGCTCGTGACGACGCGTTTGACGCACTTCTTGAGCCTTTCTACTACGGAAAGTCTCTGACTGATCCCGTCAATACCGCCACGGACAAATGGAATCTCCTTCCTGCCTTCCTCAAGGTCAAAGGGCTTGTCAAGCAGCACATTGACTCGTTCAATTTCTTCATCGAGCACGAGCTCAAGAACATTGTCAAGGCCAACCAGATAATCCGCAGTGATGTCGATGACAGATTTCTCTTCCAGTCTGTCCCCCAAAGCTTTTCGTGGTGATCGTTTCCCTGACCGACAGCAGATACCTCGATATCCGAGTGGGCAAGCCCGACAGAGTGGAGGACAACGGTGTTGATCAAGCACTTACTCCCGTGACTCCGAATGAGTGCCGTCTCAGAGACATGACCTATTCTGCGCCAATCTACGTTGATTACATGTACACCAGAGGAAAAGGCTTAGTCAGGAAGAGGAACATCCAGATTGGCCGGATGCCGATCATGCTCCGAAGCAGGCAATGCATCCTCACCAACAAGACAGAGCATGAGATGGCTAAGCTCAAGGAATGCCCTGTTGATCCCGGTGGCTACTTCATAGTACGAGGCCAGGAGAAAGTCATTCTTGTTCAAGAGCAGTTGAGCAAGAATCGTGTGATTGTGGAGGCTATGAAAGGGCTCGTGCAGGCTTCGGTGACCAGGTAACTATCTCTCTATTACTTTACTAACCCACCTTTATGGTACTAAAGTCTGACAGTTCCACCCACGAGCGCAAGTCAAAGACATACGTTCTGCTCAAGAAAGGCCGACTGTATCTGAAGCATAACGTCTTCACCGAAGATATCCCTGTCGTCATTGTCTTAAAGGCAATGGGAATACAGACGGACCATGAAATTCTGTTGATGGTAGCTGGTGAAGACTCCGACTACCAAGACGAGTTTGCCATCAACTTTGAAGAGTCCATCAAAGAAAATGTGCACACACAGCAACAAGCCTTGGAATATATCGGCCCTCGCGTCAAATCGAAGGGAAAGCTCATGGGGAGGATGCGATACTATCACGTTGAGGCTCTTGAAGCGCTTTCTTCGGTCATCATCACTCACGTGCCTGTCAACGGCTCGAATTTCCGACCAAAAGCTCTGTACATCGCATTCATGATTCGACGTGTCCTCATGGCAATGCAAGACCCGACCCTCATCGACGACCGCGATTATGTTGGCAATAAACGCCTAGAGTTGGCAGGACAGATGCTGTCACTTCTCTTCGAAGATAACTTCAAGCGCTTCAACTCGGATTTCAAGCTGCGCATAGAAAAGGTCCAGCGCAAACCGGCACGGACGAACGAATTCGATGCTGCCGACCACTTCTTACAGCATGGAAATACAATCACGGCGGGTATGGAGAGGGCAATTGCGACTGGAAACTGGAGCTTGAAACGCTTCAAGATGGAGAGAGCTGGGGTGTCACACGTCCTCAGCCGTCTGAGCTACATCAGCGCGTTGGGCATGATGACGCGCATTCAGAGTCAGTTTGAGAAGACTCGGAAAGTCAGCGGCCCCCGTGCTCTCCAAACGTCTCAGTTTGGTATGCTCTGCACTTCGGATACCCCAGAAGGCGAAGCCTGTGGACTGGTGAAGAACCTTGCACTCATGACGCACATAACCACGAATACCGACGAAGAGTCCGTCCGCAAGCTAACATTCATCTTGGGCGCCGAAGACATCTCTTCGGCCACTGGCGCTGAGGTGCATGCAGAGGGATCGTATACCATTTTCATCAACGGTACGCCAATTGCACTCACTCGCCAACCAAAACAGTTTCTCGACAACTTCCGCGGCGTTAGACGCATGAGGCGCGTTTCTGAGTTCGTCAGCATTTTCATCAACCACCATCATTGTGCTGTTCATATCGCAACCGATGAAGGCCGAATCTGCCGGCCACTCATAATCGTGCAGAATGGACGATCAAGAGTAAACATATCCTCTCTTGACTCGTTGCGCAGAGGAACGATGGACTTTGACGATTTTCTTGCGAGGGGCCTGGTGGAGTACCTTGACGTGAACGAAGAGAACGAGTCGAACATCGCCATGTACGAAAACGAGCTCGATCCTTCCACCACCCACCTTGAGATTGAGCCTTTCACGATGCTCGGAGCCGTTGCAGGCCTTATTCCCTTCCCACATCACAACCAGTCACCCCGAAACACTTATCAGTGTGCTATGGGTAAACAAGCAATTGGCGCTATTGCATATAACCAGTTCCACCGCGTCGACACTTTGCTCTACACGATGGTCTATCCTCAGAAGCCACTTGTGAAGACTCGTACGATCGAGCTCATCAAGTACGACAAGCTGCCTGCGGGACAAAATGCAATCGTTGCGGTAATGTCCTACTCGGGTTACGACATCGAGGACGCACTGGTGCTGAACAAGGCCAGCTGTGACAGAGGATTCGGACGTTGTCAGGTCTTCAAAAAGGCCGTGACCACTTTGAAGAAATATCAGAATGGCTCCCAGGAAAGAATCAACTACGATTGCTACGACGAGTCGAGGGCAGGCATGATTAAGCTTGGCACGGATGGTATCGCTAATCCTGGTGAATTTCTGGAGAAGGGCGACTTCTTCGTGCTGAAACAAATTCCACTGAACACTGGCCCAGCGGCTGGCCGAAGTGGAACAAGCAGCGAGACTTCATCACAAGTAGCTGGAGGTCGGGAAGAGTATCGCGATGCATTCATGCAATACAGGCTTCCTGACCGTTGTATTGTGGACAAGGTCGTCTCCACAGCGAACGAGTCGGATGTGCGCATCTTCAAAATTCACACTCGGCAGACACGCAGACCTGAAATCGGCGACAAGTTCAGCTCACGCCATGGACAGAAAGGTGTCGTTGGCATCATCGCTGAGCAAGCAGACATGCCCTTCTCCGAGGCCGGTGTCGTTCCCGACATTATCATGAACCCGCACGGTTTTCCTTCTCGTATGACCGTCGGCAAGATGCTCGAGCTCCTCGGAGGCAAGTCGGGCGTCATGAAAGGAGAGTTCGCATACGGAACAGCATTCGGTGGCACACCAGCGGAAGACATGAGCGCGGCTCTCATTCGGAATGGGTACAATTACCAGGGCAAGGACATGCTCATTTCCGGTATCACTGGAAAGTGCCTTTCTGCATACGTCTTCAAAGGCCCGATCTACTACCAGAAGCTCAAGCACATGGTGCAGGACAAGATGCACTCTCGTGCCCGCGGCCCTCGCGCCATCCTCACGCGCCAGCCCACCGAAGGTCGTTCCCGCGATGGTGGCTTGCGTCTCGGTGAGATGGAGCGCGACTGCTTGATTGCGTATGGTGCGAGTCAGTTGCTGCTCGAGCGGTTGATGATCAGTAGCGACGCGCACCAGTGCGAAGTGTGCGAGGTGTGCGGAATGATGGGGTACAATGGCTGGTGCCAGACGTGCAAGAGTGGGCAGGGCGTGAGGAAGTTGATGCTGCCGTACGCGGCGAAGTTGTTGATGCAGGAGCTGTTGAGCATGAACGTGAAGACGACGTTGAAATTGGAGGATGAGTTTCCGGACAACAAGTAGGTGCGGATGCAGGAGCTGCTGAGCATGGACGTGATGGCCATGAGAAGAAGGCAGATACATGAGTTCCCAGATGACGACTGACGGTGACGGACGAAATCCCAAATGACGAGTAGATACGATTACGATTAGAGGATGACAATAGTACAACAACCCCAAGTACTTCTAAGTACTGGGGTCCACAGCCGTCAAAAAGTAGCAACATTCACCACTCTTCTCGTGCCTTTTCTTAATTGTGATGATTGTCATCCGAATCTCGGCTTCTCCCGCAGAGCCGCAACCTCAAGCGCACGGCCACATTTAGGGTCGGCCGTCCAACTTGGCTCCCTCGTCTCATCTTCCTCCTCTTCCTCCTTTTTCTTCCACATTTCAGTACACTTTTAATGACTATGTCGATACGCTGAGCCAGACATCCCTTTTCTTCTCACGTTTGACGCAGGTTGTGGTCTCATGTAAGCATTGTCAAATTGTGCCATCGTTGCGCACGGACCACAGGGACTGACCGTGTTAATCAGACTTCCAGAAGGAAACGAAAGTCCAGCCTCGGAGGACAATCAATTCATTAGCAATTCGGTACATTAAACGTATATTTGCTTCGATCCGGTTGTATCAAGAGCTACAAAGGAATCTCGGCGCCAATATGTCTCGTTGACGCTGAGGACGAGCTACACATCTGCGAAGGGGACAATAACACTCAAAGCAACGGCCCGCCCCGCCTGGCACGTGCGCGCACTAGGCACCAGCATATAAACAAGCTGCGCTCTTTCTCTCTTCCTCTTTCCTACAATCTCGTTCAACCAACAAGCCAGCTGCCCATCAACCACCAAGTATGTGACCCACATCGAGCGCCTGCGCCGAACTACACTAACTTCCAGTAACTAGCTCAACCAGCTGGACGCTTACATAAGTTGAACGCACAATGCCGTCAAAGCGGTCAAAGCGGCCAATCCCGCCACCCAAGAGACGCGTGAGTTACAACTAACACTTGCACTTGTTCTACGGTCACCCTGTTGTCCCATATCGATCACCTCTTGCGCGGATTCTATCTGCTCATGCATAAGCTGACCAAGCACAGTATGAGGTGCCAGGTATGTCGACCGCGGAAGAATACGTCGACCTTCTCTACTTGGAGTTCCTGGAAGAACAAGCAGCACAAGCAGCTGCTGGCCAAGCTGTCCCAAGCAGCACTACTAGTCATTGGAATACTCAAGCATCGCCATTCGCTTCCACCACTTCTTCCATCAATTGGAACGCTCAAGCATCGCCATTCGCTCGTGTCGCTTCTTCCATCAATTGGAATGCTCAAGCATCGCCATTCGCTCGTGTCGCTTCTTTCAATGCTCCAACGTCCAATACTCAAGCATCGCCATTCGCTAGTGCCACTTCTTTCAATGCTTCAGCGTGCAATCCTCAAGGGTCGGCATTCGCTAGTGCCACTTCTTTGAACGCTCCAGCGTACGATCCTCAGGCATCTGCATTTGCTCCTGTCACTTCTTACAATGCTCCAGCGAACGATCCTCAGGCATCAGCATCCGCTTCCAACACTTCATCCGGCCTTCCGGCGTACAATCCTCGAGCATTCGCATTCGCTCCTATCACTTCTTACAATACTCCAGTGTGCGATCCTCAGGCATCGGCATCCGCTTCCGCCATTTCTTTCAACGCTCCGGCGTACAATCTTCAAGCATCTGCATTCGCTCCCATCACTCCTTCCAATGCTCCAGCGAACGATCCTCAGGCATCGGCATTCGTTCCCATCGCTTCTTCTAGTTCCACTTCAGGCAAGTTAAAACAGTATCCATTATCTACAAATGAAATGTTGCCAATAGAGCGTCTAGGAAATCTCGCTTTAGAAGACGCCAGCATGACACCCTCCGGTCCCACTGCGACGAAATCCACCCGAAAGGAATTCACCTCGAAGGGCCCACGCCGCCCCGTACCGAGCAAGTACTATCTGGACTCGGCGAAGCAGGCAGTGCAGATACATAAGCCTCGACCTCAAGAGTTGCTAGTGGTACTCGACTTGAACGGCACTCTGCTCCATCGATCGAATACCGGCAAGGGCCATTCAGTGAAATTCATCGCGCGCCCCGGAGCGTACGAGTTCATCTCATGGCTGATGAACGACGACGGCAGGCAAGGACATGACCATCGCGTCATGGTATGGTCTTCGGCAAGGCCTGAGAACGTTCAAGGCATGGTCAAGAAGCTCTTCACAGAAGAGCAGCAGAAGAAGCTGGTCGCGGTTTGGGGCAGAGACACGTTGGGTCTGACACCGAAGCAGTACGGTGCGAACCCGCAGGTGTACAAGGAGCTGAAGACGGTCTGGTGGGACAGGAGCGTCGCAGAAGCACATCCTCATGGGGGGGATTGGCAGCAATTCAACACTGTCTTGCTGGATGACAGTGTGGAGAAGGCGGCTGGCAACCCGTACAACCTCATCGAGATTGAGACGTTCGTGGCGGTGGGCGGGGAGAAGGAGCAGGTCAACGACGGTGCGCTGGAGAGGGTGAAGGAGTATTTGGTGGAGCTGGCGAAGTACAACAACGTCAGCAGCTACATGAGGCAGAACCCCTTCAGGAAGGGTACATGAGCAGACGGTTTGGGCTTCTGCTTCATGTGGCTGCTGGCGTTAGCATAGCGTAGGTGATCACAAGTGAAAATTCAAGCATGATATCACCTCTCCAATTGAAATGCAGTAATGAATTCATCCGTAACTTTACAAGTCAGCCATGACCGAGTAAGGAGCGCCTATGCGTAATCAAATGCATGCTCGTTCGTCCGGACTGTTCGGTGGATAAGCGGGTGACTTGGGTAATACAGGCTCTTGCGTAATAGAGGTGAAGCTCACATCATAGCGCAAGATATATGAGCACAAAGTGACCTTATATAAAGTCTGCTTCTGTTATTGGAAGAGAAAAACGCAGGGGTGTAACTTCAGCAATGAGTAAGTAGTAGCTTGAGCCGTGGTTGAGCATAACTGAGCTCGCCGGACCCTTATGCAGGTATTATTTTCTATTCAATTGAAAATTCCCAAGACTGTATTATATAGAAATCTCGCACTTGCAGCTGACAGTAGCTTAAGTATACCCTATGTTCCAATACTAGTACCGTCGGGTTTCGTGTCTGTGAAGCGCTGCTTTTAGACCTCGCCACGCCCTAGCATTTCTTCGCCTCCTCGAGCACCCGTCGGCGCATAACACAACAACCTACACACTACACTTTGCAAACACTGGCTTTGTGACAGCATCCGCACACTGAGGTGTAAGGAGCTTCATAATTCCAGTAGATATGAGCGCATGCCTTAACATCGCCAGGACTATGAAACGAGCGCTAATTTAAGGCACAGCGTTGGGCGCGTAGACAGCCACGAAATAAAGTATAGACGCCGCGGACGCACTGCTAATATGTTCTTGAGCTTATTTTAGGAACTGCTTTCAAAACCGAGATATGGATAAGTAGCCAATAAGTCTCAGGACTTACGCAAGCGAACGTCCGACTTTCGTTATGGATGATGAATCTTTCTCTGACCCCAACCTGGCACACAGCGAGGCCATCAAGATCGTCAAAGGCGTCCAATTCTCGAAAGAGGATGACGATCATGTCCTGAAGCGTGCTTTTAAGCGTCTGCATTTGTATAATCTGTATCACAAACATTCACGTCTCGTACAGCTTGACAAGAAAATCGCGGAACTGGAAGTGGGAGTAGTGGGAGGGAAACCCGGCGAACCTGTCCCAGATGTTCGTAATATAGCAGTCAACATCGGGCAACTTCTCACTCAAGTCGACCAAGCCTTGAAAGACTTCGGTACATCTTCTGAATGAACCTAGCTTTGGAGATTTGATGCTAAAGAGATCGACAGATGCCGCGTCACTCCAATTCCAACGTAGCATGAACGCGCCACAGGTGCCGTCATACTTTCTCCAGCAGCTGAAGCGGGTGACAAGGACGAGGAGTTTGTCGGATTATCGTAGCCAATACGACAAGCAAGACGGATGGGATGAATGCACCTTTCATCTCGCCTCCGAGAAAGGCTTCATCCACAGATGTGTCGATCGAAATGACGCTTTGAAAAAGGTTTTTGTGAAGGTTTGTTGCATCATCTCTACATCGTTTTGAGCTTCAAGTCTCGTATGCTCACAAGTCACGTAGGACCCGGAAGCTCAGCAGTCGATAATGTACTCATACTCTGCCACCGCTGTGCGCGTCTTCGAGGAGGTGCTGGTTCATATATGCTTCTGCTTACTCCTTCTTATCCCTATCGTTGCACTCTCGTACATCAAGGACAAGGTCGGAAAATTGATGATCGTTTTCGGGTTTATACTCCTGTCGGCCATGGTTGCTTCACTTTTAGCAAATACAACACAGAAGAGTAGTATTGCTGTTATCGCAGGGTAAGTTTAGAACCTCTATATTCTTACGCGATGCTTGAGTAGAATTTAACTTTCCCCAGGTATGCTGCGATTTTGGTGGTCTTTCTAGGCAATAGTCAAAGCAACTGAGTTTCTCGGTTGTGTGTTGACGGAGCGCGAGCAACTGTCACTGCGCTATGCAGACACTGTATTCGTCCCATTGTATATGCGTAAATATTTCGTTTATATCGAACCTCGGTCTTCGTGTTGATGACAAAACAAATTGCCTGCTATGTAAGAGCAAACAGTTACTGTATCCTATGATATACATCGTCCCGAGTCCCTGCGGATGACGTTGACCGCGCCAGTAATGCGGAGATTTGCCCCTGTGTCTTTTGGACTTCGAATTCCAAGCCAAACCAAGCAGCACCATATCCATCAATTGTGCATTCGCCGCTGACAGGATACACACTGAACGTGTCTTCGCGAATCCAGGCCATTCTTAATTCTTGTGTGCGCTTTGGGTGTTTGGGCGACTGTCCATCGACGTATACTTCAGCTTCGTGATTCTTCATATCGATAATGATCCGTTGTTGTGATAGTCTGTGCTCGTAGACCCCGGCCAATCTGGACAGTTCCTCGAGGTTGAATCCATTGTGATCTGACCGGGGCTCTGTGTTTCTTGAGTCGATCAAGAACTGCCGCCTGCTCGCATAAATCTGTCTTACTTTCTCCACAAAATCCACACGAGGCTTCAACTTTAGCATTTGCTGTAACATGTACTGGCCAATATGGTTAGACATGTCGATTATGCCGGACGAATTGGTGAGAACAATGACGAATATGCCCTCATTTGGCTCGATATAGTAATGGCAGCTGTACCCCTTTACCGCCCCAGCCTTGGAGATAACGTAATGGCTTCCTTTCTCTTCTTTCCCAAGTAGGTAGGGAGCCTGCTCCGTGCGGTCGAAGGACTGCATTCCCATCACAGGCGAGTCCAGGAGACCATAATTACCTATGGTGGTGCTTGTGTAATCGAAAGTGTCTGTTCCAACCCCATGGAGCCTAAAAAACTCCTTCCAATCCTCCATTAAGAATTTCCTGGTCAGAAAGGCAAGTAGTTTTGCTAAGTCTTCCACACAACTGTAACCCCCACCGACGGACAGCTCGGTCGTGTCTTGAAAATAGCGAGGCCGGTCAACCCGGTGGCATCCGAGTTCAACTGTATCAATGAACGCTTCCGCTATACCCGTTTTCTTTGTGTTGAAACCGTCAAGATCTAGCACGGTGCAGCTCATCTTCAGCTCATCCAGAACTAGTATTTTCAATGCCTCTGACAACGTTTTCGTGCCCATTGTCTCTTGGACGATCATTCCAGCGACCACGTAGTTCCAGTTACTGTATGACGAATTGTATCCCAGTGTATCGCCAGCTTTATCGCCAAGATCCCTCATGATTCTTTCAAACACCTCGTCTGACATGAAGATTGTCCCTTCTGGGCCGAAAAGATATCGTTGGTTGGCAGAGAAGGCCCGGACGTGTACAAGCAACTCTTTAAGGGACGGAGAAATGCGACTCGGTATTTCCAATGTTTGCTTGCCTCGAATCCCGCGTAGCTGGTTTAATATTAGAAAGGCAGGCTCACTCCATGTCTCTTCCCCTTTCATTATATCTTGGATTTTTGGTGCCTTATCGTCTTTCAGCCGTGCCAGAGTGGTCGGCTCTTCGACTATGAAACCAAGTGCTGTAGCTATGATTGTCTTCTGGACGGACCCGATCCCGAATAGTGTGTTCTCATCGATTGTGCCGTTAGGTGAAGGACCAGCGACGAGGGGTTCATTTGGAAGGCCATCATTGGAGGTACGGTTTCCCTCATAATCGACCATTTCAGCGTAGCAAACAGCATTCCTTTGTCCAGTTGTCTTGAGCATCTCCTCGATAACATCGCGGTCGATTGAGGCGAGCATTTCTTTCATGCTGGATACACTGCTTGCAGGCTCGACGGGTGGAAGATGGCTTGTTTTAGATGGACGTCCGCGGCGTTTGGACAGGAGACGGGAGATATTGCGATGAATGGTGGCTTCCCGGCTAAGGGGGGACGCTTCTGGCCGAGAGCTAGACATGTATAGCCTGTCAGGGTGTGGTAAGTGATTAAGAGACCTTTCGGAGGCCGCTTCGAAAGACTAACTGTGGGATGGGAAGCAATAGAACGTTAAACATGAGTTATTGGAAGTTAGGAAATTGCGCGCAACACCAAACTCCTGCGGGAAGTCTATTCCTCTTCGGAGACAGTCAAACGCGACTTCCCCTTAGTCAACTTATGCCCATCCAACATTGTGTCCCGACGGCTACTCCTCACTCATCACGAGCGGGCAGTCATGGCGAGTGCAGATGGAACGGAACGTCTTGTCCTTATAGCATTTTGTCGTTGTTAGCCGTTCAATTCCGGGGACGAGCGCGTTTTGTCTGATATTGGTACACTAGTTGGCACCGATCCTCATCCATCATTCCGAGGCTTGGCAATTCGTAAACCACCGTCTACAGACTTGGATCACCTCGTCCATTCAGAAATACCTGCCAATGCATTTGCGGCCTCGCTACTGCACAATTTTCAATAGCCCGGGTGGAAAATTGAACTCCTCAAAGAAGTAGCAAGCCCTTCTCCTTGATCCGGATTCTTAACCACCTCTAGCAAGAATGAAATAAGGCTAATACACGAGACATATCACAGACGAAACACAGAGACACTTCTATGTTCTCTCCTCATACGTACAATCCATCGACAATGACATCCCTTGGAAATGGTGGAATGTGATGGAACACTGTCAAGCTGTCATGGAGGAGGCTTAAAGGGGAATCAACTGCTGGGGACAGGAAATACAAAGAGAATCTGCACATCATGAGCTCTATTCCAGAGAGCATTGCTGCCAGGGAAAGATGTGGAGGACTGAGGTAAAAGAGTAGTAAATGGCAACCGCAGGGGAACAAAATGGGCGGAGTGAGCAAAAGAACACGCCCAAAAATATGACCAAGAAAGACATCAAGAACTGAGGGCTAAGATAAACTGCAGAAAGACCCTTAGCTGGTTCGGTGACTTGCGAAATGAGAAGCCAACAGCCTTCGGAATGTAGGCCCCGCCAGTCCTGCGGATTTTTCTTATGCTTTGCATACGTTATGCATCCCCATCAACGACGTATACTTTTCCAGAAGCAAGGAGAACTCTATTGGAGCATTTCTCATTGAGCCTTGCGGCCTCCTTTCGAAAAAATGTCTCAATGCTGTAGTGAGTGTCGCATTGTGCTATCGGTAGGTCACATGAATTCTCTCGATGTTACGCGTACAGAAAGTGCAAGCTCACTGCATAGGGCCTATTCGACAAATTAGCAAAGCACACGTCGGTCTTGCAGGAAGAACGTACAGCGTACATATACTCTTAGCTATTTTGTCAGACGTCTCTTCCTCCCCAAAAAAACCCCTTTCCGCGAATGTCGCATGTTTTGACTTTACTTATCCCAACGATCAAGAATCTATGTCTGGGCCTGGGTCTGGGTCTGGGTCATCCACAATGAGAGGTTGGGACAAAGGGAAGATGACGGAGATGAGCAGAACCCCGTACAAGCATCGTCCGGAGCGGGTGCCCCAGAAGCAGGATTCTCAGTCGAAAGGAGCTGGCGAAGACGAGACAAAGACCAAGTCGAAGCACGGCAAAAAGGGGGAGGAAAAGAAGAAGTCGGTAAGCGCAGGCTGACTCGTCGCGCGCGAGGAAGCCATCCGCTAACTAGAAGAACGGCAGGGGTGTGTTCTGCTATGATGTGGGAAGCGCAAACGAAAATTGGCGGAGAGTACTGCCCTTGGCGTTCGATGCACGGGACAAAGTGGCATTGGAAGGATTCCGTGGGACCGAAACACCAGGAAGGGCGATTTACGATTAGGAGTCCACTCCTATGATTTCTCCACATAAGTGTCTATATGATTTTGCGTGAGAATGCAAGCTGTAAAGGGCATCTTGAGGAGGTGGGATTCAATCCTTTGCCGCTAGTTGTGAGCCTACTTTTACATGGAATACTTGCCGCAATGCCGTCACGCCACAGAGCGCAAGGGCCGAGCCGCGACCCCCCTCCAGTGCGGTCCGTTCCTACATGCAAGCTTATCGTTCTAAGATCCGATACGTGAGGGACAAAGTGGTGACTATGTTTGCTACTCTTATGACTACATGCTCCGTTAAATTCACAGCTAGTGATTGGGTGGCCGGCCCTTATTATAATGAGAAATAGAGATCGCCGAGCGAGTGGAGGTCCACGGGTGTTGTAAACGGGGTGCATCACGTGATATATTCTGAGCCCAACATCTATCTCGTCTCGTAAAAAGAGGGCTAGAGATATAGTATATTAAAAGATAGTCATTTTGTCTACGATAATAGCCTAATATGGAAGTAGTGATATTTCTCGAAGTTCGTGCACAATAGTCAAGTAGATTCGACGAATGTTTACATTATTACTTAGGTAGCGCGCTACAACTAGGCTTTAGTGCTGCTAACTTAGGCGAATTACAGCTGTATAGCCAGGCAAGTATGGAAATTTCTAAGGTTGTCTTTAGGAGATAGAGGTGACGTCTTGGTACACATAGAGTGAGATTCTCGTAGATAGCCTAATCTGGAAATGGTGATGTTTCTCGAGGTCCGTGCTCAGCACCGCCGAACGTCTCGAGAAGGCATCAGCGACTCTGGAGAAGCTTGCCGAAACCGAAGGCTACGACGTCGATCTGGCTAATGTACGATCGCGCATCGAAACGCGTGGAAAGGGAAAAGCAAAGGCAAAGTTGGGATCCCAACCTCTCAAGGATACGCTGCGAGGCCACAATCAAGATCAATTTGTGCTACTTGAGCGACCCACTGCGGTGCAGAATGGAAGGCTGCGGTTCACAGGCGCGCAAAGGCGGCGGCAACTTGGAAGGAGAAAAGAGTGCAGTATAATGCTCGTTCAAGAACGTCTCAGCGTAAAATGCGCCAGCAGGGCGCATGAGCAAACGTTCGGCTAGAACAACTCAGAACTCAGAGCGTAGGCTTGCTACAGACAGAGGATGGCGGCTGGTGTTTATTACTTCTTAATTAAGCGAGTTGAAGCTAGATAGCTAGTAAACCTCATAGCTTGGCTTTTGCTTCATCTGGAGGAGTGATTCTGACTGGAGTAAAAGGCACACCTAGATGGTAAAAGACCTGGTCCCAACGATCATTCCCAAACCAGTCCTTCCTTTCTCCCTCCGCATTAGTAGCCACAATCCACGGTGCGCCGAAAGCGCCAGCGCCCATCGTTTGATCGACGACTCGTTTCTTGTTCTCCGGCGTCACTGCTTTCTTCATAATCTCTTTAATCTCTTCAGGGGTGAAAATGCCCTCAAGGGCCTGGAGAACGCCCTCAGGAGTCGAGATGTTGATCCCTTTACTCCAGAACCCTTCACTAAAAGCTGGAAACGTTTGATCGAATTTCTCAGCTGGATAGTGGTCTTTGACCCACGTCGCTACGCGAACTGGCTGTGATTACTCGTCAATTCTGCTTCAGTTTTCTCAGCCAATATAGAGAAACCCACAAAAAGAGACAGGATGGGGAAGACTTTCGGTCGCACAACTTTCAGTCCAAGAATCTCCCCAGTCATCTGTGCATCTTGGTTTGCAAAAGCCAGCTTCGCCTTTGGAGTAGGCGTAAATGGATTCCCTACACTTTCGCGAGCGGCCCCGAGGAAGAATGGGATGATATCAACAGAAACCCCGTAAGCATTGAGCAGTGGGCGGAAGCGGACGATATTCGTGAATCCGAACCATGAGTACGGCGATACTACACTCGAGTGGTTGGCATGAATAGTCACTAAGTAATCATAAGAGGGGAAAACAAACCGCAGTCAACATAAATGACGAGATTCCCACCCTTTGGACGACCCATGGTGATGTTGATTGTGCCGCAAAGGTGGGCCCCTGTTCTCCTGGGGTTTTCTCCAATTTAATACTGCGCGATTCTTCTCAACTTCGCTAGACTCGTTCGAATGCTAGCTAGTATCGTACCACTCCAGGAGGACTGGGCCGCAAAAAATAGTATAGGGGAGTATGTCAGAGAGTGGTTATCGTTGACCTAGAACCAATGTTCGAAGGTGCGAAGCCTGGGGTAGCGCCTACCGAGGTTCGCCCCACGACAAATCATTTGTAGCATTAGATAGTTATTTCTCCACTTTTATATCACTAATCTCATCTCAAGCCTTAAAGGACACCGCTAAAGAAACCACTGACAGTAAACACTGGCGTAATTTGCATCAGGAAACATGTTATATACTCGGTGGGACGATGAGTGCTTTTGGCCCTTGGCCATTCCTCACCATCCTCAGGCTCGACATGCTCTGAAGGATTGTCCTAAAGGACTTCCTCTCATCCTTTTGACTTCGATACGATGACTATCACATCTGCTTATCCACCGATCACTGTCCCTCCGGTGGATCTATGGACTTTCTTATTGGAGCGAACCGATCGTGAATACTCTGATGACCATGGTAAGATTGACCTTCAAACATAATGCCTACTCACCCTCTGCAAGAATCTGACATACCTGGCAGCGATATACGTAGATATTGCCGCCCAAAAACGACTCAATTTTCGAAATATCCATCACAGTGCAGAACAATTTGGGCGTGGGCTTCGGCAGCATTGGAATTGGCAAAAAGGAGATGTGCTGGCACTGTTCACGCCAAATTCCGCAGAGGTCGCGGCGGTCACTTTTGGTACTCTGTGGGCGGGTGGAGTTTTGTGCCCTCTGAACAACCTCTATAAAGTTGGAGAGCTGGTTTCGCAATTAAGGTCGTCCCAAGCAAAGGCTTTAGTGACTAACACTGCGTGCCTAGAAGTCGCGCGACAGGCAGCCCTGATTGCTGGATTACCTCTGGACAGAGTTCTCCTCCTGGGCGGATCAGATTCCAAAGGCCGATTTCAGCATTTCTCTAACCTGCGGAGTACATCTACTGGGATCGAGAGGGCATCAATCAATCCGGGGGAGGATTTAGCCTTCTTGGTATACTCATCTGGAACCACTGGCCTTCCAAAGGGGGTCATGTTGACTCACAGAAACATGATTGCGAACGTTATCCAGTCCAGTGCCACGGACCATGGAATGCTCGATTTCAGGAACGACCGAAATCTTGGATTCTTACCAATGTTCCATATTTATGGTAAGTCAGACTATCAGATATTGCAGGGAGTGTTTGTTTGTCCAGGGAAAAACTAACTCTACGTTTCAGGTATTGCTGTTTTGATTCTTGGTCCAATATATCGAGGAGTTACTACGTATATCATGCAACGCTTTGATTTGAGGCAATTCTGCCACACTGTTCAGCAAGAGAAAATCACCTTCGCCTACATCGTTCCCCCAGTCGCACTCGCCTTGGCCAAACATCCTCTGGTTAACAATTTCAACTTGAGCTCGCTCCGAATGATGCATTCATCAGCCGCACCCGTAGCCAAAGATCTGATTGAGGCAATCTATCAACGCCTCAAGGTTCCTGTTAAGCAAGGCTATGGCCTGTCCGAAGCTTCTCCGGGAGTCGCCTCTCAGAGATGGAGCGACTGGAATAATCCTATCGGCTCATGCGGGCGTTTGGTCCCCTCAATGTCGATGAAATTTGTTGTCGATGGGCAGGAAGTACCTACTGGTGAAGAGGGAGAGATTCTGATTCAAGGACCAAATCTCTTCAAGGGTTATGACAATCCAAAAGCAACTGCGCAGTCTATCGACGCGGATGGATGGTATCGCACAGGTGATATTGGATACGTCGACAAAGAAGAAAACATATACATCACAGATCGAGTGAAGGAGTTGATCAAATACAATGGGTTTCAGGTTGCGCCGGCACAGTTAGAAGGTCTCCTGCTTGCTCATCCCGCTGTCAATGATGTGGCAGTGATTGGAGTGTACTCCGAGGAACGAGCGACAGAATTGCCCAGAGCATACGTTGTTTTAGCCAGTGGCTACAAGGCTGACGAGAAAATGGAGAAAGAGTTGAGCGACTGGTTAAATGAGAAAGTTGCTCCATACAAACGACTTCGTGGCGGGATCCGATTCATCAACGAGATCCCAAAGAGTAGTGCCGGGAAGTTGTTGAGACGATCCCTCGTTGAACAGGCCAAAATGGAGCAAGGGCAGGAAGCTCTCAAAGCTAGACTCTGAGTTGGAAGTGATATATTGCACGACTTCAGTTCTGTGGATGAGAAAACGGTCTTTCCGTTATTACAACGGTGGACTGTTCGGCGGAAAGACAAGATATGGAACTCCAGTCATGTCACTGTGTGTGCATGCCTTAAAAACTTATATGATAACCTTCCGATACAGAGTTATTTTGCAACACATTTAACAGTAATGCTGTCGCTGCATCATATAATGCCGCTAAAGAATTTCGAGAATCGTCTCGCGCCTCCTCCTTGCTGACGAGGAAGCAGAACTCAAGAGAAGGACCAGTGCGGCCATAAATACAGAATAAGACGAGTATCTCGGGGTTCTGAAAATAGTTATAAGATTATCGTACTCCGTACTTTTCTGTCCAATACATTCGACCATTCGTGTGCATTCACAATTTACTAAACATTGTCTCCTTCTGCGCCCTCGCATCCAACTCCTGTGTCCAGGCACTTCGAGGCTGAATGTGAAGAAACCAGTACGTCTGAGCCAGATCGGCGGGCTGGACGAGATATGAATCAATGTCTTCCAGCTTGTCCTGCGCGCCTTCGCGTTGCCACTGTCTCCGGCGCACGCCGCCAATCAATTTACCGTCTACAGGGCCGTCCACAATGATATGTGCCGCATGGATACCCTTGGGCTGGTATTCTCGAGTGATAATCTGACATAATGACCGTAGCCCGAACTTGCCGGGCGAGAAACTCGCAAGCCCGGGCATCCCTCGTAGGGCTCCGGTCGCGCCAGTGAAGAGAATCGTGCCCTTCTCCGCAGCCAGCATGTCCGGGAGGACGCACTTTGTTGACCAAAAGGCACCGAAGAGATTGATTTTTGTGAAGTTCTCGAATTCCTCGGTGGTCGTGTCCAAGATTGACCTGCCGTTGACGCGGCGAGCGCCGGCGTTGTAGACTAAAACCTGTACAGGGCCTAGGTCACTGCGGATTTTCTTGAAGCTCGAATTCACAGAGTCCTCAATACGGAGGTCTGTCAGGTAGTATTGTGCTGTCCCTTTGCCATAGTCCGCGTCGATGCCTTGGACCATTGTCTGCAGTTTGTCTTCCGTCCGGGCGAGCAAGGCGACAACGAAGCCTTCTGCCGTGAATCGTCGTGCAACTGCTTCTCCAATTCCCGGCCCAGCACCGACGAGTGCAATGACTGGCTTGTTTGCCGAATTGAGAGACATGTTGGAGAAACGGGTTTAAAAAAGCAGCTAATGTTAACTGTATTGAATTCTAAGGCGGTGATGAATCAATCTCTCCACTAATCGAACGGTCGTGAAAAATCTTGTATGCCTTGCATCAATGTGAATTGTCGGTCAGGAACCTAGATTTAGTTTATACTCTCGCAGCTCTATGTAGTTGCTAGGTCGTTGATTGACGTGCTTTACAGCGAATAGTAATCGGTGGGGGGACGAGATTGCGCCTCGGCCGGCTACTCTAAAACTTGTGCATAATAAGCAGCGTTGCCGTGGGATATTGTATTTGATTATGATGACTACCAATAGTATCGAGAAATTCTACCGAAAGACATTACAGCTCGGTATATCGTCAGAAAATTTCCTCTACCAGATCCAGATATGTAGTGAAGGACTGCCTGACTGACGGCGGGAAAGGTGCACTTCGGGCTTGCCCGTCCTCTTGGAAGGCCATTATTACGTGCATTGAACCTTAATGCTCGGCACATTTTCTTCGCCAGCGCATTAGACTCTTACGACCATGGATTCATGTTATGCATTTCCATGCTTCGTACATATTCCTACCGAACATTTCACTCGGAAGCCCATCCATCATGGAAGAGAGGGAAAGAAATGCTAGTGGTTGTGGTGAGTGGTGTGTCCAGCAACGAAAGTTGCCCTTTTGAAGAAACTGGAGGTGGAGAAATTGGAAGAGGGAAGAATTGGAATGAAGAGAAGAGGGTACTGGAGGAAGTGCGTGCAGTATTTGAAGCTACGTTCTGCCAGCCACAGCTTTCTGTGAAAAACAATTCAAGTGCCCTGCACTACCCACCTGACTCCTCGTGGCCACGAGATAGAGTGAAGCACCAAGGTTCATAAAAAAGAATTAAAAAAAGTACGCTATGACTTCATGCTATCCATAAAATTGGCATTAATCATACAGTTCATCCTTGACTGCCCTCGTGGGTCCTGTCTTTGCCAAAGCTTAGTCTAGCTACTCTCTCCGCAACTCCTTCTTCTTCATTTTGCCACTCCCTGCTTGAGCCCCTGCTCTTCTTCGGCGAGCCTGGCGGCGAAGTAATTTCTTCGGGGCTCTTTCTGAGCCCAACATCGCTCGTCGAAGCGACCGACTCAGCAGGCGTCGTCGTTGACGGCTCACTCTGCGTCTTCCCCAGCTCTTCCAGACTATCAGGCTCGTGCGTTAGATTATCAGCAATCTGCGGCTCCTTAATCGCGGAAGGTGACGACGGTTCAGCATCAGCAGTCTGCTTCGCACGCTTGTCCTTCTTCGGCGGAGGAGATAGGAGTCGCTGAAATGCGTTCGATCGCCCATCTTCCTCGTCATCATCCTCGTCGTCAGACCTAAAATATGCCTCATCCCAGCTTCCACTGTCGTCCCGGGCCATCCTCTTACTCTCCCCACTGCCTGCTTCCTTCAACGGCTTCAGTTCATCAGTCGCCTCCCTCATCTCACTCGCGGTTCTTCTCGGCGCGTCGCTATCCTCCTGCCCCTTAACATGCTCCCCGTGATCCCCAATCGGCTTATCGGCATCCTTCGCCCTGTCCCTCGCAGGCTCATCCTCATCGCGGGTACGCGCAGAATACGTGTCGCCAAAGTGCGTGTCGCACAGGTGCTTGACGACCGGCCAGCCATACGCGTTGGCAAACATTCGGCGCACGACTATGTTGTTGTGAGCATCTGGCTCGAGGCGCACGAGTACCTTGCGCCACGTGAGATCGCGATGATAGGCACGCGCAATCTTCTCTTCCACTCGCATGCCACCGATGTCTGCTGAAGAGCCATTGCTGACGCTTTGGTCCGAGAAAGTAGATGAAGTGCCGGAGTCTGGTCCCCAGGTACTTCTGTCAGTAGACAAAGTGCGGCCCATCCTAGACGGACGTTTCGTTGGTGGAGGAGGAATATCTTCGGGGTGATAGACACGATCGTGCCATATCGTGCGGACGCGGCTTGCAGGATCGTTGATCCAAGCTCCGGAAGGGATTGGTGGGGCGAGCAAATCACCAGCAGACTCGAAAATAGATGTTTTCGGGGGTGCCTGCATGTTCGTCGGATCTTCTAGAATTGAGTCGCCACGTGTTGCAGGAGGACGTTTGTGAACATGGGTTTGTGCACCATGCTCACCGTCGTCTCGATTAGGAATATGATGCTCGCTAGAAGGCCGTCGTGAGGAGCCACTGTCACTGCCGCTGCGTTCCCATCCAGGAGGTTTCAGTGTCTGACTTCTTTTGAACACCTTGGAATCTTTCTTTGAAGGCAGCTTTGGTGATTTTGGAGCACGTGGGGAGGACGGTGACGGTCGGAAAAAGTTGAGGAATGTATCAATTGGGCCTGTTGCTTCGCCATTCGTATTAGTATCAATGTGCAGCTGCCGACTTGACTCATCAAACGACTGAGTTCTGCGGGCTGGTCCAGTAGTCTGAGTTTCATCGTCGACATTCGTTGTGTCTTCGGCAGGTTGTGGGACCTCTGAGCCAATATGATTAGCTTGCGGAGGTGAAGAGATGTCATCATCCTCATCACCACTGATAGCTGATGCTGTTGGATGAGGAGATGAGTTCTGTCCTGTCATTTCCGCCCATCCCCAGCTCGCCATAGTACCAATTAAACCGTTCTCTCTTCTTGCCTTGTCCACCTTTCCAAGACCTCTCCAGTCGAGGAAGAGAAGGCAGCTGGTTCTTAGAGGGACAATTCCATCGTTGACTACGTTTGAATAAACTGTGCGGTTTCTGAAACGCCGCAACACTTGGTGAGCAGGGCCGGTGGGCAGGATTCTGAGGAGCGGCTTTGAGCCTGGATCTCCTTGCGATTTCTCTTTCTGGCCCACTCCGAGTCCGCCAACCATGGCACTCCACCCGCTCCTGGTTAAGGTTGCCGGCCGCCATGTCAAACCCAAATCTTGACCAGTTCTACCCACAAGACCAAAGTCCAACGCAAATTTGACATACATCGGGTTCTCGTTGCTAAGTCCGAGGAATGGCGATGCAAGCGCGACAAAGTTGATAGGCTTTATGCGCTCGAAGAAGGTTGGAGAGTGTTTCTGGATATAAGCAATCGCATACAGCTGCACGAGTCCGCCCAATGAGTGGCCAACGAAACTGATGCTAGTGTATTTGTATGCTCGTTTCTCCATCTTCTCATCAGGCCTCTGAATGCTGCTGTGATTATGAGCCGGCACGCCCTCTTGAGAATCTTTCGACGATTGAGACGAGAAGGCACTGGAGATCTTTCCGGACATTGACTTCTTTACAGGTAGAACTGGCTGGTCCGGATAAGTCATCTCAAGGATACTTTTTGCCATGCGTTTCCCGAGATATTGGATACCCTTCTCGGTACGAGTCGCATTGCCGTTAAACCCACGAACGATGATCTGCTCTTCGTCATCATCCTCTTGATCTTGCTTGAGTTGATCTTGCCCTCCGCTCAAAGGAGCAGTTGATGCTTCTTCTGTTGAATTATGCTTGTCAGACTGAGGAGCTTCAGGGGCATGATCCTCGCAATCAACAGCATCTGAGGGGATTGGTTCGGCTCTCTTCCTCTTCCTCCTGTTCTCTCGCGCTTGCCTAACTGTAGCATCGATGCTCTCCTTTAGGTAGAGCATGTCCGCCCCCAAATTGCTATGCAAACCATGGGTAAGTACAACAAGATGAATCTTTTGCTGTTTCTGCACTCGCTTTGTATCTCCCCGTTGACTCCGTTGGCGTGTAAATGAATTCCGTGATTGTCGTCGCCTGCTCGGCGGTCGTTCGTCCCATTCCGGAAGCGCCGGCTTATTCCACAAGCTTGCGGTATCATCTACGACCATCTTGATCGCCTTGGAGTATATTCCCTTTGACTGCGCAGAATGATGCCCATCCTTCCCATGCGCCTTCTGCTGATGGTCCACAATCTGGCCCGGTTCTGGCCTCACCCTGCCGGCCACAGCAGCCCAGCCCAGATCCAAACTCTTCTCATCGCGGCTAATGAGCATTTCGTAACTTGTTGAAGCAGACAGGGAAAAGATGATCTGCGACGCAATCTCCAATATCCACGTCACGCTTCTACTGCCATCACCGCTGTCTGGTGTGCTTGAGCTTGCAAACGACTCTGCTGTCTCCCGGATGTCCTCTGGTACTGGTAGTTTCGCAATCCATTCGCCGCCTGGCTTGAGATACGGCTCGAATTGTGGTACGCCGACCCGCCGCTGGTCCTTGGTCTTGTGGTTTGGGTCGAAAGTCGATGGGTACGCTGCGGCATATATGTTGTATGGGCCATGAAGATAGGCAGCTCGTAGCGGAATCGCGGCATGATTCTTAATCTTGACGTAGAGGGCGTGTGGGGAGGGGAGGATGCGGTCGTCGGAAGGGGTGTAAGTGAGGGTATACCTTTTCTATATTAGCTTAAAGTACATTATCATGTAGTAGTTCCTTAAATCGACATACCGAATAACCTCTCCAACCTTGACGGTGCCTTGCTGGTGAACTAGGAGCATGCTCAGGGCTTTGCGTGTCGCTTCTGCCCTCTCTCTAAGAGATGGCCTCCAGCGTATGTATGGGCTGTTCTCTCCCAGTCGAGTGGCGCCACGATCAGGTACTTCGGCAAGTTGAACGACACGCGGTGTAAGCAACATTCATCCGATTCATAGTGTGGTCTCGTGCCAGCGTATATAGGTGTATCAATTGTGGGAACCAGTCCGGATGCGCGCGCAAGGCTGCTACTCTTGGAACTGGGATTCAAAGTACAATATTTATGGAAGGGAGATGAGGCTGGAGAAAGACGAGCTTGAGAAATACGGATTAGCCAAGGCGTTATTCTGTTCTTGCTGGATGTCTTTCAGCCCCAGGTCGCGTGGCGCGTTGGCAATACCCAAGGTTAAAAGTTGCATGGGATGCAACGCAACGTCATTGCACAAGGAGGTAAGGGGCGCCTGACGTGAAACCCATGTGTGTTTCTTATTTTCATAAAACTTGATTTTGGAACTCCTGGGTATGTGATATATAATATATGATTCCTGCATGTTGGTGCCCAAAACCGCTAAACTCGCTGTCCGGAATATTGCGAAATGCCTCACCACCCTTGCGAAAATCCAAGTCTACGTAGAAAGATACAGTGCAACAATCGTGAGAGCCTACGCCTTACGCTTCAAAAGGCCCTTGAAGAAGTCGAAACTATTACTGTCGCTCTGCAACTGCCAAACTTTCCCAGTCCGTCTATCCTCCCAGCCCAACTCTTCCGCCAATAGCATCCCCCAATCACGCGTGATACCTTTGATACGAGCGCGTGCGCCTCCCTCGGTATCGATAGTGACAATCTGGTCACTATGTTTAAAGACATTAGCGAGTTAATCTAATAGATATGGTTCGGGGGACTTGCCTGTGAAGCCAATTTCGATAGTACATATCCTCAATGTCCCTGCTCCATCCTTCTCTGACGAACTTATTGTATAATTGCTCAAAGCTCGTCAGTATCCGCGCAAGCAATTTCTCTGTCTGGACTAGCGGTAGGCCCTTTGCCCTGGCGAGTGCGTTGATGCTTGTAGTTGGGGCGGCATTCGCCAAATTTATGCCGACACCGACTACGAGGGTGTAATCGGCGCCTGCATAGCTGGAGTTGACTAAGACGCCTCCAATTTTGACATAGTTCTTCTTCGTTGATCCATTCCTGGCATTGCCATTGGAAGCAGAGCCTGGATCGGCTGCGTAGATGTCGTTTGGCCACTTGAGCTTGATGTCAAGATCTTGATACCCAGGTTCGTATGTGTGAATGCCGATGATAGCGGCAAGACCAGCGAGATACTGCACGAATACGACTGGCGCTGATTGTGTCAATTGCATCGAGTGCCGTAGGACGACGCTGTAAATGAGGGCGCCTGGAGGGGAGACCCAGACATTTGAGCCACGACCACGACCGGCGATTTGTGTCGTAGCGCTCGCCGTGAATCCTGACGGGAGTGAATTCAGGAACTTGTTATTTCTGTCGTGATGTTAATTGTGTGCCATATGTTATGGAAAGGAAACAGACTTCTCGAGCAACGTATTGGTGCTGGTAACCACCTCGCCGTACATGAGGTACTTCCCGAATTCGCCTTCTATCCCTTTCGTCTTCGTTTGATAGTGCCTCAGGTTCGCAAAATACGCATGGTGGTTGAAGTTTGGCGTCTCCTTGTTCGTTGGCAGGTCTGTCTCGTGGGCAACAAGTCGCTTGACGACTTTATTATAATCGAGAATGATCCTGTCGCCATCCCCATCACCATCGTCAGCCTTCGAGTCTTCAGTCACCCCCTCAAGCGCAGAAGCAATAGAGCCAACGACTCGGCTCAGAGTCCCCATAGACCACCGCGACGGCTTTTCAAGGTGGAACGTGTCGTTCTCGGCCTTGATGTACTCCTCACCGTCGTCGAGGGAGATGATGTCCGCCCACGAGGACACGAGCTCAGAGACGTCGGAGGCGTGCTGCGATGAGAGATGGAGACGGGAGAGGGACGGTACCGATTGTTCATGTTCATTTATGTTCAAGCCAAGCTTCAGAAGGCAAGCTTTGAGAAACGCTGCGCGTGGTTTATCGTCTGCAGCTATAGCTTCGACGACTTTGGCGTATGTTTCGCCGCCGTCTTGCTTGTGCAGATTGACGGCCGCAAATCTGTCTCATATCAGTCATCTCCAAGGACTAGGACGTAAATAAAACAACTAACTCAGGGTGAGGGCCGGTCAGTACGACATGCCCTTCTCCGGCCTTTCGATATACGACTGCGGCCTTTACAGGCCCAGTGTCAACTTTTAGATCTTCAGTGAAGCTAGCGAGAACCTCGACTCCTCGCTCCGCAAGCTTGTCGGCATCAACAAAGGCGCCTCCTCCATTGTAGTACACTCGAAAGGAGTCCGAGAGAGGATCTGCCTGCTTGACCAAGGCAGACTTGTTCACTTTGAGTTCCACAGCCTTCGCTCCTTTCTCGCTGTGATACACGAAGCCTGGGAATGCAAGACCACGGCAAATACCAGGATAGAAGGCAAGTTCACGGTCGCCTACAACTTCCATTCTCTTGTCACCAACTTCGAATTCGCATCGCTGGCTGCCGTAGTAGGCCCCAGCGCAAAGGCCAAGAAATGCTCCTCCCGCATTAACATATTGAATGATCCGCCGGTTGCCTTCGCCGTTGAGTGTGCGACAGTAGCCTAAGTCTGCGCCTCCTGGGAAAACAAGCAGAGCGCAAGTTGCAATCCATGGCTCTTTGATGATTGCTTCGCCGTTAACAGGGATGACTGCATAGTTAGGCGAGAGAAGGCGGCGGAGAGACCACACAGCATGACGGACTGACTCCACTGTGCTGCCATTCCCTGACAATGTGTTAGAGCTGCGAATATGTTTTAAAGAAGTGTTAATACCTGAATAGACCAACACATTGACCTTGCTGGATCCCGTCATTTTGGCTGCCTGCTCCGTGCCACCCGAGACTTTTCCGCACGTTGCAACCTAGATCGAACACCAAAGACCTCCCAAGTTTGAAAACTTGAACGCAAAGATATACACAATGGCAGAAGAAGAGAAGAAGAATCAAACGAGCGCTGCAGGTGCAGAAGATGAGGAGCCAGACGAATGGTATGCCGAATTTGAGGTGGTCGGCTTCCCCGCAAAACCGAAGCTGACGAACGATCTTTGCTGCAGGGACAAAAGGATTTTCAGCACCGGATGCGCAGGTACTGAATCATCTCAATGATTATTTTTGATCAGTTTGACTCAAAAACGATAGATGAGAATGCGAGATTGACGGATTGCTACTATGAGAAGAAGGACTGGAGAGCTTGTGTAAAGGAGGTGAGTCTGTTGGGACTTGGCTAACCCTCACCGAATGGACTTCATCTCACCTTCGCATTTGCACCACCACGACGCTGACAAGGTCTATGCAGATGGAAGAGTTCAAACAGTGCTGGAAACGGCAAGGGAATGATCAGAGGACCGACACAAAAGACGTATAGTGCTCCTTTGGCCAGCAGCTTTCACATTGTCTCAGATCGCGCGATACACCTCCCTACTCCTTGTCCAATTAGCAGCGTCTTTCTACTCATTTATCACCAGTTCCTTACATATTCCATGGCTAAATATGAACAATGTCATCCTTCTCCTCCGAATACGTTTGTGGAAGGATACCTCTGCAGAATATCAATCTGTTCATCCACCGGCGACCCCTTTCCTCATTCCAATCAGCACGCCGACTCTTCTCCATTAAAGCGTTTAATTCAGTCATCTCTTATTAAACTTAGTCGCAGACGAACAGCACAAGTCCATTAGAACCTTTACCGATAGCCACTCACAACTTCCATGACGTCGTGGTAGTCTCCTCAGATGTCAACCGATGCGCCGTCTGCAACGACTGGATGCCCACTGTCCGATCCACAGTTCCTCATTGCTCGGACGCAAAAGGCAAACTACCCTTGCATGTCCAGCGCAGCTATAACAGCAAGCTCGTTCTCGTCCAGCCAAAGACATTTGGACAATAGACACTTGCACGAGCTCATACTGAAAAGTATGCTCGGCTCCGTTCACATAAAGTAGAAGAGCAAAAAAAAAAAAAAAAGAGAAAGAGAATTAAAAGGATAATTGTCGAGGGCAGAAACAAAAGCTCACCGCCAGACCCCACTTCCGGGAGGAAGTAGAGGCTGACGGCTACGAAACCCCCTCACAGAACTGCAGGTATTACGCCTTCGCCGTATGGCGACCTGCAGACTGATCCTACGGGATTTCTTCGCATCGCTTCACGAGTAATTTCGAGTACATGGCAGTGAGCAAAGGGGAGGGGGGAAGGGAAAGGGAGATGTCTTGCCCGAGACTCGAACCCAGTGCACTCCAGTGATGGAGCAGTTGTTATGAGACGTGGAGGGTTGGGCCCAACGCACCATAACAACAAAGACGGAGACTCAAAGTTTGACGTGACGTATATACTCACTATCCTAAGAAGGCACGGGTACCGTCGGCAGCGTTTCTGGCGACTCAACGCGACCACAGCGCGAGACAACAAGGCGGACGAAGGGTAGTATGCGTTTCTACAAGCGCTAATGAGTCTAGTTCCAGCTTGAGGTTCTTGTTCCTTCCTTGTATTCGCCATTTCGCGGCGTTGCAGGCGATATCAACAAATGCCTTGGCGCCGGGCGTCATGCCAACAAAAACTGAGGTTACTTTACTTTTGGCTGCTGGAATTCATTTGTTTTGATAGATTTGAGATTTTGTATTCTATCAAGTGCGAGCGCTCAACTTATAACTCGCACAGAAAGCTCCAGGCCCCAGTGTTACCTCCTTTGAGATGAGTCACCTAGCTCCAAGCTTGTGGATATAGTTCAAGCTTCACTCGATCATGTATGAGCTCCCGACTTAAGTGAAGTGAATTCTCTTCCATTTGGGGTATTTGCTACATCAATGAACCGTCTCATTCCCAATCCTCGATCTTAAACTCGTACTTCCTGTCTCCCAGACCTTTAGGCACTGGATTCACATCCTGATCGAAAAGCGTCCTCTCAAAATACGTCACCTTCCCTTCGTTATCGGCCAATATGACAGTTTGTTTCTGAGTCCCATAAAGCCCAGCCTTGGTGGATGTATCAGGCACGTTAGGGTTTTCTTGTTCCGTTTCACTCCCTTTGAGCGGCGAGTCTGTTCTTAATGGTGTGGCCACGCCCGATATTCCTGACGACGGACCCTGCAGTGGGAAGCTTCGAACGAAGACCGACTTCTGCATCTTCCTGGTGTACGCTTTCCACTCCTCCGAGCCGTCGTATGCGGGCATCGCATCCGTTGAGAGCACCTTCAGCAGTCGGGAGATCAACCTGTCTTCGTCTTCTTGCGCATCGACACTCTGCTTTATGGCAGTCTCAAGCAATGCCTCACCATCGATAACCTTCCTCCACGTCCTGTCGCCGAACGGCCTACATATTGTATCAGCATATGATTTGATTGAAATCCCAGAGGAAAAATATTTGGGCAGTGAACATACGCGTTAGATACTGCGATAGTCTGGTTTGCTTTTCCAGCAATATATGGCAACGCAGAACCGACAGTCGTGCGATTCGACAATATCGCCAATCCGCTCGGTCTCTTTCCTTCTCCATTGACGTGTCCATTCTCCGCGCTCTTCTTGTCCCATATCCCCAATTCCCCTAGCTTCCCATACATGAGCGTGAAACCCCCCACGCCCTCCAACTCTCCGTCCTCCACCAATCTTTTTGCCCACTCCTCTGGCTTCTCGTCGGTTGTTAGCCAGTTCTTGATGATGACCCCCCTGCTCACGGCGCCCTTGACTACCTTCGCATCCTCCTCATGGAAGTTGGTCAGGCAGGCTATGCGTCCGCCTTTGGTGATGCCGAGCCATGTACCGTGGGCAGGCCTTTCCATATCGCGGCCTGAGAGGATGTGGTTGTGTGGAGGGTCCCAGTATGCTGCCGGGGAGGTAGGACGGCAGAGGTATTCCTAATATCCATTCAATCAGCTAGTGGTCTAGTAGATTTATTAAACATACAGAGGCCTTACATCGCGGTTACTGATGAGGATGAAGGGGTATTTCGGGTGGGAGGTGGTGATGATTGCTATGCACATCGTGTAGCAAGTTCCCAAAGTGGAAATGAGGACTTGAGAGTAGCAGAAGATTGACTGTGTGGTATCACAGACATCAGTATAGTTTGTTTGCAAGAAGAAGCCAGAACGCGATGCAGGCTGAAAAGTTATATGTAGTTTGCATCACAAGCACCAGCGGCAAAGAAGGCGGTGGAAGCGACCTCGGGCCCAGTCTTCAACCATTCAACCATCTCCTGAGCCCAAAGTCGACCAGCGCACGCAGATTCCCACCAAGCAGCAGCGACTGAGGCCTGAAGCAGACTCCAGCATGTTGTGACAGTGGAATATGGATGCCAGGACGATGGCCTGACTCAGTGCAGCTGCGGTGCTCACAGCGCTCGACGTCCAGCGCCGCAGCGTCACCTCGGCCAGACCTTCTCCAGGCCAGGACATGGATGGGCCGAATCGACCGTCACTCAAATCGCAACGCCGCTGCGCATGACCTGCCTGCGCTCTTTGTGTCACTTTCCCGTACCAGACCGGCCTCACGAGGACGCTGCGTTCACGACTCTGTGTTTTCTGACCGCTATTTCTTCTTTCATACTCTCCGTTTCCTTCCTTCTCCTGCGTACCACCTGTCTGCTCTTCTCTGGCCGTCGAACTGCCCTATCGGAGATTATTGAGTCTATCGATAACGCGCGGTACCCCTCCCCTCACACGACCCTGACGACAGGCACGAGCAGAAACCTTTCTGCCTGGCACCAGAAATCCACGTATACCTTTACGACGAGTACTTAAGCCTGTAAGAAACTCGTGGGAGCCTTCAGAGCTCCAGAGACCAAGTTGCCCATCATGCTCGACTTCATTGCCGACCTCTTAACGTGAGTATGCCATCTTCGTTTGCTCAACGCCTCATGTACCACGCGATACACTCCCAGCTTTCGCACACCCCTTCCGTAGCTTCATATTACCTTCAAAATGCTCCAAATCAAGACTAAAGCGCCTCAGAACAACATGCACCGTCCTCTTCCCCATCTTCGCCTCCTACAAAGCCCTCCGCACCTCGGACCCCTCCCAGCTAACCCCCTGGCTCATGTACTGGGTCGTGCTGTCGCTCTTCACCGTCGCCGAGTCCTACACCGCCTTCATCCTCACCTACATCCCCTTCTACGCGTGGATCCGCTTCTGCCTGCACCTCTACCTCGTGCTGCCCGGCAAGCAAGGCGCCACGCAGATCTACACCACCTACGTCCACCCATGGCTGTCGCAGCACGAGGACGAGATCGAGAAGTTCATCTCGGAGGCGCATGAGCGAGCGCGCGCTGCGGGCATGGAATACCTCAAGCAGGCGATCAATTGGGTCAAGGTGAACGTGCTCAATCAGCAGCCTCCGCCGCCGTCGCCTCCGCGCCCGAGCAGCCAGACGTATGCGCAGCAGCTCCTCGCGCGCTTCAACATGCCGTCTGCTGGCGCGCCGGCTGCCGCGGCGGCCGGCGATCTGTATGGCATGTTGTCTGGCGCGCTGGCTGGCTTCACCGGCTCCGGCGTGAGCAGGGACCAGGCCGCAGAGGACTTATCCGCGAGCGGGACGCTGATACCAAAGGAGCTGGAAGGCAAGGGCGCGGCAGAGAAGATGCAGTACGTGAGCGCGACGAGGGAGTCGCTGCGCGTGCTGCTGCAGGCGTTTGACAAGGAGGCTTTCACCCTCGCGTCCGGAGAGGGTGCGCAGAGCGGCGATTTGAGCAAGAGCAGGAGCGAGGCGGACTTTGATAACATCGATAAGGATGAGCTGGCGTATGGAAATGTGGCAGAGGCGGGGAGGGGGCCGCAGAGGAGTGCGAGCGGCGGATGGATGCCGTGGAATTGGGCGCAGAAGCCGGAAGTGGAAGACGATAAGAAGATGCAGTAGATGCGTGCATATAAGGCTTGCCGCGAGGCGAATACCAATGGGATCAGGATGGCGCATTTCGGTTCTCGGCTGGACAGGGTTAGATACCATCCTTAGGCAGTCGCTAGAATTGGGCGGCATATACTCGTGACGAAATGTACGAAATTTGACATGTCTTCGGAGACGTCCTTCGCCGTGGATGAGAGTGATGATTTTGCAATTGTGTGAGCAATGTTGTACATGGTATCTAGCTCCTGTCTATACATCATCCAATCCAACACCTTTGGTCCGAGTACTAACCTACGGCCCTTTGACCTCTTTGTACGGATATGCCACGCCTCCTCCAATGCTCTTCTTGGTCGTGATCTTCCTCTTCTTCTTAGTAGTGACATGCTCCACCCAGACCTCTCGCGCATGCTGCGCCATGAACTTGCGCAGAAACACCGGATCCCACAGCTCACTCGCGACGCCCAGGTCCTTACAGCAGCGCATCAGCGCGTTCGACTTGCACCCCTCGGTCGCAGTCGGGATGCCTTCGGGATCGAAGTACTGCTGCTCGCCACGGGCTATTGATACGAGTCTGGTCGTAAATTAGACAGAGCGACAAAGGACATAGTAGGAGCGTGGAGGACATACCGCCCATGGACAACCAATCCATACTCCCTAGTTACGCTCCTTCCCGTAACCAGCGTCTCTCCTCTCGGCGCTAACCCCCATCCTCCGGGCCCAAATGCGCGATTCAGTATCCGGCGGTACTTGATCTCGGGCAGGTATGCCAGGCCGTCTGGCTTGATTTCTATGTCCTCCTCTTTTAGAGGCTCTTGTAAGATGCGCTGCGCTTCCTCGGAGAAGGGTTGCGTGGAGAGGCCATGGAAGGAGCGCGTCCAGTCCACCGCGTTGCTTGAGGATGTGGAGGGTGTGAGGAAAGGTGCGTCAGGGGAGGATTCGCTGGTTGGGAGAGGCGGAGTGTCTGCGAGACCGAGGGTTAGGTCGCTGACCGGAATGGAACTATTTCTGCTGTTTTCCTTCGTCTTCAACGGGGGTGGTCGTGGTGGCGCCGGGGATGAATTGCTCGAGGTCGAATTTGATGCAGTTGAAGGTGAAGATCGTGCTACGTTGTTCGCAGGTTTCGATGCTACCGATGAAGCAGTACTAGCTGGTCTCGATGAAGAGGTTGTGGATTTATTCGCTTTGTATGTGCTAGCTGGTTTCGCTGCCGTGGCCGCTCGAACATTCGAACTCGACGAGAAATATCGGTGGCGGGATGGTTGGTGAGGGCCATTGTATGACCGGTCGATGGCTGAATTGCTTTGAATTCGCTTCAGTCCTCGTATAGAGGGCCTTGAGAGTGTCAATAAGCACCGGTAGCCCTCCCGAGGCGCGATCGTCGTCATCGTGTAAAGCGTTATTGAAACTTGTACGCGGTCGAGGCGCGAAGTCACTTGAGCACAGAGAATCTCGGCCCGAGCCATCCACATGCCGAAACACACCAAGGACCTACCATTTCTAGTATATTGCACGTAACATATGATAGAATCATGGGTGAATAATTAAATTTTCGAGATTCACGGTTTTCCTCCCCTATGTTTACAATAACACAACTGCGGCAAACTCTGCACGACCACAGGTCTTTCTGCTCCATGTGACTAAGGCCACCAGAGCCCGACTATACTCTACAAAACCATCCACAACTACAAGACGCTCAAGATTGTCTCAAGAACCCGCCATGCTATCCCTTCTTTGCTGCCCGATAACTCCCATGCTTGCGCATTGCCAAGCGCTGTTTTCGATGAACCCTTTCAAACCCAGGAGGAAGACGCCCGTCAGAGGCCGTAAAATTAGATATTACTACACGCATGAAGACCACCTCTCCTCTTTTGCGCAACCCGCAAATGGAAGGGTGATCGACACTCCGAATAGGGGAGGCAGAAACGAAGATTCTGATGTTAAGACATTGGCAGAATAGGCAAGAAGATATTAGAGATCGTTTCAGTCCGAATAAGCGGCCTCGAAGAGGTAGATGATGCCGAAGACGAGGAATGCGTAGGCGCCGCCTAGAGTGACTATCATATATATGTCAGCAAATGGTGGCAACTTCATCTCGGTGATCTCTGGCGACTTACCAACTCTCATGCTCACTCTTCCAGCGATAGCTTTCCCTCCCAGAACGGCAATACCGGTGCATACCGCATGTCCTGATATGGCACCGCCAGTAACCCACCAATAGTCCTGACCTGCGGCCATGGCAATCGTCGCAATTTGACTTCGATCGCCCCACTCTCCCAAGAACGTCATGATGAACGTCTGCACCCAAGCCGGGCTAAGTAGCAAACCGAGAAGATTCGACAGTCCTGTCACCGCACTATTCATGCCACCATTCGGTGCCGGCGAAGGTGATGTTGACGGACTCCGCGGGGGCGGTAGACGCGAATCGCTGCGTGATCGTCTCCCCCTGCCTGCCTCGAGTGCATACGGCGTGATAGACGACTTGCGGCGCGACTTGCGGCGCATACTGTGCTCCTTCTCTTCCAGCTCCATCTCAACCTCGCGCATCTCCTCGCCTACGCCCTCATTCGGGCTCATCTTCCAGCCCTCTCTCAGCATCTTTGCGCCAAAGACCAGGAACAGAACCGCAGCTGCAAAGTTGGTGAAGCGTTTAGGCAGGAGAGTAGGGACGGCGTGTCCCAGGACGGCTGATAGGACGGTCATGGTAATGAGGGCGGAGAAGGCAGCAGAGAAGACGACCATACGAGGATGGCGCATCGCCATGAGCGCCGCCACTAGGAACGTCTTGTCACCTATTTCTGAGAAGAGGATCATGGCGAGAGAGAGAACGAAGGAATGGAAGGGTTGGATGATGCCTTCTGGTTCGTCTTCTGGGGAGGTTGAGGGTGAGGTGTCTGCGGGTGCTTTAACGGGCGGCTCGGAAAGTGGATCACCTGTTTGAGTGCCAGGTGGTGCGGGATGAGGGATGTCGTGTGGTTTGTCGGGGAGATCCGCTGGCTTCTATGCAGGGGGAGAATCATTAGTACAGTCATGGACAGCCATATGTAATGATGAAACATACCTCGAGGCCATGTGAGCCCGTTGATGTCTCTTCCTCCGTGGTGTGCTTGATAGTCTTCTCCTTGGATGACTTCGGCTCCTCACTCTCAGGCAACGGTGGCACCTCCTTTGGTGATTCTGGCCTCTTAATATCTGGCGGTCCCGCTTTTGTCTCTTCCTGCGCTTTCTTCAACCTGTCTCTCTCCGAGACACCACCCTCTGTCCCCGTTGTACCCTCCTTGGGGGCCTCGCGATGCGGATCATCCATCACCGTATCTTGCGCCTCCATTAACAGTCTATGCTGTTCCTTCTCTTGTTCCGTCGCGCCATCCGGATCTAATAAATCATCCTTGTCCTGCTTGCTCGTCTTCTGGCTAGGTACGATGTCCTCCACGGTCTGAGGCTTCTTTTTTGTCGAGCTGGAGTCCACAAACGGTCCTGCGTGCGGCTTGCCGTCCAGTCCGTCAACCGGCGCGTCTTTCGTCCCTACATCTTTGGGAGATGTTAACGATGTTTGGATAGACGCGACAGGGACGTCTGCGGCGACTGCGGCGGCGATGGGGTCGCTGGCGAGTTGCTCTACGGAGCCCGGCTTACCCTTCGTTGCATCGACGGCGACGGAGGCGGCGAGGTGAGGGAGAAGGATAGGGAGCAAGAGAAGAGGTGTTCGTCTTCTTCTAATTCTCATCGTGTGTTTTCTTGAGTATTAAAGGAGTGGAAAGGGGTCGTCGAACGACCGCGGTTGTGAGAGCTGAACTCTGCTCTCTGAAAGGATTCGTGTCGTCTCGTGCTGAGCAACTCCAGTCTTGCGCAGTATAGTCGAGTAGATGCTCAATGAATTCTGCAAGGGGAAAAGATGGAAGACGATCAACGGTGGAAAATGTTTTGCAAGTGTCACTGGAGCTGAGAGATGCCAGCGGTGCGTGCTGATCGCTGGGTGTCGATTGTCACGCAGCGCGCACTTTTCTGGCTGTGGCTGTGGGGCGACTCGCAGGGATGCGCTCCCTAAGCGGCCCCTGATTTGGGAGTCCCGTACCTGGAGTATCTGGGGAAAGCAGATTAAAAGATCGATTTGACAAATATTTTCATAGGGCAGAGCGTTCATAACGCGCTCGGCGACAGCAAGAGTGCCTCTATGCATTCCTTAGCCCGCATTCTCAGGGTCTCTTTGCGGCAACAGAGTTTCACTGAGGGTATCGAGTCGCAGCCCACGCAGGCGCGTTGAAACGACAGGACGCCGCTCTCGAAGCACCATAGATATCGTGGGCCTCTCGTTTGGGGCCGTTTCGACACAGATAGGCGTGGGGTGAAGATGTGAAGTGTACATGGGCGCATGTTCGCACGAGATGCGCGATTTACGGCTGAAGGTACGATGGATGTACCTTTGAACCTAGAGTGGAAGGTGCGTATGGTAAGGCTGGGTTTTGGCCTGGTCGACCTGCCTCGGGCGTGACATAGTTCTGCATGCAGGCTCATGGGGAACATGCAGAGACGTCATTCGAAGTGCTTTTTTCACTTCTGAAGTCAACGAACACGGAGTTTGTTCCTTTCTTGCGAACACTTGAGATGCTTTGCTGCTGGTCATGAGAGCCCCGGCGGTGCGCTTGCACCGAAGCGGTCTAGCGCAGGTTTCTCCAACCGGCTTCTAGGGTTTGGCCGGCGCCAACCCTAAGAATCTTCCAAACACCACCACCCACCCCATCGTCGACATCCATTACATTCGGCGCCAGCTCGTTATCCGGAGGCATGATGGCTCGTAGCACTAGGTCGACGAGGAGTGCTTCGCGCGAGATCAGTGCGCCGCCAGCAGGTACGCGAGGAAGCGCGCGCCGTGCTAAAAGCGCAGAAGTAGAGAACAGCGGTGACACTGTCGCCAACGCAAGCACGGCGCGAAGAACACAAAGGGGGAAGAAGAAGAATGCAGATGGTGTGTAGTCATGTCTCTTTTCCTTTGCGCAATTGGTTTGCTATGCCCTCAGCCCATTGTTCACTACGTCAAACCTCTTGAGTGTGCCAATTGTCTCGGCCAAAGCCCCCAATCTGTGCTTTATCAAAGGTTCCCTCCGAGCATTTACATGGCATGTCCCGGCTTCACTTGGTGTTGATACAACGCTGCGCATTCACCGTCGGCGCTTTGATCTTTCAGGGTCGCATCCGACCTGCAGCATCATGACGAGGCATAACCCTGGTCAGAAAACAATCAAAAAGAATACGAGCTCTCCATTTCCAAATTCCATGCGCCGCGTATCTTTCACAATGAGATTCACTTACGGCAGGCAAGAGTGGAACGATATTGTTAACAAAATTTTGGCAGCTTCAAAACTTCCCGTCCTTGAAGAAACTCCGGATATGGAAGAGGATGAGGACGATCCTCAGGAGCGCCTCCTGGTCGCCGCGCAACAGTCTCCTGGAGCTGTCTCGAATGTATCGGGTACCACAGCCGTCACGCAAACTACGGCGGTTGGAGGTACCGACCTGGACTTTGAGGAAGTCGCCTACGTCCTACCCTATCTTTACGATACAGGCGAAGACTTCTTGAAGATTCTCACTCCAGACAATGCAACTGCCGATGACCTGCACACCATCGTTAATGACCTGAAGATGTCCAACTCTAAAATCAGTACTCAGGTGAAGCGGAGGGAGGCGGCTTTCGGGACGCAGTATGGTAGTTTGACCGACTCTCCTTACCTCGACCCGCCAGTGTTCCTCAAAAATAGCATGAAACGGGGCCACATGCCCAAGCTGGATACAGATCCGTGGAGGCCGGACGATATCCTCTTCAAAAGTAACGGAGTGAATCTTGCACGCATTTTGGTGAAACAAGAACGTGGAACGGCAGAAACGTATCGCACAATCAGAGAACTGGACAACATATTCCCCGCGCTCTTCATCAGCGCTTTCGGAGCATTCGCTTCTGGAGAGCCTCCGATCGGAGGCAGTAGCCTACTTCGGCAGACTGTTGATCTAGCACTAGAGATCCGGACCCAGTCACTGATCATGACTTTAGCGAACATCAAGGATGACGACACATTCGATCCGGACGTAACCTTGAATCAAGTCTTCTTCACAGCCTCAAGCACCAGTCAGGGCCAGCAGGAACTTCGAAAGTTTAGTCTCCCTCAAGCGGGCATCGCAACGCCAATGAAAAAGGATTTCGACAAGAGAACTCTTGAAAGGATCCAACGCATTCGGAGCCATTTCTTAGACAATGCCGCTTTCGTTGACTGGGCGGCATTGGAGGGCGACTTTCCGTGGCCTTCATTCCAAGTCTTGGTCCTTGACTGGGTCCGAATGCGTAACCGTGAGCTCAACAGCATGATCTTGGCACGCGGTGGCGCTCGAGAAATCGTCGAGATGCTTGAGGAGGCAAATGCCGGGATCTGGAAGGAGAGACCTTTGCGTGTTAATACTGGATCTGGCCAAATAACGCCTCAGAGGGCACAGACCCAGCCAACACCAGTGGAGAAAAGGCGACCTGCTGGGACCCCAACAACCAAGTGAGTTCGGACTTTTTTCGGTGTTTAGCTCTCTGCTTGCTTTCGTCGGTCAGTAGAATATCTTTTGACGTTGTAATAGTGATGCGAGCGATCTCGCCCTACTCAAAGCGCTTGACAAGCGCATTTCCGGAAGTCTTACCTCAGCAGCATTTGATCCGATACCACAGCCAAGCACTGCGCCCGCTGTTTTGCCGGTGCAACATGGCGACAACGGTGCTCTGGCAGAGCAACAGCTCCAGGAGGAAGATACGTGGCAGCCACCGCCCGACATTTACGAAGATCCAGTAATCGACCCAGATGCTGGTACGAGCAACATTCCCCAGTGGCAACAGGCGACTCTTGAGGCAGCCGCAACGCAAGATCGGCAGAATAGAGAGGGTCTGCGACAGCCACAGCAGCAACCACAGCGGCGCTTTCTCGACCCTCAGTCAGGCGCAACTCGAGTAGAGTTTGACGAGTATACCCAACCTCAGGAGGTAATTCCAACCAGCAGCCGTAACGCAAATGGCAAGCGGCCCGCTCAAGATGATGACCAAGAGGGGATCGATCCAAGTCAAGACGTTGGCTTCCAGAGCGATGACCGTAACATCGATCCTGTGGCCCGCAGATTGGCCGCACCAGTCCCTCAGGGCCGCGCACCCGTAGCGCAGATGATGCCGAGTTCGCGAAAGCGTGCGAGGTTCTCGGCACAGGTTGACGAAGAATATGCTGATGATCCGGATCATGATGCGGATGCCGATGGCGACGATGACCCCGACCCAGCGTCCTCCTACCAGAGGACAAAAGCTCTAGCCAGAGGAGCGTCCCGGCAGGCTTCACAAGAAGGAATCCTCGCGCGTCCCACCGGCGCTCAGGGTGATATGGGTCGAGCACGAGCTAATCCGGGGAAGCGCAGGTGGACCCCCGAGCAGGAGGAAGCGCTGATCCGCTACATTGAGGATAAGGGCTGCAAGTGGGCTGAGATCAAGAAGTGGGACGACGAGCACGGAGAGCGAGTGCTGTTGGACTGGAGCCAGGTCGATATCAAGGATAAGGCGATTAACATGCGTCTTGACTTTGAGAAGGCGCGCACTGGCCTGCCGAGGAACTTCGAATTGATCACGCTGAGGAGGCGAGACAAGGAGAAGTTGGAGAGTATGGGCATTATTGTTTAAGTGTGAGGTCCGTTGGTTTTGTGGGGGATCGTCTATTTTGTGGGGTTGTGGGGGGTTGTCTGGGGAAGGAAGGTGATGATGGGCCTTGGGGGCGCTATGGTTGTTTCCGTGATTTTTCGCAACGTCAGACCTTGCTTCGCAGCTGGTACTAGGAATTATGCTCTTTTGTAGCAACAAGTCGCTTTTTGCAATGCCATCTGTCGCTATCGATACACTATGATGCTTTTTGCTTTTTGCTTTTTGCTAAATTCGGGGTCGGGATGCAAATCTTGTTCGGCTTCACCGTTGGTCAATATGTTTCTTGGAGACTGGAGACACCTCTTAGTCTGTTCGCCCTACGACTGACATTCTCCTTGCCTGCACATGCAGTAGTCTGAGAACTTTGATCAGATCGCCGGTAACACCCATGGCTGTCACCTCTCCGCCAGCGCTACATTATAGTTAGTCTCACATTAATCCTCTTCCCGTGGACAATCAACTCACCCTGCACCTTGAATGATCAGCGGGTTGTCTCCGTATCGCTTTGTGTAGAAGCTAATAATATTGTCGCTCCCTTTGAGAGCGGCGATCGGATGCGAGGCATCGAATCTAATTGTCATCAGCACCCGGACTTGCGCCCATCCGTATACGAGACCGAGAGACTCACTTCTCCAAGCCAACCTTGACACCCTTCTTCGCCACATCAATGCTCCCGACAAACCTCACAACCTTACCCTCCTTGGCAGCCTCCTCCTTGGTCTTGTCCATCTGGCCATCAAACTGCGGCAGCTTCTCCAAAAACTCGTCGCCACTGGAACAGCTTTCCAACTCCTTTGGAATCAAGCTCTGTACCGGAAAGCTCGTCGCGCTCTCGACATCCAGTCCCACCATCCGCGCCAGAATGGTCAGCTTACGCGCAACATCCAGGCCGTTCAGATCGTCTCTCGGATCCGGCTCGGTGTAGCCCAGCTCCTTCGCCTTCTTCACCTCGGCGCTGAACTGGCCGCCGCCGCCGCCAACAGGCATGAATGAATTGAAGAGGAAGGACATGGTGCCGCTGAATACGCCCTCGATGCGGGTCACTTCATCGCCCGTCTCAACGAGTTCCTTCAGGGTACTGATGACAGGCAATCCTGCACCGCACGAGCTCTCGTGGAAGACCCAACCCCCAGAGCCGGTGCCGTTCGAAGCGGCAGAGAAGATCTCTTTCCACAGTGCGAGGGAGGATGAGAATGCCTTCTTGTTGGGCGTCACGACATTGATGCCCTTCGCCAGGAACGTGGGGTAGGCGTCTGCTATGTCCTGGTTGCTGGTATTATCTATCAGGATGGTCTTCTCAGGAGCCTTTTCAAGGTATTGCGCGATCTCTGCCGGGCTCATAGGCGTGGTGGTGGAGGATTGTAGGTCGGAGGCACAGGTGGAGAGGTTGAGATGGTGGTAGTTCGGGCTGAGGAGCAGCTTCTTCGAGGAGGCGAGGAGGATGAGAGAGATGTACATGGGCTGGGAGGGATTCTGGGACATTCGCTGGGCCAATTGACTCAATTGACCAAGGAAGGCCTTGCCCACGCCGCCGACGCCTGGAAGAAGGTGGTTAGCTGGGGATTAAAAGTCGGATTTTGGAGGGGTATACCAATGATGGCGACGAAGACTTGTCGTGGTGGTGCCATTGCTTAAGGTGTGCTAGATTGTAACGTAGAGGAAGTCTTCGAGACAATTGTTCTGCTCAATTGGAGATTATTTTCGTGCGAGGATGACTATGTATAGGTAGCGTCGGGATTTGAAGTTGCAGTGCGGCAGTGCGGCTAGCGTGATTCAACGACTCCAAAGCTCACATGCGTTCGCCGGTAGGAGCTGAACTATATAGATATCACCGTCGGGTGCAGCCGGGTGTGGGGTACATGGGAAGTCTTTGTGGTGTCGAGTGACATTCGAATGACGGGCCCCCTGAGTATACAAAACGACTGTTGATCAACAAATGCAGTTCGTTCTGCAGCGAAAGACGCAGAGCAAGTCACACCCCGCATTTCCCTTTTCGGATGATTGCGGGGCGGTGATGGCTCGGATGGTGCACCTCAGATCGTGACAAAAAAGCTGGTCGCGATGGTGGTCGAAAGAGTGATGCATAGAAGGGTTCTGCTCTTCAATAGAAACGAAAGCATTGCTGAAAGTTCAGTATAATATGCTTTGGAGTGCACTGGTCAAGATCGCACGGCTCCAGTAAAAATAGACCGCCCTGATTGGATAGAGCGTGTATCCTGGCAGCTCCACGTGTTGAAGGTGTGGCGCAACTTTTTCGTCACCCAGATCTGGGCACGTCAACTGCCAACCGCTGATGACATCCCTGCAGCACTTCTTCAACTGCGGCTTTGTAACAGAGTTGCTAAGCTCTGGCACCTCACATCTCTTCCTCTTCCCCGGGATCGACCGTCTCTGTACATGTTGTTGCAATGGCCTCCAAAGACACGGCCATCCCCCTGTACGGCGCGCCTCGTCGCAACAAATCACACGCCAAAGAGATCTCATCGTCTTCCACACTCAACTTCACCTCGCAGCTCTCCTCACTTATCACCGCATCAAAATCCTCCGACGCACCTACGTCCAAGTCTTCCACCGGCCGGCAGCGGCCTAAGAAAGAAGACATCTTCACCAAGCACAACAAGGGCTCTAAGAAGCGTGCTTTGGCCGACCTAGAAGAGGACGATTTCACGAAGCAGAAGCACAGCACGAGCTCTGAAGCGGTAGACGAGGCACAATGGCGCCGCGCAAAGCGGAAGATGGAGGAGAAGGCGCGCCTCTACGATGCACTGAAACGCGGTGATCTAGAGGATGTCAACGACAAATACGGCGTCGATTTCGACAGGAAGTGGGCAGAGGCGCAGGAGAGAGGTGACAAGGATGAGGAAATCTCGGACAACGAGGACGATGACAGCGGCAAAGAGGAGGAGGAAATGGTGGAGTACATCGACGAGTTTGGCCGCTTACGACGCGGTACGAAGGCCGAAGCCAAGATCCAGGAGAAGATTAACAGGGCGAGGGAGATGGGTGTGGACCACGCAGATCGCTTTACAGCCAGACCTACCGCACCAGAGAACGTAATCTGGGGCGACACAGTTCAGACTGCAGCTTTCAACCCCGACGAGACAATTGCACAGAAGATGGCCGACATAGCCCAGAAGCGAGACCGCTCGCTCACGCCGCCACCGGACACGCACTTTGACGCGAGGCAAGAAGTTAGGCAGAAGGGACAAGGCTTCTTCCAGTTTAGCGCGGACGAGGAGACGAGGAAGAAGGAATTCGCGAATTTGGAGAAGGAGCGCGTTGAGACTGAGCGCAGGCGCCAGGAGAATGCTGATAGGAAGGAGAAGAGGAAGAAAGAGGTGGAGGAACGTAGGAAGGCTATCCAGCAGAAGAGGGGCAAAGCAGAGGCGGACAAGTTCTTGGACGGATTGATGGGAGAACTTGGAGAAAGTAAGGCGGAGGAGAAGGGTGATGACTAGGTTCGTTCCGCGCAGCATATTTGAGGATACATGCCTATACCCTCCCAGCGTATTAGGAGTCCTGGCTAGAAGGTTGAATGATACCCCTCTGCATGATAGCATCTCCGCCTGCGGTACAGCAACAGATTCTGAGTAATCAAACTTTCAAACGCCCTTCTACTCCAATAGCCAGACTTCAATTTTCGTGGGGATCGCAAATAGAGTCTCTTCTCCCTAATGTGGCGTCTGTACCCCATACTTTTGCGGCGGCGGTGCGGAGGTTCAGATCCATCTTTGGATTAGCGCCTCTTGGACCCCATGTCCCTGACTTTAGGCACACTCCCTTGAGAATTGAAATCCCTTTCATCCTATGGCGGCTTGCCAGTGTCAATATGAAACCACGGCCTAGTCAGAGATGTCTTACGGCCATCTTCCTAGCTGGCTTGCTGTTCATGCAGTTTGCAGATGCATCCATAGGTGACAGACTACCTGAATTCAAGAGCTGTGTCGAGGTAAGCGTGGAAGCATTTTCAAGCTTGACTGGCACGCGACTGACGAGTGGTAGACATGTAAAGAGACGAATTGCGTCCCTAATGGACCATCCATCCGTACGATTCTCCATATTCCGTCTATCCAATCGCTCTGGAACCATGACTGACATTCGTCTCTCAAGCTTTCCAACGCCGTCTCCTCCTCTGGGACTGCCCCTCCGAATGCGATTATACCTGCCAGCACATAATCACCTCCGCGCGCATCGCCAACCATGATCCCATCGTCCAATTTCACGGAAAATGGCCGTTCTTCCGTTTCCTGGGCATGCAGGAGCCCTTCTCTGTGCTCTTCTCCCTCCTGAACTTCCTCGCGCACGACTGGGGCATGCGCAAACTGCGCGAGACGATTCCCGCTTCCTACCCACTGCGGAAATATTATCTTCTGTTCGGCTACTTTGGGCTGGCGAGCTGGGTGTTTAGCATGGTGTTCCATACGCGGGATTTCAATCTCACGGAAAAGTTGGACTATCTTGGAGCAGGCGCAAGTGTGCTTTATGGGCTTTACTTCGCTCCCATACGCGTCTTCCGACTCGACCAGTCCAACACAGCACGTACAGCCTACAAGTCCTCCATTTTACGTCTCTGGACCATCGTGTGCTTGGTACTCTACGCCTTTCACGCTGGATTCCTCTTACTTGTAAGGTGGGACTATACGTACAACATGGCGGCCAACGTGGCTGTCGGGATCGTGCAGAACATTCTGTGGAGTGGCTTCAGTATTGTCCGTTTCAGAAGGATGAAACGCATCTGGGCAGCATGGCCGGGCTTAATTGTCGCGTGGATCATCTTGGCCATGTCTTTTGAATTACTGGATTTCCCTGGCCAGATTATAGACGCCCATGCTCTATGGCATGCGGGGACTGTCGTACCGACTATCTGGTGGTATAAGTGAGTGATAGCAGCATGGTTACAGGCATGGAGCTAATCTGTGGCAGTTTCTTGATTAAAGATGCGCAGGAGGATATGCATGGCGTTAGGCTCAAAGCTTGACCGTGAATGTAAAACATGTTTGCATGGGCGGAGTATGGTAATTGAGCATTGTACAGTTAGGGATGGACACCCAATGCGGACACTAGGCAGAGTACGTCCAGGTGGTGCCAGAAAAACTTTCTTCTGGTATGAGTAAGGCCGATCGGACGAGAAGACCATTTCCCTGAGATATAGCCTCAAATATGGCCATATATGATAGGATCAGATTTTAAAGTTAAATATATAGTTTTACACACAGCCGACACTGCAAGCTGGAGCTCCCAGCCATCTACTATCGTGTGAACATATTCACGAAGTGAGTATTGAACTTCATCAATATTGAATTACAATTCCACCATGTAATCCCTTATATGTGTACCCACGCTCTTTCCCGAAATACTGTATCCACACTCCAATAATATAATTGCAACACATAATTGTCTGCAACTGTGACCGTGGCCGCCGAATAGATTCCGAGGCTCGGAACAACCGGTGGACGGCAGAAGCCGCGACGTGCTGCATCGTCATAGCTTTGAGAACATAAACAGAGCTTTACTTTCCGCCATATCTCTCCACACATCAGGGCACCAAATATGTCAAAAACTGTTGGAAAGCAGCGCCAGGTGCGCGGTGACCTGTTGGATTTACCTGCGGAGCTGCGACTCAACATCTATGACCTCATTCTTGGAGACGATGAAGCCGTCACCATCAGCGGCCGAGAGATTGTTGACGAAGAGGGTGATGTTGATCCAGAGGAGAGTTCGGCCTCAAATGTGTCATGGCGACGTGTTCGACGTGTTCCAATCATCAAAAATTTCTACGATGAGTCTCTGCTTGCGATAGCACCTCGAGTCCACCCTTTGCCTGCTGCCGAAAACGTGCTAGCCCCAGGGTTGAGACGGAGATATCGGACAGCAGACGAGCTCGCAGCAGAGAATCCAACAATTGGATATAGCAAAATTCTGGCTGCATCAACCAAATCAGAAACCAAACCTGAGGCGTCATCAAGCAGCTCGACATACATTCCAGCACATCTCGCGCTCCAACAGACGTGTAAACAGATCTACCAAGAGCTGCAACACCACATGTCATCTCGTACAGCCATCAATCCGATTCTCTACGTGACATACCCGCACGGCGTCATAGTGCTCAAGGAGCACTGCCCACATCTCTTAAAGCAGGCTCGCGCCATCAACATCTGTGGCCCGTTCCTGTATGGCAAGAGGCCTCACGAGTGCACTGGCTATTGGTGCTGTCCCGGACAAGCTTGGAAGCCGTCCCAACCACTGGGTCGTACCGAAAATCCGGCAACCCTCCTTGCGGCGACGGAGAGCCTTACCTGGCTGGTGCGATCGGTCCTATCCCCAAAGGGCCATCCTGTGTTCGAGAGACTCGAGATGCGGATATTCTATCCCGAAGCAGACGCATACCGCGAGGTGTGGACGAACAACCAGTCTCCAATCTCCGTCGCACTGCCGAATATTTGCGGTGGGAAGATTGACATGGAGGTCTGGCGGAGCAAGATGGGCGCTGGTGTCTTCCTAAGGGCACGGCCGCAACCGAGGGCAAGGGAGCTCAGTACGGGTTGGAGGAAGCTGGGCGACACGAGGGCGGAGAACGAAGGCTTTGTGCTGAGTGACCAGTGGGGCAAGAGTGAGGAGGACATTCCGACGAACTGGAAAGATTCGAATCGGAGGGAGGAGACAGAGGTTGGTATCACAACCTACAGCGGGACGAGGTTTTCAGGAAACGGCGGAAGTTATTGACATTCAAACATTCAAGATGTCTTAAAACAACGGGCTATTGTCTATGATACGGAAAGGACAACCTTCGGATTACTGGAGTTGAAATCAAATTTTGGTCTGGGTCTGTAGACATATTTGGCACGCAAGAGCAGCGTGTCTACACATTTCCATTACTCGATGTTCTTAAATCGTCATCAGTTTCTACCAAATTCTACAGCAGGATTTTTCACCTTGCTGTCGTAAAGTTCGATTCAGCACATATTCCTTCCACGTGACTTTCTTAGCTCCCGTCCTTGGATTCTCTCCTCATACTCCTGACACTTACTAACACACGCTTTACAGGCTAAAGTCGCTCAATGCTTTGACAATTTTGGCTTTCACTTTCCTCTCTGCATCTCAGCTTGAACAGCGCAATAAAATTTCAAACACTAAATTTCTGTTACGAAGAGACTAGCTTTCGGCGAGCGAACGCGACCTGCAACGGCGCCCCTGTTCCGGTACAACGAGAAGCAAATCCCCTAAGGCGGACTGGGTAAGCTACTCCTTAAGAGCCTCGAATTATCTAGCTCTTTCGTATAGACCTCACCGTAGTCGAAGATGGAGACGACGACTTTTGACGATGACGGCGACCTCGAGCTGCTTTTACAGAACGATGATAACCCTACAGACCCGTCAAGCGCAAAGCCAACCCCCACCAAGAAGTTCGTCGTTTCTTCCAAGGTCCTGTGTTTGGTCAGCCCTGTCTGGAAAACCATGTTGAGTGGGAAGTTTCTCGAGGGAACAAGCAGACAAATCCCCCTGCCTGAGGATAACGCCCGGGCCTTGGAGTATATGCTGAACCTTGTGCACTTCAATTTCGACCGGCTCAAGGCTCCTACCACATCTGATCTGACACACATTGCAATTGTTTGCGACAAGTACGACATGGCCGGGTTATGTCGATTTCAGGCTAATGAATGGAAAGACGTATTTCGGCGTGAGGGCAAGTTATATTCATTTGATGCTATCTTCTTTGCGTGGACGTTTGGGTTCAGATCGTGGTTCGAATCCGTCGTAAAGGACTCCATCACCGGCCAGACCATCCCTCGACTGCGGGAATACGAGCTCGAGAACTTTGCGCCTCCAGGAATTGCAGGTATGGAGTAGCACAGAGCGCCACGGCATACGTGGATGTTATTAACGATTAGCAGTCACTATGCGCGAAATTGCAACCCGAGCACACGATGAAACCTTCAACGCAATTTTCAATACGTACAAACGGTTCCTTGGAGATCAGTCATGTACCATAGGCTCCGCAGAATGCAGCGCTTACAATCTTGGGGCTTTTATAACAATACTCGATCGTAATTCCATTTGTATTGATATGTCTCTCGCGCGGGCCGTCTATGGTACCCCTGGACCTCTGCGACCCCTTGCCGACGTTGTGGGAGGTATGCAGATCTCGAAACTACCCCTTAAGCCTCGCGGGGAAACACCGCAGAGGCGATATGGCGAAGCGGAACCTGATGAGCATGCACAATGCCGCTCTCTCGCTGGACTGAAAGACGAGGTTAAGAAGATCATGAGTAACATTCCAACTGCCTTACAGGAACATCACAAGGTGCATCTGAGGAGTCAGGCGAAGAAGGTGGGCGCTGAGTAACTGTAAATAAGTTATATGGAGAGCAGACAAAGTGCTATGTGCTCGGATTCGATACAAGAGATGCCATGAGCTGGAAATTCGACTTTTTAGAGAGGTAATATGTGTTCGCCACATATGATGCGAGTATATCAATCTCAGGTATATATGCTCACTTTTATGTTCTCTGAACTTGAAGTATATTGATATATTTCAAAGCAGCTGAGATCGAATATAGAAAAGCTGAGAACAGATATGAGGTGGGAAGGTTGTACCCTCCCCGTCAATATAGTCTCATGAATCGACCGAGTCCCGATATTTATTTCTTCTTCCTATTATCGTCCGTCTTTCTTCGCGCTAGCTCTTCCGAATTCACCTCTTCGATTGCCTTTCTCGCCCCTTCCCATCTCTTTCTGCGCCCTTCAAACAATCTTCCAACATGCGGACTGTCGACGCCACCCATCAGCATATTGCAGAATCTCCAATTGGTCAGCCAGAACCACCACCCCTTCCGACCCCATCCCAGGTACTCGTTCATGCCATTCCCTGCGGCATCGTGGAGCCAACTGCGCCACTTCCGCTCTTGTACCGCATTCCTCGCGGCGCCAGGTTCGTTGGGGAGAAGTCCAATAGTATGGAGCCATTCCTGGTGCTGATCGATCTCTCGATTCATCTCTTCAATCGTAGGCAGCGGATACGCGCCTTTGAAGATTTGCACGATTGCCGTGCAAGCTAAATCCGCAACTTCACAGATGCCTGTCGGAGCTTGCCAGCCATCAAGGAATGCAATCGACGATGCATATTCTGGAGGGAAGATGTTCTGATAAAGACGTGGCAGTCTGACGTCTTTGTGTGCGCTGTCTTCATCTAGCTTTGTCCGCTGTCCGAGACTCTCAAGAAACGAGCGGTTCGGGTTCATGCCGGTGCAGCAGATGATATTGTCGACGTACAACCGGGTACCATCATCGAGCTCCACTATTTCGTTATCGATAATCCGCTTCAAGTTTGCGACTGACTCGATATCGCCAGCCTCGAGCGCTAGAACGAAAGTGTCGGAGATCATGACACGTTGCGTGAAACGCGAGGGAGCAGGTCTGAATCCCCAAGCTGGCTTCAGGCTGAAAGCTTGATCACTGATCTTCAAGGCCATGTTCTGCATGAACTTTGCCATGGTAATGGGGAACCATGAGCTGAGTGTACCTAGAATGGCATCCATTCTGCGATTCGATAACTGTTCGACTGGCTTGCCCTTGAGCACGCGTGGAAGGACAAGAATGCCTTGACGGTGGGCGACGTAGATCGTGTGTGCGATACCTATCAGCTCTGTCGCCGTATCTCCTGCTGTATTGGCAAATCCTAGCACAAGAACTCTTTTGTTTCTGTAGTCTTCCGGGCGTTTGAATTGTGCGCTGTGGATGAGACGCTTGCCAAAATGCTCTGCTCCTTCAATCGCAGGCATATGCGGACTGTGATGTCTTCCAATGGCCATGATGACTTTGTCGAAGAACTCCACAGTCTTAATGGTCACCGGCTTGCTGTCTCTGAGTTCGTAGACTTCGGCAAACTCCAACCGCCACGCCATTTGCCCATTCCCATCCTCTGCCCTGCTCAAGCTCAGCAGCTTCTTCTTAAATTTAATCCTCCTCTTCAGCTCGAAGTGCTCTGCATATGCCTCCAGATACTCCAGGAATTCCTTCTGAGTTGGAAACAGAGGGAAGTCGTTGTCGCAAGGAAAGTCGGCGTATACATTCTTCAGCTTGCTCACGTTGGTTATGGTGCTCTCCAAAGTCGTGAATACATTTGGATCGTTAGAGAAAGCCCATAAGCCACCAATCACGTCGCGTGCTTCGCAGAGCTCCGCATCGAAGCCTTCCTCGAGGAGATTCTTGAGAGCGCAGAGACCTTGTGGGCCCGCGCCGATGACGGCAACGCGTATTTGTTCTGGAGGCTTCTGATCGACCATTGCTGCTGCGTGTGTATCCTCGAAATTTGATGCCTTAGACATGAATTGGAAGTGGGAAAGAAATATTATGTAGACGCGGGAGCATTAATATTCTTTCCTTCAAACATATCAGTGACGGTCGGTACTTCATCAAAAGGCCATCAACGTGTTGACTAGAACATGATGATTGAGGTGTGTCAACTCAGAATTCAAATCAGAACAAGCAGGATGGTACCTCCTTTAGCCACTGAAACAATTGAAATCACCCGTTAAGGAAAGATGATGAACGGAACAGGATGCGGCTTAGATGCGATAGAGGCAACGGTCTTGCAGTCACAAAATCCTGCCGGCCCTACGCCAAATCTGCACGATGGGCGAGTCGCCGACAATAGCGTTGGATCACATATGTGTGGATCATAAAAGAATGCAGGCGCATATACGGAGAACGACACATGCGAGGTAGTTGCTGCGGCGCTTGGCATTGTCGGGTGCAGATACGAGGTTCAGGCGCGGAGACTTTTTAAGAGAGCTTCGCTATTTACGAGCTATTTTGCACAACCTCGCTTCTCCATTGACGTCTAAGAGTGCCGGATCCAGGTAGTTTTACATGGCAACAAAAGAAAAGTGGCTACAATATTTACACTTTGAGTCCGAGATCCTCAGCATACGGCAACGCGAAGAGATCACCAACCGTCGATACGGATGCCTTGGAGTCGAGAAGAGATTTGGCGACCTAGATATTCGTCAATATGGTATGCATACCCTAACTTCAGAGAGAGGGTGACTCACCTTCTTAAGTTGGTCTTCTGTGACAGCACCAATTGCCTTGCCGGTGTCATCCAACTGGTATGCCTTGCCACCGGTTATCAGACCAGAGCCTGTCAGCTCAATGCCAGCCCATATGTTGTGGCCGAAATCAAGCTCCTTGAATTTGGCCTGAGCCACAGCCTTCTGGATGTCCTCCTTTGCAATCTGGCCATTAGCAACAGCCTTGATCGTCTCGACAGCTTTTGCGGCAGCTCCAGCAACGTCTTTCGCAACACCAGTGATGGTGATGGCGAGAAGACCAGCGTCAGAGTAGATAAGACTATTGGTGTCGACATGCGCACCGGTGAAGTCTGCACAACCTTTGGACAGGAGAGAGTAGCCAGGTGACCATTTGATGCTGCTCTTGCCGCCAAGGAGGCAAGCGAGAACAGCGATCTCCGGCTTGTAGAAGCCACCAGTGAATGAGCTGGAGCCCGGGAACGCAATAACAATGGTATTGCCCTTGGCATGAGCGATGCGCTCTTCACCACCATGGTACTTCGCTTGGGAAGCGGAGAGAGATGGCACGCCTTCCGGTGTTGATCCTCTGGCGCCTGCAAAGTACTCCCCAACCCACTTCTGAAGCTCAGCACTGTCTGCACCGTTTGCTACAAGGGCAATGTTCGGTTTTGCGTATGCGGCATATGAGAAGGCTTCGATGGTTTCGGGGTCTAGGTACTTGGTGGTTGGGACGGAAGATGTGGGGAACAGCGGAGTTCCGAGACCTCGATGGAAAGCTAGGCCATGAGCAGAGTTTGTAGCCATCTCAAGAGTGCTTCCAAGGAACTTGGACTGAGCCGCCTTGATGTGTGGCTCGACTTCTTCATGCCAGACATGTTCTGCGCTGGTCAGATTTGCGGTTGATATCACGAACCAGCTTGAACTTACCCTGATATTTTGTCTGCGTTGCTATTTCGGAAAGGAGCTCGACAAAGTATGGAAGGTCTTCGCGCATGAATTTGGTCCCTAGAACGAGAGCCTCCCTTGTGCGGTATGTGGAATATTCACCACCGAGAAGTTCGACTTCCCTCGTTATGCGGAGGGCAGATCGCTTGTTCGTGTTCTTTGCCATATAAGTCTTTGAACATTATCTGCTGCAGAGAGTCTTCGCTATCGTACCTTGAAGGCGAACCCTTCCAGACCTTCTGACAAACCAGGAAGCCACTGGGACCTAGAACCAGCCTTCGAGACGAGTGCAAGTGCGGTCGTAGGCCCAGCAAGATCTCGGCTAGCAATCTTCGTGCCAGAAACATCAGCGGTTTGGTATTGGAAGGATCCCGAAGCTGGAGCAGCCTGCCAATTGATCAGTTGAAGTCGTCTAATGGAGAAGTTCGGGATGCTGTACCAGACCCCGGCGGCCTGCGGGCTGAGCCGTGCATCGCGAACGCCGCAGAGCTCGCCCGGCACTTTGGCCAATTGCCGAGCGTGAGATCATTGCAGTTCGGAGCTCCAATGGTGAGGAGTGTGGTGTGTGGTGGTCGTAGCTCTTCGGGGCTGCTGGAGCTGGCGTTGTTGAAACTGAATTCGGTCGGGAAAACCTCGGAAGCCCAGCCAATCATACCGACGGCATTGCATGACTCGCATGATCGTGCTCCCCACCGCCCGAACACAACTTTGTGAAGGCGAGTATTCACGAGCGCGTTCGCACAGCTGCTGTAAATCAAAACAATTTCCCACAACCCAAATGCGTCGATTACGGTGACAACAACCTGAGAGCGCACTCCGCGTGTCGAAACTCTCAAAATGTCTACGGTAGTCACAGATTTGACTTACCAATTACTGTTACTGACAAATGTTCAGGCTCTCTCTGAGCTACTACAAATCGTGGTGAACGATCTCTGTGGCCAATTGTCCTCTGTAAGTAGCCATGAAGTACACTAGGCCTCATCACTTCTTGCCTTGCAAGAGTCTGCAGTCGCCGCTTCCGTTCCAAGGCTCTAACTTCCAATAGACAATCTTCTCCACCCTCTTAAGTTATGGACGAACTCCACTCGGTCGCCTCGCCCAAAACTGCGACCTTGCACCGCGACTTGTGAAGAGCGGCCTCAGCGCGTTGATCCAGCAGAGTCTCGCGTTCCACTACACCGATCCAAAGGATGATATCACTTACTATGAGGCGGACTGGAAAAGCGCATATGCCGTCTTGAGATCTGCAAAGGCACTCAAACTCATAGAGCAGAGGTTCGGCATCAAAGCTCGTGGATTGGTCACAACTATCCATAATCTTGGTCATGCTCCTGTTAAGGAACTCGCGGAAGCCGTTGGAAAGAAGCAGGTTGCTCTCGCTACATCGGGTGGAGCGCGCACAAACGGCGATGTCCTCGACAATGGAGAGATTGGAAACGATGGTAATAACGACAAGTCTGATGCGACGATAAAATCGATCCAAGAGTTTCACGCAACACTCTACGAACTCAACCGCGCAGGCTACCTGGTTACAATCAGCGCGTACAACTTCCAACCTCCCGCAGATTTCGACGTCGAGGCAGAACTCACAATAGCAGCGAAACCTGGCAGTTCGCTGAAAGGTAAACAAGCAAAGGCTCTCTTCGCTCATGATCTTGCTTCGCTCAAGAGGAAACGACGAGACGGCGAAGACGACTCATCCGTGGTGACTGTGACGTCTTCGAAGAAGGTGAGGACGAACGGCGACCTGACAAATGGAGTGAATGGCGATCACCATGTCTCTGGCGAACCAGAGATTTACCACCGACTGGATGTATGCTTATCGTCCACTGCGGGCCCCGTCGAATCTCAATGCTAATGCTACAACTAGGATACAACCACTGTTCGATTGAGTCATGAGAAAACCAATGTAGCGCTCCGCAGTCATCACCTTGTTCATCTTGCTGCCCGTCACCTTGGTGAGACGACATCCAAGGTTTACGACGCGCTTCTCCAAGTACTTGAACAGAAGATACGACGCTGCTACGATGAACTTGGGGAGCTGGACGAAGATGACACTTCTTACGAAGGGGAAGCAGTTGCCAGTTCAGAGGATGTGCTGGACCTTCTGCCACCAAAAATGGATCTGTCACCAGGGATCTCGAAAACTGCGCGCCAGCCGAATGGCGTTGATGGGGATGGGGACATCACGATGGAAATTACCCAAATCCAGGACTTGTCTCAACCCTCAAGTGACCCAAAGGTGCGGCTGATACAGGTTGAACGACATCTGCGACTTCTTCTCGCTGATCCCCGGGAGTTTGTCTTCTGGGCAGGCACTGGTGGAGGTGGACAGTGGATGGTTGACTTTCCCAAGTTAAGCAAGTATCTTCTTCAGCAGGAAATCGAGGACCAAATCATCACGCGACTTGGATCCCAGCACGTACGAATCGTCAGGATCCTGAACGAACATGGCAGACTGGACGAGAAGCTGCTTTCCCACTATGCGATGATCAAGGTGAAGGACCTCCGCCCGCTACTCCAGGAACTGCACAAGCTTGGCTTTGTCGAGACTCAAGAGGTCCCCAAGGACAACTCCAGGCAGCCAAACAGATCTTTGTTCCTGTGGGCTTACGAGAAGGATCACGTCAAGGAACACTTGCTCAACTTCACATACAAGTGCATGTCACGCATCCTGCAGCGCCTGAAGGCCGAGAAAGACCAGAACAAGTGGCTCATTGAGAAGGCTTCAAGGACAGACGTGGTGGGCAATGAGGATCGTTTTCTGACGCCTAGTGAGAGGCAGATGCTCAAGGCTTGGAGGGCGAAGGAGGCGAAGTTCCTCGCCCAGATGGAGCGGCAGGACGACATTGTTGCGGTCTTGAGAGATTTCCTTCCGGATACTACTCCTTGATGTCATGATGAGGCAACGATACGTGATGAGATACCCTTTTTGGGTTTTAACTGCATAGCAGGCGGTGTTTTTGATAATTGACAAACGCATTTGCTGGAATGGGAACTGGGATTACCCAAATCGGGCCTGGACCGACTTTTCATAGACCAGGAGACGCACCACCTTCATTGGAGGTGGCCCTGGTGGAGGCAGCAAATTTGATCAAATCTTCCATATTCAATGTGCATCATGCAGTTGTCAGGCTGGCTTATGTCAGGCATCCTGTTCCCTTTGCACGGTTGAACTGTCGTCTCACTGAAGCAAGTTAAAGCAAGCCTTCTTCTGTGATATTTCCAACCTTCCAGAGCGTGTTCTCTCATGTGAACTACCTTTTACTTACGGATTAAGACAAAACAGAAGACTGAGGTTAGGAGATAGGTATCTGCAGACTGGTGGGCGGATGGCTCTCGACGTCCAGAAGATTCTCAACCTTGACCATCAACGGAGTTTTCCAGAAAGCTGGAAGTCACAAAGAGGGCTGTATATGGGCAAGGATTCCCCCAGGTATCCGAGCTTCCGATGTGCAGACGGACAGGCACTGACTATTATCTCAAATACTCCGATTGGGTTTAGCGCTACAAGTCAGGGCCAGTCAGGGCTTACAAAGGCAAGACAACATCATTTAAGCTTGCGCATCTCGCGCCTTTAGCCAAAGTAAGTAGCAACACCGTATGATATGGCACACACTCCCCACGCTAATAGCATTTAGAGTGGCTCGCCGCTCAACGGCGAGAGAAAAGTTGGCCTCAGCTTTCGAGGCGTTGAATATTTACGATGTAAAGCTTAATAATGAAACGTATACTTTCCAATGTTGTGCTATTAGCATGTATGCCCCGAAGAACGGAGAACTAAGCTTCATAGATATTCTCGCTGACATTGAAGTGCAACACTTGCTCTCCATTAGGCGTTACAACTTGTCCGGCGCCAAAGTATCTTACCACCTTCAAGAGTTAATAGACATACCCTGCTCAGCGCGTGGGCCAGTAAGGCAAGCATGGTAGCTTAGCTCACTTCTCATGACCAAGATTTCATCCAACGTCGTCTGTTCCTGCCGCAAGATAGGGAGAGGCCAAAGCCCTGTTCCAAATGCAGTCGATGGCTACATGAATCGATCCTTGTGTCAGATGGGAAGTGGGGCCTACTCTGTCTAGCATGTCGCCTAAAGAAATACCACTGAAGCGACGACCGATAGGGGAAGACAGTCCTGGCACTATAGTACCGGATGAAAGCACTGGGCATCAGCAACGGAGTGAGATCTCGGTGAAGAGCAGCATCCAGATCGGGAAGAACCGCTTGGGCGCAAACAGATTTGTTCTGATGTGGATTGAGGCCCAAATGAATCGCCAACGCTGCAGGAAGCTGACAGTTGAATTAGCTGCCATGATCCCGCTTCCAGGATGCTTAATCAGGATTAACTATAGCATCTGTGTTCTTGTTGCTCTCATATCAAATCATATGCTAAATGCCATTGTCTAGTCCTATTGTACACGATGGCTCAATTAGTTCCAGCACCCACATTATGGTAGTCTGCAGTGTCTCTCTTGTGGGTATACACTATAACTTAGCCTCGCGCTATGGACCGGTTCATAAGAGTTCGGAACGTCCCGAAATGATTTAAAACCTTTGCATAGCTCATCGTACCTGTTGCTGTAGCGACTCGCTAACTATACGGCGCCTCTTTGTGGCCGCCGTATTGGTGTTGTCGCTCTGTAGTCCTTGCACAGCTAGGTTCTCGACAGCAATCCTCGCCCTCTGCACCAATTCTGAACAGAACATACACATTCGAGCGAGCATATCGTCTCCACTCTTCTCTGAAAGCTGACGGGCATCATAAAGAGCCGCATCGACCACGCTGAGATCATTTTTTGCGAGTGGATGAGTCGGGTTGTGTATAGTGTTTGCCAAGAGTATGAGGAGCGCAGTTATGGCCGCACACATTACGAACCTACTCGCAGCATAAGAGTCAGCGATGATCTGGAAGTCATCCAAGGCTAAGCTAATGGAAGAGCGCGAGTTGCACAGCTTACCAAGAACAGGCGGAATCGCCCTGAGGGGTGTGCCGTTTCAAAGAGAGACAGCTTCGCGCGCTCGTGACCATCTTTGGCCATACAAGTGGCAGTTGGTGAGAAAGATCCTTTAAAGATTGTTCGAAATCTATGTTGTTACAAGGACATTGACCGATGTTGCGGATCCAGCCTGCGTCGCGCGAGTATACCCGGTAGATTCTGGCCAGAGAATGGAAGTGTACGAAATGGACGATAGATATGTGAATCAGCGATGTTGATGACACCTTGCTTGCGATATTCTCCACTCGGAACTCTGGCGGTAAACTATTTTTCCAGTCTTCCAATGCGGTTTCGATCGACTTGACTAGGCTCTCGCGTTCAATGTCGCTCTGTCCTCTCGCTCGTAATGAGAAAAGATCTTTGTATATTCGTGACTCTATGCACGCTAAGTCAACCCTTGAGCGGAACAGGTTGAACTTTACACGGCCGTCTAGAGTGTAAATGTCCCCAGATCCATCTTCCGGATTGAGGGGAGGTAATTCGAGATCTGTGTCGTCGTCATCGATCAGAGACGGTTGACCATGGTGCAAGCTGAGGTCTTTGTCTAAGACGTAAGCGATCCAGAAGACTTTTCTCCTCTGCTCTATCAACTCTGGATCTAAGGGATTGCCGTGGGGATCGCGTTCGACTCTTGCGTGTAGACGGATGCGATGAGCTAGTCGAATCGCGATAGCCAACAAAACCAAAGCAGGCTGTTGATTGAACGTGCCTTTATAAATCATTGTCATGTTCAAAAGGACTTGAACGCTAAGGAGGCTAGGGGCCGCTGTTGTGAGATCGCTCAGTACTGACTGAGAAGCACGAAGAAGCTCGGATGCTTTTGAGTCCTCCAGAGCAACGCGATAATCTTGATCTTGCAGAGCAAAGTGCATCGCACGGATTCGGTGTGCATGGGATAGAACCACTTGAAGGGAGGCACGGTGAAGAGGATCGTGCTGTGACGGTGGCTGAGTATACAAGCATCTAACAATGCGCATAAACTGTGACTCGTGGAACAGTGGATATGCAGCATTCACTCGCTGAAAGAATTCTTGGACGAGAGGGAGAGTTTCCTCTAAAGGAGGTAGGCCATCGCCTGCAACTGAAGATAGCGACATTGGCGTCTCCCTGTATAGATCTCCCGTGGGAGGTTGGTCGACTATGATAGTGGCTGGACTTTGTGCGGTGACGTTACTTGTTGGCGTCCTGTCTAGTTGAGGAGGAGGTTCCTTTTGCATCCCAAACATCGCACCATCAGATTGCAACGGAGGAGCATCCAGGTTGAATGATGGTATTGGAATTGTGCTGAGATCGACAGTGCTCCACGCCGAGCCGTAACCGAGTTCAAGTTGTTGTAATCGCTCCTCGAATCTGTGTAATTGTGATTCAAGGACTGCTAGACGATTCACAGACATTTGCTCCGTTGATCTATTCGTCCGAATCTTCGCGTTCCTAGCTGTACTGAAGCCACAGGGCTCATTGTACATGATGCAGTTCGCACATCTTGGGGATTGCATATCACATCTGAGCTTCTTCTGATGGCAAAGATCACATGCTTGTCGCTGTACTCTTCTATGTTAGTGGAAGCGTGGGCCTGACATTGGAGGAGCATTCAATTACCGCTCGGCGTGAACGAAACATAGGAGTGTCTGGCGATATTGGCTGGTGATACATTAGCTTCCATATATGTTGAGTATAACGCATTACCTGGTACATAGCAAATGCGCAGGGTAGACTCACAGATGGCTCCTTTTGATTTTTTGTCGGCTCCATGTTGTGGATTCTCGTCGATGGCGAACACAATGTACCTTTCCGGACCCAGTCCTTCACTATGGTGGACTGAAAAGGATTTTGGAACAGTCCAAAACGAAGACAGTTGCCCAGGATATACCGAAAATCATTGGACAATTAGTACAGTAACATTTTGCGATCAATCGAGCATGGGCAAAGCAATACTGGTTACGCAGAGATGACAAAGCGCCTTTCGGCCCACGGCCCACGGCAAGTCTGCCAAGCCCGCTTACGAAAGAGCCAAGTCGGATCGATGTCCACGACACAGAACATAAAAATAGTGAACAATGAAAAGATATGAATAAAGAGGAACTGTTGGTTGTGGAAATTTGGTATGGTGTGATCATACTATCGTCAATGACTAGGTGGATCTTGCGATCGATTCGGGTTGGCGGCGGACTCCTCCTTGCTGCTTTAAAGATCCTTCCGCCGCATGGCTCCATCATGCAGAGAGATAACCGTCGTCTAACGTCAATTTTGTTCCAGGGGAGCTTGGAAGCTACTGAGCACGTCCTAGCGGACTCGGTGTCGACGCGATGATGCCCAAGCGTCTCGCAAGGCTGCTTAAAAGATGCAATGCTGTTAACACGTGAAAGTCCATTTGTGGCGTTTCGATCGGTACATGCTGTGGCGTTGTTTCGAATCGATAAGTATTGATGAATCGGATTTTCTTAATGCACAGTGAACAATGTTGCTTTGAGAGCGGGTAAGGGAAGTACTTTCTGCTTGGTTGGGTTGAGCTGTTTAAATAGAGAAGGACTCGAAAAGCGTCCAGGGTTTGTCATCCCATGGCAGCCACGGAAAGGGCTTTGCATCCAAGCAATATTCAACATGCGAAGCTGTTGCGACATTCAATAGTCTCCACGGCTATATCGTGGCGTTGGTGATCGTTAAGCTGCTTCTGAAGCTTGACGCGGTCTTGGTACTATCTGAAGCGCATCTCGAATGTAGTTTCCGTATCCGGCATTAGAGTACCTCACCGGGGGAGGTAGCTTTGCTGTTATCATGCAAGCGACGCGGTAATTGGCGTGAAGGCCTAATTATCGAACCGGAGCAATGAAAAGCGCCGTGGAATAACGTGACAAAGAAATCCACGGCTGCCGTGGAATTCGGCGATGTGTAATATATCATTGAAGCGCTCTACAATGTCGTGGAGTTAAGCAGCTGTATATGGAGTGGAGCGGTGTGTAATAGCTCATTGAGGTGCTTTACAATGTCGTGGAGTTAGGCAGTTGTATGTCCTAGTCAAACCGTGGGAGAGTCAAAGCCTTAAAAAGCCTGTGTCCGAGGCGCTTCAATTCCTGGTTCATCTCTCAATTCGCTCGTCTTTTAACTCATTAGGAAGGACTCGTTGGTTGCTGCTCTTAAGATGGTATCAGAAACCCAACCCTCCGAAAGGCCAGCTCCTCTCATAAAAGGTTATCACCACAAAGCATATCCAAGGATCGATCCGACTCGTCCAGAGCTGTCTGCAGCGGGAAAGAATGTGGTGATCACAGGCGGCTCAGCGGGAATCGGTACAGAAGTTGCTATTGCATTTGCTAAAGCGGGTGCTTCAAGCGTCTCCATCCTCGGTCGTAACGAAGATCGCTTGAAGGCATGCGCTGAAACCATCAAAGCGGCAAGATCCAACGCGGACACAAAAGTCTCGTACTACGTCGCCGATCTCAACAAGCGGGGAGACCTCGACCGCTCGATGGACTCCATCGTTGCATCAGCTGGCAAGATTTCTGTCTTTGTGTCTAATGCTGGCGAACTCGGGCCCACTGGAGCATTGGCGTCACTAAACGTTGATCAGTTCATGTCCACATTCGATTCAAATGTTCGGGGCGCCCTGAATGCTGTCCAGGCCTTCTTACCTAGGGCTTCTAAAGACGCTATCCTCATCAACATGTCCACCGGCGTCGCACACATCGCTCCTCGACCACAGATGGCTGTCATAAGTTCCTATGCGGCGAGCAAAGCGGCCAATCTCAAGATGATGGACTGGCTCGCAGCCGAGAATCCCGACATCTTTGTGGTGAATGTATCGCCTGGTATAGTAGCAACGGATATGAACGTTAAATCCGGCGTTACACCACAAGACGAAAGTATAAACTTCGGTCTATCGAGTGTTTGCACGTGGACATAGGCTGATGTTGTTACAGTTGATCTTCCTGCGGCATTTTGTGTTTGGCTGGCATCAGCAGAGGCTCGTTTCCTGAAGAGCAAGTTCGTCTGGGCCAATTGGGATGTAGACGAACTCATGTCGAAGGCTGAAGAGATACAGGATTCCAGCTTGTTCACCTGGATGGTAGATGGCGCACCCATGTAATCTCGCTTTTTTCAAGCCCCGATATGTACCTTCTCTTGTTCATATGCGAATCAATCACAGAGAAGTCCTCATTATGCTCGTAGTATTTCTCCAAATTCTGGGCGAAAACTGGGGATGCCTTGCTGTGGTTATAAGAAGAAACACCGTAAACGCCGAGCGCGGTCGAGTTGATGACATTTCTCTCTGGAACAAGCCCGATTGGCGCCGATTATGCATATCTAGACGGCCCATTTTCATTTCGCCGAAATTTTCCTTTTCGCATGAGCACAACCACTCTTGTAAATATTGCTGTCTTCATGTCGAGAGATAAGAGTATGAGTGGGTGTCATATATACAGTGCGGACTTTGCCTGCAACTCCAACGTTATCCCCGTAGATTATGATTTTACCTGGATTTGACATCATTATATCTGTGCGCTGGGGCCTTGCCTATTTAGCCGCTCGCTCCTTTATCACAATCAGCCCTTCTCTAACAAATTACAATTCTTACTGTGCTATTGATTATCGTCATCTACAAGATCTGTTACACCATGACCCGCGTTCTTCTCACCGGTGGCAGCGGTTTTATTGCCGCGCATGTATTAGAGCTTCTTCTCAAGCGTGGCCATTCTGTCGTGACTACGGTCCGAAGTCAGAGCAAGGCAGACAAGATCAAGCAGGCGCATTCAGATGCTACTAAAGATAGCCTAGACTTCTTCATTGTCGAAGATGTGGCCAAAGAGGGCGCTTTTGATGAGGTCGTTCAGTTGAAACCCTCATTTGAGGCCGTCATCCATACCGCAAGCCCATTCCACTTCAACGTTACCGACGTTCAGAAGCAGCTGTTGGACCCTGCTATCATAGGGACCACAGGGATTCTGCAATCGGTGAAGAAATATGCCCCATCTGTCAAGCGAATGGTCATAACATCTTCGTTCGCTTCGATTCTGGATCCATTCGCTGGTGCCCGACCTGATCACACATACTCCGAGAAAGATTGGAATCCCATCACTCAAGAGCAGGCGCTCGAGAACCCCGGAAATGGCTATAGAGGGAGCAAAACGTTTGCAGAAAAAGCTGGGTGGGAGTTCCTGGAGAAAGAACATCCGAACTTCACGCTCGCTACTATTTGCCCCCCGCTTGTGCTTGGTCCAATTGTCCACTACCTGAACTCGCTGGATGCGCTCAACACATCCAACACGCGCTTACGGGACTACATCAACGGCACTCTGAAGAACAGTTCAGACAAGGAAATGCCGGGTCCCTACATCTGGGTCGACGTGCGGGATGTCGCTCTTGCTCACGTGAACGCAATGGAGCGTGACGACGCACAGAACAAGCGGTTCTTCACCACTGCAGGATTCTTCTCGAACAGTGAGATCGTTCAGATCCTTCGGAAGAACTTCCCAGAGTACAGAGACCAGCTGCCACCAGAGTCGTGGAAAGGCGGGTACAGGCCAACCCCTCACTACGGCATCGATAATAGCAGATGCGAGAAGATTCTTGGTATTCAATGGACGACATTGGAGCAGAGTGTTGTCGATACGGTCAAGTCGCTGCAAGCGCTACGATCAAGCCTTTGAAGGCAATACAGCAAGTTGCCGAAGAAGTGGCGCACAGTCCCATCGCTCCCGACTCGCTGAAATTTGGGATCGGTAGTTGCTATCGAGTGGGGGCTACACTGATATATTAGACTTGGTCAGCGATGATTCTTTTACTAGACTGGCCAATCAATTAGAGGGATAGAGGCAAATATCAGACTGTTGAGCTTGAATAGTTTTGATGCGTCATGGGACAATCAGAAGTTATCGTTTAAAGAAGTGAGAATCATCCTTTGGTGGAAATTATGTAGACCTGAAGGAATTCTACGTACCAGGTAATGTTATAGACTTCGCTGAGAGGAGTGCTTTGATGTGTCGGTCCCAAAGATGATGAGTGAAAATCTTCAGGAGCGGATCGGGAGTCTATACAACCACGGTTAAACTTCGGAGGTGGGCTTCCAGGATGATGTCGCTTGAACAACACAGCTGTGGATGCCCAAAACAAGCTGCGAAGCTATATCTTGAACAACCCCTCCACCTTCTTCTCTTGCATCTTCTAACCAGAAGATAGCGCAAAGGGAACCTGAGAGAAAACACACATCGATCACTTCAACTCCAAGCAGGATGTCGAGTAAGCACTTCTAGAAGCTACCAACTATAACATTTACTTTACTAAGAACAGTGTATCAGACTTCCAGGTCGTCGCTGGTGCGTAAATCCTTTGAGCAGCCGCATAATTCGTGTCCAAGCGAATGGTGCAGCTAGATGTACACGCGAACAATGCACTGACTGGCAACCAGAACAATTCGTTCAGTTCTACTACAAGACCTTCGACGAGAGCCGCGGGCAGCTCGCTGCTCTCTACGTACGTTCATACCACAGCCTCATGCGAGACCGAAGGAAGATAACTGACGAGGAGAGATATTGTAGCGCGACAAGTCCATGCTCACCTTCGAGAACCAGGCCACCTTGGGCGCTGCGGGCATTGTCGAGAAGTTGACGGTGAGTGTTTCCAAGGAGAACACAAGGAATGAACGATCGTGTCTGATTGTGTAACTTTGCAGAACCTTCCGTTCCAGAAAGTCGCGCATCAAGTTGCTAGTCTGGACGCGCAGCCGTCTAACGAGCAAGGTGGAATTCTCGTGCTGGTCACCGGAGTGCTGCTGGTACGATTACCCGATATGATATAACCTTTGAATATAACAGCCATCTGACTATCTGCAGGTCGATGAGGAGCAGCGAGCAATGAGCTACACACAGGCCTTCCAGTTGGTGCCTGAGGGAGGATCGTTCTACGTCTACAACGACGTGTTCCGCCTGGTATACCCTGCCTCTGGTTAAGGCACGAACTCGATTAGACATCGGTGCTCGGAGTCTACTCCCTTCATCTGTGGATTTTGCGATATGCATGTGTGCGCAATGGGGGGATTCGGTGATGGGTGGCTCGGGGATGCTGAATTGCGATTTCAGCCACACTTCGATAGTAAACGCCGACAGTAAATCGGTGGCAGTCAACGAATGAACATAAGGTTACGGTTTGCACATGCGCCACAGTCTGATCATCGTGACCGTAAATCTCTCGGATGTTTATCTTGCGAGATTGCACCGCCTTAAAGCGCTACGTAGGCCCAGTCGGTTGTCTTACGACTTATTTGCCGCCCAAATGCGGTAAGGCGTGCCTTTGTACAGCTGGACCCTGACCCAAATGCCACACCTTTCGTTTTACGGTACGTGGATTCGAAGGCAACAACTTTGTTATAAGCAGCGAAGACCAGCACGGACGCACAACAGTTCAGCTACCATTTCGACTCTGTTTGTATCGCAACTTCCGAAGCGCACGCTTTGCCGACTTCCCGGGAGTGCAACAAACATCAACGACAACCCTCAAAATAAACCTCCGCCCCAAAACAATTCAGCTACGGCAACGACGGACGCTGTGCGAACAACCCGTTTAACGATATAAATCCTACATAGGAGGACGAGATAGCTCTACAGTCACAATGACGCTCGCGGAAGAGTTTCGGACGCGGAATTTCAGTGAGTTATCGCCCACAGAGACGTAGCCTCATAACATCTGCTGACAGCTTCTCTTTCAGGCATTTACGGTCAATGGTTAGTTATCTCTTGACGATGCCTTCCATTCAATTCTCGAACAATGTAGCACCGCCATCTACATATCGTCCGAATATGCGTCGTGCGTAGGACGGGAGAGGTCAAATTGGCCACAGCTTCACTCCTTACAAAATCAAGATCGCGCCGGCAGTTGACCTCTTACGACAGTCGCCAATACAGACAATTCAGGCTGAAGTTAGACAGAGGCTAATGGGATTGTTGTACAGGACTGGCGTTATCTGCATAGTGCTCTGCTTTGCGCTCGGCATCGCCAACATCTTCCACTTTGATATTATCATCCTTTGGAGTGTCTTCTGCCTGTAAGATTTACCTCCGTCTCTACCGAAATGCGTTGGATTTGACACGATCGCAGCGTCTCCGCCTTCATCCTTATCTTCATCGAAATTCCCCTGCTCCTCAGAATATGTCCGACCTCCGCAGGATTTGACAACTTCATCCGACGCTTCGCAACTAACTACATGCGCGCTGCAATCTATCTGGTCATGAGCATCATACAATGGACCTCGTTGGTTCGATATGCCACGAGCTTGATCGCAGCTGCAGTGTTGCTGCTCATCGCAGGGGCCTTCTATGCTCTTGCAGGCTTGAAGCATCAAGAGTTCATGAGCAGTAAGACTCTTGGCGGTCAGGGAGTCGCGCAGATGATTGTCTAGATGCGGATGCCCTATGAGACGGTGGAACTGGTGAAGAGGAGGGGTTGGTTGAGCTTAATGAAGTAGTGGGCGGGGGCAGCTGTTGAAGAAATGATGACCTGCAAATTTCACGATTCGGGATACCGATTTGCAGCTTCTGCTTGGACGTTGTATTTATACGGCGTTGCACGGTTTGGCACCCTTTGGGAAGGCCACTCTGCTTTGGGCGTGTCTTTTCGAAAGTTTTCCAGAAGTATGGCATGGCGTATACGGGTCGGGCCTTTTGGTATAGGCAGGAACATAGTTACAATTACCTAAAGGCCTTCCGAATTTGAATGCTTTACTCTCATCTTTAGGTCATTAGCGTAGATTGTGTACCAGAAGGAAACGGATCTCCGCAATTCTAGTCTCGGACTGCTACCCTCCCCGCAAAATCGGACTGATAGGTACAGCAAGGACCGGCTCCTTAGGCCTCGCATTGCGTGTCTCTGACTCGCATTATTACCGAATCATCCGCCTTACAGCTGCATCGGGCTAACGTGATGATTGTGCATGAGACCCAGTAGCATCATCAGGAACCATTAAGGTGTCACGAGGGCCGCAGTGGCGGGTGGGAGAAAGAGGCGCTGGTGGGTGAGAAAATTGTGGACGCCCTTTGCCAATTGGAGCGATCTGTCGCAGGGCAGTTTTGCGCCTTTCAAAGAGGTGAATTGGATGTACGATATCATAGAGGCATATTTTGGCATATTTTAAATCTTCTCCATGTATCAGAATTTCACAATCGCGCCGTTGAGGAGGGCGAATTCCGCGATTAAAAGATCAAGTTTTGATGGTGCCGGCCAGCGCTTCTGTCACCTGGACGGGCGGTAGCTGCGCCTCTCTGCATGCAAGTGAGTGAAAGCTTTTCTGCGAATGACAGAGCGAGCTGCAGCGCCCAATGGAAGGATGATGAGAGCTGATGACACGCACTTGTTTGCACTGTATCAGATTTGCTTCCAATTCAAGCGGACAAAGACGACGCAAGAGGAACTCTGGTCATGTTCTAGATATGCACACAAAGACAGGCAAGCAATAAATACAGAAAGCATGAAACAGCGTCAGACTCGGTCGGGAGAATGCGGTATTTTAATGTTCGATCGATTAAGCATGGCCTGCACGCTGCTTCGGCTGGCCAATCCCCCCAGACTCTGAATTCGCTCGCGCACAGCTTTGGCTTCAAGCGAACCCCAGGCGCTGCAACGACATATATCCCTACCGCCACGCCCAACTGCTCTTGCCTTTCTTTTCTACGCCGTCAATGGCATACACCGCCTTTATACATCCCATCTGCGCGCAATAACCCTCCCATTCCACCCGCTACAACCTCATTTTCTTTTCTCTGATCATCCTGTAAGTGACGTCTTTGTGCACCGTACCTGATCCTATTCCCGCGGCTACATGCGGTACTTTTCGTCATGGCTGGACGACCGCAACGGTGTTTGCATCTGCGAGCCTAGATGCATTCCACATATGCTGTGTCTCGTCATAGAACACCTTCAATGCAACTCACCACCACTGCTAGAGTCGAGTCGTGTGCACTTGCGGTATCTTCTATTCAACCGCTTATCATTCACCACCTTCAAACTTCGCTGCCGCGCCATCGGACTGCTTTGTTTCGAGGAAGTACTGACCACCTCATGTCTAGGCTTTTTCCAGTTCCATCTTGTACCTCCTTCCACCACAATGTCGGCCCCAATCATCCCTGCACGCCCTACTCGATCGCAGCAACCAGCGGCAACAGCTACCATGGACGTCCCCCGAATCCCTCCACGTCCTAAGCGTAACATCGAGCGCTCTGTGTCCCCGAATCGAGACACATTCGCTAGATCACCTCTTAACGACTTGAGCTTCAACCGCAATGCTCACGCCAATAGGAACTCGAGCAACTTGTCGACGTCACTACCCCAACGCCCGCCAAGTGTTGAGCTGCCCTCGATCGGACAAGAGGGCAACGAGTATGCGCATATAATCGAGATACAAAATGATGGGGAGAATGATGTCGTATCGTATAGCGGCCCTGGAGAACCGTCACAGACAAAGAATGTGGCTGGAGACTTGCCCCTCCACGCTCCGAAGGCATCATTGCCTGCTTTGGCGGCAAAGTCGAAGATTGCGATGGTCACTCGTACGGACTCTGATCAAGCTGCAGCCGCAGGCGTTGGCAAGCCAGCCAGTATTGGAGGAGAAAAGTCGGCCGACTCTCGCCCACAGAGCCGCCAAAGCCGCTCTGGCTCTTCACTTGCACTCTCTCGTCCACAATCCATCATGAAAGAGGGAGACGCTGAGGAGCAGGGAATCCCCGAGATTGGCCTTCAGATTCCGCTCTATCCCAATGCTGGGGATGTCCAGGCTCCCACACCTTCACCTTATGAAGGAAAACCTCATTCCGCTGGCATTGGCTTCTTCAATGATGGCAACAGCTTGCCAGCTCCCCGCAGACATCAACGCACAAAGAGCGGAAGGGAGATCTTCACCGGCCCTCCTGGCAGCTACGGTCTTCATGGGCACGGCAGAGTGGACCGTGATCAATTCGAGATGTCGTGGTACGACAAGCATCCCGGTGAACGTGAAAAAGAGGCTCAGGGAGCCTACGGTCCTTCGATTGCCGATAATCGAAAAGAGTGGGCTTTGAGCAGCGATGATCTGAATCGCTTGGTTCATCAGAACACCCACAACGTAATTAGCGTTGGTAAGCTTTGCCTCATGGCATTGCCAATTGGTATTTCCTAACCTTCATGACTTAGGTAAAACCCCAGCTGCTGTTGGAACTCCCGATGAGTTCATCGGCTACATAGCATCTGAGGAATACGCTTCGAGAATCGCTTCACCACGCCCAGCTTCAGCTGCACCTGTTGGCAGGCAGCGAACTAGCAGTTCGCACGCTCACGAGCCTCATGCAGAATCACCACTTCGCAAGATGAGCTTCCCCGTAAATGAGCTCAATCCCGTCATTAAACGAGTACATTCAAACGATCATGCCGTCGAGAGCGAAAATGAAGAGGATGTGATTCATGTCGAGCCTTTATCGCGTGTACAGAGCAGGATGACTGGAGGCGGCTATGACCCACCAGTTGAAGATCTTGGTGTGTACGGTGGCAATACTGAAGCCGAGGGAGGTATTATCGACGAGCAGGGCTACGGCGCTCCTATTCTCGCGTCCGACGAGGTCGCTAAAACACCAGGCATGGAATTCTTACAGCCGGCTATCCCGCCCGAACAGGAGCGCAGAGGAAGCTCGTACTTTGCTGGAGTGGACTCTGACGGTAACCCGGTATATCAGAGTGGCCACCGCCAGAGTCGCCCATCAAGTCGATCGAACAGCTTGGCTGGTTTGCATCGTTTCATAAGTCAGGAAGAAGGAACTCACACTCCTCTGGAAGACGTGAAGGAGTACGAGCCGCTCTTCCCCGACGATGACGGCGTTCTGAAAACCAAGGATGGTAGAATTCCACCGAAAGATAAGGTCCAGCGTCCTGATTACCTCGCGCGACACCACTTCCCCAGCAAAGATGTGTGGGAAGATACTCCCAGCAGTTTGATGTACGTCACGACTGTTGAGACGCCGCCACCAGATGTGCACAAGAAGAGAACCGCCACTTTCGAGACACCAGAGGTTGAGGAAGCAAGGAAGCAGGACATCACTGAGGAAGACAAGGAAGACTTCTTGTCTGAGCACACCAAGAAATTTGCCAAATCATATCTCAACAAAGATGTATTGGCAGATATGTCAGAACGGCCCGGCATGAAACGTCGTTTCCCGAGTCAGGATATCTGGGAAGATACGCCATCACATCATGTCATCACAACCATCATTACGCCTGAGCCTGAAAAGAAGGAAATAAGTCCTCAAGAGGCGAAGAAACAACCCGATATCCCAGCTCGACCAGTCAAGGGTCAGCCGCCTTCTATTCCTACGCGTCCGGCCAAGAAACCAGAAGTGAAGGAGACGTCACCAGTAGACAAGAAAGCTGCACCATTCATTCCAGAGAAACCAAAACCACATGTCCCAGCCCGCCCGTCTAAACCTATGCCGCGCGATTCGTCCGAGCAAGTGCCTCTTGCAAAGACCACATCAGTCGGTAGCACTGGGAGCGCAGGTGACGCTTCTTCAGAAGGCGTCGTAGTCGAGAAGAAGGCTCCGCCGCCGCGTCCAGCTAAGCAGTTTGGCGGTATTAAAGGTGGTTTCATCAGCGAATTGCAGAGCAAGCTGCAATTGGGACCGCAAGCGCCGAAGAAGGAGGCCCCTCCGCCAGAAGAGGATAAGGTGGAAGAGAAGGCCCCATTAGCGGACGCGCGCAAGGGCCGCGCGAGGGGTCCCGCAAGAAGGAAGCCTGGCGTTAGTCCATCTGCTGCAGCAATGGAAGAAGCGCCAGCGCCAAAGAAAGTTACTTTTAGTATCTTGCAACCGTCGAGTGTTTGGGAAATTGATGATTCTGGGCATATAGAGATGGGCAAAGTTCTCAACGCGGCAAAGGAGTTGGTACCAGAGCAGCCAGCCTTGAGGCAGCCGTCCTCTGAAAGTATCACGCCGCCGTTGGAGGCCGACGGAAGCGGCGAAGCAGCAGGAGAGGGTTACTTCGCGCCAGCTGCCCCGGCGACTTCGACAAAAGCCGCGGCAAAGGCTGCACCAGGAGTCGAGAGTCCAGAAGAGAAGGCCAAGCCCACTGAGCCTGAAGTCCCCACAGAGGCACCGGAGCGCAAGGACGAGAGCCTTGCAGAGATGCATTCCGAGGAAGCGGCGCCATCGCCGGAGAAAGCTGTGCAGACAGGAGAGACTGTGATTGAGCATGGCATGGAAGGCGAAGGGAAGGAGAAGGAAAAGCTGACGGCATATAACGACGGTGCAGCACAAGAGCCAGGAACCGTAGTCGTGAGAGAGGGAGAAGAGGTCCCATCTGTCACTGCCACAGCTGGTGAAGAAAACACAAACTGAACTGGCGTGTAAGCGGAGGCGGAATCTCCCAACTAAAAGTGCATTACTGTTGGAGTTCATTGGGGGTTGAGCTATAGATCCAGCTCTGTAGCATTTCCTGCACCTGACTTCCTGAACACTCTTTTTCACTTCGTCTCAGATGTCAACACGGCCTCAATTGTAGCATCAATACAACGGTCTCACATCCACCTTTGCGTTCAGCTTTTATGCATGGCAATTCATAAACTACGTACGTAGAATGGAAGTGCAATTCAACATTCCACCACTCGCTCGCAAGTTCGGAGTATCGGTGCACTCACCCTAGACCAAACTCTTGTGCCCAATTTGACTCCGCCTCCCACCTCTCCGCCCTAATCTCGCAGTCATGTGCCCCCCGAATAAACAGCCACATCGCTGATCCGTAACTACTGTATCTCAGTGATGTTCTGCACGCTGGGTCAGGTCCTCAGCATCAGGTCCTCAGGAGGCGGATCCGAGTTTCTGCCACAGCTCTGCGCCCGAAGAATGATAGGTTGTGTCCACAGACACAAGCATCGCTATCGACGAACGCATCAAGCCGATCTGAAGTTCAGATCTCCGTGCCAGCCGTAGGTGCTTAGTTGAGGCTTCGTAAGAGGATCAAGTTGTTATTTCCGTGAGGTAATGGTACTGCTACTGGAGGGACAGCGGGAGGATGCGGCTAACGAGACTGGTTCCTGGGGAGAGAGTGGCGACGCGCACTATTAGTTCGATGTATGCGGAGTACAGGTAGACGCGATTGAGGGATTTATCACAGAAGTAGAGGAAATACGAGCCAAAATGGGTGTTCACAGGGGAGGCCATTTAAGGTTGTTTCCAGCGGTCAGGAACAAACCGATCCTGGCTTGATAAGCACTAGGTACGACCCAGACATCTCCATGGCACAAAGCGTGCGTCCTGCTTTGTAAGTTAATTATGCCTAGATTTGGCCCACTTTCTTGACATACTCGCTGGTATCACAGACACAAGAGAGAAGGCCATTTTGAAGTCTAACATTCGACATTGCTTTTCGTAGTCGCTCTAGACAGAGTAACGTGTCAGCTCTACTACATCACGGTAACAATATTGTAAACAATGCCCGACAGCTTGTTTGAGGCTGGGTCAATGTTCTAACCCTCGATTTATGATCGCTGGGAGGCCGGCAAACGCCGCGGTTCGACGCCGGAAAAGTCATCGTTGTCCAGTCGTTCGCCGGGAAGGCATCTAACTCTGAGTTCCTAACTTCGTCTTGTCGATTTCGAAGATTATAAGCTTTATCATTCTCCGCGGCCGGATTGGTGAGATCTCGCCTTTAGTCGGAAGATTCATCGCCTCAACCGATTTTCTCAGCTCTGCCAGCTCTTCATGAGACAGTTCTACTTTCTCTTCGTCACCACCATCTTGAACTACTCGCTCTTCCTTTCTCAAGAATCCAACCTTCTCCAGGACTCTCTGACTTCCTTTGTTCTCTTCTGCCACCCAAGCTTCTAGTTTGTTCATATCAACCAGGTCAGGGTGTCGAGATAGCTCCTTGACGAAGGCCGAGACTGCTTCAGTGGCTATGCCCTTGCCCCAAGTGGCTGGATGGAATTGATATCCCAATTCTTGACTGCCGACAACCCCCATTGTTGCAATAACTTTGGGCGTCGAAGGGTCAACCATGGACGGATCTAGCAGCTCCGCACAGTACTGAAAGTTCTGCGGACGCTCCAATCTCTGGCCGATCCATTCTTCTGCTTCGCTTAACGAGAGCCATTTTGGGCGAACGCTGGAGCACAGATTTAGCGAGGAGAGTGCGGAAAGGGTGGGAGACTCGACACAGACCTCCACCTGTACACCTCCTCGAAAGAGCGGAGTGCGTAGACATCAGGTGCGTCTTCCAGGGTCAGCGGTCTTAGCCGAAGTCTCTGAGTCAAGATTTCGTTCCACTGAGGAAATGACATGGCAGAGAAAGGACGGAGATTAAGGGGATACGCGGGAGAAGAGGACAGCGCCGGACTACGCGACACTTATATACATCAAGAGCGACCCGACCTTCCAACAGCGGACTGCTCATGTGCTTCAGTTACTCCCTACGGTCTAAAGGCTCACGAGGCAGCTAATCAAATGTCGCCGGCTGCTGTGAATGACCCCTACTCGGACGACTGCGGTGCAGCGCGGTACGGAGACGGGCATGCAATGCCTATCCCAAAGGCAGATGGTAGTGCGTCCGGGAATACCGCTGAGAGATTCGCCGCCTGTAATAGCAGCCTTGGTTGTATAAGCAGAGACTATTCGACAGATAGGCGGATGTAGATCGATTAGATTAGAGCATGCCTGCATGCCTGCTGGCCTAAGAGCCGTTGGGCTCCACTGCCGCCGCCTTAGCCCCTTCACACGAGCCGAGAGCGCCTAGCACATCACCTGCATCGCTCCACCGCATCGCGCACACTCTCCCGCGCAGGCGAACTTCTGCACACAGCCTTGCGTAACCCCATGTGCAGCCTGTGAAATATACATACCGAACCCCCTCGAACATTGCCTGAGGAGCCTCACCACTCACCGGAGGGTGTGCGAGGGGTGGCGCAAGGCAAAGCTGAACACACCGCCGATAAATTCCCCCCGCGCACACCTCACCCCACCACTCGCATTATGGCCTTGTCGCACCACAAATGGCGCCCGGACACTTGAGAAGCACTCATGGAGACGACTCCAATCGGCGGCGAAGGCATAGGCATAAGCACGACACTTCTTACAACTCCGACGACCATCGTCCTTCTCATAAGCGCCACAGCGCGTACCGAGACGAGGAGTATGATCGCGACGGGCACCGGATACGGAGTAGCCATAGACATCGGCACAGAGTCGACGAGGACAGGTCACGACGCAATCGCGAGTATGAGGGTAGGAGAGAAGTAGCTGCAAGAGGCCACAGTCGTCGATATGGCGCTGTCGAAGCCAACGCTTCGAGGAGAAGGCATGCTGCACCAGGCACGCTGCATCGCACTCTCTCATCCTCGACACTCTCAAGTATCACATCAGCCAGCCCTCATCTAGAGCAGTCTTCAAGAATCAGCGAAGCACCGCTCTACCATGAACAACTTAGACAGAGTCAAACTGGCCACAGCTCGCGCAGACGTCCTGGCCTCGAGGAATCTTTCAGTAGGCACGCCCGACACCTGCCTCGCCCTGCGCGCAGCTCGCCGCCCGTTTCGGCACGCAACCCACCACCACCACCAGCTCCTCTTCCTCCTCCAGCCTTAGAGACAAAGTCGGACATCGGATCACTGTCGTCAGATTCTTCTGAGGACTCTGATGATGAAAGAGACACCGCTCCGGTCTCTATGCGGACTCCTCCGCCTCTCCTAAATCATACACCTGCAACTACACCTTCAGTTGCTCCCATACCTGAACAAATTATTCCTAGCGCATCAGTTCCAACTTCGGAGATGCCAAAAGGTGATGCCCAAGCTGCGCTTGCGCCAGGAGCTCCTCAATATGCCGCTGTTCCTCCTCAGATCTCTTCAGACCCACCTCCTCCGAGCCTGGATGGCCATCGCAGGTACTCAAGAACTGACAACAACTCGTTTCTTTCACAACTGGCACGATCTACCAACCTGCACTCCTCGTCTCGAAGGAGTGTAGTAAGTACTAGGCCGAAGCTTAGTACTCCTCCTGCAGCTAGTATAACTACAACCGAGCCTCAACCACAAACTCAACCTCAACCTCAACCTCCCCGACCTAGCATGAGAAGGACCGTGTCAACGACAACAGCTCCAGCAATAATTCGACGTAAGACAACTGGTAGCATTCTTTCTAGCATATTGAAGCCACAGACTCAACCTTCAGCGCCTTCAGCACCGGCAGAACCACCTGCTCCCGAAGAAAAGGTTGAATGCCTTACTTGTTGCGATGAGGTGCCAGTCTCACAATCGGCAAAGCTTGAGTGCGATCACGTGATGTGTAATTCCTGCCTCAAGCGTATCTTCAGGCTGTCCGTTAAAGACCCTGAGCACATGCCTCCAAAATGCTGTACCGAACACCACATACCCCTCAATCTCGTTGCGCCACTCTTCGATAACAAGTTTAAGACACTCTGGAACGAAAAATTCAGAGAATTCTCGACGAAAGATCGCATGTACTGCCCGAAAGCAGGATGCGGTGAGTGGATCCAGCCAAAGGACATCAAGCTAGACCGCTCTGTAGGACGTCGCTACGGAACCTGCACCAAGTGCAAGACAAAAGTGTGCAAGAAATGCAACATGAAATGGCACGGAAGCAAGGACTGCAAGAATGATGCGGAGACTCGCCAACTCCTAGACACGGCAAAACAGGAGGGCTGGCAGCGCTGCTACAATTGCAAGGCAATGGTGCAATTAGCTGAGGGTTGCAACCACATGAAATGGCAAGTTACATATTTTCATACTTTCAGTAAAGCTGCGGATTACTGACTTATTACCAGTCGCTGCACGGCCGAGTTCTGTATGATTTGCGGCCTCAAATGGAAGACTTGCGATTGTCCCTGGTTCAACACTCCGCCAGACGCCGAGGATATGCCATTCGGAGGCATGCTCTTCCCTCCACCTGCACTCTTTCGACCGCGCATACGTATGCGAGCAGCAGGCCATTTTGGCTATCCACCTCCGCTGCCAGGAGCAGCACGTGGTGCCGGAGGCTTCCACGCAGAGATTGCTGCACGAAGGGCTCAAGAGCGTGCAGATGAGCGTCTCGCGAGACAGCTTCAGGCCCAGGATTTCGGCGTAGATGAGCCCATTGATCCTCTAGACATGGTCCTTGAACGTGATTTCGGTTTTGGTGGCATGGACGCTGGCGCGAACCTTGCAATACATCTAATGGGGATCGCTGGTCTTGCTCTCCGCGATGACGAGCTTGGCCCTGATGTGTTTCAGGCTGCACGTCACCGGCGGCCGTCTCCATTCGGCAGAGGATATTGGATGCGCCCACAACCGGGAGAGAATGCAAATCAACCGCGCGGTCGACGAGCACGCTCACCACCACGAGTTCCACCTGGTTCCCCGGACTTTGAGCGTCACGTTCTTCGAGCGGATATCCCGAGACCACGCATGCCGCGGACCCCAGAAGCTCCTGAAGCACCTGGAGCTGGTGTCTTGCGCAGTGCAGAGGTCCCTTCTGTCATCGATGACGAAACTACGTACTCCACCTCCATATGGGCCAGTGAGACAGACTCGATGGGCATGAGGCGCGCAGGACTTGGTCGCCGTGCTACAGTCCATGAGTCGGCGATGGATGACCTACCTGGGCGTCCGTCTACCGCCGCTATGGCGGGACTTGCGGGCGGCGGCGGAGGGCTGTCGAGGGGACGTGATCGCGTCGGAGGATGGCTCGAACACGTTGCTGGTGCTCCTGCTCGGGAGTATACACCCATGTTTGGCGGCGGAGACCGCTTATTTTGAGTAATAGCCCACCTTCCTTCGATCAAAAAGGCGTTTCGGCTTTGCATTTATGAGCGTTAAGGAGCATGCGAGGTATACCCGGTTTGCTAGCTGAAGAGTCTCTCTATTTTCACCTATGAGAACCCGTGAGTGTATGGCATGAATCTTTAGCTTACGTCCAGACCTAGAGAAATGAAACTTCCTATTGTATGTCAGAGGATATCTGAGAAGATGTCAATGTAAATGTGATCGAAGGGAGCTAAAGCAAGGAGATGCGTCCAAGTTCACTCTACAGGAAAGCGGTGAGGAGAGCGTTCGAGCTACGCGGATGATAAAAGGAGGATCCGCCGCAATGCGGACGCATAGTTGAAAGAAAGTTCGAGAAGACTTTTGCGTTCCTATCCTTTGGATTTGTGCTTAAAATTAGGCGGTGTTTCATCGCCGTGATTTGGCGTTGCCAGTCACGTCGCCACGCGCCAGATTCGCGTCGAGATCAGCGCAGCTCCTCAGGCATTGCATCATTGCTCAGCTCCTCGCATCTAAGGTATTTAACACCCCAGCGGCCTGGAGCTTCTGGTCAATCATCGGATACTCAACTTTCTTCATTGTCTACCTCCTCGTCCCCAGAGTCTGCTGTTTCATCTACAAATATCCACCAAGCTATCATCGCAAAGAATGGAAAGCCACCCCGATCCTTATACCACGAACCGCGACGTTTAGACCGCGACCTTGCTCAACGAACCTGTGGACCCCAATGCGACGCGTAAATACAAAGAGCTCCATAACGCTCTGAACAACCTCCTCGAGAAGCTGGTCAACCACCCTGCCATGGCGCCGAATCTGCAGCAGACGTATATGACGCCGGCGTACTGCAAGACCAAGGTGTACTTCATGTGGGACTTTGTGGGCAGGACGAGGGGTAAGTGGTCCTGATGTGTGCATATCACTGCTACTCATGAATGCGGCGTAGGCATGATGGATATGGTCGATCCAGCAAAGCCAGAGAACCAGAAGGAGACGTGGGAGGATCTGACCGGCAGGGCCATATTCTCAGACGTCCTGATCCATGACACAACAGGGAAGGCGGATATGATGTTCATCAATTGCGACGAGGACGCCGAGTTTGGTGACGAGGTCAAGGCTGCAGGCCGCGCAGTCAGCCGAGCTGCCGAGATGTGATGGTGCTCGAGTCGACATTATTGAAGAATCTGGGTGGTTGATTTCAGGCGTTGGCATGTGATTATTCTCATGGGCGGCAAATGTACAATGTCAGGAACGGTTTGGATCCCTTTGGTACTACGAATTCGATTAGCCTCACAATTTGGCGCTGTCGTACCTCGTCCTCCCTCCAAACCCAAACAAATACGCAGCGATCTTCCTCATCTGAATCTCCTCACTACCCTCCGTGATCCTATACCTCCTATGATGTCTCCAGATGTGCTCAAACGGTTTGTGCCTACTATACCCATTCCCACCATGCACCTGCATCGCCCGGTCCGCGGACTGGCAGCACAGTCGGTTCGCCCAGTAGTTGCACATGCTGACCTTGTCGCCTAACTTCTTCTCCACCTCGACATGCGGCATACTGTCCATTTCCGTCGCCGTCTTGCGGATCAGCAGCCGCAGCATCTCGCACTGTGTCGCCAGCTCGACCAGGGGAAACTGGATGCCCTGGTTGTGGCTGAGAGGCTTGCCGAACGGCTTGCGGTCGTTCGCATACTTGATGCTCTCGTTCACGCAGAAGACGGCGGCGCCGAGCGAGGAGGCAGCTTGTCGGATGCGGTTCTCATGCACGAAGGCTTGTGCGACGCCCAAGCCGTTGTGGAGCGGCCCGAGGACAGCAGATGAGGGAACCCAGACGTCCTTAATAGAGACGGTAGCATGGTCTGTCGGCATGTTAAGGGTCCTATCCTCGCGTCAGGCTGTGATACGATTTAGAGATTAGGGAGACATCAACTCACCACTCGAAGCTCACTGCCTCGAGACCAGGACTATTCCTCGGCACAATGAAGCAAGAAATGCCCCTCGCGTCGCCATCCTGGCCCTGCGTCCTCGCAAAGATGAAACAATGTGTCGCCTTATGCATCCCCGTCTGCCACTTCTTCGCACCGTTAATCAACCATCCCTCCTGCCCGTTCCTCGTCTCCGGTACCGCCCTCGTGGCCATGTGCGTTGCGTCGCTGCCGTGGAACGGCTCCGTGAGACCGAACGTGACGCGCACCTTGCCTGCCAGCTTGCCCCAGATGAGCTCACGTTTCTGCTCGTCGTTGCCGAAGTGGCGCAGCATGACGATGTCTGGGAAGTTACCGACGACGGAGTGTTCGTTCTGCAGGTCGTTGAAGAGGCCGAGCCCCTTGCTGGCGAGATGCTCTCTTATCACCGCCATCCACAGATTGCTGTTTCGTCCGTTGCCGTCGTCACGACCGCCATATTCTTTGGGTAGTGAGAGACGCCAGAAGCCCGCTTTGTCCGCTCGTTTCTTGCACTCCACCATCAGCTCTTCCCACTCCTCGCGTGGAAGGCCGTCATTGTCCCAGTCTGTGCGCGCATGCTCGCGTCTGTGGTCGAAAAAGCGCTCGTTGTCGTTCTGGGCTTGGAGTGGCTTGATCTCGCGCTCAATGAAGGCGTCGAGGTCGCGGATGTATTGCTTAAGGTCCTCCGGGACAGAGAAGTCCATGGTGAATGCGATTGAAAGACGAACGAGACGAACAGTTACAAAGAAGCTCAAACGCTGGCAATTATCATATCATATCGTAAAGGAAAGCAATACTTAACTGTGTCGTCTGCTTGATGCTACCGATATGTACCGCCATTGACCGAAGAGGTAGGAAGCTCGGCTCCCAAATTGCGGAGGTTCTGGGGGCATTTTGCGGGGAAGCTAGCCAGGGGCTCCCGGAAAGGGCCATCAAGGATTTCTCGCATGTGTAGGAGAACATTTTCCAAGCCAATCGACTCTCCACGACGATGTAATGACTATCTCCTAACCCTCTTGCCGAGTCTTCTGTTTGCCTTAACCCATAAGTGAAAGGCAGCTCACGTGAGAGAACACCCCCTTTGCTGTTAATATGCATAAATGAAAGCTTACTCCAACTCATACCAGACAGAGTACATGGAGAGAGACCCTTTTATTGGAGCAGACCAGCTGAGATAGTAAGGTCAACAGCTGTGTGACGTATGTTGGATAGGATCAATTCATCAAGTTTTCCTGCCTCCACCAAATAATTGGTCGCCAGCAGGGCTGTAACACTCAAAGGCCAATAGCTCTTCCACTCCACAGGAATTGACACTATCTCTGAAGGTTCAGTTGCATATTCTCCGAAATGTATTAAACATTAGCAAGCTATTAAAAGGCTTGTATCCCCCGTTATCTATAGAGGCATACTGGAAGATCAGGCAGAACGGATAGACCGACAATCAGCCAGCAAAGTCTTCCGTTGGGCCTTAAAATAAAGCTTCCCAAGACGACCAGTCGATCATGTCCAAGTCGAAGTCCGTTGGCAGTAATTGGGCAGAGTCGGAGCTGAAAGATTGCGCGACCTCTTCAATTGTCGCGGAAGAGTCAGTCAGTGGCAGATTGAAGTTGTGACACAATTGCCGAATCCACTCAGGGGTCTCCATCGCAATCGCACCATGCACACCCGATCTCTGCTGTCGCATTTGAATATCATATTTCTGCCAAGCTGCGACTGTGATGCGTGCGATGAAGGTCACCTCCGGGCGATTCACCGCAGTCATCAGATCCGGATGAACATCGTACACACGACCAATCAGGCTCCACAAATCCACGACCTGGTGGCCATCATATCTCTGATGCGCTTCAAGGACCAGGTACACGACTAGGTCTGTTAGTTTGGCCCGTTCACTGAACCTCATGGCTCGGTGAGCGTATCGAAGTACTTACAGGAAGCCACCTGGAAAAAGATGTCATTGGCCCACCTGAAGCCAGATAGTGATGGGGTCGTTTGGCTCATGACGAAGTATTCCAAGCTCTTTGAGCAAATCTCAAGCAAATCATCACGCGTTTGCGGAAGTACTTCAGAGATCTTCGCATTCACAAGTGTTGGTTGTCGTGCGTTGCTGCGAGCTGCGAGAACAAATTGGCGGATTCCGATCTGCGTGTGGACATGTAACGGATTGAGGAGCTCGCAATGATGCAAAAATCTCTCTGCCAACATTTTCTCAATCTCATCAATCTTGGCATCCTTCTCTGCAAGTGACAGATGCGGCGAAAGCATCCAAGCCATGCTTTCAAAACTATCTTTGCTTAGCGATTCGCGACGCATCTGCAGTATGCTGTACCTCCACAGACAAGGCGATATGCTTGTTATGCCTTTGCGTTCGCCAGGCATGACTTCTGGGTCGGGGCAGAAGTCACCATCTTCCAGGTTCGACGGAATCTTGGTGTCCCAGTTGGCGAAGATCGTCAAGCTGAGGGTGCCCACCAGTCGCGCGATAGCCAGTTCCATGAACTGCAGCTGCCACCATATACGCCGACGTTCTTCGCTTCGTACAACACTCAGCCCAAACATGGACCCATCGTGATGAAGACCCATCCGCTCAGCAACGCGACTGGCGATTCCTATGAGCGGATATATGGCTGCGGGCCGCGTGCGATCGCGCATGGCTAACTGTATGGGCCATCTTAGGACGCAGCGCATGAGTGAAATGCATATTTGAACTCACAATGTACAGCATGAAAGCTTGCAATACACGCTTATCTGTCGTTTCTGTATATTCCGCTTCTGTCAAGGCATGTTCCAAGCTCCTCTGGCAATGAAGCAGAAACTCATGCTTTGACCCGGATAGGATAGCTTGACATTCCTCGCGTGATAATGTCAACGTAGCAATGAATCTGATTCCATTCACTAGTGCTTGCTCTTCGACTGATAAGGCCAAGGCGTCTTTCTGAGCTTTTTCGATCACAGCCACTACTTCCCAGTCAAAGAATATCTTGACTAAGGGATGCACATTCTTCAAAAAGACTGGCCATAATACACTCAGGTGGAGCGCTGGCGGTAGGGGTGTGAAAGAGTTATTGCTATCCAGTGTTCGTCTTTGGTTCAGAATAGTTGGCAGGTAGTGGGTACTGGAAGTCTGAGTGCTCGGTCGATGTGGACTCAATGAATGATCATGGCCTTTCCAACTGTACCACATTGGCCTACATGGTGCATTTAGCGGCGCAGCAAAAAAACCGGAATGGATAAGACGGTACTTACGTTTCAATATAAGTGACACCATCACCATGTGCCAATAGCTCCGATGTCCTCGGAACAGGTCGGTGGACTCTCCTCGAAGGAGGTGATTCATTATTGAGAGGCGAAGAAGTGGTGGTTGGCTCATTTCGACATGCTCCGTTTATATTTGTGCTTTCCTGCGATGTTCGTACCCCTGAGCTACATGGGCTCTCCGTCTCATCAGCCAGCTTCGGGTTGCCACCGAGGCTTCGGATGTACAGCTCCAGCTTCTCGATCCGTCCAGTGTGCTCACGAAGAAGCTGATGATTGACTCCACTCAACTCGGGATACACACATGTATCCTGTCTCCTTCGCTTGCAGTGAAAGCAGGGCTGAACTTTGTCGCACCGTACTTTCCGTTTTGCGCATGGTATACAGCTAACGGGCTTTTTGCCGGAGGGCATATTGACGCACACAAGTGCCGCCAGAAGACTATGGCCACAAGAAACGTGCCTGCATGCCTTCACAAGACCCCTTTTCGATCAATCGATGTTTGTAATCAACATTTATTAAGGGGGCGTTGAGATATTGCTGAAACGCAGATGAAGGTGGTGACGGTTAGAGCACTTCGGTCAAAAGCCGAGACTCGAGCTCGGGACCGACCCGAAATGATCGGCACTATACTACTCAGGTCGTCACCACCCTTTTATCGTATGTGAAGAGGATACTGTATACAACGAGCTCAGATATTTAATGTTGCCAATGCCCAACATAGAGGTCAGTAGTGTCATTTCCCTCTCGAAAACCCACAATGCGTTGGTTTAGAACTGATCAATCACACCGTCTAGGTGAAACAGCTCCTGAGGCCAGCAGTTATGAGCTACAACCCAAGAACGAAAGTGACGATCCCCAACCCTCGGGTCAGAAAATAATCTTGCCTGTGGTTTTTTCATTATGCTTGGCAGTCTTTCTCACCGCTCTGGTATGTCTCTGTACAGAAGCAAGCATAGTGATACACCTTCTGACAACTGCTCCAATTAGGATCGAACCATTATTGGAGTCACAATACCTGCGATTTCTAACCACTTCCAATCCTTCGATGACATTGCGTGGTACGAAAGCGCGTATCTGCTTACCTTTGCTGCGCTACAACTGCCAATTGGCAAGGTATACGTACGTATACTTTTCTTTCTGCCCGCTCGTCGCTGAGAGCAAGTGCAACAGACCTTTTTTCCTGCCAAATGGACCTTCGTTGTACTCGTGGCAATATTCGAAATCGGTTCTATCATCTGTGCTGCAGCTCCCAGCTCCACTGCATTCATAGTTGGACGGGCCATTGCTGGGATTGGCAGTGCTGGCAACATCACTGGTGCGAATGTCATCCTCGCCGACCTCTTGCCGTTAGAGAAGAGGCCTAAATACCAAGGCTTTATCGGCGCCACATTTGGCCTTGCATCTATAGCCGGACCTCTTCTCGGCGGCGTCTTTGCATCCAAAGTCTCGTGGCGGTGGTGTTTCTGGATAAACGCGCCGATCGGTGGAGCTGCACTCATTGTGCTAATTCTACTTGTACCCAACAACCCGCCGGCGCAGGATCAATCAGAAAAGTCGCTCCTGCAACGAATGAAATCATATGATCCGGTCGGAACCGTACTCCTCGTACCCGGATTGACATTGCTCCTGCTCGCCCTTCAATGGGGTAGCAATGGCTCACACTGGGGCTCTGCTCATGTTGTGGCCACACTTGTCGTTGGCATCATGCTTATACTTGCCTTCCTCGTTTCCCAGATCTGGGCTGGAGAGAATGGGACACTGCCACCAAGGATTATGCGCAAAAGAAGTATTGCGGCAGGGTCTGCGGTATCCTTGGGATTCGGCTCCACGCTCATTCTTGTGACGTTCTTCCTGCCTATTTGGTACCAAGCCATCAAAGGACTCTCTGCCATTGATGCCGGTGTACGAATGCTCGGTTACTTCCTCGTTACAGTGTTTTTCGTGATCACTTCTGGAATCGTCGTCTCGAAGACGGGCTACTATACTCCATGGCTTATACTCGGAACAGCTCTGCTGACAGTTGGCTGCGGCCTTCTCACGACATTTCGAGTCAACACCAGCACAGCAAGGTCGATTGGTTTCCAGGTAAGTGACCTTCCTTGACCAGAGTGCGCCAGGTAGGATCGAAGCTAACCTGAACTAGTTGATTACAGGTGCTGGCATGGGCATGAGCCTTCAACAATGCAACAATGCAGCCCAAACGGTCTTAGCTCGCGAAGACATCCCCATTGGCATCACGATCATAAACTTTGGCAATTTCGTTGGCGGCACTATTTTCGTCAGCATCTGTCAGGGCATCTTGTCCAGCACACTTCGATCACAGCTCGTGCAGAAAATACCAGGACTGGACGTGTCATCGATCTCGAGTTCTGGAGCGACAGACTTGTCGAAGCTGGTGCCCCCGAGCCAACTACCGGTTCTGCAGGCTGCGTACAACAAAGGAATCAATAATGTCTTTTATTGTGCACTTGGGGTAGCGGGCTTTGCGTTTCTGGCGTCCTGGTTCGTGGAGTGGAAGTCTGTTAAAGGCAAACAAGTTGTCAATGAGGTGTAGCTGCGACAAGCGAAAAATAGGGGTGGCCTACAACATCTTCAGGCTCTCCAGCAGGTAATCAGATATCTGGGTCCATCCATCTACCCTAGCTTTTCCCCACGAAAGGCATCCATGTACTCATTTGATCATTCTAGACTTAATAATTAATTAGACAATAATCTTGAGCGAAGCTCATACGATTGGTAGAAGCCGCATTTAATGTATGCGAAAGTTGCTAGAATCTTGGCATCGCCCCCGCAGAAAACACCGGCGGATAGACCGGAATGCAAATATTGCTCACATTCAACAGCAAAAAGTATTAGTCTTATGTGTCGAGTCATTTATTTCAGGTTACATCAGCTATGTACCCCAAGTGTCTTAATTAACAACCATTAAGGAAAGTCGAGAACCGAAACCTGGTCTTGCTCGACACATGCACAGAGACAAAAAAACAAGCATATCACAACCAGCGCCGATGGCAATGCGAGGCGACTTTTGTTGCTAATAAATCCATTAACCCGTTGCCATGATTAGAAACACATAGAAAGCAAGAACGCAGGTCCAGCCGTCATGATAACCCATCCACACTTGCTCTACAGAGCAAGGGCGAGACCAGCGATGACGAGACCACCGAAGGAACCAGCAGCCATCTTGTTGGCAGCACCAGTGAACTGGGCTGGAGAAACCGATGTTCCCTTGGGGACATAGGTGGTTCCGAAGCCTGCACTTGGGCTAGCTGGGGCAGCTGGGGCGGTGTAGACGCCAGCGGCCGAAGTGGCAGGAGTTGGTGCAGCTGGGGTGGCTGGGGGTGCGCCATAGGCAAGGCCACCAGCGCTGGAACCAGTGCCAGAGGTGGGGAACACCTGAGGAACGGTGTAGGTGGTGACGCAGACCGTCGGGCTGGAGCTGGAAGGAGCAGTGAGACCAGCAGATACACCAGTGCTGTAGGTAACAGGGACGGTCAGCGTCTTGGAGATGGAGATCGTGGTGACTGGGCCTGCGGGAGAAGAGTAGGCGGGAGGAGTAACCGGCGATGCGGGCGAAGAGTACGCTGGAGGCGTAACCGGGGACGCGGGAGAGGTGTAAGCAGGAGGAGCAGTGCACTTGGTGCAGAGAGTGCTCGTGGAAGTAATGTACATGGTGGAGACGGAAGGAGTCTCGAGCGTGGTGGTGATCGTGCCAGAAGTGACGGTGTGGCCAACCGGGCAAGTCGTCAGGGTATGGGTGACGAAGACAGTGGTCTGAGTCTCCGGGTACGAGGTTGGGGTCGTAGCAGTGACCGGGGAGTTGGGAGTCGACGCGGGGGTAGAGCCGGTAACAACTGGGCTTGATGAGTTGGCCGGGCTGGACGGGCTAGACGGGCTTGAAGGCGAAGGGCAGTTCATCGCAAGACCGTAGTTGTCTCCGACATACTCGGAGCAGATACCCAGAAGGTAAGAAGCAGCCTTAGCAGCCTCCTCCTCATCGGCACCATAGGAGGTCAAGCAGCTGCAGACCTTGGAGGCAAAGTCAGGCTGCTTGCAGTAGCATGCATAGTCGCCGTTATCCTTGCAGCCAGTCTGGAACATCCAGGTGTTCAAGCACTTGGGGAGAACGCTTGGGCAAGACGAGGACGGAACTGGAGAGTAGGAAGTCGAAGACGAGCTGGAAGTAGCCGAGACCGGGCTGTTGGGAGTCGAGCTTGGGCCAGTCGAGAGCGGGACGCTTGAAGAGTAGACTGGAAGAGATGGGCTCTTCGATGGAGAGGAGTAGACTGGGATAGATGGCGAGCTGCTGGATGACTGGCTGACAGGGCTGTTAGGAGTCGAGCTTGGTCCAGTGGACAGAGGAACGCTGTGCGAGTACACCGGGATGGAGTGGCTCTCAGATGGCGAAGAGTACACTGGGATCGAAGGCGAGCTGCTGGAGCTGGAGCTGGAGCTGGAGCTGCTATGGGTAACCGGGCTGTTAGGAGTCGAGTTCGGGCCAGTCGAGAGCGGCACGCTCGGCGACGAGTACACAGGAAGAGATGGGCTCTTCGAAGGAGAAGAGTAGACCGGGATAGAGGAAGAGCTGGATGGAGTGCTGCTTGGGATAACCGGGCTCTCAGAGGTAGAGGAAGTGGTTGGGTAGTAAGGTGTCGACGAGGTTGTAGACACATATACCGGAGTCGAGGTTGCCGGGACTGTGCTCGAAGCGCTTGAGCAGTCGAAGCCAACACTGTGGACGGAGACCGAGCATGACGTGGTGGCAGTGTGGGGGAGCTTGATTGATACACTCGTAGCACCACCGCACTGGTCGTTCTGCACAATGTTGCCACCAGCTTTGCATGGGGAAGTATGACTGCAAGAGCCACCACCGGGCATCGCGTAGTTGAACTCAACATCCTGATCGTGCTCAGTCGAAACATGCATCTGGTTGATGGAGAAGCCCGGCTGGTCATCAGAGCAGCCAAACGAGGGACCGCCAGCACTGTGAGCAGAGCCGGCAATGCAGTTGCCGCTGAAGCCGTCGCGCTTGGTCAGGTCACGCTTTGCAGAGCCCTTCTGGCAAGTGAAGCCATCGAAGTTGTGGTTGTTGTAGGAAGAGAAGCTACCCTGCTTCAAGCTGCTGAAGTCCCAGCCACTCTTCTGGTTATCGTCACACTGGTTGTCTGTGTTGGCAGGGCAGTTGAATTTGCTGTCATCACCCCATCCGGTAGCAAGAGCCTGCTGGGCGGCCAGCACGCCGGCAAGAAGAGTAGCGGCGGTCTTCATGTTGGAAGTGTTTGAATAGATTCAAGTATTAAGTGAGTGTGGTATGAAGCGAACGTAATATAGAAACGACTGTGCTCCGCGGAAGGAGAAACGAATGATGGAAGAACCACACCTTTTGTTGACGAAAAGGATGGGAAATGAGATGACGGTCGAGAGAAAGAAAGAGGTCGAAGTTGTACAGCACTTACATACATATATGCGCGGTGTGTTGAGACATCGACTGTTGACCTGTGCCATGTGGACCACTCGGAGCCTCGAACGCGAGCAGTCACTGACCCACCGTGCAAATTGTGAATGCCTGATTCCTTTGTTGAGCTTTGTGCGATTTGTGCACAGCATGGATGGCTCGTGTGTTGCTTCGATCAGGGGAAATAAAGAATCGATTGCCTCATGGAAACGATGTTCTTCGAACCGGCGCAGCATGAAACAAACACCCCATGGAAACCTGGTCAATCCTGGCCGCGCTACTGCAAGGAACAAAGCCAGCCAGCCAATCATCCCAGGGTCTCCTGAGCAGTGGGCCGCAGTGGCTGTCGCCGCCGAGACTTCATGCCGCCGCCATCCGCGCCAAAATGACCGGCATAAAGGCCTCAAATGTGGGGACGGGCACACGGCGTTGCCAGCACGTCCAGGATCAATAGATCGACGTCCATTGTGGCATTGACTTCCGCATAGGCCTTTGCAGAAGTAAGGAGCAGCCGAAGTCACCGAAGTCGTGCAGCAATACTTGTCTCGTTGAACAGATATTGACTGGCTCCCAAGAGTAGCACATGTAAGCGCGCACAAAAGGAGAGATACGAAAAGGCTGACACAGACGAATATCGAAAGGACCGAACGAGAGGCCAAAAAGACTCGCCGCGACCCGCTGAGCTGAAGCGCTCAGGCGCTGAAAGCCGATGGCGGCTCACGCTGCGTTTGGGCCCGCACGTGCGCACCGCGTTTCGAAGGGATCGTGGGACGATGGATCGTGCTGACGAGCGTGTAGCCTCGCTACGGTTTGTTCGACTGTTGCGATGTTTCATAGGAACGGTGTGGATGAAGGAGGGCCAGGGATTCGGCGTTGCCAAAAGGGGCCGCGGGGCTGAGCCAGTCAGTGCCTGCGATGCCAAGCCTTCGACGCTCCGCCGTGCCGGAACCCAAGGAGGAAGTGCACCGAAACAACCTGCGGCCAATTGCATGAACATCAACAGCCACACGCTCTTTCTCTCACCATCAAATTTCGGCGCGCGTACGAGATGCTGTGATGCACTTCGCAATGACCATCTCTCTTCTGCTAGTTTGCTTTTACCCACGCCCTCCACACGCCGAGCTGAGCAATGCCTATAGACATTGCACAAAATCCCATGCTTGGGATCGTCTTACCCTGATGTGAGCGAGCAATTTCCCTCTGATGCGGGCAGACTTTAGACAGCTCAGCAGAAACGACTCGTCTAGTAACTAGTTCTTCTGGGTATGGTGTAGGTAGATCATGGACGCCATGCCGTTTCTTTTGCCCTTTTCCTTACCTATTCCATGGAGTCATGTCCTCTCCGTTCAAATCGTTAGCTGCATTGTCTGCGTGTAGTGGGTTACCAAGATCCGCATATGGCCCGTCTCCGACAGACCATCTCATGATTGTGGGATGATTAACGTCATACTGCAGTCTGAGTTTGGCCTAGTTACTGATCCCCTTTTCCGTATTTCGCCTCCCAAGTTTGAAGAAAGAAGGACTGTCGGCAATGTGTTCCTCTTCGAGAAGAGCGCCAAAAATATTCAGAGCCCAGATTCAGTGCACTGGCAGATTCGGTCTCTTCGAACTGGCTAACTAGTACTTTGCGGTCAATAATATGCACCAAAAAGAGCCACAGATCTTAACGAGTTCAAGTAATCTTGTCAATATAAGTCTCGCTAACACCCTGACTATTCGACAAGTACATTCCGCTACGAGCATCTCGAATTGTACTTCAATAATGTATCTTAAAACGGACAAGTAATCAATCGCATGAGAGAATTCCCCAAAGAACTCTACTTGCAATGTAAGACAAACACAGGTGAGCTCGTGGAAGGAAGACAACTTCTGAGGCTATCATAATGATGCCCTCAAGGACTATCCCACTAACTCTAGAGACTGCTGCTTCGTATTGGCGAGAAAACGTTTATATGGACCTGGATAATGAATTTTCATCTTGTTAGTGTGTTCATGAGGTACCTAGGTATCTTAAAGCGGGTGGATCTTCAACGTCGATGTTGTGAGTTCCTTGCACTTCCTGGGCGCTCCTGTAATAAGAACCGTACGTAGTGATCTTCAAGGTCGTTGGGAACTCTATAGACTTTCCCAGTCGGTCCAAGACCGAAGTTTTGACTGCGATGAATTATTGTTGGCGAATGCCCTGCTGCCAGAACACACTAGGTACGAAGAAACGCCACGACGTCATTCAAGCGTGCACGCGACGTCCGCTCGCCCAGCTGCAGCTTCTTCATAAGCACTCCACAGGCGAAAAATTTCCGCAACAAGCCGCAACATTGTTGATACCCCTCCAACGGTAATGAAGGTGGCTCAGAATGTCCTTTGTGACAGAGTATGTCTTTTCGTGCGTCAATTGGATGTCCTTATGCTAACAGCAGCCGAAAAGCCAAGTCCGTCGCATCGACGCGCTCCTCGATCGATTGCAGCTCTCCCGGCCTACCACTCCAAGTGCAGATGATGAAGAAGCACAGGCAGTCAGGAGTGAATTAGTAGAGGACAGAGAGAGGATTGTGCAGCTCCAGTTCCTAATCAAGTTGATATCGCCCCCTCCGTCTGCGAAATCTGCTCTCGTACCGCTATACCTCGTCCGTTCTGCGCTGTCGCAATCCCGCTTGACACAGTCTCGAAGCATCTTAACCCCCGGAATACAGTCGAGAGAAGGTGGTGAACATGGAGAAGCACAAGACACCTCATCTCCATACGAGCGCGATCTGGAATGGGTCCTCATGTCCAAAGCTACCACCCAAATATACGGTCAACTCCTTAACCTGATACTAGAACAAACGATACCTCTTAGTTACGACATAGACTATTGGGACAGCGTTCTGAACTCCTACCGGTACTCTGCGCTCTATTCAATACAGACTTCTCCTCTGAGGCTATGGGATTTTGGGCAAGAGGTCTACAGAGACGTGCGCCAGCGCGCGGGCGTACAAGGCATCACTGAAGGGGTAGAGGGGAGTTGGCGGCAGTTTTATGCATTGGTCAGAGACGTCGTCAGGGAGAGGAGCGTGGAAGACGTGCGGCGGAGAGTCGTGAGTCCGCTTGCACGGGTGCGGACAGAGTGTCGGAAGAAGCGGGACGCACTGAGGAGAATCCGTTCAATGAATGCGAATGCATTAGGTGTGCTTCTTGGGGAAGGTCTGAGCAATCGGACCATGCATGAGAAAGGCATCGCGACGCCGATGACGCCGGAATTTGGCGTAAGTGACGAAGACTTTGACGAAAGGAGGGACAAGTGGAGAGGAACCATTGTCAAGAGCATTGCATTGATGGATGCCGTGCTCGCAAACGTGAATGAGGAAGGGATGACAGTGGATGCATTTGATCCAGCTGTTGGAGCTGCCACTGATGATGATCGGTTCTATCGCAGCAGCGATGCGTCGATCTCGTCACTGGGACCGCAAGAAGTAGCAGAGAGGCTGCATTTACTTCTAGAGACTCGACTACCGAACTACCAAGCGAGCTTTGAAGAGCAAGTCAAGATACACGGACGACCGTCACGGCTTATCCGGTATTGGTTTCCAGCCACGGTACTCCTGCTTTCGTCCGGGACGATCCTGCGAATCTTGGTCAATCGTAAAGAGGAGATACTGACGTGGGTGCGTGACTTTGGTGTCACGGTCCGCGACTTCTGGGCCAATTGGGTAGTCGAACCCGCACGGAAGATTATTGGGACAATAAGGCACGACGAAGGATCCGAAATATCTATTATGAGCAAGCGTAGCCTCGAAGGGGATCGTGAAAGTCTGGAGAGAATGGTCGTCGACTTTGCAGTACAACATCCTGAGAATGGAAGCCTGAATGAAGCGCAGATCGCCGACATAAGATCAAAAGTGAAGGAGGGCGACTTGACCCCCGTACTGAAAGCATATGAGAAAGACATGCAGAGTCCCTTCTTTGGCGTCGTCCGGGGAAATTTAATCAGAACTCTCCTCATACAGGTCCAGAAGACCAAAGTGGACGTCGAAGTAGCAATGGGAGGAGTGGACGAGCTGTTGAAGAGCCAGGAGCTTCTCTTTGGGTATGCTTGATCGTCCTCTGACTCCAACTTTAATTTCTTGCTAAACTTTGATAGTTTCATTGGCCTCACTCCTGGCTTGCTCGTATGTATTGGCACCATTCGTTGGCTAAACAGCACCTTTGGCAATCGGAAAACCACTCAATCAGGGAGACAAACTGGCAAGCTACTTCATGGAATACGCAACATAGATCGCGTTTTGACATCCGCGATACCGACCGACTTTGGAGAACTAATGTACAAGGACCAAGGTCTCTTACTCTGCGATGTCCATCTGCTAAGGCAAGACGCCGGCAAAGTAATGCCGAAGCAGATCTACAGGGACTTCTTGGAAGACGTCGATGAGCTTGTGGACGTGCGAATAGGCGTGAAGAAGCAGCAGAAGATAGTAAAGAGAATCAGATGGGCGTACGCGAAGTGGATACAATAAAGACTTCATGCAGGACCACTACTTTAAGCCTTTGATATTTTTAACCAGAAACACAGCTAGTGGTACACGTATCTTACTCCGAACCATCTCAAGACTATAAGTATTGCCCATAATTTTGGCTGTTCGGCGATGACGCGATTCGAGCTTATCCACATCCTTCGATCTCCGGCATTTGGCACACCTGCCCGCACCAATGCACTATGATTCTTCAATCCAACTTCATCAAGTTCCCCCGCCAGGCTCATCAATAACAGCCGCGGAATTGACCTTCGTCCCCGAGCTTCATTCACGATAGTCAGTCTCCGCCGTTTCCGTTCCCGGAAGCAGGCAGCCGATTCAATTTTCTGGTGAATACTAGCGTTGATTGGCCTATTCGGACGAAGATATACTCCATACGAGTGACGTGATGCGCACGATTCATATACATGCTTCAACAGGCTCTTAATCCTAGGTAAAGGTAAAGAGTTAGGTTAAAATGCTGCGTGCCAGCTTCTAAAACTTCTTTTCTTCTCCCTCAACCTGATCTCATATCAGGTCTTGCTCCAGAATCACCCTTTCAGCACTTACCAATTCCACCATGAAACTGCTCGGTATTTTAATGGCTGGGCTCATTGCCAGTGTCAATGGCTTCGACTGTTCTGCCTCATTCTTCGCAAAATACGTGAACAGCAGTGCCAAGGTCACTTCTGCGGAAACACTCCCGGCTGGCTCGACTTACCATGTTCCAGCCTCTGACCTAGGGTTTCCAGACTCACCGACGAATCTTCCAGCACTTTGCGTTGTGCACGTCGAAGTAACACCGGTTCCAAGCGCTCCATACAACTTTGCGATCTTCCTACCACATGATTGGAATGGCCGTACAGTCACCGTTGGCGGGTGGGAATTTGCAGGCGGCATTCCGTACGCTGACATAGGAGTCGGAGTCCGGTATGGCTTCGCATCCATCGGTACAGATTTCGGCCACCTGAGCATTCCATCGGATGGACGCTGGGCGTATCATCAGCCCGAAAAGGCGAGCAATTGGGGCTGGCGAGCCGTTCACGGTTCAGCGACTATGGGGAAAGACCTGGTCGAAGCGTTTTACGGCAAGAAGGTCAGCTACAGATACTTCTCCGGCTGCTCGACCGGTGGACGGCATGGATTCAAGTCCGCTCAAATGTTTCCTGATGACTTCGATGGAATCTTAGCTGGGGCTCCGGCATGGTGGGAGGACCGTCTCGCGATCCAACATGGTTGGATGTCTATTGAGAACTTGCCCATTGACGCTCCGCATCACATGTCGGCGGCGATGTATCCAGTCATCGGCGCGGAAGCAGTCAGACAGTGCGATCCGCAAGATGGCCTAAAAGACGGCATCATATCAGATCCGTTTCGGTGCGATTTCCGACTTGAAGCGCTCCTATGTGGACCCGATGTCAAGAACAGCACCGCCAGCAAATGTCTAACATCCGCTCAGTTGACGACATTGTACAAATGGTACAACAATTGGGTTGAGAAAAACCAGACGTTCATCTTCCCCCATTTCGAATTTGGAAGTGAGGCTCAGTGGAGTGGAACTATTCCGGATACCGCACCATCATCACTTATGCTAAATTGGATGCAGTACATGATAGGTCTCGGGCCGGATTGGGATTGGCAGAAGGACTGGAATACGGACCTTGTGTTCTATTCCGAGAGATACAATCCAGGGCAGTGCCAGGCAGATGATTTCGACATGTCGCCTTTCTACAAAACAGGCGCGAAGATCCTACAGTACCATGGATACGCGGATGGCCTGATTCCAACAAGAAGCAGTGTCTACTTGTATGAGCATATCTATCGGACACTATATCCGAAGGGAATCGATTTGGATAATTTCTATCGCATGTTCTTCGTACCTGGCATGCAGTAAGCATTGGAACCTCCATACTCCGTCTCCCAACCCACTAACGTCAGGTCAGGCATTGCTTCGGCACTCCACCGAATCAAAATGCTCCTTGGTACTTTGCGGGAGCGAGACAAGCCAATAGTCTTAGCGACAGCTTGCACAGCGTGCCTGGCTACTCTGATCCGAAGCACGACGTCTTGCTGGCCCTCGTGGATTGGGTAGAGAATGGAAAGGCGCCGACGGAGATCATTGCAACCAAATGGCATAACGATACCCTGCAAGACTCCGTCACGCGCCAGCGTCCGCTGTGCATGTATCCCAAACAGGCGAAGTATAAGGGCTCTGGAGACCCAGATAAGCCAGAGAACTGGGAGTGCAAAGGCCTCTACTGAGTGTGGACTTGAGAAGTCGCTAGGGCGTTGGAATTGAAAATGACAAGTCCTACGACTCGATGAAATAACGGGCACAAAAAGGCGATATCGATACAAACAAATGAAATAAACTTTCACGAGATTGTAGTGCTCTCATTCGCATCTCGAGGTTGTGTCGTGAGGCTTTCGATCAACAATCACCTTGCCGAGAATTTGCCGACGAACGTACCTGCAACATGAAGGCTTCAGTTCATCTTGTCTGGTAGCGCTTACATGCTCAATCAAATAGAGCTTAGCTTCTCGAAGCATGAATCAATGTTGGCAGCTGGCAGCAACATGGAAACCTGCCGAACGGCATTGCTCGGTGATTGGGGGCTCTGTCTCGCCGATGACGTTGGCGTAGGCGCTGGAAAGGGGCTTGCTGTCCAGCACATGCAGGATTATTGCTGTGCCCCAAGGTTGGCAAGTATCCACGTTTGATGAGGAAGCATGCGAGGCTCAGCAATCTACCTACTGTGTTTCTTTGTTACTATGTACGTTCCTTGCCTAAAGCCGTGCGCTGTGCAACGTCGTTCCGCATCTTCAAGTTTTCTGCACCTCTGAGATTAGAGTTACTTTCTCCTACGACGCATAGTCTCTCCTTTTGTCACTTTGCAGGTGATTGTCCTAATCTGTCGGTTGTCACTCGAATGCCTGCTCCAGGCAAGCCCGGTTAAGGGCACATCTTGATGAGGGCATGGCTCCACCGCTGCGCTCAATCGGGAAGCTTTGCGCCTACACCGCACTCGTCTTGATAATTTCTGGCCTCTTCCTGAACTATGGTATTGATACAAAACTTATTCGGGGTCATTTTCAGAAGGATAAGTTGGTCGATCAATCCTCGTCGCCGGCTCCCGAGAAATTGGATTCGCTGCACAGTAAACCGCCAGGAAACACTTTACAAGGCTCGGGAAACAAGGTCGGGAAGACGGATTGGACTGTCGCTGCTGGAAATTATGCCGACGACTACAGCTTAAATTCTCAGCGATGCGCAGCTACATTTCCTGATTTGTTCAAGGAAATAAAAAGAGCATCTGCGTATTGGAAGCAGCTAAAGATTTCGATTAGTGACTTGGACAACTCGTGGGCATCAGAAGGGGTTGTCCGCGCTCTCATCTTTGACGGACGGGTATGTGAAGGTCTCAATGCTCGTAGTATTACACTCACTAATTTTAATCAGCTGTACATTCTGGAAACAAAATTCTCTGGCGCGGGATATAACATTCACCGCTCACTTGCGATTCTTAGCTCGATCCATCGAGCTATTGGCTCCTCTACTGATCCAATTCCGAACGTCGAATTCTCCTTCTCAGTCAGCGACATTGCCGATTCTGAGCACAAAGGTTCTGGTAGGCCGATATGGACTTTCTCAAGACGCGCGGAGGATGAACACCAGTGGCTAATGCCCGATTTTGGATTCTGGAGCTGGGGTCTAGATCTTGTTGGAGAATACACTCAAATTCGCAATCAGATATCCCAAAGCGAGAATACCTTCTCGGACAAGTTATCCAAAGCTGTCTGGCGAGGTACTGAAAACAGTCAAGTGCGGAAGGACCTGATCAAAGTCACGAAGCCCTTTAGACAGACTTGGGCGGACATTCAGTCAATCACATGGTCAGGTCGCATAAAACTTTCATCTAATTCGAAATTGAAGGCATTATCTATCCCGGAGCACTGCAATTGGAAGTTCCTGATTCACACAGAAGGTATTTATTTGCCGTAGATAGCCATATATTGTTTGGCGACAAGACTTGCTAACTCATCTGCGAAGGTGTCAGCTACTCTGGCCGCGGCAAATACCTTCTCAACTGCCACTCCGTCTTTGTAGCCCATGAACTCGAATGGATCGAAAACTGGCATCAGTTTCTTGTTTCTGATGGCCCAAATCAGAACTACGTCCGGGTCAAACGCGACTTCTCTGACCTCCCAGATAAGATGCGATTCCTCTTAGACCACCCCGTGCTAGCCGAGCGCATCGCAAACAACAGCGTCACGACATTCCGTGATGGGTACCTGACCCCGGCGGCTCAGGCGTGCTACTGGCGGGAGATGCTCCGGGCATGGAGGGATGTCAGTTTTGAGCCAGAGTTGTGGGAAGAGGTGGAAGCTTTAAACGAGGCTGGTCAATCAACCGACCCACAGTGGAGGATGAGGGGCATCCCTTATGAGACCTTCGTGTATGTTCAGTCTTGACATTATTCGCGCAGGCGCTGACAGACTGTTTCCTAGGTTGACGGCGTTTGACGACTTGTACGATGGATGCGGCTGGTTCAAGAAATTGATTGGCTCTTGCTAGGTGGAAAGCGGCGGAGAGAAGCGCCGTAAACGTTTGAGCCTTGTGATACGAGACGGTGCGCGATGCTGAAGAGGGCTTTGAGAGTTTGCCTTATCGTCTAAGGTGCTTCGTTGCGATTGTTTGTCGCTTGTTACGCGACGCTGAGGATATCACAGTACTCAGACGACCTACTCTGCGGCCACCTGCTATTTGCAGATCTGCACCTACGATGATTTGCACATAATTAGCCTATGTTTTCTTTTTCTCTGGAGCCACGGGCACGTTCTGGGTACCGCAAGGCTGGTCTGAAACCCAGACTGCTCCGCGACCTGGTCGGAGGCTTGATGCCAAGCAAAATCCTCAACGTCGAGACAGTATATCGAACATTTCGACAGATGCGCGATTTTCGAAGATGAACGTGAATAATCGAAAACTCTAAGAACTCTAGCATTTCCAAGTTTATCTCCCTTGGATTCGTGGCGTCTCCTGCCTCCTGGCGTGGGGTTTCACCCACTTGAGGTGGGAATACATATAGACCTTACTTTCTTCCGCACAATATCTCAGCCTAATGTTACCGAAATATACCCAATATGCGCTTATTTCTGTTGCTTTTCTTCCTTGTCATACGCGCACTCACAATTACTGCTCAGAACTCTGAAACCCGAACGTGCTACCTGCCTGATGGAACCGCCATCGGTCCGGGAGCATCACCATGCAATACCTCCTTGAAAAATGCCGCTTGCTGCGCGACAGGAGAGACTTGGTCCGCAACTCCTCCAGCCTCATCGACATCGGTCGACAGCTTGCTGACTTTGCGTTCAACAGTATCTCGAACGGTCTCTGCTTCGGCTCGGAGGTGGGCATGATGTACCGAGGTGGCTGCACGGATCAGTCCTGGGAAGATTCGGTGTGCCCACAAGTCTGTCAAGGCTGTAAGTTTGCCGAGCAACTTCAGATGGCCACTCAGGAGCTGACCGTCGAAATAGACCGCACCTCCGGGTGGGCGAATATATGGAAGTGTCCCATGCCTTACGAACAAGACCAGTACTGGTGTGGTGACGATAGCAGCACACTCTGCGAAAACGATACCTTCTCGTACCCAATGGGGAGCATACAGAGTATTGCTGGCGAGGCTGACATGGCGGTGAATGCGAATGCATCCGCCAGCTGTGATACAGAGAGTGGGGCTCGGTGTCCTCAGGATATGACTTCGAGTAGAGTGTTGGTTGGTGTAGATATGGGCATTGGTATTCCCCTCGTAATTATGGTCGTGGGGTTTGGGTCCCTGTTCGTCGGGGAGAGGAAAAAGCGAAAAGAGATTGAGAAGACATTAAGATATATGAGCAGAAGCAGGTCAAATTCGGAAGAAGCAAAAGTGGAAAAGGCGATAGCCACCGAAAGAGTATACGAACTAGACACTGAGCGTGTACATGAAATCGATGGTCTGGCGAGATCTGAGATTCCGTCTTCGGGAGGAGCTGGAAGGTGGAGCATTAGTAGAGCGCCTAGAGATGAGCATAGCCGGCAATATAGATAATCTGCTAGACTAGCAGACTATCCAACCTTCGTTTTAATGCGCAAGGCCGCGTAACGGGGCAGTTGGATAGACTTCTACTCCGTATTAGACGACTGAAATGAATGAAATGTCGCGAATCACTCTTGGAGACTGTAGCTTTACGGAGCATTGGAACCATAATGGGATTCAGCTTCAACCGGTACGCAAGAAAATCGGAGCCGTTGTACGAATATGTATACGTATACTCTTGCTACATAATAGATTGAGTTGAAGAAAGTAAGGAAGCAACGAAGCCCTTCAAATGGTAAAGGCGTAGATCGCAAGGCTAGCTCGAAAGGGATTAGAGTAGATCCTCAACTGTGCGCTCGGAACTTCATCCCATCACAGGGCTGAAAGTGAAACGCATCGCTCGATGATAGCGCGCCACCAATTGATCTTTGAGTATTATAAGAGGTCTGAGATGGCTTAAGTCGCCAGTTTATGGTGCTTTCCCTCTCAGGCCTCAGCCTTGGGTCGCCAGTGCCTTGTTCACCCCTTTCGTAGGGCTGACACGTTTCGCGGACTCCGGCGATTAATGGTTCACATGATGGATTAACAGTACATCTGTTTTGCTATCATCTGGCCATCGGCGACGAATTATACACGCTTATAGAGACACCGGTCGCTCACTCTCTGGGCCGCTTCACGTTCTTGTCGATTTCCAGAGGCTGAGATATGAAGGGTGATTAAGGCATCAATTTCGCCTGTCGACTTGTGTTGAACAGTCATTGATCCAACTACTTCATATGATTTGGCGTAGCTGGGAGGAGATAGCTCAAAATCCCACCGGAAAAGAATAAGCCTCGCGCTGTGCGCGCACAGCATGCTGCAATCCAGCCTTGCTAACGAGAGAATTTCACCCCGCCATGCTCAGGTACGAGAGAGGTTATAACGTCAACTAAGCCCAGGTCCCTCACTAACAACAGCTTACACAGCGTTCTACCAAATAAAGTCCCAAATTGGTTGATTATTTGGTGGCGCGGGGTTCGACCAACGTCAGCGTCTTCCAGAATCGTTCTAGAACTACAAGTGAACTCAGAACAGGAGTCACCCTATTAGGTACGAGCGTCACCTTAGATTTCACACTCGCAACTATTCTAACACTGAGATTCCATCACAAGGGGAACCAAGCCATTGAACTTCTTTCACATTACCATTCCATGCATCGGTTTCTCAAAATGTCCGGACACAAACGACGACGAGAGACCCCTCCCGAAGGGAGAATCCGACACCCGTTCGCGCACCCACACCTATCACCTACTGAAACAGATCCGTTGCCAAGACGGGAACCTGAAATAGCGATGGGCTCCTTCTCCAGTACTGAGGTCAACGCTGGCCAGCCCATGAACACGCCTGAGGCGCAAAACATGACACCTGCTGCGGAGGACCTCAACTTTGAATCCAGCGCACCAACCCTGGGCACTATCGACAACCCTATTTCCCTTGACGATGAATCCGAATATGCACACGAAGGCCTCCCTCCAGTAAGCCGCGACCCGCCACCTCCTTACGTTTCCAGTGATGGACAGCCGAGCATCGGTAGCAGCAGCAGTTCCGCACATGTGTCATTTCACTCTGCAGTATCTTCAATTGCCAATGAAGAGGGGCAAGATGACTTTCTATTAGCAGTTCGACTACAAGAAGAGGAGGCTCAGCAGCACAGGACTGCAACTGTCGAAGACGCTGATTACGCCCTTGCTCAACTAATTCAAAACCAATACGATGAAGAACAAGAATTCACAAACCGTGATGAGGACGTTGCAATGGCCTTCCAGGACGAGGAAGAGCAGCGACGACTACGGGAATCCCGACCCGAGGAACGTACTTGCGCCATATGTAGCGAAGAACTGCACCCACTGGAGTTCCCAGCGAAGCCGCCAACATCAGAATGCACACACAAGGTCAACACTTGTAGCCACTGTCTTGAGAAATGGGTGGCAGCCGATCTCGAAGGGCGAGGCTGGCAACACGTCTCCTGCCCTGAGTGCCGCCGACCCTTCTCACACGCCGACATGAAGCGGGCTGCTAACGACGACACCTTTGAGCGCTACGATAAGCTTTCCGCGCGCGCAGTCGTGGGCGACATCCAAAACTTCCACTGGTGTGTCGCTGCCGGCTGCGGCTCAGGCCAAGTCCACGAAGGCGACGAGAACGGCGAGAACCCCATTTTCGATTGCGGGCAGTGCGGGCACAGGCAGTGCGTGAAGCACAAGGTTGCATGGCATGAGAACGAGACGTGCGACGAGTACGATTACCGGATCAGCGGGAATCGGCAGAGAGACCAGGAGAACCAGGCGAGCGAAGAGACAGCGGCCAGGACGACACAGATTTGCCCGAACCAGAGGTGCAAGTCGAGGATTGAGAAGAGAAGTGGATGCGATCATATGACTTGTGAGTAATGACAAACTTGGGAGGTGAATGTACTAAGAGCAAGCAGGTTCCCGTTGTAAGGCTGAGTTCTGTTTTGTGTGCGGAGTGGATTTTAGGGACATTAGGAGACAGGGAGCGGGCGCACACAGGAGCCATTGCTCATACTACACTGGTGGTGCACATAGAGGAGCACAATATCCCCATTGAAGGAATCAGATACTATAAATCGAGGCTGTGATATATCATATATCGAAGTAATATGAGGCAAATCCACTTCAATCAATACAAGTCGCGCTCAACGAAGCTGTGCATTCTCAATATCCACTGTCCGAATCGAGTTCAACAAAGTTTTCGGAGATACTTTACTGATGTTGACGGGTCGGATTCGTTCGAATTGCGCCATTCCGACATTCCTCTGGCTCGGCAATTTGGTCACTCTGAGGCCAACTTAAATAAAACTCGCGGTATTGTCACCGACTGGGCTCTTTGGGAACTCCCCAAGGTGGATAGAAAGCGGCACCGAAACGTCGCGATCAAGTGGTTCCAATGTTTCCATTCGGTAGCCCTTAGTCTGTCTCAAGTTAGCAGGAACGCGTATGCCATACTAACCCGTGTGTTTGGGGCCGAATAAATCCGCTTCCAGTTGCCTCTCATAGAGTGCAAAGATCAGAAACGATACGTGAAATAGATATATGAAGCTGGATTCCAAGTCCTACTCTGCGTGTCGGGACTCCGGGTCTAACCGAATACACGCTTCGACAATAGACGGCAAATAGGAACCTACAAGATCTTCAAGGTAACACCGCATCTCTATACATAGCCGCAAAAGACTGGAAGAAGCTTCTTAGTGTACTAAATGTCATTTCTGCACTCAAGTCCTGCTCCTGATATCTATGCCCCACGTCATGTCCGAATACATCCAAACGATCGGCGGGAAACGGAGTCCTGGAGGATCTTCAAGATCGGGTTTTGGACAGTCAAAAAAGAAAGAAAATAGGAAAGAGACACCTTTGTGTATTAAACGCCATTTCTGCACGCAAAGCACTTTAGCGGTGACCGTATGCTGTGCAAGCAATCCCGTTGATGAACCAAGTCAATTGATACATCGAGACCGTACGAGCACCGTACCTTCGGGCTTAGGCAGCAACATTTCGAGAGCATAACGTTCATCTCAGAAACAATGCGGTACCGTCCCTCCTTTTCTAGGTGATACGGTCTCTTAGACTCTTATACATGGCCTCCGTAATCCAAGTTCGACGTGTGCCAGGGAGTGACCCGAGACCCTGCATAAAACGCCGAAGCAAATCTGACGGCTCAGATCAAAGTCCAGGGATGCTTCCAACATGCCGGCCAAATGTTCCAAGTTTCGCAAGCGTTGCGATGCCAGAGCGAGCAATGTCAAATCGCCTCCCTACACCACGAATCTGCCGTGGAACGGTGCCCTGGCTGTAGCGTGCGGTAGCGTGCACTCGCCACACTCGACCGCGAAACAATGTCGAAAGGAAGACGTCATGCAATGATGGTGTATCTCCGACTAATCAAGCGGCTGTTCACAGGTTAGCTCACGCGGCAGCTGTGCGCGAATGAACAGTGGGATCAGAGTCCGAGACTCGAGTTGCTAGTGAGCAGATGAAGGCCAGGCGTGGGACGAAGCGCTCGTGATTCCGCCGGGGCGGCATGAGACTGTCTCTCTCTGACGAGAGCGGTACCTGTACCTCCGTGGATTGCCTGAAAGTGCAGTATCAGCAGCAGAGGACACAGCCTCACAAGAATTGAGGCCCTCGGTGTCTTTCTGTCTCTGCTGCATGCTCACGAGAAGCGATCCTACCGCTGATTTTGTAGGTTGTCGCTGAGGAACTCTGAGACGTCCTTCCTGAAGCAGCATGGATGGAGATGATGAGTTGGCCGATGCGGTACGCAAGCAAGGTTCATCGGCGGAACAGGCAAGATGATTAAATTTGGCTGCCAATAGCGTTCGCTTGATCTGGGAATTGCAAAAAGGCGCATGACGGAGCGGAAGGAAAGCGACGTGCTCGCAATTTCACGCAGCCCTGCAGCTCTCAATGGGCCGATAGGAGATGGATGTGAAGATTGATGGCACAATTGAACAGTTGCTGAGCTCTTGTTTGCGCTGCTCGTCACGACTGCGTTCGGCGAGGCGGTGCTGTGTGTCCAACTCTTACTCGCACTGTGCGCGATGCCGCATGTTTGCTAGCACTTGCAGCAGCGAGCGCGCCGCTTCCAAGGTTGCCCTCTAGCCCTCCCGCGCCCACCACCAATCACGCCCGCCACACCCCGTCGCTGCCCCTGCGACTCTTGTAACGAACTAGAAGACGCACTTGTTTATGTATCCGCCCAATTTACCCAAAGCCTGAGAGGCTCAGCCGCATCCTACCACCTACCTATCCTCCACCACTTACGCACCTCACGCCTGCAGCTCTTACCGGCGTGAGTGCTGCGCTTTCAATTCGAGGCGACGATACCGACCGAGAGTCTGCGCTGGCAAGCTGCGACGGCGCGTCAATCTACCCCTGGGCACCACATCGGGGCGAGCGAGAACGACACAAGCACGGGAGAGCAGAAGGGGCCTGGGCACGAAATTGGACGGCGAGCTCGGCTACACACGTCAGGTCGACAACCTCTCTCTCTGCACAACTCAACTATCATCTTCCATCTTCTGCGCCGAGCGCAGATTCGCTGCGACCCGCATCATTGGACGCACGCATTACGCCGTGGAGCGGCCAACGGAGAGGTAGCAGGAGAGTGTAGTCGGAGGAGGAGGTCACAATGGGGAAGACAGCTTATGGCAACTTCCACGACTTCTGTCGCGACTCGGGCAGCATCAATCCAACTATACCAGGTATGTCTACAGCTTTCTAAAGTGGACAGCCTCGAGATCTTATTGTGCTAAGCTAACTTCGATTGCTCGCAGTATGCAATGTAGGTTCACAATCACAAGCGCACGCGCTGCGATAGCAAGGTCGATCAATTTCTGACGTATACCTGTACAGCTCTTCAACGAATCGTCCTCTCGAGGAGGCTCTGGATACGGAGGCTGTAATTTGGTGGGCATATCATTGAGCCACGGGAGGCATCTTGCCAATCTAGGTTCGACCACTGCAACCGGCCTATTGGAAAGGTTTATGGGAAGCTGACATTCTGGGCAGGCTCAGTATTACTTTGCGGCATTGCGATTGCTATGTCATTATTTCTGATATGGCGATCCCAAGTCAAAAAAGCCGCTGTCGGACGAAGGCATGTGCATCGAAGCATGCTCCCTGCGCTTAAAGCCTTATGCTAACTAGTTGATGCTTGCAGAGAAATACAACTCTTCCTCCTCGGCTACATCGTCGTCGAAATTTGCGAAATCTTCACGGTCGGCGGCTTCCCCCTTCATGATGACGTGCGTCGCGGCTTCTCCGCCGTCCACATCGCCGCTGTCACCGCAACATCATGGATACTAATGCTCAATGGCATCGTGGGCTACCAAGTAATCGAAGACGGCACGCCCATGTCACTAGGCTTGATGCTGCTATCGAGCTTCCTGCTGTTCATCGGTACGGGGTACATCGCGCTCGATACTGGCTTCAGCTGGACAACATTCTGGGAGTCTTCGCTACAGGATCCTAATCAAAACTATGCTCTGTACACGCTTTATCAGTTGGTGCCACTGATATGCATTGTGGTATTCTTTTTGCTGGAGACTTACCTGGTGCTCCGGATATTAGGCGAAAGAAGACCAATGAGTACGTTTGACAGCTCTTCGTCGCTCTGTATTCTTCTTCATTGAGATGAGATGATGTTAACGAATACAATAGTATACCTGATCGGCGCCGCCCTCCTCTTCGCAATCGGCCAAATCTTCCAATACGTCATATCCGTCCACCTATGCAACTCATCAAACGGCAAAATCAACGGCGGTCTCTTCGAGACGCTATTCACGTTAGGAGCAATCGCGATGGTGTGGGTGTTCTGGTCAAGCATTACGGAGGACGACTGGCCGATGCCTGGAAGCGGAGGGTATACTTGAGAGGGAATCATGCATGCGTGGTTTCTTGGTTGTCTTTTTATTCAGCATCTTCTTGAGAACAAAGGCAAGTTACGATTGTGATGTGGAATTTTTGGGTTTAATGGAACGGCTTCGAGAGCCGATTGGCTTGGGCAGGAAGGGATATCTTTCGGCACCTTATACCCGTTTGTCGGCTGCGAGAGAAAACAATGGACCGCAAGGGAAGCAGAGGGTCTATGTAGAGCTGGGAGCTCTGCGAAGAGAGGAGCAGTGATTGTGAGTTTGCCAGCCGCAGCGTTTGGGGAAGTTATTGGGGCCCTTCGAGTATGTGAGGAGACGAAGCATAGTTAGCTGTTCAGTCGAGAGCATTCAGCGTAGTATGACGAGCATGAATATAAGTTATAATTTCTGAAGCTACTATTTATTATTCACGTTCATGTTGAATGACGTATCCGGGGAAAGCTCGCAATCGCGTCTGCACCTCATTCCATCGCATGGCCTTTCACGTGCATGAGGAGCGCGAACCTTCACGTTGAACTTTCCCATTCACCTCACCCAGAGCAAATTCGCAAACCGGCATCTTGCAGCTTCCCCCGAACCTTCAAGACCGATTCACGTCCTCGCCATGACCTTATGATAGTGCGCGATCCACTCTTTTCGAAATTTCTCGCTGTCAACCTCGACCTTCTCACGCGACCTAAATCCTCCACAGCCATTGTATTCTCCCACACAACGCGAGCATCATGGCAGACTCAGACGGGGAATATCATCTTTCGGATGATGAGATGCAGATAGATGGTGAAGAGCGAGGTTACGGCACTCGCGGTGCGAGGAGGCGGAGAGCAGGTGGCCGTGTTGGCGGAGGAGGGAGGGAACGACAGGCGTGGGAGATGACCATGGAAGAGAGGGGAGAGGGAGTACCATTGTTGAAAGAGGGCGCAGATGGAAGGATAACGGGGAGTTTGGAGCGGGTGATTGAGGGGAGAAAGAGGAAAAGGTATGCGTTTCACCGTCGCGAGTCCGTCGAGGCTCCGTTGCCCGCGTCGACAGCATGCGGATTGAAGCTATTTGATCTGGTCTTATGCTGAAAGTATATCTGTAATAGACTACGGCAAGACACCCAGCCCTTCCAGCGCGGCATCATCCGCCACCTCCTCCTCATCCTCGACCTCTCCTCCGCCATGTTCGAGAAGGACTTCCGCCCAAACCGCTTCCTCGCCACCCTCGCCTACGCCACGCAGTACATCCGCGAGTTCTTCGAGCAGAACCCCATCTCGCAGCTGTCGGTGCTGGGCATGCACGACGGCATCTGCATCCGCGTGTCCGAGCTGAGCGGCAACCCGAACGACCACATCGCCGCCATCCAGGCGCTGCGCCCGGCCTCAGCAGGCGGCGCGGGGAAGAAGGGCGATCCGGGCAAGGAGCCGAGCGGGAGCCCGTCGCTGCAGAATGCGCTGGAGATGGCGAGGGCGGCGCTGTATCATACCCCCTCTCACGGCACCAGGGAGGTCATCATCATCCTGGGCGCCCTGCTCTCCCTCGACCCGGGCGACATCCACCAAACGATACGCGCGTGTGCGCGCGACCGCCTGCGCGTCGGCATCATCGGGCTGTCGGGGCGGCTGAAGATCTGCCAGGAGATCGTGGCGCGCACGAACGCAGGCGACGACAGCGGGTACACGGTCGCGCTGGACCAGCAGCACTTCCGCGAGCTGCTGATGGCGACGACCACGCCGCCCGTCATGCGCTCCGAGATCCCGCCGACGGCAACAGACATTGCGAACGGCGTGACGAGCACGGGAAACCCGGCGAGCCTGCTGCAGATGAGCTTCCCGAGCCGCTTCATCGAGACGAGCCCGACGCTGTGCGCGTGCCATGGCCACCTGACGCGCGGCGGCTATGCGTGCAGTCGGTGTAAGGCGAAGGTGTGCAGTCTGCCCGCGACGTGTCCGAGCTGTCGGATGACGCTGATTCTGTCGACGCATTTGGCGCGGAGCTATCACCACTTGTTCCCGTTGAGGAACTGGAAGGAAGTGAGCTGGCGGGAGGCGAAGAGGAAAGGGTCGGTGCAGTGCAAGGGGTGCTTGAGTCCGTTTCCGAGCTGGGAGGGACATGTTGAGGATGATGGTGTGCAGAATGGGGCGGATGGGGGGAAGGGACGGAAGAATGAAGAAGAGGGGGGCGCGAGTGAGAGCAGCAGGTATCTGTGCGAGTCGTGCGGGAATCACTTCTGCATTGACTGCGACTTGTTCTGTCATGAGGTGGTGCATAATTGTCCTGGGTGTTTGGGTATGGTGCACTCCGGTGGATGATACAGGCTCCCAAAGGACCGAAGGATATGAGATACCTTCAGGGCCAATACCATGTCTTCGAAGGTAAGGGATGCAACGAAAACGCTATCTATGCATTTGCAGCTCGAAAACACTGCCACAGGAAATATTGCGCCGTCTCGAGCAAAGGCAATTTGAGATTCGCTTTATTTGCATGGTATCCACGATTGGACACAGCCGTGGCAGAATATAATACCCAGAGACTCCGAATGTAAAGGAGACCTGTTCGAAACTACGCTGTCCAAAAACTGTTCAGAAATCCACTTTCGGTGCTCATGACTTGAAGATCTTCTCCAATGCCTCCAGCAAGATATCCGCTATAAGAAGTGTCAGTCAAAGTTCTTGGTCTTGATATATGGAGGACATGAAACTCACCGTGATGTTGCTGGAAGATCAGCATCGGCCTCAGCCGCACTGCCGAGTCACCGCATCCACCAATGTTAATGCCGACTGTCTTGCCTTTCTTCAGCACCTCGTCTCTCCGCGGGCTATCCCACGCGATGAACGTGCCCTGTCCCTTTCCTCTCAGATTCTTAATCTCGCCCGGGTACTTCTGCGCCAGACCCTCCAAGTTGGTAAACAGATAGTCACCCATAGCCGCAGTATTCTCAACGAGGTTCAGCCTCTCAATCTCCTGGACGATCGCGCGGAACAAGATGGCACGCGCCGGGTCGCCCATCCACGTGTTGAACTGCCTGTACGGCTTGTTCGGCCTCAGCTCCTCGTTGCCGTAATAGTATCCCGCGGCCTGCGCCTTCTTGCTGAACGTCACAATGTCGGGCGGGGCGTCGAGGTTCCAGTGCTCGTGCGCCCAGAACTTGCCGGTCGCGCCGACGCCCGTCTGCACCTCGTCGACGATCATGAGGATGTCGTGCTTCTTCGTCAGGTCGCGCAGGCCCTGGAAGAAGGCGGGCGAGGCGTGGTTGTCGCCGCCCTCGGACTGGATGGGCTCGACGATGATGGCGGCGGGTGGGGCGTGCCACTCCTTGATCAGGCGCTCCGTCTCGTCGAGGCAGCGCTGCTCTTCGGCGGCGTTCTCAGACGCGTGCTCTTCGAGTGGGTACTTGAGCATTGGGAAGGGCGCCTGGGGCCAGTCGAAGGCGGGAATGTCGAGCTTGTGGATGGGCTTGGAGCGGGTGGTGGAGAGACTGCCGAAGAGACGGCCGTGGAAGGCGGTTTTGAAGGAGAGGATGGAAAGCTCGGGCGAACCTGGCAGTGCGTTGTTCATAGCAGAGTTCATTTCCTCCTGGGTGAACTCGACATCCGCACCACGCTGTTGGCGCCGCTTCCACATGAAGGCAGCCTTATAGGCGAGCTCGTTGGCATCACTACCAGTTGTGCCGGTGAAGACTTGGTTCAGACCCTTTGGCGCGACGGACAGGATGCCAGTAGTGAGGATCTCAGCCCAGTCATTGCTAGGGAAGTTACCCAACGCAGGACGATTGACGATGTGTGAAGCCATCTCCGGGCTAGTAGCTGCCAGCAGCAATGTAGGGTTGTTATATCCAACTGGAATTGAGGCAATCTGGGCATAGACATCGAGCAGGACGTTGCCGTCAGGGTCTGCGATGTAGTTGCCGTATGACTTGCGGTAGTCGGCCATCATATTCAAGCTCCTTGTGTCAAACACCTTGTTCAGCTGCTCGATTGCCGCCTGGCTCTTTGGCCCAGGGATGGCAGTAGCAACGGTAGGGCCCGCAGCCTCGTCCGGGAAGAAGGCTGTCTCAGTCATGCCTCCGTTTGAAGTCTTTGTTGCGGCGGCGGCGGATGCGTATGGGCGGGTGTGACGAGCAATTGAGGCGGTTCGGAGGCTTCTCATAGAAGCATTGCGGGCTGAAGAGCCCAGGACACGGAATGCGGACGTCATTTTGGATGTCGTACTAGTGACTTGGAGGATGTGAGTGGGTGGTCGACAGAGGTATGCTGCAGGGTGAGTGGAGAGAGGGGTAGCTTGATATCAATGGAGCTCCAGCTCCAATGGCAAGCCTGTGTCTTTGAAGCTGCAGCACGTGTGGCTTTGACGTGGAAAGAATCGCTGAAGCAATTGAAAGAAGCAATTGAGGCTGAGAAGTGAGCTTTAAGAGAAACGACAGGCCGATGTCATGGTGAGGGGCACGAGCGCACATCTCCGCCAGGGTTTCGAGCTTGCTCGCGGTTGACTCGGCCAAAGCTTAGCGTCATCTAAGCCAGAACGAGTCAATGCATGCGAAGGCAAATTAATTTTGATATCTTTTCACTCCGAGCTCCTACTCCGTGATAAGTGCTTCGTTCATGTTATAGCTATATTGACTCCGGAGTCGAGGCAATTGGCACGAAGCTGCAGAATTTCTGAGTTCCACGCACTGGCCCGGAGTCACGCCATGTGCCACCATGACGGTTGAGATAGTTAGGAATCACTTTTACAGTTTGACAACTGCCTCCTCAAACCTGGTCATTTTGTAATATATGTGACTTCTGTAAGTTATCGCCCAGCTTCTGAAGCACAATGAGATCTCGGCGGCTCTACGAACTCCCAAAGGCCGCGACGGCTCTCAGTTCAAATTATGAGCTAGTTGGAAGTTTCTTAATTTCGGTGGACAGTCTCTAAGGAGGCAACATATGACAAGAGATGTGTCTCCTTACATTCGGTAACTGTCCTTAGAAACTGAATACTAAGCCGAAGAGTGTTCCGCCAGTGAGTTCAAGATTGAGGAACGCATGACTGTGCTGAAGACTCAGCAAACGATGGCCACCCGTCCGTGAACGATGTCGTATCTTAATCTAGGCAAAGATCTCACCTACTGAGATAGAGACGAAGCGCATTCGAAGAGTATTTGATGCACAGACTTCTATGTCCATGCAAGCGACTCGATAGGCATTCCCTTATCCAACTCTTACTCCATCGTCCAGACGTCTCTCCGTACTCCCCCGGACCCAAAAAACGTCCCTATTATCTACAATAATCCGTACAGCAGATCCGGCCGTAATCCGTTCCAAGTGGTATCTCAAAAAGAAAAGGCATCAGACATACGAAAAGCCAGACGTCCCTGTACACAACTGTCAGAACCCATGAAATCTCACGTTCCTAGCTGACTGACCCCTACTATGCATGTGTAACACATCCTCATGCTGCGTCGGACTGCTTGGCGGTCTCGGGCCGCTCAGACTCCCTTCACGACTCCTACCTGCGGTCTGCGGTCTCGAGAAGTTCGTGTGCGTACTCGGCTGTCTCGAGATGTAGAAAGTGCCTTCCGGTATCCTAGGCGGCGGTGACGAGCGGCCAGTACCAGCAGTCCTCACTCTCTCCAACTCAGGTATTTCGTCCACTCTCGTTAGATTTGCGGTGCTGCGGGCTTCTTTATCGCCAATTCCCCCAACCGTAGGGCCTCTGGGGATGCCCATCGTCTCAGCTGCTTTCGGCGACATTGACCTCAGGGGCACACCTCTTTCTGCGTCCCGATCAGGACTCTCTTCTTCAAAGAAAGTCATGCTTCTTCTGTTCATTCCTCTGGAATTCCTCTTATTAGAATTACTCGCCTCGGTGTCCTGCGATTCAAGGCCATATGGGGAACGTTTGCGCTGCACTTGACCGAGTTGGCCAGATCTTTCCAGATTCGAATTTGATTGGTGATAGTCGCGGGAGTTAAATCCGACGCGTGAGAGACATGAACGAAAGAGTGGGCGAAGCGTCGCAAGGCTAACTGCAGTGATGCCAATACCCGGCTCGACGCCGGACCAGATGGCGACATCAACAGTCGCAACTACTAGAGCGTTAGCTATATCCTCAGACACGACGGAACGAGTAACAGAAGTATGGAGACTGGAGACATACAGAGAAAGTCCTCCGTCTGAGTCAGACTAACGAGGTACGGGACCCTCACTATCGTGGCAGTGCTTGCAAGCGCTCCAAGGCCCAGCACAATTGCCACGCCAAATCGCTTTTGGGTGCTCATTTTCAAATTCCACACGATGAAGATCGGCAATATGCCAAATACCCAATCTGTGACGATGCTGAGCCCACTCTGTGCGTAGGTTGAGTCCGCCGTCATGCCCGGGTTGCAGTGTCCATGATTCCTGGGATCGAACCGCGTCCAGAAGTACTGGACTGGAATGCATTGGAAGACGGACTGAAAGAAGTAATAGATATTGAAGATGATATTGAGGTATACGAGTGTCCATATGATCCAGCGGTGTGGCTTTTGAGTGGCGATGCGTAGGAGGAATGCTCCGACGGCGCATTTCAGGACAGCTGTGCACAAGATGTAGAAAGTCTCGCACCACCACCATCCCATCAAGGCATTCCGGAGAGCTTTGGGAGTAAGGGCGGTTACGTGTTTTCCAGTGCCCCAGTGTGCCGCATAGAAGACGAAGCCGCCGAATGTTGTAAACAGGAGCTATGAATCTTAGCACTGTCTCTCCCGAAAAAATATAGCCTTCGCTGAAGGAGTGCTGGAGTCTATCAGACTGCCTCAAAGGCCGGCAGCTTCTATACCGGGCAGCTGAGCTAGTGGTGATATACTTACCAATGATATGAAGGTTAAGAGGTCATCCAAGCCAGGTGCCCTTAGTATACGTAACCGCACCCACGCGCGCATTGAAAACGATATCCAGGTCAGGCAAAGAAAAAGAATCATGCTCGCTTTGACCGCAGGCGAACGGTCATCGTGTGCTAACGCCATCGTTTTCGCTTCGGAAAGGGAGACACGCCCACCAGGGCGGTGGAGCGCACCTGAGGAAGAGAGAACGCACCGCAGGTCAACAGCCCGTCAAAGACATGGAGAAAAGATGTTCCAAAGGAGAAAGAAAAAAGAGCGAAAAGGAGAAGAACTGCGGTCCGAGGGAAGATGTATATTTGCTGAATATGATCAAGTAAGAGAAATACGAAGCGAAAAAATGATTTTACTGTTTTACCACATGGCGGACATGGGGATAGAGATTCGGCTCCAGGAACCCACGGGAATACCAGGAGGACAGTAAGATCCTCAATCAATCAGAATTAAGCCTTGCTTCTCGAAAGACCGAGACATGGCTGTGGTTCATGCCTCCGTGCGCATCGTCCCCATAATGGCAGCTTGGCGATGCCAAAGAAGCTTCGCCCTATCTCGCAAATCTGCAATATGGCCGTGATGACGGCACGCGAGGAGCGGCCGGTTCATGCGGAAGATGCATGTAGCGCGTTCCAAAGTGCAGCACTAGTGCACGGGTAAGCAGCACAATCATCACAACTGTAAGCTCTGGCTTTGAGGAGAGCGATGTCATAGGCGTAGTGATACCCCCGCAGCTTCTTACACATACAGACTCGCTTTCCGAGGGATTGCTGGGCTGGATTGGGACGAAGCAAGTCTTAGGCCGTGTTCTTTTCGCCTCTGCTGATGCGTCAACGTTTCTGAACTTCCTAGATCGCAGGGGGTGGAGCTGGATGTGTGAAGATTTGTTAATAACAGATGTCAAGAAACGCATTGAAGTCCGTTTAATGCCCACCAAAGAAGCTGTGGACCTTCCCTCAGAGGTATGTTCAATCAATACCACTAAGGCCCGCTCTTCAGCCTCAGGAACGGTGTTCAGTGGATAGGCCGAGGCTTATAGTCGTTTAGAGATGTCTCCCATTGTTCAGGTACGAGGGCCTTCCCGAAAGCGAAGGAGGATCCGTCCAACCCAGCGAAGTGGGACCTCGTGGAGATTTTCGACTTGCCCGCCCATCGGTAGGTCGGGCCTGCACCGCCTGCTTCGGCGCTTTTCAGTTTGCAATTAATTCGTCATAAACAGCCGGCGGTCGCCGGCGAAAGTCCTGGATCAGGCATGGGTGATTGTTAGGCGGAGCTTGGGGAAGGTGTCGAGGTTTTGGATACGAAGCGAGCTCAGAGGCCGATCAGCGATTGCGCAACCCTTCTGCAGGGGCTGCGGTGGAGATATCCGGGTGGAATGAACCTGAAGCTTGGGAGCGCCTGGTAAGGCGTGGTAGGAGTAACGTTGCAACGTCGCGTATCGCGTGGCAATGCGTGGGAAATCTCTCTACCTGAAATTCGGGCGAGAGGAGTATGTACCGCTGTCAAGCATGCAGGTGGTGACAATTCTTCCACGTTTCAGATGATGGTGCACCGGACGTACTCCGGATACGCCTATCGAGCATTTGAGTGATTATCGTCTAATGAAATACCCCAATAACGCAAGTGGCGGGTAATATCGAATGGAACTACGCTTTCTTGGTACGTGGAATAGGACCATTGCTGCGAGGATGGGTAAAACCAGATTGGGAATCATTCCAATCAGTCCATTCGGAGGAGCATATTCGCGTTTCAAGCCATCGCTAAAATACTGCGGGAAGAGAACCGCATACCGGGTTTAGAGTCTGGATAGATTGAACTGACCAGTCCTTGCAGGCAGGCCATGTTTCGAAGCCGGAGTGAGGATATAGTTCGTCCGATATTCCCCTGAGTTATGCTAGCCATATATATCTCCGTGTCCGACAGTTGGAAAGTTAAAAAGTTGCCGTTGACCTTTGTCACACTGCCAACTCACAATGGCCGGCTGTGGTGATCTTCTGCGATGACAAGGCGGACGCAATGATGCCCAGGTTTACCCAACCCGCCTCCAGTCCAATGATGAAACATCATATCGTGAGACACACTTTTGATCACGGCATTGCAAAGATCTAAGAGAAAGAGAGAAAGGCCTTTTCTACAACACCGCAAGTCCTATGTCCTGTATCCCAAAGCATCGTCAAAAGTAAAAAGGCTCCCTCGCCGTGCTCGTGTAGAAGAACAAAAAGTCAGAGCGGGACAAGAAGAGCATGAGCATGGAATGTTATATACGCGCCGTGCTATGCGAGGGTCCCTTAGTCCCACAACCGAGGGTCGTTTAAAAGAAAGACGTCGTAACATGAGATACTAACGGGAAAGCCGTGACTGCTCTCATGAAGGGGTTCGGTTTGGCAAATCTCGGTACAGCCAAGAAGTAATCCTGGCTAGACATGTCTGCTCCGCTGAAAATAAAGCCTCTCCCGCGCAATAGCTGAAAAGGCCGACCCTGATACGCAACTACCGCTGCTTCTTCACTTCTGACGCCCACCCTTCGATGCCATCACCTTTGCTGCCAACCGCAACGTCCAAGTGCATCTCCTCCATGCCGATGGTTCCGTCTAGGAAAGCATGGTTGCTCATTCCACCCGCATTGGCTCTAGCCTCTGGCAGGATCTCCAGCATTGGCAACAAGAAGTCGGCCATCTTCTTGCTGTCCTCCGTGTTGAAGTGATATTTCTCATGAAGCACATCTGGAAGGGCCCAATGCCTCAGGCGATGGATGTTGCGAAGCTCGCCTCTACGATTGAAGATTTCCTGAGACCACTTGCCGGAGAGGCAGAAGTGACGGGGGAAAGGACCAAGGAGCTCAATGATCTGTGCAATGTGGTCGTCGTCTTTGCCATACTTCGTGCCGGACTGGGGATCGAAGAGATAGTCGCCGGTGATGAGCTCAAAGACCTGTTTTGTGTAAGTATGCATTGATGGAGCTTTTCATTGCGGGCCACAAACCATTGCCGCCATGCTCCAAACATCAGTGCTCGCACCCCACTTAGATCCCAGAATGACTTCAGGAGACCTATACTGCCGGGTCTGGATATCGTTCGTGAAATGATGTCCGACCCAGCACGCGTTACCCAGATCCGCAATTTTAACCGAGATAGTCTCAAGTGAGATATCTTCGGAAGACTTTTCTGGCGAAGTCTTCGTTTTGCCAAGATCCATACCTGAGATATCTTTGGTCAAGATATCGCTGAGATAAAGTTAGCTTGGCGAAGTACCTAGGTAATCTTGATTCTACTCACGCTGTCCTTTCTCTCTGTTTCTGGTGGTCCTCCTCACTGCCATCCCCTTTGATGCCGAGCTTCTCAAGCATAGACAAGCTAGGAGCCGCAGCGCCACTCATACTTTCGTCGGCAGTTGCCGACTTCGGAGCCGGAGAGGCGTTCTTCTTTCCTTCCTGGAGTATCCTGTTGAGGCTCTGCGTGCTCCCAGGAAAATGTGTAAGATCGGACTGCGAGAAGCTTGCGTTGAGGGGGCTAGGCAATGGCTGGCTCCCAGTGATAAGAGTCCTTCTTCTACGCCGACCGTTTCGATTATCATCCTTTTCTTTCTTTCCGGGATCCTCGTGGACATAAGTCCTGACAATTTCTTCAACGTCTCCAATTTCTATGAGTACATTCTCGGGCTTCAGGTCAGTGTGGATGATGCCGCATTCCCGGTGGAGGTAATCAAGGCCCAGTAAGACTTGTTTGGTGATCTGCTTGACGAGGGGGATTGGGATACCGCGATGATTCCAGCGCTTAATAAGGCCTAGCAAATTCTCTCCCAGCACTTCGAAAACCATGCACACATGATTTCCGTTAGGTCCTTTGTGCGTGAATGAGTCTAGAAGGCTGACTACATGCTTGCGACCTGGATGACTTTCGTTGGCGTTCACCACCTTGTTGAGTAGTTTAATCTCATCGAGCGCAGTCTCGGTGTAGTGCGCAGCTGAGCGGACAACTTTAAGAGCTACGTGCTTGCCGGTCGTGTTGTCTTTGGAGAGCCACACAGTGGAAAAGTGGCCCCAGCCAAGTTTGCGCACGACGGTGTATTTCCCCTCCTTGTACTGCTCGCCTACCGAGACTGGGTGGTAGCCTCCTTTGCAGTAATCCTCCGAATCCTCCTCGTCGGCGGCGTTCTCATTTGGGTCGTCATCGGAGGAAGAAGAACTCGAAGGACTGCGGTTGAGCTGGTTCGCATACGCGGGTCTTGTATGAGTTGCGGGGCTGGATGTGTTCTGAACACTATGCGCGCCGCCTGTCAGCACTTGAAACAGATATCTTGGAAGGAACGACATTATGTGGTAGATGCGATTGAAAGGATTGAAAGGAATACCTGTAGTTGAAGCTGTTGACGGAGCTGGTCGGGCTATTGTCTTGACTCGATCTACCCTCCGTCGTGATAATGGGTTTCAGGTCCTGTCCCTTTCTGCGCTTCTTGCCGCCATTGCTGTTCGCGTTATTGACCACCTGCTTCGCCTTGTTGATCGCGGCCTTCTTGATGCCCTCAGTGCCATTCATGTTGAGAGCCGTTCCGCTGCGGACGCCGGCCGGCGATTCGGTGGAGGGGATGCGAAGACGAGCGACAACGAAGAGCGCGGGCGCTTCACGCGTGCGATCGATTGATCGAGACGGCGGAGGGTGGGTTACACTTCATGGAAGAGGTACGGAAGGGGAGGTACTTTCGAGGCGGTGGATGATGAGCGGGTTGGCGATCTGGTGTGCCCAAAACGTACCCTAGCCTCCTCCCACGGGGCCTTGACGTCGGAGGAAAGGTAGGTGCGGGTTTGGTGGCGGGTGATTCGTGAAGGGCGCCGCTCATTGATTGGCCACGAAGAGAGAGCAATTATCGCGCAAGCGCTCGATTGCGCTCACAGCAAGCAGTCGGACGGTGAAGAGGCGACAGTTTCACTTAATGCCCGAGGAAGAAAGCTGGTCTCTGTGTGTGCAGCAGTGCTTAACTAATGTCAGCCGGTCGCAATGACGTTGTCCCACTTGCGCCTCCCCTTTGCCGTGCATACGGAGTACATACATGCGCGATATCAGGTTTCTGGCCTGTCTCTGTTACCTTCACCTTGAGCTGGGGTAGCGCTGCGAGAAGATGCAGAATGCTTGCCGCAAGAGATAGAAGAGTTGTTATATCATCCTTCAACACTTCCTTGTGAGCACACACTCTGTAGTCACAACGTCGAAACACCCTCACACCGTCTCCGCTCAATTCCGCACCTTCACCGACCCTAAAACAGATACTGGACGTCACTTTTATGGGTATATCCATTGCAACGCCCACAAGGGAAGAGCCAGGTTGCTAAGTCATCTCTCGTCGTTCAATCATCTTTGCTGCCAATCAACCAAACTATCTCTATGCTTTATTGAAATGAATCTTATATAAGGCGAACGAGGAGTCCTTTCTATAAGTTTAATTCTGCAAATAGGAATGGAATGGACCGCAGCTCTCCTCCCACAACCGCATTTGGCTCCGTGCATAAACGAATTTAAAGTGTACCAAAGTACCTTGGATCAACTCCGCGTTCAACGAGCGAATCATGCCTGGAATTAATCAACAAAACTGCATTAATAGGTTACCGTTGGACTTCTTGAGACACGGCTATAAATCATAAGTAATAGTGCTCCTATATACCTAGGCTTGCCATTCCTTCTTCCTTTTTGTTTAGGTTCGGGTTCCCCACAAATACAGCCTCGTTCCATTGTGCGTCGTACGACCTCCGTCACAACGTATCATCACTATTAGTGTGCTCCGCATCTCAGATATCTCAGACCGCAATTTTGGCCTTGGCAGCACAATGGGGCCGTCACAGTCTTCTTTTTGTCCTCGTGAGGCAACGGATACCACAGTGCGAAATCCTGCGGACACTGACGAAAATACTACCACTTGCTCGACAGCAGACAGAAAGCACGAATATCCAACGGAGGTAGGAGATCAAAAGGAGAAAGTCAAGGTTGCCCAATCATGTAACACTCTGTACCCCAGAGCATCGCTCCTTGGACTCCCACGCGAACTCCGAGATCTCATCCTGGACGAAGTCTTCAAAGAATTCCCTTCAAAATCACAACTCTCAAGAGCGGATGGGCTTTACCACCGCAACATTCTGCTCGTATGCCGGAAACTCTATTATGAGGAACATCTGCATGCTTACCGAGAAGGCATATTTCTCATAGGTTATTCCAATTCTCCTTTGCGAAACACGCCGTTGCGGATGTCGATTCAACCACAACATGCATGCGAGGTTGACACGTTGTGGCTGCAAGCTGCATGTAGTTCGCATATCTCCATGGTATGGATGAAGGACCATCCATTTATCTCCAGAGCTCAAATAAATGCCATGGTCAAGGCTGGGTTGAGACCAAAGACACTCGTTATCCTAGCGGACAGCCACATTGACTGCAGCTACCCCTGGATTCTCAATTCTCATCCGTGTATGGGACAGATTTTGAAGCTATTTAATTTGGCAGAATACGCCACGGCAAGGTTGCCGACAATTGAACGAATCGAACTCGGATTAGACCGGCCAAAGGACCTCAGGCAGGACGACACGACTGCCGTGGTACGGTATGCGGAGGCGTTTGCCTTTCATGCCGATCTTGGATTCTGGAGCTGTGAGTACGAATTGCAGAAAGGAAACGTTACCCGCTGCCAACTCGATTATACGGTGGGAGTGAGACCTTCAAGGCTAGTAACTGTTTACATCTATCCTTCATGGGAAATGCTTTGGGTGGCCCGAACTCAGGGTGCGAAGAACATGGTCACGCTTGAAAAGGAATTACCATGGTAACGCAGGTACCTACTGTCAACAATCAACAGTCAGCAGCTACTTTTAAAAATCTAAGGTCACTAAAGTTTGTGTTGAAGCGAAAGAGGTTTGAGAGAAGAAATTCAAAGGAAACGGGATGTAAATAAAAGCGTGCCATCACTTAGCAGCCATGCACTCAGAATAGATCAGATAAAGCAAGCGGCTCACACACCTTCCGACACTTTCGACCATTGTTTCATGATGTACGTCTGACGTACTCTTCAAGACAATATGTACGAGAAGGTTGTGGAACGATGTAAGACATTTTCTGAAGAACCACCTACCGTAGTATCGTGAAATGAACTCGACTCGAGCATAGCAGGGAGATGATCAAAATTGTTGTTTCATAAGGTAGGCAGCTCTCAATCTGTCTCTGCTCCTCTCGTTCAGTATAGAATCTAGCCTGATGAAAATGCTCTCCGCCGTAAGAAGGCGACGATGTTTCGGATCGTCTTATATGCAGCTAGACCGCTTCGGGGTCCGTTGTCGTGGCACGGGCGCCAGTATTGAGGCTGTTCAGCAACAGGGGGGTTCCCCTTCGCCACCTTCTCGTTCTCCTCACCCACTCTGCTCCTTCAATTCTCCTCCACCACACTTGCAATCCGCTACATCTTTCGCACTCCGCCTTACCTTCGCTCTACCAGTCCCACGGTCGTTAAACTCGCGTTCGTTCACGTCATTTCCGTTTGTTGAGGGGAGCCGCCAGCTTGTTGATCGACACGACCCCAGTCAGCCACGAAAAACTACAACAACTTCACCGCAAAGCAGAGCACCCTAAAAGTCGTCGCTGAGCGCGCTCGAAGCCTCACCAGGACTTCTTAATACAGCACAGGGCCTCTTCAGGCTATCACAGATACGCTCGCTCACAAGATGAGGCACTTCCTACTTCTCTCGTTGCTCCTGGTGCTCGTCGCGCTCGCTGCCGCGCGGCGGTCAGAGGAAAATGCGGCCGCACAAGGCTTGAATCACGCTTTCCAGAGACGACAAGATAGTGGTAATTCGGGCAATTCAGACAATTCAGACAACTCTGATAACTCTGATAACTCCGATAACTCTGGTATGCTATCAACCAAAGTCATCGCTGTATCTTCCCGGTTTCACTAATTATAGATCTCAGACTCCTCCTCCTCCAGCGAAAAGCACTCGGCCACATCCTCGGACAAGTCTGCATCTGAAACCAAGTCCTCTGACTCCTCATCCACCGGTGACAGCAAGTCAGCATCTGGCTCTCACAAGACCACCGATGCACCATCTCGAACCAGCCACAAGTCCGCCAAGACCACCGAGTTTGACCCGCGTCTCCCTGCCGGCGGTATCTCGATGATCACTCCTGCTGCCCTCTCCGGTGCAGAATACTACAAGATTGGCGATTGGGTCACTTTCGCTTGGAACTACACCTCTCTTTCCGTCACTCCGAAGCACATCGATGTGCTGGCTTCCTGCAGCGCGAACCAAGAGACTTACACTCTCGCTTTGAACCAGAGCGTTCACCCGACTGGTGTCGTCCTTTGGGATACCGGCGCCTACCAGAAGACCGCTACTGTGCCACTCTTGACGGAGACATACACCCTGATCATCTTCGACGCACAGAGCTCGATCAGCGCATCGCCGAAGGCTGGTTATTTGGGTGTCTTCGACCAGTGGACTTTTGGGATGTACGTCCCGCAGCAGTACACACCACTGAGCGGTATGTGCCCCCCCGTAAATGGTTTCCACTGCTTGCAGCTTCTAACATTGACATCAATTAGGCTTCAAGTGTGCCACCTGCGGCAACAGCGCTGCGATGAGCTCCATGGAGCGCCAGACCCTCGGGTTCCTTTTCGGCATGGCAACCATCACGGTGCTCACCTTCACTTGGTTCGCAAATAGCTTTGGCGTCTTCTAGACGACGTGATACCTTGACTGGCTGTTTTCATTTACACATTCACTGTACCTACTTTCACAATGCATAAGGAAAAGGCGTATCGGCGGCGTTTGGACTTCACTTTGTATAAGGCGGGGGATACCGGGAAACTTGCTCGTTCTTGACAATCCTTCAAAATAGCATTGCGTGGGCAGGGCAAATTAACAAAGGGCATCAAGGGTCCTCTATAAGCAGTGGAACTAATGATGGATGGAATCACGAAGTGACCTTAATAGTAGCCTCTACAACCTAATACATGTCTTCGCAGCATAGTCACTGGAAAGTAAATTTGCGTGCAGTGTGTATCTTGTTGGAAGTGAAGCGAGTGAGCAAACTGGCCTGAAGAAGGGGAAGCCACTCAAACACCATGCCTCTGAATCTAGTGCACGTTCGGTGGAAGAAGGTAAACAGGACAGCTTGGGCAACTCCGCGTACAGGGCGAGGTAGATGGAAGAAGGGATCCTCATATTTAACGTAAACCGAGCAACTTAGCGAACTTATGCTCATACTACAAGATCAATGGCATCCAGCTCGAGTTCGTGGATGGGGGCAAGAGCACGAGGCGGTGGCTGTTCGTCACCAAATTTTATAAGATGCGGGTATATCTACTTCTGGGGTGCGAGGGAAAAGCGCCTGGAGGAGAGGTCAGTAAATCAGTTGGCTTTCTACATAAGCTAGAAGTTTAAGGGTGAGATTCACAAGCATCTTACACCCGACGAACTGAAGAACTGCCGAGACGTGGCACAAGAGGCCGAGAATGCAGGGCTTGTTACGCATGACTCTCTTGATGACTAGGCATTCACCTTGCCTCAATAACAGCTACCCATAGTGTGAGGCAGATAGACAAAAGGCCTCTAATTCATGCATCGTGCCTCGACGTATAGCACAAGCTGTCTGGAAGAAAGTGAACTGCTGAAAATAGCGAGCGTCTGAACATAGCGTGAACCATCTTGGAGAAAGTAGAGTTATCAAACATACATGCCTGGGAACCTAGCGCCATCTGACTTGAACAAGGCGAGGCTACGAGAATGGTTTGTCTCTGAATACAGCGTGAGCTGGCTTGAAGAAGGTAAAGCTAACATGACACCATGCTGCTGGGCATAGCTCCGGCAGACTTGAATGAGGTAAAGGTAGAAATATAGTGCATCTGCAGATACGAGACGAGCCGACTCGAAGAAGGAGAAGTTGCAAATGGAGCGTGTCTGCGGGCGTTGCGCGAGCCTTGATGAAGAGAGTGATGCTAGCGAAACTGGGTGCCTCCGACCACAGTGCGAGCTGACTCGAAGAACACGGAGCCAAGGAAGCACTACGACTTGAAATATCGGGCCAGCTGGCTCGAAGAAAGGTGAACGCATAAACATAGCGTTCCTTTAAATGTAGCGTGAGGTAGCTTTAAGAAGGCGAGGTCGCTGAGACAGCAGATCTTTACGTACCGGGCGAGCTGACTTGAAGGTGAAGCTACTGAAATAGTATACATATTGATACTGCGCAAGCTGTGCCGAACAAGGTAAAGCCGTAAATATGATATACCTATAAATACAGGAGGAGCTTGGGGGAAGAAGGTATGGCGAGTAAACTAGCTTGCCTCCACGCACAGAGCGAGCTGGGTTGAGGAAATGTGAGTCTATGAATGCAACACACCTACACATACAGGGTGAGATCGCTCGAAGGAGGGATAAAGTTGTAAGATTAGCGTGCCTACAAATACAGTACGGGCTGGTTTGAAGAAGATGAAGCCGGAGCAATAGCGTGCCTTCGCGAAAAGTGAGAGCTCAGCCGAAGAAAGCAAAAAGTCAAGTAGGTTTCCCGTTTTGGCCGTTTGAGTGAAGGGCGTGACTTCGCGCCTTCACGCGTCATGACGCATCGGCCTTGGCATTTCCTTCACATTGTCATCCGTTGTGAATAGTACAATAGAGCCCGCCAACCAGCCACCCAGCCACCTTCGACGCCCAGCCTCTCCTACGAAGGCTTTGCGCAACCTTCAATCTTTCTTTTCCCATTTCTCTTTTATCTTCTCAGAACCTAGTACACCATGGCTTCTGATCCTGGCAATTTGCCTCAGGCAGAGGCAGCATCCGATGAAGGAGAGCAACTCGACTTCCTCGCCACAGCACGCGACCAAGACGACCTCGAGCGCGACATTGGCCGCCAAGCTGACCAAATCCTCACCGAACAAGCCGACGAGCGAGATAAGAAGAGGAGGGAGAAGACCGAAGCGAGCAAGGCGAAACTTACCACTCAAATTGAGACACTGAAAAAGCGGCTGGCGCAACCCGGCAGTTCGACCGTCAAGAATCCGATCAGAGAAGATATTGCGAACTTTGAGGCGACCGTGCGAGAGCTGGACATCGAACTCGAGCAGATTCAGAAGCGCATCGATGACAGGCATAAAGGTGTGGAGGCTGGAGCGGCTGGTGGCGAAGCAGCGGCGGAGGAAGATGCGAATGGCAACAAGAGGCTTCCGACTGAAAGTCGCAGGGACTTTCTCATAAGGACGGGCAAGATCACACCGTTCTCTAAGATGCCCGGAATGTTGAAGACGAGCAGCGATTTGGCGGATGTCATGTTGGACGCAGAAGTCGAGGATGTGGACGAGGAAGATGAGGAAGAGGAAGAGCAGACTGTTGCAGCCGGAGGACCTAAATCGCATAGAAACTTGCTATTGCCTGGTGGATTCGACGACGAAACCAGCGAGACGAGTTCCGCTACTGCGGTCACACCACATCGAGCCACGAAGCGCAGGAGGGTCGAGACATCAGGAAAAGCACGAGAGCCCTCGAAGATAATGGACAAGTCTACATCAGAAGAATCAGCAGTTGGAGAGTCCGATGCCTATGAGCCAGGCATGGATGACAAACAGCTTGCTGCGCTGGGCGAGACCGAGTCTGAGGAGATGGCCGCCGACGACGACGATGATGACTACCAGATGGATACCGAGCCTCATAAGCGGAAGAGAGCTGGCAAGAAGACAAAGCAGAAACAGAAAGCACAAGTCGAAGAAGCACATGAAGATCTTGCTGGTGTCGACGATGGCAATGAGACGCTGTATCAAGCGCGACTGCAGAATTGGGTTCGCAGGAGAAGCGAAGCGAGGCGAAAATCCAATGCTCGAAAGGCAATTGACGAAACCGAAGATGACTTGCCGGCGTATGAAGAAGAATGGAACTTGCCACATCCGACGCGACCAGATACCGTCCTCGACGGTGGGCTGCATATTCCTGGAGACATCTACCCTTCCTTATTCGACTACCAGAAAACTGGAGTACAATGGCTTTGGGAGTTGTACATGCAGCAAGTGGGTGGTATCATTGGTGATGAGATGGGCCTTGGAAAGACGATACAGGTGATCTCCTTCCTCGCTGGCCTTCATCATTCGAAAAAGATCACAAAGCCGATCATCGTCGTCACTCCGGCTACCGTGATGAAGCAGTGGGTCAACGAGTTTCACCGATGGTGGCCTCCGCTTAGAGTGTCAATCTTGCACTCATCTGGTAGTGGTATGATGAACGTTCGACGAGAGGCAGAAATCGAGGACGACCTTGAGCTTCAGTCTTGGGATGACCAGAGAACGCTGCCTCGAAGTCACAAGTCGGCAAAGAAAATTGTCGATCGGGTTGTTCGAAGTGGCCATGTCCTCGTTACCACATACACTGGCCTTCAGACCTACGCCAAATTGCTTATCCCCCAGGAATGGGAGTATGCTGTCCTGGACGAAGGCCACATGATTCGAAACCCCAATACTGCGATTACTATCTACTGCAAAGAGCTGAAAACGCCGAATAGAATCATTCTATCTGGAACACCGATGCAAAACAACCTCACAGAACTTTGGTCGCTGTTCGACTTCGTCTTCCCGATGCGACTAGGCACCTTGGTTAACTTCCGCCAGCAATTCGAGTTCCCGATCAAACAAGGTGGATATGCAAACGCATCAAACCTGCAGGTCGAAACCGCAATGAAATGTGCTGAGACGTTGAAAGATACAATCAGCGCATACCTACTACAGAGATTCAAGGTTGACGTTGCAGCGGATCTGCCAAAGAAGACCGAACGTGTTCTTTTCTGCCGTTTGACCAAGCTGCAGAGAGATTCATATACCGCTTTCCTGGATTCCGATGAAATGAAATCGATCGAAGCTGGCAAGCGACAGGCTCTCTACGGTGTTGACATTCTTCGCAAGATCAGCAATCATCCTGATTTGGTTCAGCACAGAGTCTTGTCTAAGAAGGCCAGCTATAACTACGGCGATCCAAAGAAATCCGGAAAGATGCAAGTTGTTCGTGGCCTGCTCGAAATGTGGAAGAAGAACGGGCACAAGACCCTCCTCTTTGCTCAACATAGGATCATGTTGGATATCTTGGAGAAATTTGTCTCCTCTCTTGACGGCTTCAATTACCGCCGTATGGATGGTAACACATCCATCAAGGATCGCCAAAGCATGGTCGACGAATTCAACAAGGATCAAGATCTTCACGTTTTCCTTCTGACGACCAAAGTCGGCGGACTCGGCGTCAACCTCACCGGTGCTGATCGAGTCATCATATACGATCCAGACTGGAATCCGTCGACTGACGTGCAAGCTCGAGAGCGAGCATGGCGTCTTGGACAAAAGCGCGAGGTTGAAATATACCGCCTGATGACCGCCGGCACGATCGAGGAGAAGATTTATCATCGCCAAATCTTCAAACAGTTCCTCACGAACAAAATCCTGAGGGATCCAAAGCAGCGGCAGACATTCCAGCTGAGAGATCTCCATGACCTGTTCACACTGGGCGAAGTAGAGGGCAATCAAACGGAGACGGGAAACCTCTTCAAGGGCACCGAGGTCAAGTTCAAAGAGGAGAAGAGAGCCGCGTTGGAGAAGGGCCTACCGACACCTCCAACAGATAGCGAGGTTGCCTTATCCAACAAAGTGCTGAAGTCGAAGTCCGCACCGGAGGATGTGAACGCCATTGCTGGCATTTCAAAGCAGGAAGACTACAATCCCGAGGATGCGACAACCGAGTCCACCGCAAGGCCTGGTGGAGCCTCTGCTTCAGCATCCAGTAAGAGCGGAGGAACTGCCGATGGTGATGGAAATCAGCAGAACCAACCGGATCGTATCCTGTCCGCTCTCTTTTCTCGCGCAGGAGTCCAATCGGCTCTCGAGCACGACGCCATCATTGGTAGCAATTCTGGCAAAACCAAAGTCAGAGCCGACCCGGAGATCATTGCTCGCGAAGCCCGTCGCGTGGCCGCAGAAGCAGCGCGGGAACTCCAGCGTGCAGGCGAGATCGCGAAGACGATACCAGCTGGCGTACCGACGTGGACCGGCCAGTTTGGCGAGGCGGGCCGACCCCCGAGCCCACCCGCACGGCGCATGGGCATGGGTCGTGGACGAGGCAGCGGTTTCGCTGGTGCTGGCGGGCCTTCCTCCTCATCTGTCCTTTCAAATCTCGCGCGTCGTCAAGGCACCGCGCTTCCGACTGTTCGACCGTCTCCTTCGTCTTCCGGCACCTCAACGCCGCAGACCCAGCCGAAGGGCAAGGAATTCCTTGTGCTGATCAGAGACTTTCTCAGGACGCATGGGGGCAAGGCGTACACGCAGATGCTGATTGATCACTTCAATCGTTTCTGCGGCACGCCGCAGAGGACTGCCGACTTCAAGGAGATGCTGAAGAAGATTGCGGTGTTGGAGCAGGGAAGGAGTGGAGGAAGGGGCCGATGGGTCCTGAAGGAAGAATTCCGTTGATTGACGGGACATTGGCATATCTTCAATATTGACATTGAAGAAATCTTGCCGAATCAGAAACTGGAGAGGAATCACTCCAGTATAGCTTCTATGATAAGCTCTAGATCACTTTTGGACGGAGCTCACAATGACTTCGTCCACTGAAATGAAAACAATTCGTGCCATAACTACTTTTTGATTTTGATCGTGAAGCCTTCGGCTTTCGAATATCTATGCTTCGTTCTTTTGTCGAGTACCGAAAAGTACCGAAAGTGTCGTAGAAGTCATTTCCCCCTTTCTTCCAACTCCAAAGAGCGAGACATAAAGTCGTCTGTCCTTGTAATAGTCTTCGCCACGCCATGCTGAAGCAATCATAGTAGAGTTGGTCCAACAGACCAGAGAGAGTGCATGCTCTCAAGATACTCGTCCTGCTCATCGTCAACCTCTCCTAACTTCTTAGCCCAACGCCGTGCCCTCTTCCAAGTCTTATCCTCTTTTTTCTTGCCGTTTAGACTCGAACGTACGCTCGCAGTTGGGTTCTCTAGCAGTTCGTATCCTAGCACGCCCATCTTCCACACTCCACCGCACTCACCACACTCGAGGAGAGCCGATGAATCTGAAACTTGCGCCGTGGCGCCGCATCTGAAGCACGCAAAGTTGCAGCGCTCACAGATCGCGGTTGCACCGTCCAAGCGAGGTCTGGCTGGTCGATTGCATTTCGAGCATCTGGCTTTGCCGGCCAATAGCTCTCCGTCCTGCACTGGCTTCGCCTCTCGCAGTGCGCCGGGAATCCTGTCGTGACTTCGTCCACTATCACCGCTCTCTTCCGCTGTGATTTTCAGACCGGCGCTATTCTTGTCGCATCCTTTGACGAGACACTGATCGCCCTCTCGCATCTTCGCTTGGAACTCGGCGGCCGCCACGCGTAGCTCTGGAGCATCCATCGCGTCATCGATGAATGGAGTACTCATGTAGTTAGGGCCTTGGACTGCTTGTCTGATTGGGAGTGAGCCAATTTGACATAATGTTATTGCCTTTAACTCGACAAGGGCCTTCGCAGCGGATATTCCAGAGTCCGGATCATATGTGGGATCATTGTTCGTCGCACTCGGCTCGGGTGCCTTGCTAAGCTTGAATTGGCGTGCGTTGCGAATAGATCGATCGGCATTTCCAACCTCCAGCACGTCAACCCTGCCGCTCACAGATCCGATGAGCAACTTGTCCAAATCAGGGCTCCATGCTCCAGACATAACCCCAGAATCCAGTGTCACTACATCTCTCACTCTCGCATCTTCAGCAGAACGATAAGGATCCCATGCGATGACTACGCCGTCGGAAGAGCCAGAATAGAGCCTCGTCCTGTCATGTCCCCAGGAACAGAATCGTACACCTGTATCGAGCTGTTCGCGTTCTCGCTCATTATCATACTGGAGAGGCTGAAGCGGCTTGCCATGTCTGAAGGTATGCAAGATGTCATTGTGTTTTCGGATGTCCCACATGTAGACGGAGCCGTTCGTGCACCCGACTGTGACGAGGAAGTGATCGTGGGGACTGAAGATTACGTCATTGATGTCTGAAGCAGGGCACTCCATGTCCATAGCGTATGACACCTTTTCTTTCCCCTTCTCTTCACCTAATGCGTAGAGCTTGACAGCACTCTTTATGCCTCTGTTTACATTGACGCCCGCCACGCAGGCTATAGCGAAATTGGATGCGTCTGGTGACCAACTTATATCAAAGACGTTACGGGTGTTTGGCCAGATTGAAATTTGAGCCTGGTGTGAAATGTCCCACAAGCAAATTTCACCAACAATATCCTGCTTGTCGTCATGCTGGTTGGAGGCAAATCCGCCAAGAAGGTAAGAGTGGACAGATGGATGCAAACCCCAGCGGAGTGCAGAAGGAAAGGTACGAGTCTCCGGGCGCGTTCGTGCCTTTTCCGAGGAAAGAAGAAGCGTGGTAAGTGGTCCATGCTCTTGACAGCCGACGATGCGTACGCTTCCTGGGCCAGATATTTGACAGCCTGTAGCAATCACGCTGCTTTCATAATCGGGATGGACAGCTAGGAGATCGACAGCTGCTTCGTGCTGGATGGCACCGACTAAGCCAGCATCGTCTGACGCCGCATCCCAATAACGCACAACGCCGTCATACCCAGCAGAGTACATGAGCTCTCCGCTTGGTGAAAAGTCAACTGCGGAGACAGTCATAAACAGCCTCGGATCCTGAGTGGCGTACATCTCGTCGCTGGCGTTGACTCCGGTCTCTTGCTTTTCTCGCTTGCTGAAATGTGCCGCCAGTTCTTTTACTTCCCCTGTCTCAACACAACCAAGCAGCAGATTGTTAGGCCTATTGTATTGCATGCTGTCTCTATCAACCAAGCATGCGGAGCCAGCAGCAAACCTCTCGCCGCCTGAAGCCCATGCGACGGTTCCAACGTCTCCAGAGGTACCTGTGAATGCAATCGAAGGGCCGATGGACTCAAAGCCATTCGTGCGAAGATTTGTGCGAGCCTTAATGCTGTTGCTGCCAAGCTCTCGGTTGCGAAGATTCGAGGAGAGCGTTCCAGTTGCGGCAATTGCACGAGTTACAGGCTTGCCCAGTCGTTGCTTCAAGGGGGTCTTGTTGACGTGACCATCTCTCAGGTCACCCAAGAAAGCCTCAACATCATCTTTATGGCGAAAAGGGAGGTATTCGTTCTGCTGTACATGCCAGCCAATTTTATTGATGGCAACATCGTCAGCGTTGTGCATGATAGAGCTCAGCACTTTTAGAAGAGAGCCATGCTCGTTACCAGCATCTCCCAGAACAGAGCTTATGCTGTACTGGACGCCTTCTAGCTCGTCGTAGTCGAAATCAATGTGGAGCGGCGCCCCCTGCCATGCTTTGAGGCGTGTCCTGTCCCATTCGCCTTCCAATAAGCCCTGTTGCACTGCTTGTCGCTCTGCGTACGAGAGATATGGTTTTGGATATGGCTCTGGTGCCTTCTTAGATGCTCGACGGACTCTGCGACTTGGTTGCTCGGGGATGGAAGGGCCCGCTATTTCAGCCTCGGACGGCAGGAAATCTGATCTGCTGGTGTTTGTCTCTTCTCTGCTTAATCTGAGCGGTGCGAAGTAATTTTCCGGTCTAGCAACGGCTCTACTTGGACGAATTCCATGTTGAGGCGCGGCGGGCTCTTGTGGCTTTGGAGGCCGTCCTCGAGGTCTCGGTGGCAATATTTGAACGTTGTTCTGCGGCTTTGAGGGCCGTCCTCTCTGTTTAGGAACAGGAGCTGACGAAATCAAGGCGGCAACTTGGGCAGATCGGCTCTTTGGAGTAGCTGTCAAGTCCACAGGCGCATATGGTGTACCTGTGTGTCCAGGAGGCGTTTTCAGTGTGATATTCCTCTTCTTCAGGTCCTCTTTAATCTTCGGAAGATACTTTACTTGCTCCTCGGGAGTAAGCCATCTCTCCAGATTCTGCTCCAAGTATTTGTTCCATTTTGTTGCCATTGTGCCCGTCGATCGACCCGGATACCACTCTGCGATCTCGTTGAATGTCAGCCCATGGAATAGTCGAAGCTCAACTAGTTTTCGCAACTCTTCTTGGGTGAATTGTTGGAGTTTGCCACATGGTGGTCTGTTTGCCCATCTTGGCTTCTCAACTGCAAGTTCCGGAGGGAGTGCATCGTTCATTCCACTTTGTGCCGGCGCTCGCGACGATGGTTGGTGAGGCGGTGGCGATTGTGGTGAGGGCCGAGCTTCTGATAGATCGACAATGTCTGGCTGCCGCCGAGGCGGGCCTCGGGGTCTATCCTGAGCGGAAGAGACATGTGTGGATGTTGGTATTGCTTGGCCGCTTCTGAGCGCATTCTGTCCGATTGCCGTATCATTTGCTTGCTCAGCCTGGACAACGATTGCAGAGCCGTTCTCAAACCGCATCTGAGGGGTATTCGGAGGTCTGAAATATGTCTGCCTTGCAACTTCGTTTGCTTTCATTTCCTTACGAGCGATTCGGGTAATGAGGGAAGGAGTTGGCAAATCCTTCTGGTGACTCGTCTGGGCTGATGCAAATGAGTCTGAAGAGTCTGAATCGTTCCTTGCTCGAGTACGTAACGCATTCTTCGAGCTCTCTGCAATCGTTGGGTGAGACTGGCGCTTGTTACTTCCTTTGAGGAAGCGATCTCGGTCACCGAAGCCGGCGCGCCCGATATCTCTGCTAAGAAGAGCGATGCCGCTCTGGGTCGGGCCTTTCTCAACTCCCGATCCCGACCCAAGAATACTATCGCTTTTGTCTTGTACATCTTCGTCTTCGGCGGAGTCTTTGGTATCCAGCTGGGCGGCCTGAATTAGCGCATCAAAGGACTTTCTTCCTTCGCCAAGCCTCTTTGCGCCCTGTCCAGCAAGCCGTGTACCTTCTCCTTCTAGCTCATCATGAGATCCGGAGTATAATCGTGCTCGCGGCCGTTCCTTCGGCGTCGATTCAGGCCAGAAATCGGTAAAGCTGTTTCCAATGGATGTGCCACTACCGCTCTTGAGCAATCCACCCGCCGTTCTCTTTGCCGGTATATGCTCCCCTGTAGCGCCACCTGGCATCGTCGAATCATCATAAGTTGGCACCAACTTCCGTGGCTTGTGCTCGCCTGGCCGTGGCGTGAAATCGCCAGCCCGCTGTCTCTGTTTCCTTTCCTGAACGTATTGTGTCTTCTTGATGTTCCTCTCGATGGCTTTGTGAGCATCTTGCGTGTTATTCAATCCAGCTCTGAACCTCTGAGCCTCTGTCATGGGCAGTTGACCGATATCATCCTCGTCGTGTTTGTTGAATAGTGATCGTCGCTTGGACCTTGTTGGTGTTGGAGCATCGTCGTCGGAATCCTCTGCGCCGACAGTCAGGTCGATTACGGATCCGAGATAGCTGCTCAGAAGTTTAGCCGTCTTCATAGTGCCTGGAGGTCTAGGAACAGGTGGAAAGTTGCTATGATGAGAGTAGTAAGAGTGTTATATACTGGGTTGTAAAGGAAGATATTACCTTGCTTGAACCATTGCATTTATAAACGCACTGGCAGCATTGCCAACTTAGCCGTCCATTCCGATATTCACAGCTGAAGCTTAAAACGGCCAGGTAGAGTGGTGACAAGAAGTGTGAAGGTGAGGTGTAGGTAGCTAAGAGCGAAGGTAGTCGCGTCGCGAACTTTAACGATACGCGATCGCGGGTTAAGTGGCGGGGCAGTGGCGCTAACCTCACAAGCCACACCAGGGACACTTGAAGGTGACAAAATAATTGAGCCCGATGAGGGTCGAAAGGGTGGAGTATGAATGGATCTTGCTCTTATATCACTCAAAGCTGCGCATAATAAACTTTAGGTGGTAGGTATTAAGATTGTACTGTGTCAATGAGTCTACCTTGGGTGAGGAGACTATGCTAATTCACTCTCCTCCGCTTCTCTGCCTATCAATACATGGCGAGAAATATTATGCACTGCAAGATCGTCCCTTTAAGTTACCCCTCAACGGCCCTCGATGTTTGCTCGATTGGAACGGAGGGCCATGCAATGAAACGCCGCCATAAACAACGCACCGCAATCTTAGCGGTGGTGCGGCGGCCTAAAAGATATACTGCAAAGATGATTGCTCCGGCGCTTTTTACGATCCTGACCCAACGTCCACCTGCTTTGCACCCTCAGTCTTAACAGCATCGAACTTCTTGTCGTCGTAAGGATATGATCCGTTTGTCGAGGGTGTAGCGAGCTGCATCGGACTGTGGTGGCTCTCAACATTGCCATTGTCCGCTTTGACTGGGTAAGCATATACGTCCTCCATCTTGGGACTGCTCTCTGCTGTGGTGCCATTTGCCGCATCTTGGCCTGTCAAATCCTCTGTCATTGCCGAGTAGTCAAGCACAGAAGAGTCATTCATGTCAGCTCCATGGACGGCAGCATCGTCAAGTTGGACTCCCTCTGGTCGTGGAGGTGGAGGTGGAGGGGGAGGCGGTGGCGGAGGTGGCGCCACGGCTTTCAGCTTCTTCGGCGAACTCGGGCTGTCCTCTTCATCCTTGGGCGAAGTTCCATCCGGCGTGACCTCATCTTCCCTCTTGCGCTTAAGATCGGGAGTCTCAGGGGTCTCGTCGCCATTATTCAACAGATCGGCCGGTGTCGTGTCTTTCTCATCATCCGACATTCCGCCCATATCATCGTCACTCCCAACATCAACATTCCCGTCCTCCTTTTTCTTCGGAATGTTCGGCTCGCCGGGGGGCGTGTGTGACTCAACCCCCTTCGCCTTTACCTCCCGGTGCTTCTTATCTTCCCTCTTCTTCTTGTCCTTCTCTTTCGCTTTCGCTTTCTCGAAGTATGTCTGACAGTACTTCTTAACGGCCTTGACTTGTTTGTCAGAGATATCTTTCGGGTCAGAGACACGGTTGTGCTTGTAGTCGGACTCGACGAGAGTCTTCGAAACTTCTTTTGCGAGGCGTTTGAGCTGGTCTTTTGGTATGTCGTGCCGAAATTTGTTCATTACGTGGTGGACATGAGGGAATATCTAGGAATAGAGTTAGCCGGAGCAGAATCCGGGAGCATGAACAAAACGTACAGTATTCTCATAAATCTTTTTCTGCTTTTCCAGAGAATAGGAGCGCCACTTCTCTTCTTTCTTGTCCTTCGGAGTCTCCTCGGCGGCGGATTGCGGGGTTGCAGCAGGACGCTTCTCGTTTGGCGTTGAGGCGTTAGTCTTTGTGATGTTGTTGATGATTTCTTGTAGCCTTTGCTCATGGGTCATGGCCTTCGGTGGTGGTGGAGGTCTGGGTGCCGGTGCAGTTGGCCGCTCCCATGTCGTGTCGGCGGTAGCAGAATAATAATAAGTCTTGCCACCTGACAAGGCCGAGAACCAGCCCTCAGGAAGAGCATTGAAGGCAGGACGAGGTCGGTAAGGAGGTCGTTGATAAAAATTAGCATTACGCTGAGGCATATTACTCCTTGGGCCTGATGGTGCGGCAGGTCCACGTGGAGCAGAGACGGATCGTGATCGCGAGCGTTCTCTTGATCGTGAACGTTCTCTAGGACGCTCTCTGCGCTCGTAGCGATCTGTTTGAGCAGCAGCGACAGCCTTTGGATCACGCTTTACACGCGGGATACGATATCCGACTTCAAGCTTGCTCCAGATTTCCAGCATTTCTGTTGCTTTGGTTTTGATGCGGTCGTCTTCGTTCCCCTTCAACTTCTCGACCGTCTCCTCGATCTTGGAGTCCTGTATTTTATTGCGAGTTATGCGTGGAAGACTGTGCAAGATGTCGAGCACCTGGAGGATAACATTGACATCTTCGATCCACGTTGTTATTGTCGACTTCAGAATCTGGTAGCCGTGCATCTTTACGACACGGTTGCGCACTTTCTCGTCATCGGCTCGTTGGATGCGGTTGAGCAGCTTGACGGCAATCCACTTCTCCTTGCACTGCATGAGAGTTGCCATGACTTTGGTGACAGCACCTTCATCCAAGCTCTTCGGTTGAACGCTGTCGACATACTCCTCATCGTCCTCATCCTTTCTCTTCTTGCGCGGCTTCTTCGCCACTGCAAAGTCCCAGCCATCTCCGTCGTCGATGCCAAGAGCTTCAATAACAGCTGTCGGTAGCTGTGTCGCGCGCTCATCAGTTTGAGTCTTTCCGCCAATCACACCAATGCAGTTAGGTTCACCGCAATAGCAGACGACTTCCTCCGCACCATAGCGATCAACGTTGTAGTTGAAGACTAATTCCTCGCCCTTCTTGATGCGCCTCTCAGCGAAGATGCCCATGCGCAACCGGTCGCCGACGACCCATTTGTCCACGTAGCAGTTTGGATTGCAGGAGTGGTTGCAGAATCGACCAAGGTTTCCCTTTCTGGTGGCGTCCACAAACTCACCCTTGCTCAGGCTCATGAAGTAGAAATGCTTGATCTTTTCTTGGTCATATTGGATCGTCCGACGCCGGAACGCGGGTTCGTTGATGACTTCGCCGATATATTCAAAAATGAAGTCGTTCGGGTTGAGGTCCGTGTCTGCACGGAGGCCGAAACCTTTCTTCTCGGTCTTGAAGACACTGACCTGGGCCCACTGGCGGTTCTGGAAGCGTTGGTTTTGGCATCCAGTGCCGCAGCGACAGTCGCCGATACATTCCATCTTCGTTGCGCGATTTATGCAGTCAGAATCCTCGCCGCAGGCCAAGTTGGACTGCGTCTTCGAATCTATGGTATTTGTTAGCAGTGTGATACATAAACACTTAAGAAGGTAACGGAGTCGCAATCATACCCCACTCATCGTCGCACTCGCAGTCAAGAGCATGTTCAGTGGTGCCGATATATTTGTTTGCGTAGATGCACTCCTCGATAACCTGGAACACCGAACAAGCCTCCGCAGTCGTATCTGGCTCATGCAAGAAGAGTGGAGGCTCCCGCTTGACGATTTTCTGCGATTTTGTCCGCTCCAGTTTGGGCGCTTTTCCCGGCTCCATCTTCAGTGTAATGTCTCCGCCTACAGTCTCGATGTGCTCTCCGTTGTCCAGCGGTGTGTGGGGTTCGCTGTGTTGCTGTTTGATGGGAGACTGTGATGCGGAAGGTATTTTCTGTTTGCGAGGTGACCTGTTATTGAGCGCCGATGGAGGTGTTGGCGGTATCTGGTCTTCCTCCTCCAACTTGACCCTGGGTTTGGTCGTTCCTTCCTCGTCCGATGCGTGTCCGTCCAACTTCAAGTGTTGCACCTCCGACTCCAGCCGCTCCTCCTTTGCGTCACGCTCACTGTCCGACATGGTGGGTGAATGCGGCGTTGTTGACTCGCTCTTGTCGGCGGAGATGGACGAAAAGGCCGAGCGTTGTGAGAACGCTGACTTCTAAGCGAAGACCCGAAGACCTGACCGCGCAAGGGCACAACCACAGCCTTTCTCACGAAGCGAGCGCATACGGCAAGCGCTTTAAGTGCTCAAATGATATATCGATATATTCTACGAGGAATCAGAGGAGGTTTTGGAGTTGTGAGGTGGTTGTGAGGATGTTTGCGGGGGGTGGAGGATTTTAAGGTGTGGAGTAGGTGGAGAGCGAACGCAGGTTTGTAGGTTGTAGTCACAGCACAAGCCCCGCCACCGCATCAAATAAAGGTGTATTAGAGTGAGTAGCAGGCCGTGTCTTAAGCAATGAGTACAGCAAGACGTGTGATTGCGCAGGTCCGTTCGCTCGTTCAAGTGAAGGTGGAAGAAGTGGTGAGCGGCGCTCGGCTTGGGGAGCGAATGGGGCGATAGCGCGGTCGAGGTGAATATCGCATCCAGTACTCCAAGAGCTCGTTGCTCGGCTCCGGAACACACGCCTCAGAGAGATAGATATAGGTAGGAAGAGTGGGATAGACAATTGCGGGACTCAATGGCTCTGGATGAGTACAATAGAGGCTGCACTGCGGCTGGACAGTCTGCCGTGGTTTTGCCGGTCCCTTACCAGATTGGGAACGAGGAGGAACTGGCCTGGCTCACAATTGGAGAGTACTCATACGACAGGACGATCTACGAGATCTCCTTGCTCGCAAAGAAGTGTAATCGTTGTAAAAAATTCTTTATAACCGAGATTTAATTGAAAGAAGAGCATATTGAACGACTGTGCCTACGGAGAATACAGGCGACGCGTGCGATTAGCCTGGATATGGCTACAGTGAGGCATCGAGCGTCTGCCTTTCGGAAAGACCCATAAGTAATAATGAATGTGTGATTGGTAGGCCTTTCGGGAGCATAAGTTGGACCCAAACCGACTTTCGTGGGTGCGTGGCATGGCAAGCATCGGTGCCATTCTCCTCGTTTGCACTGCACACGATATCAGCCACATACAGCGAATGATTGATTGGGCGTCATAGCAAGTAATGTAGAAAGGCAGCTTGGCTTGGATCCTCGAGATTACAAAGGTCGTGGATTGTCACGGGTATGTATCTGTCCAGCGGCGTTGTAGCTTATCGACGCGTCAGAGACGGGCTGCGGTGCTTCAAGGAGCGGTCTGCATTTGGCAGTCGGCAACTCTGGCCGTTCGCAGGACTTCGGAGAAAAGATTACGCCATCGGCTGGCATCAGTGCAATTCCATTTGCCATGTCTTGAGGGGAGGCTGGCAGTGCCCAAGTTCATTTGTTGAGCGCCAGAGGGCAGGGAGCCCTAGGAAAACTTTAACGAGAGTTAGCATCAGCCAGGGCCCCAGTCTCGCTTTTCGGGCCGAGGCCCTGGAAGCAGCTCTAACGTTGGGCTGGGAAGGGATTTCATGCTCCTAAAATGTGACCGCGCCAGCGCGAGAATCATGAGATTTCCTGCAAATGAGCGTGCCGCGTGCATGCTTGAGCTTACATCAGATACTCGCAATTGAGGTGGAGAGGGAACAAAAGTGCCGGATTGCCACAGAGCTGTGTGCAAACGTGGCTAAACTTTCAGAGCATGGGCGTCTCATAGCCCTGTGGCCCTATTCTGCCCGTCCAAATTGCCAGGCTCCATGGTGACGATCTAGCTGCGCGGCTGCATAGACGCGTGCGCGCGAAACGATAGTTTGATCCCGTTAAGAAGGTCGGACGCAAAGGACGATCCTTCACGAAACCTCAGCACGCGACTTAGCGCTGCAACGGCGCCGCTTTCAAGGGCGCCACGAAGCGAAGCCGTTCGCACAACGCGCACTGCTGCAAGGACAGCAAAGTGACAGCGGTCAGAGCCCCTGTGTAGACGTAGAGCGATGCAGGAACGACGTGTCAATTCAGAATACGCTCGGCGGTGCTGGGCAAGCGGTGAGGGCGGCGTGTATATAAGACGATAGAGAGTCCGTCGTCCATCATCAACGCACCCCACGAGTCGAGCTCGAAGGACCGGCCCGTGGGGACAGGTCACAGACTCCCTCCCGCCCTGCCGTCCGAGAGAGGGCGGTGGCCAGTCCTGGCATCTCCCCGTGATGCTGATGAAGTGAAACGGCAGGTCGACGTCCATCCTCCGTGGCGGCTCCGGCAGCTCCCAGCGCGGACGAAGGCAGGCCTCGCGACGCTCAGTCGCTCGATGTGGGAGTCTGGTGGTGGAGAAAGCAGTTCGGCACTGCCATTAAAAGAAGAACATGCATCGAGTTGGTGTAGGGGTTGCGAATCGCGTCAACGGATTGGCCCAAGCTCTGGCGTGCTGCACGGAGGACGCGCCCGCTCTCGACTCCCTGGATTGGCCTCTACCGGTTATTTAGTACCGGCGTCGTGGGTCGGGGCAGCTATTATTACGATGACATGGCAAGTAACCTCTCACACCGTCGACTCACTGCGATGGGGAGTGCCGCCGGCGAGGTACGACGGCATCCGACTGCCTCCCATGCCTCTTTCCTCTCCCACGATGTGCCCCGAAGCGTCCATCGTCCACCTGCCTGTGTGCCTCTCACGCTCAACTACTGCGCGTCAATGCGTATGCAGCTTTTTGGCTGCATATCATCCCCCCTTGGCCTGCATATGTCGAGGCAAATCCATGCTTCTGCTTTCAAGGGTCTGGTCGCCCACTCCAATTCTCTACCTGCCTCTGTCTTGTAACCTAGAGCCTGACAGCTGCTGCGTGCTGTTGCTGCCTCTTCGCTTTCCACACCCGCCCGAGCGCGTGGTGGACTGACGCTCTTTGTCCTTCGTTCGTTAATTGTCTTAAGTTCTGTCGTTAACGTTTGAACTGCTCTGCCCATTCGTTTGTTACTTGCCTTAACCTGTCTCACGCTGGGGCGTATCGCGCGCGCTGGATCTGGAGCCTTGTGACCGGTACACTTCTCGATCCGTCAATTTGCATTTCACCACCTCGACCCTCGCCTCCAACCTGTTGTTATGTCCTCTCACCAGTTCTTTCAGTCCCCGAATGATGGAGCGCCCTCCAGAGCGACCTTGGAGGGACTATGAGAAAGTGCGCGCCTCCCCCGGCACTTCTTGCGCTGCATCTTGCTAATCGCTGTCGCCCGCGCAGGTCGAGCTCTTCGCAAACATAATCAGGGCGTCTAATGTCAGTCCTGATGATCTTTTCCGCTTTATCGCTCAACAGCAGATTGGCCCACTGTGGGACCACACGCTGCTGCCTTATGGTGAGTCGCGAACCCGGCGCAAGCTGCTCACATAAAGATCGTCAGCGCGCGCGAGTGCGTCCCTAACGCAATTTCTAGGCCGGACCAGAGCGGAGTGCGAAGTCCAGTTCGAGCAATATAGGCGCCAGATGCCCTATCAACCGAGAGCTTCATTGTCTGGGGGACCAACGACTCAATATCCAGTGCCCACTGTTGGTTATGGGGTGCCCGCGAGAGGGCGGTCGATGTACGATCCTCAGGCAATCGGTGGTCGTGTGCTCCTCCCAAAAACTACGCCATCGACGCCTTCGGAACCAGGTCCGGCGTTTCCACAGTCACCAGTGACAGAAGCGCCGGCGACAAGAAAGCGCGGCCGCCCGCCAAAGGAAGAAGTGTCGCGCCGAAGAGCAGAAGCAGAATTACGCGGCGAACCATATCCACCACCAAGGTCGAAGCGCAGAAACAACCGGCCATCCGGCACACAAGAGGCGCCCTCCCCTTTGACAATGACTCCTCTAACTGCAGCTCCACCTCCTGCCCTAATCGCTACTCCAACCGGCGCACATCCTACGGAGACAGGCTCAGAGAGCTCAGGAAGTAAGAGAAGGAGAACAAGGCCAGCAGATATCGCAGTCGAACCGGCAGTACCGCACTCAACTTATGAATCTCCTCCGCAGACGAGCTTCACCCAGCAACCGAGTGCGTCAACGACGTCTGGGAGAGAGGATACCGATGTTAGAATGGAAGGCGCTGAAGAGGGCGCAGCACCAACCCGATCACAGTCATATCACAACATTGTCGGCATCACCAGGAGTTCTGCTTAGCAGTGACGACCAGCCACATCACCCGAAACCGTTCCACGCATACACATCCATCGGGGCGGTTATCTGAATTTCGAGCGACAACCAGCACACAATCAGCACGCATACACCACATCCGTAAACGTACCATATGACGCTTTCAACGCAGTCATGTCTCATGCGAACATCAACGACACTATATATGCTTTATACGATACATGCGGAGGTCTAAATGTCTTCCTTGCATAGCGCTTGCCTTTGCGACTGCACGTACGAGAATTGCATTCGCGTCTTTCACCGTCAACGTCGATATACCGCACTCGATAATCCAGGACTATGAACTAAAACAGTTCTGCTAATGTCTACACACTTGTAATATAGCATTCCTTCCGTTTTTGGCCATGCGAGCATCGTCATTCCCGCTTCCAGAGCTACGGTTTTACGCCTGTACCATAACGACCTTCTGCAATTGGTAAATGCTTTGCTTTATTTTGGATTGCTTTTTTACTTCTTCTGATGGCGTTCATTTTGTGGCACTGTAAAACGTACTTATTCTTATTGATACGTTAGTCGTTTCCTATGTTCATGCAGCAATGTATCTTAAAATGGCATCGAGATGCCCACGCGACACGACCCACCAGAAGGAGCTGGCACAAGATATGTATGAGCTAATTGCAAAATTTAAACGTTCTGCATTGGTCCCGTATTCTGTCTTTCTTTTGTCTTTCGTCACGGGGTGTTCACGCACTGATCTACAGGCGTACACGAGCATAGCATAACCTTCCGCAAGGCGGATCACCATTGCATCAAGCGTGTGTGCCACGCTACTTTCAAAGCGGCAGCTTTCCATAGAGAAGACGCGGCTCGGCTTGACGCACGTCTCCCTCCTTCTGCTGATGTCCTAGTGCCACAGGAATGGTTACAGCTGAACCGCGGCCATCGAGTTGGGCAGGTATCACGGCAACCACTGGGAGCACCAGCTGTAGCCTCAGGTGCAACAAAACACCACACGAAGAATACACGAGTTTATCCAATGATGGAAAATCACCTCGCTTATTCCACTGCAAGGAGCAAATTGCAAGGGGCAAGGACAAGCTACTGCAGTTTTTTGTCAGTAGGAACGTGTCCGAGAGGACGCCTCTGGGCCTGAGGCATGCGATCGAACTACATGGCTTGACGCAAGCTGCAGGTACTGGGAACGTGTAGAGTAACCCAGCACCGTCAGCCCTCGCCACGGCGGCCGCCGGGTCGTCATTTATCGATCATTAACTGCTCGTCGGACTTGTGGATCTGGAAAGGGACTCAGGAGAAGCCGAGCCGGCGATTGGCGAAGGCCAGCTCACGGCTGGCTGTGCAGTCACCGGTGCAGCAGTGTGCAGTGATTTCCAAGGACGAAATTTTGGATGCAGCCTTGCGGCGCGTCGCTGACGACTACTGCATCTGCATGGTACCGTGCAAGCTGCAGGAGCGGCTAAGGCAATCGTAGCAATTCGCGCAAGAGAACTTGTTTCGAAGGCGGAACCTGCAGAGATCATTTCGTGCCTTCTGGATCCAGTGGGGAGTTACGGCAATAGTCTACTGCAAGGCACACTGACTCCTCGCGGCAGCGGTCGAGGAAGCCGCAGCGGTTCCATGTCAGACAATAGCTGCAAGGGAAAAATACGAAATTGAACGGCGAATGGGTGGAATTGAAAGGCGACAGTGCTCTGCAGCAGCGCCGTCAGGTCTAACGGGGCCTACTGCAAGGTACGACAGGGCCAGCTAGTAAGGCAGAAATTTCCCTCGGGCCCGGTACTCAATGAGAAGGAGAGTAGGTGCGGCTGCGCGGATTTTGGCGAGAAAAATAGCATCATGCACGCTGCGGAGCTGCTGCAGGTACGCACGTCTGAGCATTTATTATGATGAAAGATTAAAGGCAATGTGAGGCCCGTGACTGGGACCACGTCAGAAGCCCCTTTTCTCCCTTCAAACCTAGCTGCTTTTTCTCGAGCCTCCCCGGGCGTCTAGCCGAAACACGGGAGCAGCCCACGCGGCTGCAGCTGTAGTGTCCGGCGCTTAATTCCATCCGTCCAGCGCTTATGACGATGCGCGCGACGCCCGCACGACGCCAAACGTCGAGTTTGCGGAACGTTCGCTGCGTGGCTGGCGAGAGTTTCTTCGACTTCCTCCTTTGGCCGCGGTCACATATAGATCTCTCCAACCCCCACAGTCCTCAATTGATGCCAAGTTTGACATGTCATATCCGCATTCTCTCGCTAGTGAAGTAGAATATGCACGGAGGCTGTTGAGCGGCTCCGCACCGCGATGGCTGGGGCGAGAAGAGGATGCGTGACATCCAGCTCTCCACGAAGACGGTTTGATTTCAGATTCTGTTTCATCATCTGCAGAGTAAGGTCATTCGGTTCTAGACTTGGCTTGCTTTTTTGCGGATAATTGGCTCAGTTTTATCCTAAAATGTCCATCTTTCTGACAGTGACTTGCGCTAACGGCAAATCCGACGATTTCATTGTTAACGCGACAGTCTACTACTGAGGGACTTAATACAGTAAAGCAATGGCCCTTGGCATGTACGGTAAGTACATATCATCTCTGTATCGCCGCTGCAAGTTCTCCACCGTGATTGTCCGGCGTACATGGCTGAGCAGACAGGTGGGTTAACTCGCAAGAAGATATTGACACTGATCCAGGTGAGAACGGGCACGAGCACATCGAGGACGACATCAAATGGGACACACCAACTCGAACGATGCGAACCATATTTCTTCCAAGGTAAACCTCAGAACGACCCATTGGAGCCCCCACACTTCCACATTACCAGACCCCAATGCTCCGACCAAAGCGGAAACCAGTCCCTCGAATGATACAACTTAGCCGTCTCCACCAAGCATACAGGCAATATCCCAACTTGCACTCTCACTACATTCCGCGATCAATCTACGAGCAAAATCCAGATGAAGACGCAACCGACAATTGCGAGGAAGAAGTGGAATCAAGGCCAAGGGATTTCCAGTCATTAGGAAAGCCGTAAGCTAAAGCAGCCAGCAGCGATTGATGGACATGGAAAATATCCAAAAGTGATTGCCCAGATTTGTTGTACACATGCTGACTGCAGCCTTTAATCATCCAGCGCAGCATAGGCGTACCTACCAACGGCCCTGTCCGTCGACATCGCAAAGCGTTGCAAGACTAAGAAATTGATATTTGACGTCCCCTAAGACCTGACCAATACTTAGTGCTGTTGCGCGGAAACATCCCCCAGATATATGATAGCTGATCCTTAAGGATAGCGACCTCTAGCTCCAAGCTTCAAGGCGTTTTTGGAATAATAACGCTCAGCAGTGGTCTGCAACGCAGTTCCAGTAGGTCAAATAACGATGGGAATGCTCGCCTATATGGGGCATCGAAACACTTGTAGACTCCGGAGCACATCGAACTGAACAGTTGCAACTCGTGTCCCACAGCTCAAAGCTAATGAGCTGGAGGACTTCGCCGTTTCAAAGCAAAGGAAACGCCCATATTCTCTCACAATGATGGATTTTATCACGCATCCCACTGTGAATAGTATATTCCAAGGATCCAAAGCACCGTAATGGTGTTGCTTTTCAAATTCTACTATCGAGAATTGCTAGAGTACAGACAAATCATTCTGGTATCGAACCAGCAATTCGTTAATGCCGGTTTGCCGTTGATGTCTCCCTTAGGTAATGCCAACCAAACGCCGTGCAATGCATGTCTTTAGTCGAAAGACATCCCAATTTTCATCTTGTAAAAGTATGTTCAAGAAGTTTTTTCCAGCCGATTATCGATCGCACTTTCTACAGAAGCGCAACAGCAGCTCCCAGAGCGCCAACCGCAGCACCCATCGCCATCACACCGGTCGGCTTCGCCATAGCCGCACCAGCGCCGCCACTGCTGCTGCTGCTTGATGCCGTATTTGTCGGAACCTTGATTTGTGTCGACGTCCCCAGCACGCTCTGGTCGATGCTTGCAATCGCCAGCGCAGCGCTTGTCTGTATGCTCTTGATGCTGTCGATCAAGTCTGTGCCCAGGCCCGAGTAGAAGCTGTACGATGGGAACGTCAAGGGCGGGTCGGTCGCAAGAGACTGAAGGTCTATCGATGTGCCGGTGATCGGGAGGAGCTGCGATGGGTTTGCCTCGATTTGAGAAAGGACGTCGTCGCTTCCTCCGTTCAGCGCGAGGGCGATGCCGAGCTCGGTGAATTCAGGCGAGTGCTTGAGCGATTGGTAGTATGAAGCTACTGCTGCTTTGAATACTGAGGTCTGTGCTTAAGTCAGCTCTGCTCAGCCTCGCAGTCGATTCGATGATGTTAGACGTACCTGCGACGGAGATACAGATGTGGATGAGTCCGCGCTTCCCGAGTCGCTAGAAGTTTGTTGAGGGATGGCCACCGACCCGACGGCCAGAAGTGCCAATGTGAGGAAGCTTTTGATGCTCATGATGTGAACGAGTTGAAGACAGGAACGATGCGGATTGAACGAATGGCGGACTAATTTGCTTTAGACTCGAAGGAAGTGTCGAAGAACGAGGGACAGAAGATTCAAATACAAGAAAGGAAGAAGAATTCGCGGCCGTTAGAGGCTGAAGCGTTGCTTTGTAGTTAGGATGGGGATTGTGAGACAATGAGACTCCACAGTAATGGGGTGCATCGCCACAAGATTACGACGCCGTGGGCCACCCCCAAAATAGTGTCGGAGGCGAGGCTCGAAATGCGTACCATGTACCAACTGACACTGAGATCAATAATTTCTCAATAGTAGCATACTGCAGCATTCTACATAAAGCAGAGAAAAGATATGCAGCCCTGTGGACATTGAATGGGAACTGTCACGCGTGTACCCCTGGTACGTACCCGCCTTTCTGGGCATTACTGCGTACCATGACTCTCGAACATCAACCGCAGTCACCATCCAGTACATGTTTCACAAAGCCTCAGTTTTCCAAGAGAATGTCAAACATACTATTGACTTTGCGCCTAAACGTCGCTACTCCGTTGATTTTGGAGACTGTATCCGCCCCATCTCCAGTGTCCAGCCACATCTGACCTGATTGAGCGAACCACAAGGCTCAGTTCGACGCACGAATAGGCATTTGACGAGCAGCTCCAATCGGATAATTCTTCTCTCCTTGCATTCGACTAGTTCTCCAAGTATGGGCACGTCTCTGCCCTCTCCACGCCTGTTTCTCTCCAAACTCATCGCGTCGATTCCTTCTCGTCAAGCCGACTCATCATCTCTCTCCTCATCTAATCCGTTGAAAGATTTGGAAGCTGAAGACCGCCAGCTGCTGCTGACGCTGCACGTTATCTTTCCGAATGAGCTCCTGCCGGCCTTGGATTTACTTGACGGCCGTCTTGTGACGCGCTTCAGAGTCGAGCGCGGCGCAGCGACCGCAGCGCGTTCTGACAGTAGCGAAGGTCGGTCCTTGGAAGAAGGTCTGAAGCATAGTCTTGTGCAGTCGGCGACTGTGTATTACGTCCAGTCTGCACAGCAGCGCTCGTCGTCGTACTCTCGATCAAGCAACCGCACGTACGATCCCACGCCGACGAGTTATGAAGTGCGGCTTGACGCTTGGAACTGTTCCTGTCCGGCTTTCGCTTTCGCCGCCTTCCCATCTACGCTTGATGAGGACTCGGATACCGAGCACTTGAACCGCTCGTCCGGCGGTGCTCGCGTCGCTGCTGCCATTTCAGGTACGACATGTGAACCTTGTTCAGCCACTGGAGGAGACACATGGCTGTTCGGAGGGCTCTCGAGAGGTGATACGACTCCGCCGGTCTGCAAGCACTTACTCGCTTGCGTCCTCGTCGACAGGTGTAAGATGTTCTCCTCCTTTTTGGACTCGAAGACGGTCAGTGTCGAAGAGGCAGCTGGATGGGCAGCGGGATGGGGTGGTTGAGGAACAAGCTGAACTGACCAATGGGACATGCCCATTTATGGACGTCGAAGAAATGAAGCTCGTCGGGGTCTGCGATTAGCAATTTCCGACATCTAGAACGATCAAAGCCGCCAGTCTCCACGGTCACACCACTTCTTTCCAGCGAAGGCTCCACCCTTGTCTTCATCTCCGTCCCGATATGAAGGTACAAAGAGACGTTCATATGGTTCGCCTCGTGGACACGCTGAAAGAGATGATCGTTGCCGCATTGGGTGCGTGAAAGGAAGCATCAGGTGTCTCGGGTACTCATCCGATGGGCTACCTCTTCAAAGGATATACCCGCAATACTCGTGGGCAAGGAGGCAACTGCTGCCGAGCGACAAGGGTGCGAAATTGAAGCTGTCAGATGCAAGGGCGCTATGAATGCATCGTGCATCGAGAATGTAGCGTGGGAAATGAGACCATTTGACGTCATGTATTTCACGAAGAATGGCGTTGCAATTGCGGACCAGAGATGCAAATTGTTGCAGAAAGTGCTCTAAGTGACCCACGATACGTTTTACATTATATTACAGCATAGTATACATGATAATAACTATCGTACAAAAGTGCGCCCTGCGTGTCTGAGATGCCTCCACCTCCCCTCATTAGCTATCTCGTACAATCAATGAAAGATTCATGTTCTCGTCCGTATGTACGTATTGTATGTATGAAGCAATACAGCGAAAGTATGTACCTCGGATTCGCAAAGATCAATAGCATCGAGCGGTCCATTCTGTTCCATATGTTCAGTGAACGTCCTCCTCTTATTTCCAAAGGCAGCGCGCGGCATGCCATGCATCAATTTGACGTGGTGAGAAGCCTCTGCCTCAGAGGGCACACAGGTCCTCACCCAATAACTTGGTAAGGTCGGGAGGGCTCCTTCGAACCGCGGAGACACTTACTCCAGCTACATCCCGCCCTACTTTACAAGTTCGTTGCTTGGCCTGGCATGTTAATGGCCAGACCTATACATCGGCCAGAGAGTCTGCATGCGCTGGGCCTGGTCGTCCGTAAAGCCCTGGTAGCAACTATCGAACGAGTAATCCATGATGTTGTGGATTGAGTCGACGCCCGGCTGATCTGGGCAGCTGTCCTTCGGCGGGCTGGTTGGGCAGCCGTCGGTCGATGTGCTCTGAGCAGGCGTGTCGGCGATCAAGTCTCCATCACCAGTGCAGCTGTTGCCTTCGAAGACATGCATGAGGCCGAGCCAGTGGCCGGTCTCGTGCACGGCGGTCTGGCCTTCGTTGTACATGTCGATGTTGCCGCCGGGCATGGTGTTGGCGTTGACGTTGCATCCATCGTTGGCATACGCCGACGGCGGCACGGTTCCGGTGATCTGACTTGGCAGCGTGCACTGGCCGAGGATGTCGCCGGAAAGGTCGGTCTGGAAGTAGATGTTCAAAGACGCGTACGTGCCCTGTCTGAGAGCGTTCTTCATGGCCAGGTCATCCGCCGTAGCGGCGCCTACGGCCCACACGTCGTTGGCCGTAAAGCTGGTGTTCAGCAGGTTGAAGTTGATATTGTACGCGCTGTACGCCTTGTTCAATGCCTGGATCTGATTGGTGGCCATGTCCTGCGTGACGCTGGAGACGCTAGTCGGGTCGGTCTTGGTGACGATATGGAAGTACGTATCCACAGAAATGGGTGAAGACTGCCTCTTGTAGTGATACCGGTCCTTGCCTCCAGGGGCACCTTTGGCCTTGCTCTGATGCAGCTGTTTCGACGTTTGAAGAAAATGATCCGAAGCATGTGTGATGTTGGTGCCACAGTCGAAATGCTTGTAGACCTTCTTTGGACCTTGACCTGCCGTACTATGCGAGGTGCTGGTGGCTTGGCTTCCAGTCTGCGCAGATGTACTGGCCTTTGACGATTGGCCGAGGGAAGACGAGCTTGCGGCGTTCGCGACGCTGGCTGCAATGCCGAGCGATGCAAGGATAAGCGATATGTACATGGTTGGGTCTTGTATTTACGTGATGCCCAGAAAGAATGTACAATACGAAATCGTCACCGGAGTTCGGTGAAGGTAGATTTTGAGAGGGTAAAATATTGACAGTAATTTTTGATAATTGATTTCTCGTTGAGAGTAGAGAATGACTGACTTGACGAGATGGAAAAGGGGAGATCGTGAGACATCTTATACCGATGACGATGCTCGGTCTGGAATTCATCCATCATCACACTTTTCCTTTCCCAAGCTATCCACGAGCACGCTTTTCCTTTCCCAATTTTTTTTTCTTTTGGCAAGTGGAACCACGACAGAACCAAATCGTGGGGTCCTTTGTAACACCTTGATATTTCTGACGCAAATAGCAAAACTTCACTTGAACAAAGATTCAGGATCTTCAGTCTTGGCTCGTAGCGCCACCCCTAGCCTGTACACGAGCTTTCTAGACCAAGGTCCACCGCATCAATTGGATAGTAAGAAAATACAATTGACATCAATTGAGAAAATTTGCTTTGCACGAGAGAGCAGGGCGGCGAAATAAATGACGATTTACATATCTCATTGCACCGCAACAAAGAAGACTTAAAAGGGGGGCCTCCCAACTCCCACTGCGCCGGTAACCCATCCAAACCCATTTAGGTGAGGCTCTCATAACAATTGCCGAAGAACGGCATGAACGCGCGCTGATCTGATCTTATGCCCGCATTTCCGCTTCACCAGGTCGCAAGCTCCTGCCGGTCGTGGTTGCCGTCGCGGGTTGATCGAAAGTGAGGTACGTGTGATCGCCAAGTTTCCTGCGACGCAGCAGTTAGATCCGAGATCTACGTTCTTTGTCGCGCACGGTGCGATGGGGGCGTCATACCTTGGTTTGATGAGGTGCAGCACCGTGAAGAGCGCACCCAATACGATGCAAAGGCCACCGACCACGACGTACGCAATACCTAAGAATGGGTTCTTTCCGCCCATGACAGTCCTTGTTGAAATAAGGACCGACTTTGTTCCGCCATACTCATTGACAGGGAAATCTGAGACATTTCAGTAAAGGAATTCTGAAACATTTGATGGGTCGGGAGCTTACTGTCTTCGATGGTGATCTCGTACCTGCCGGCCCGCATCGTCTCATTATCATTCCTCAGCGCCAGTTTGCTGAACCTTGGCAGCCCAGCGGTTCTCATCCAGACTTGAAACGCTTCCCAGGTGTGGAGGTCGGGGATTGGGTTGTTATCAGTGTAGTTCTTGGGGAATTTGGTTTTCCAGTTGGGAGGCGGCACCACTTCATCATTCGCGTATTTAGTCTTGCCGTACAAGTCCTTATCACTGCTCCATGCGATGCCCGTTGATGTCATGTTGTACGTTACGTTTTGTGCGTTGAGCAGTATAGGGTTGGTATAGGAATCGTTGAAAAGCGAGTTCGCGATCAGACCGCAGGGGTATATGGCCTTGCCATCGACCGTTTTGAGTGGGTCGCAATCGCTTCCATCGATCGTGGAGTTGCTTCTGAAGTCTCCCTTCAACTGGTTCTGATCAAAGCTCTTGACATATCGGCGATGGTTCTGGTAGAACTCCGTCAAGCGATAGTAGAGAAGAACTGGCGGCCCAATATCGTGCTGGATTTCGAACTGTATCTGGCACTGTGGGATGGGAGTGCGCTCGCCGTCGAACAACTGGATAGTATTATTCCGCCTCCACTGTGCCGGTTGTGGTGCTCCAGAGTTGTTCGAAGATTTGAAATAGCTGCTGACTTTATTCGAGGGAATGTCTGCCCAGGTGTTGTTTGGCGCGTCGTTAAAGCAGTTTGAGTAGTCTATCGAAATCTCCTCAACCTACCGGACGTTGATGTATCAGCCACGTGTATCTCCATAACGGTGCAGTTTAAGTCCCACCTGTGAGCTTGCCCATAACAACAGGCCCCCGATAGGAGCAAAGATGACTCCAACGATGTATAAGAGTGGTAGGACAGTCTTCGGCGTGAGAATAGGTCTGTGGAAACACCAAGTATCAGCAACAAGTTCCGGCGCATGTTCAACCAGATGCTCCACTTACTGCCATGCCTTTAACCGCTGCTGCCTGAACGCAGTATCTACACATCCATAAGCCACAATGTATCTTATACCTCAGGCCCAACATTGTTTGCCTGGGCCTCTATCGAAAGACGACGTACTTGGTGGCCTCCTGCTCTTCGTCTTCTGCTCATGTTCCTGCTCGTTCGGGTCCTGGCGCTCTATCGAGCTCGCGCGGCCTGGGATTTCTAGGTCTGTCTGCGACATCTTGAGTGTCGCCGGGGCATCCGGCTTGTGAAAAAGGGCGGGGTTGAGCTCTGTGGAAGTTGTGAGGTTCAACTGTTGTCAGCGCTGAGGTTGAAACGCATCCGCGCTACTCACGTCTTGGGATCCGTCCCGGCCGTGCAGCCGCCATGGCTGCGCCACGCAGAGCGTCAGCAGTTATTCAGCGTCACAATTCACACTTAATCACATTTCAAATCACATTTCAAAAATATTATTTCAATGAAGATTTGATTTATCAAGGAGATCAATCGTTCTATTGGGGGGTCATGCATGTGAACATGCATGTGAACATGATGAAATTCAGGGCGTATTATCGCCATCCATCTCAGTGAATCATTCTGAGCCGTTTCCATGGTGCCATTGCCAATGATGCTACCAATGCCAATTCCGCCGTGCTGTGCTGTGCTGGGGGTATCGAGAGGAGTAGTACATAAAATAACAAAGGAAATCATCCGAGACGCAATGCCGTGTAACCATCAGAGTGTAAGTACAATAATGAAAATGTGCTGTTGCAGGGAAGCACCCGTCAGTGTCCCGCATAAACAAGCAATTTCCGAGACAACCTTATCCTGAGCTCCAATCCTGCGTTGACAAGTGTCGCTGTGCTTGGATATTGCCAAAAAGTAAAGGCAACCATCGATCTCGATGGGAGCCCGAAAAAGAAAGGCATGATGAACATCTCATAACCATGCATATCAATCGTGAGTGAATGTCGTGAATGCAGCCGTTGCTGCCCGTTGAAGCCAGTCCCAATCTGTTGCAATGCCGCCGAAACCAATCTTAACCTAGGGGACAAGTCCTGATTTACAAGTATTGCTCGAAGTACTTCGGATTGAACCATCCGACTTTGTCAAACGCCGTCCACAGCTTGCTTGCCTTGTTGACGTCAATCTTGCAGGCCTGCTGAGCATCGGTCTTTCGGAACTCTTTACCGATACGGAGCGCACTGAGGCGTGCCTGGAAGATTCGTCGCTTGCTGCAGAGGTACGTTGCACATGACAGTCTAAGCCGAGCGGCGCAGTAGAGTTCAGCCTCGTGGAGGAGATGACGATCCGGATCAGCTGACAAATCAATTGTTCCGACTCTCCAGTCAACAGAAAGGCTCTTGTTATTGTTTGGTGGAAGAGAGCTGACGGGTGGAGAGTAGTCGGGAATAGCATGATAGTCAACGTCGTCGCGGCTTGTCGGTGCCTTGACAGGCTTCGGCGAGGGACTCTCGTAGAGGTCGAATGAGTCAGAGATAATGCTCTTCGGAGTATCGCGCGGTGCACGAGGGATGCGAACTGGTCGAGGCGCCCTCGGAAGTCGTGGAAGGGCGATTGGCTTCTGCTTTCGAATCGTCGTGAATGGAGCAGGCGCCAGTTTCCTCAGAGGCTGACTCGAAGTGATTGTTCGCTTTGCCACTCGGTTCTTCGGACCATACCGGTCCAAGTGCTTCCTCTCTCTTGCCAGCCACGCCTTCGGGTCTTTGTTGTAGGCCTTCGCAACGCAAGATACGGCGAGGAGGTATTCATCGCGAGTTGGTCGAAGCGGAGCCGGACTAGTTCTCATGTGCTGCTGGATGACCTCGTCGAAGGTGTTGCTCTGCTCTTGAGGGAACAATGGGAAGTCCGAGCCAATTGTGCCATCCTGGCTGAAGAGCTGAGGATCCTGGACTGCTTCGTCGACATCCTCAATGTTCTCTTTCTGCTCGGAAGGCGACACAGGCGGCGAAGGAGGAAGAGGATCGGTTGGGTCGCGATGCAGCTTGGTGGCAGTCGATTGGGGCGTTGGAAGCTGTCGACCCTGGGGGAAGGCGTCAGAGGCGAAGGAGGAGAGAGGCGTCAGCGCGTTTGCTGGATTAATTGGCGAGCTGAAGCTGTCCATTTTCTTCAATTCTGGTGGTGAGAGTAGAGAGGAAACTGAGAAAGACTTCATCGAAAGAGGGTTTTGAGAGGAAGATGCCATTGCTCGTTTGTAATGCGTATGCGCAGTCGCCCGTCGTGTGCTCTGGAAGCGCGTGGTATATTATGTCGTGCTGCGAAATGCGGATTGCCGGCGTTAAGCGGACGTCGGAAGCCGGTGGAAAGTCAGCGTATAAGGATGAGTCGAAGGCTGACCGCTGTGGCGAGGCGTGTTATAACTAGGCTGCGGCGCGGTGCGTGTCTTCGAAGTTCCTTTTGGCTCTGTTGGTGCCTGGCGGCGTCGCTGTGAGGAGTCACAAATATCGGTGGAGTGGCCTGGTGCAATTGTCGATGTGGTACAATCGGTGCTGGCACCGTCGATCAACCCATGTGAAAGCGGCAGTCAATTGAGAAGCGGCACTCGTCAATTCGCCAGCGACGCTCAGCGTAAGGGTGGAAGAAGGCGGAAAGAGGACAGAAAGCTGGCACAAAGAACAAAGGGGCTGAGCTTATGTAGTATATGGGGGGTCAGGCTGTTCTTGTGTCGCAGTCAATAGGCAGGCAGCAGGACAAAGCCCATGACGCGAAGCCTCTGAAACAAAGGGCAGCCCGAACAAGAATAGAATCAGGGAACAGGATAAGGAAAGGCGGCGACAGCCCCAGGCCACGGCGGAGAGGGCGAATAGAGAGGAGGCATCGCGGCGCTTCGATGGCAGTCGTCGCCGCCTGACAAATGGACAGCTGGACTGCTGTTACACTCGCTCGCGCTGGAAGGGAGCGTGTGCGAATGGCCGCGCGCTTTGCCACCCCTGAATGGCGAGGGGAGGGCCCGTCTCCGTCGCCAGGATCAGGCAGGCTTACAGGGCACACCCCCTCGCATCTCACGCTGGCGCCGAGGGAGGAGAGTGTGTGTGTGATGTGCTCGAATGAGCGCGCGGTCGCAAAGGTCGAGATGGGATGGGCGAGTGCCGGAGTTGGATGGCTGCTAGCGTGTGGCGCCGAGTGCAACACCCTTCCCTGCCAGCCTTCCCCACTGCATGATCTCGCCTTGCGCGATGCTCCCTTCAATTGACCCCTTCAATTGACCTCTGCCCATTGCTCAATTGATGCTGCTGTGTCGCATACCCTCCTCTCCGCGCTCAATCACCCGCCAGCTCGCCGGTGCCAGCGCAATTGGCCTGCTGCGCCCGACGCCGTCGACACACCGTGTCCCGACACGTGGCTGCCAGCTTAGCTGGAGTCACCGGTACCCAACTGCCTGCCTGTAGCGAGGCTGCGCTCGCTGGTACCTCTGCCATCCACCGCCAGAAGCGCGGCCTTCTGTTTGCTGCCTCGCAATCAGCCGACCAAGACATCGCGGTGAGCGGTCATGCACTTAGCCATCCCATCTCCGCAACCGCGAGACAAGGTTGCCTCACACGACGCTGCTGCACACCCGCTCACAAGGCTGAAGTCATGCGCAGTCATCAATTGGACTGTTCGCAATCCTTCATACAACACCACTCGCGGACGAATTCTGGGGCTCCCCATTGATCCACGCGGACAGTATCTGATCCGCGTCGTAGTCATCCTTGCAGCACTCCGATTAGGTATTGCGGCGTTAAGTAAACCCTCCGAGCTCCATGCCACTACCATCTGCCTGGCGCATCCGGCAGGCCACCGTTTGCAGGCGGTCTTATACGAGCCTGTTCTATGCGCTCTCGAATCGAGTAGGTAGGCTGCCAAAAGGGGCTGCTTCCAATTGCTCCAATCGCGGCGCGCCCGCTGGATGTTTGACACGTCTCACCACCTCCCAATGGCGTCATGCCACTCCTCCAATTCCGCCTTTTGCTGGGACCAACTGGCAGCTAGCCTGCGGCTGGCTCCCCACGCGCGAGCTAACGGATACAATAAAACGCATGTGAACCTAACAGCATGGAGCCAAGTGTCCATCTGACAATAGCACCCAAGCGAACGAACAGCATAATCAATCGCGCACCACCGCTCCCGAGTCAGTCTGGGTCGGTCTGACAAGTGCAACACCTGCCAGGTCCCATTCCCCCGAACGAGCAGCTCGAGCGAGGCACGAGACCCTGTGGTGGTGTGCAGTTTCCGCCGATCGTGCCTAAACGCCCCCATTCCGCGGCGGACGTCTAGTCGCGATACGAGCGCCCGTCCGGCTACCGAGAGACGTGATTGTGTGGGGTGTTCCGGTGACTGATAGCGTTATCGGGGCGTGAGCCTTTAGTGATCACCACGACCCAGATGCCGCCGTTTGCACGCTCAATTGGGCTTCAATGGCATGATCTGGTCGCTGAGGCATGTGCAATTGACCCTCCTCCCCTTGTGCCTCCATGCCAATTGAAGGTGCGAGTGCAGGATCTAGGTGCTGATTTGCCGTATTGCTTGCATTTGCGTGGCGCTGTGCCCGAGATCATCCCGCATGATTGGCGCCAGCCCTCCTGCGTTTTGACAGTGTGGAGGCGGGCCTGGCGGCGGCACGAACCCTGAGCCAATTTGCACCTTGCGCAACGGCGACCCGTTCCTGGGTACCCCATCGGACGCGGCGCGGCGAACAGACCACTGTCCCGCAACGGCAATGCGATTCACCTGGAGATCTGGGATATATGCTCGCCGTCTCGGCCGCTGCACAATTATTTGCATGCGCTGCTAAAAGCTGAGCTGCACCTTTGCGCCCTCTAGACGCTGCCGGCATGAATGTGTAATCACGCGAAATGATCAGCCGAGCCCTAGGCGTGAGAGCCAGAGTAAGCCGGCCAGGTGGTGATATCCGCCAGGTTGGTGTTTCAATGCCGCGGCAATCGAGATAGGGGGAGGCTGAAGAGCCTCATCGTAAGACGGGAAAAAGGTAGTTCATGTCGCTATGCAGGAGGGCAATGCTATTTCACTGCTGTGACGGAAAATTGGACACGACATACGACGTGCTTGGTTTGCTCTTTCTGCGGGACGTTTCAGAGTGTGAGTTCTCGTACGACCATGAATCGTTTAATTGTGATTAGTCTATGAGAGAACTAATCTCAATGCTTCCGGATGTTTGCCAGCAGAGCCAGGCTCAAAGACTTCCGCTCTGACCGTTGGTGCGAATTCATATCGAATGTTACACTTACCTAACTTCTCTGCGCGAAGCAAGAGCAATTGAGGCTATTTAATCTTAGCTTTCAGTCATCAACTCTGATAGGTGGACACGCTAATAGTGTAGGTATTGACAAGCTGTACAATGTAGGTGGGTTGATCCGTTTGAGTGGATGCTATTCGACATCAAACCGGCTGGGATCGACGGATATGCTCCCTTCGGAGCTGAGGCGCGCTGCACGTAATCGCCCACAAGTCATCTTCAACTATTTCCTATCAATTCATTAGACTTTCCACTTTTGTACAATCAGTTGTTCAGTCTTAGTCCGTTCGAAGGGCACATTACAAATGCGGGCTAGTTAACCTCCCGTCCACCTAAGCTCACGGAAGGGTGAGGCTGTGACGGATGACGGCGGATGGGGTGCCCATGAACTCTGAAGTCATTAGGAAGAGCATTATATGATATGAATGCTATATGCCGCATCTCGTTCGTGTCTTCGTTCGAATTTCCAATCAAGCCGAAGGAACTTCCCATGTGTCCCCGCAATGAATAGGATTCCGAGTCATCTGGCTCGCCAATCCGTCTCTTAGTCCGTCCCAACTCTTACACTGTCTGACTCTATACGCGTGCCCGCAAGCCTTTCCCGTAAACGCAATCCGATCTAAATACGAGCATTGTACAATCTCGCCGACTCCGTGACTGCTCAAAAGCCTCCGAACCATCTCCGAACCCGCTTGCACAGCCTCATACGGGAGGCAGGTGGAAAGAAGTTCAAACGATGGTAAGTCCAAACTCAACTCTCATTGAGAGGTCATTCAGCGGGCGGCGCCACGTGAATCTGCCAATACTTTGTAATGTCCTTCCCCATACTCTCCTTTCTATCCTCAGTTCTGTTATCTCGACCATATTCGGGATGTGTAATCTCCTCCGCGAGAATACCCTTGCGCTCTCCTGTTTTCAGATATTCGAAGAATTCGCTCGTGACTTTGACGTACTCTCTCAAGCCTTCATACACGTTGATACTGGCTCCAGTGGTCCAGCTGAGCAGCAATGGCTCGATCAAAGGTGCGTCTGTGACGCTGGGATGGCTCGTCTTCAGACTGGTTACGAACCAGCCTGCTCCGACACGATCGAGCACACTGTCGACGAGATCTCTGACCGTATCAAAATGTGGACGTCCCTCGAAGAGAGAGTACTTGGCCGACCAAGAATCCGAGTGAACCACAAGCAGTGGGACGTCTACTTTATGGTTCAATGGCCCACTGCTCTTCCCTGGATCAAGGGCTACGCCTCCAATAGCCGGAATACTCGTTGAATTCGGGCCAGCCTTGAGAGCTTGTAGCGCACCAGTAGCTCCGTACGAATGACCACCGATAATCAGGTGATTCAGGTCGATACGATCACCCCAATTATGCAGACAATGGCCTTCTTTTCGGAGATTATGTTTGTAAACATCTGGCCCTTCTCCTGCATTGATCCTGCGAAGGACAGCAATTGTCTCCTCGATCTCCGCCTCTCGGAATGCAAGCTGTTCCTTTTTGAGCTGTGGCTCATCCATTGGCGGGTCTGATCTGAGATGACTCTCTCCAAAATGGAAGATTTTGCGTTCTTTCTTCTGCTTGGACAGGATATTCGTCGCCGGGCCGCTTCCATCGCGGTGTTCGAGAGCAGCGACAATGTAGCCTCTGCTCGCTAGTTCGCCGCAGTAATTGGAGTAATCTGTCCTCGATGCTACGGTTCCATGCGAAAACACCATGACCGGATATGCATCATGGTTCTTCTCGTCATCTGTCCCCAGAATAGGCACGTCGACTTTGGCGGGAATCTCAATGCCGCCAACAACTACCCAAAGTCCAAATGTAAAGATCCCTCGAGTAATGAAGTTGTTCATATGGATAGCTTGGGCATATCCCTCTGCTCTAAGGGCGATCGGTTTCGGCACCCACGTGTGCCTCTTGTGTGCCTTCGCGCCTTTGATTGCCGGGTAGTAGAGGGAGAAAAGTACAGTCTCCACTTGAAAAGCCGGGCCGGTTCCATCTTTGAATTGGGTATTGCTAATCAGTCTAGGCTGTTTCAATGGTATTTCGAGGTCGATGGTGCCTACTTCATGCTGCCCAGTGTATGCGGGAAGTTTTGAAGCGAACAATGGAGAGCCGCGAATGAAGCAGTAAGAGATGTAAATAACAACGGTGGAAACCAGGAGATATCTCCAGCTCAACCGTGGCCGCAAAATGATCGCGGCGTCGTGTAACAGTGAGTGCCAGCGAGTTGTCCTATGCAGGATCCATCTTGGCTGTTTGACATGATGCTCCATTGCGGGCACGGGAGGAGGCAGAGGGGAATCCGGATCGTCTAATTCCTCGTCGATAATGTCCAGCTCAAACTCGTCTTTGTAATGTCCTTGTGAATCCATGACGGAAGGTAGACGTAAGCCGGAGAACACTAGTTAATACATAGGGCTGAAGGAAGGATTATGGGTTGAAGTTGAAGGTGTGGCGCTTATCGTGACGTTAAGGACGCGCAAGTGGAAGTCGAAGTGGCGATCGGTGTTAAGCTGCCAAGGCAATTTAGGCTTAATTGATATACGCGTTCATCTTAACTCCTTTCTCAAGTACATATCAATGATCCAAAAGACCGCAATTTTCGTCCGCCGGAGAAACTCAAGAAGATTTTCTGCACTACAAATTCGTCGTCTGAAGTGAGATCATGATCAGCTCAAGGAACTGACTTAGTGAACGCCGCCGATCAATCTCTGAAGACGCTCACTCTGTTTCTGGTAAATATATTCCATTTACCAAATTGATTAAAACTTTTGGGTCACAGAGTCTGAGCATTCCTCTCCTATTTTCGAACTGTGGCACATGGTGGCAGGACAGTGCATTCGCTAAAGTTCCCACAATAAGAAATGGATGCAGAAGTCTGCTCGCGGCTGCAACGTATTGGTCCACGAATATGAAGTATTTATGTTACAATGGAGCCAAGTATAAGAGGCACCTCTCATACTTAAACCGGCTTCCATGCATGCGTTCAGACAATGGAGGAGGCTTGCAACGTAGTGTTGTGGTCAGATCGAAAGGCTGAGAGACGCAGTGTTTCGTCAACATTGAAGACTGCCGGGACACTCATTTTTTTTGTGTTGAAGTAAATGTGTGCATCCAGCAAATCAACCTTGTCTCTATATCAAGAGTTCACACCAATGCCATCTCTTCTTTCCACCACTGACGGAAGATCCTCAGCCGCTCAGTCCTCTCCTTGGCCAGGCGTCTGCCAGTCTCAGTTTTCATCATACCCTCTAGTATTTCCAACTTGTCTACAAAATGTTCGATGCAGCCGCAAAGTCCTCTTTGAGGCATCCTCGCGGCCCCGAACGCGAAGACCCTACCAATGCCAACGGCACCTATCGCATCCAAACGATCGGCATCTTGCACGATTGCGAGTTCCGGATTCCGTCGCAATGCCGCCTCTGCTTGCTCTGGATTAGAGATCTCCTTAGAGAATGAGACGTATTCAACTACATCGTTTACATCTTCTGCGAAATCACTGGACCAGCCATGCCTTACTAGGAGGTCGTGAAGTCCCTTCTTCTCCGGGCTGAGGTCTGGATTGTATTTCTTGTCAAACACATCGTGGGTGAGAGCAGCAACATGGATAAGGCTCGAATTGTATTGTTGTTCGGTGCGGGATTGCTCTTCCTTCAGTATGTATTGGGAGAGACTGATGACTCGATGGATGTGTGTCGCGTCGTGAGATGGGTCGTTCTTCGACATAACTTCGTGGACATCCCGCCTCAAGTTTTCTAAGTCGGGTAGCTCCTCTTTTGCTATAGTCGTGGGAATTTCTATGTTCGGATTCACGATAATGGTCATTTCGAAGAGGTGTATGGGATTGATCGACTGGTGTTGAGGGCGATCTCAGTAGTCTCGATGTTGATAAGAAAGTGAGCTCGATAAAGTCGAACAAGTCCACTATCAACGAGTCTTTCTCTTTAAAAATAAGCAAGACGGTCTCTGAAAGGTTTGACTTGATATGATTCAGGGTGTATTTATGAAGGAGGCACAGTTTAACTGAATAATCGACATAGGAGAAGAGGGATCAGCATTGTAGTAGTTTAACATATCGTCTATGGCTCAACAGTTTAAAGGCCGTGAGACTTTTGAAAGCAGGGCTATTCGCTCTAACTGTTGAGGGTCCAGATGTATGTCAACAGTCAATAGAAAGGATCCTCAGGTGTCTTCATCTGAAAAGGTGGAGTTTGATAAGATGTGAAGTCTGATTGCGAGATGAACACATACACGAGAAATCAAAGTATAGCTAATGAGTCCAGATGCGAGTTCTTTGGGCCTCTCGAACGCGTAGCGGCAGGTGAAGGAGATGTGAGCACACGATCACGCCGCCGAAATTGGAAGGCCAGCGCCAAGCCCTCGGCAAGTGGTGCGGTTGGAGCGAAGACGCGGGCGCGACTGAAGTCATCCAAGGCGCTCCCTTTTGGGATCGACTTGAGAGCTTCGACCTTCCAACCTCCACGACAACCAACCCGCTGGGAAAGAGTGCGCTGCGGCTCGAGATGTCGTCGCTGTACAAACAGGTCTCCAAGAGCGTGCCAGAAGCGTTATCGCTGCCACCAAAATGGATGGACATGTACGGCGACTTCATTATCAAGAACGCGAGCGCGGTCTCGCAGATTGAGTCGGCGCTGCGGAGCTTGACGTATATCATTCCTGGTAGGTCGCGCTAGCTGAGCAAACTGCTATGAAGCATACTAATTGTCTTACAGGGCGATTCAGAGACGCAGAGATAGCTTCCGAGTGTGGTACGGCGCTCCACGCCATCTTCCGATGTACACCGTATGGTACATGGTATACTGACTGATCGATATAGTCCATAGCGGTGTTCAACTACTATCCCTTTACCATGATTCCCTCCTTGCGCGCGCCGTCGCCGCCCTTCCCGTTACTCGAAGACCTCATCCGACTCCTCACAACCGCTACACCCGATTCTGGACACAAAAGTCGCCGACCTATCGGAGACTGGCTCTGATGCTCCAGATGATCCAGTATACCGAACTACTCTGGGAGATGGCAGCAAAGCGCAAGGGCGAGAAGATGCGATGGAGGGTTGTCGTACTGCTCGAAGTCATCAAGTCCATTTGCCGGCTGCTGCTCCTCAGATTAACAAATTCGCGGCCACTACTATCACCCCCGCTCCCACAGCGCGAAGTCGACCCAAGCACTTTGGAGGAGTCTTCAAACTCGTCCTCAGTATCCTTGGATGGAGAGCCCGTCATCGAGACACCCCCAAGCGAAAGGTCAGACGATGCACATTGGACGATGCCCCGGACAGGCCTCTCAATGCCTAGCCTGCCAGATTCATCAGACATATCGAGCTATCTGCTCTCGAAGGTCCTCACGGCTGATGACATTAAGCCTCCAAAGGCGCTACTGCATAGAGTGACAGGCAAAGGCGAGCTGGCTGAGATCATGTACATTCTGCGGCCGGTCATCTATGCCATTGCGATGCAGCACTGGAGTGGGGACAAGAAAAGCTGGAGGCCTTGGCTGTTGGGCTTAAGCATCGAGTATGGAGCGCGACAATTAGCAAAGACAGACTTCCAGGAGAGGCTAGCAGGAGGCCTGAGAGGGCTGACACAATTAGAAAGGGAAGAACTCAGGAAGCGAGGCTGGGCATTGGGCTGGTGGGCAATGAGAGGGGCGTTTTATGAAAATATCACGAAGTAAGTGCAGTCCTCGATGAGGACGTAATTCTGGCTAACAGTAACCGCAGAGCTTGGATACACTCATTCACGCGAAAGTTGAAAGGCAAGCCACTTCTGGATCTTGTTGCTGGTGTCATCGAGGACTACGAATTTCTTTGGGACGAATACTACTTTCCTACTGCGACACTGTAAAACAAATGCTGGGGCTTACAGGCCACCCTTTGATACCGGTTCTAAGAAGGCCTGCTATCTTAATTCAAGACATATTCCGAACGCTTTCCACAACCTTCGCTACCATCTGGGGTATCGAAATTGCTGTCCTCGCTTCTACGTGACTGTGAGTCATTACTGGCGATTCCACCTCATGCTGATTCTATAACTTTGGTACGGGCTGTGCCGGCTCCACCTTTCCTTCCTTCTCCTCGCCTTCTCTCCTTTTTGCCTGAAATTCTTTCATCCTCCTCCTTACCTCATCTTCACTGAGGACATCCAACTTGCTCAGGTCCAAGTTCTGTCTCTCCAACTTCTTGGCAGTAACCCAAGTCCCGCTCGTCTTCACCTCCTCAGGCCTCTCCACAACATCTTTAATGAACTTTCCCCAGCTCTTATAAGCCATCTTCGACGCCTCGATCCATTCCATCATCATGATGAAATGGTGTGGGAGCGCCTCATATTGTTCCCACACGACTTTGACGCCTTGCTTGACAGCTTGACCAGCGATAACCTTGTTCTCATCTTCGAGCATCTCCTGCCCTAAGAGAAAGAAGATTGGCGGAGCACCAGCCCAAGATTTTGCTGCGAGAGGAGACACAAGCGGGTGGGACATGGCACTGCCGTCGCAGTATATGTCGACGCGCGGTGGTTTCGTGGGCCAGATGTCACAAGTTGGGAAAGTTTTGTAACGTGAATTTGATGGTGGTGGGAGGTAGTCGAATTTAGCGTTAGTTTCGAGAGAGGGAAGACTGCGCGTTACGTCTTCCCAGGGAGAGCTTGTTGCTACTCCAGCTGGTAAACGGACGGTTACGTCTTGTCCATAAAACTTCAATGTTTGACCGTTGATATGAAGTAACAGCTGAAGCAGTGCCATGCAGAGATTCCCACCGGCAGAATCTCCTGTTAGGACAATATTCGAAGGAGAGACAGGTTCATGTAGAGCCCCTGCAGGTGGGCACAAGAGCGCCAGATACGAAACCAGGGCGTCCAAAAGAGCGGCCGGGAATGGCCCCTGAGGAGAGAGGCGATACCTGACAGAGTAGGTTCGTCCCCCGCTCAAGTTTGCGAGCGTCGATTCCAGACCACGGTGAGTGCAAGGGTCCATCAAATACATAGCGCCTCCGTGAAAGTAGAGCATAGTAACCTTGCTCTCCACCTCGCCCATAAGATGCTCGTACTTTTCGGATTCAGAAATCGATGGCTCGGGTGCGTTCTTATCAACATTGCTTCTATAGCCAACCCATTCGGCTTCGACAGGCAGGAGGTCTGGTTTCGTGTATGTCTCGTCTCCCTCTTTCATCTCTTCGATGACCCTGAAAAGAAGCTGTCGTACGTCGTCTTCTGGTGGTTTCGGCACAGTCACTTTACTGACCCACATATTGCCCTTGATTCCGGGATCTTTCATGGACAGCTTCTGCATCTTTGAGAGAGGCATTGGATTGGAGCCATCCATGAACGATCGTATAATCGCGATGAGCAGCTCGGTCTGAAGGTCCTGTTTCGATGCTGTTTCCGACCATCCCAGAGTATGCAGAACAGTCGTTTTAAGGATGAGAGGCATCCTCGGCCCTAGCGTTTTCAACATGGCTGTTGGTGACATATCCATCTTGACGACTGGCTGCGGCAAATCGCTCTACTGGCAGATCTTGTGCAATAAGCTTGAAAGAGTCGAGTCTCTGAGCGCCCAGGATCTAAGCTCTTGTCCTTTCTAGTCTCAAATATATCTGCTCATTTAAAGATTCGTACAACTGACAGGAATTGAACAAGGGCCTCGTAATGAAGACTAAGGACTCGTGAAGTGTCTGAGGCTGGGAGAGCGCAGCGAGAAGCATGAACATGAAGCTGAAGCATGGGCAGGCATAACTACTTTATATGTGGCAGCAGGGGCCCATGGACGGGAGAATTCATGATACCATGACATAGCTCAGCATCCAATCGAACGGCAGGCCAAATCCGGATCCGAGGACAAAGCCACCGATGCAGGGATGGTGTTATAAAAGTATATATTTAAATATTGATACTACACAATTTCTGGTACTTCTGGAGTCCAGCACGTTATGAATGAACACCGTGGAGCATTTCCTACACTATAAGTAGCGCTAAATTACAAGACGACCTGAGTTTGAAAGGTCTCCAGTTGAGGATCATTCAAGTGCTCTGGAGTGAGCGTCTCGCTTAGTCAAGACTGATCGCATCTCAAGCCGAGGCTCAAGTTGCGCCACTACCCGCCTCCGGATTTCTCTTGCGAGCACGCGCAACGTCACGCCCGTGTATCTCAATTCGCACTTATACAGAGTACAGTACAGGTGTATGCGCTCCAGGAGTTCTTGCTGAGCTGGTGCGCTCTTCAACAACATGGCGATCCGTGAGGATCTCGTCAACTCTGCTGTATGCTTCTCCGCATTCCCATCGTGATATCCAACTGACTTCTGATAGGTCTCATGTATGTGCTTCGGATACTGCTAATGGATGCTTCATGGACTCCTAACAATTGCTTCCAGTCCTTCAAGACCCCTCTGTCGCAGGCGCCCCGATAGAGAAGCGAATAGCCTTCCTCCAGTCAAAGAACCTCACACAAGAAGAAGTCGATGTGTCATTAGCCCGAGCAGGAGGCGGCGACGATACTGCAGCTGTTGCGGCACCGACAGCGACAAACCCTCCGTCACATCAATACCGACAACCTCCACCTCCACCAGCCGGGTATGGATCGTATCCGGGCTACTGGCCGCAGCAACCGCCGCCGCCGCCTGAGTAAGTCACCGTCAACCGGACGCGAAGATGTTTCCAAGAGCTTATATCAAATAGAGTGCCGAAACGGGACTGGAGAGACTGGTTCATAATGGCGACTGTCATGGGCGGCGTTGGGTATGGTCTTTACTTCACCGCAAAACGCTATATCATCCCTCTTATTGCTCCTCCTACTCCTCCACAACTCGAATCCGATAAAGCGCATGTCGATGCCTCCTTCGAACGTGCATTCGCTCTCCTCGACCAACTCTCCACCGATACAGCCACTCTCAAGGACTCCGAAGAACAGCGAACCAGTAAACTCGACGCCGCCCTCCTAGACCTGGAAGAGACTGTGAAGATACTGAAGGACGCCGACAGAAGACGAGACGATGACGCAAGAAGAACGGCAGATGAAGTGAGAGGGCTGAGAGACCTTATCCCGAAGGCACTTGACGCAAACAAGGAGTCTCAAGAGAGCAGGCTCCGTGAACTGGGAACCGAACTCAAGAGCCTGAAGACACTGGTCGGAAATCGCATCGGCGGTCCGAGGCCTGGCGAAAGTGCTGTTAATGCAGGTGCCCTGCGCTCGCAGTCCAGCTTGTATGGGAACAGTCAGACACAAACGCAGCAGACGAGTCAACCAAATGGCACTCCTGCTTCCACCGCGCAACCATCGACGCCGAGCACAGATGTCCCAGCAGGCGGGAGCAGCAGTAGTCCAGCTGCGTCCAATGTTGCTGCCTCGGAGGTGCCACGGACATCAAGTCCATATGGCAGACTTACGAATGGGAAGGCAGCGATTCCAGCATGGCAGATGGCGGCTGCCAAGCAGACTCAGGAGGAGAAGAAGGACACAAGTGAGAGCGGGACGGTTACTGAGACTACAGTTGGAGCTTGAAGATGACATGAGAAACTCTTGGAAAGGGAGAAAAGAAGCTTTAGGTTCTATGCCTTTTACCCTTTAGCCCACCGCGTCTTGCGGTCCTTAAAATCTCTTAATCTTTGCAGCATTCAAGGACATCCAGTCGTTTCATATGAGTGATTATAGGCTCTTATTTTGGTAGCAAAATCCTACCTCATTTAAAGAAGTTCCGTCTAGATCCATTGGTCTCAAATACAGAACATAATCCTTTACGCATAACTGATACATTTCTTAGCACTGACTTCTGAGGCATGTTGGATCAGGTGCAGACTATATATTACGACATGTACAAGGACTGACTGGTAGAGCTGATATTGCTGGTAGAAGCTACAGAACGATTGAATGTGTCCAGCACTAAAGCAAGGCACAGTGGTACATTTGGGCATGGATATGAATAGAGGATAATGGATTCTATCTAGTATTGAGAGGTGCTACGTAACATAGAAACATGCCATACCGACTGACCTACTACCGAAGCGCGGGTATCAAGCTCTATTTGACATGATATATCTCAAGATGCTGGGAGGCAGGTCGAGCAAACCGAAGTCCGCATAGTAGCAAAGAGATGGCTGCGGAATGAGAAACATGGTTCGGAGTCTACAAAATATGAGTATGACAAAAGTGATTGGAGAAAACCACCACTCTCAATCAACGACATGGAAAGGGAAAGCGATTTGATAGGGGACAACTAAGCGGATGTGGCTGTCTAGTGGCTCGGCTTCATAATGCCACTCATGCGCGTTCTCGTAGATAGGTTTGGTTAGTGCGGTGCGTGTGAGAAGAGAGAGTTTCTTGTTCTTCAAAGGAGGTAGATTAATATGTCTAAAGAACGAATTTTCGAGACATTCGGATATCGAGCATGAGCTTCGAGATATTCTTAAAGCGGCGCTCTCGAAGCTGCTTGCGCCCAAGCAGTTTCAGGTACGGCATGCTTAAGGCCAATGCGGTCTGGCATAAGGCCCCTAGCTGAATTAAATGGGATTTCCAGGGAACAATCTTGGGATGTAGAGATATTCCGGCAGTTTGGGATATCCAAGGAGGTACAGGTCTGTAACCAGTCCGTGAAAGTTGCATTCGTCCGAAGTCCTTCCCTTAAGGAGGAAATGTTACGTGGTAGCTCTCATAAAGACGAATTACAGTCCACATTTCTATGTGCGAACAAGGCTAATGTTGCGAGAGGCAGTGACTTAGACTGATTTGACATCGTCGAAGCACATAGGGAGCAAAGTCCTTGCAAACTTGGAGGGTCTAAAAATTTGATTCACGTGATCACGCGTTGGCGCTAAATTTGGTGCCTGCGCTTAACCCAATTCGAGCATCTGCCTAACACCTCAACTTACATAAATACTCTTCGACTTCTTTCTTTGCTTCTCAACAATCCCACACAAACACCACTTCCTCAAGAGCTTCTTCAGTGGTGATTCACTCAAGCTTACTCTCGAAGCGAAGGGCCATTTCAAAAATCGGCCCTTCAGCGAGAGTATTTCCTTCAAGCGCTCTCCAATTACCTCAAACAAGATCTAAGGGTGTTTCTTTCACCTGTGAGTTCCAATATTCCTAACTGACCGTGCAAGCATACGCCTGCTATCTCATTTTTATCGTGCAATAAGTTCTCAGAAAATCCCACATCATGGGCTTAGACACCCTTCCTTTGGAAATTCTCCAATCCGTCACGAATGAGCTCAACACGGTCGAATATGGCAATCTCCGCCTGGTGTGCAAAGCCATTGAAAAGCAATGCTTTGACGACTGGGCGAAGGAGTACTTCACCACCAGGCAATTCTCATTGACTCGCTTTAGCCTGCAAGCCCTGGTGGATATCTCATTGGACGTGGCCATAAGTCCATACTTGCATCGACTAATCCTGTCCACGGACAATGTGGAACTGAGTGTCCCGTGGCCACCTGCACAAGGCGCCCAGGCGTTGCTGCAGTATGAGCGGTTTATCGAATACCAGGATGAACAGGTGCACTTTCGCTCTACCGGCGCAGACCACGCAATGCTCATTGACGCCATGCGCCGGCTGAGAAACTGCAAGACGTTGGAGATCAGGGACTACTACTCTCGGTTTCAGGGTGGTCGGACGCGCGACAACACTTCGTGGAAGAGCTACGGCGCTACAACATTCCGGAAAGAGGCCGGGCGTGAGCTGACGTTCGGATCCATACATGGCGTGGAACAGAGGGTGTCGAACGTGTTCGCCGTTGCCATTTCTGCTGCACAAGCGAGCCAGCTTCCTCTGAAGACATTCGTTGCCAGCCTACGAGTTCATCATGGTCTACTCAACCTTGCATCAAGCGTCTTCTACATACCCCCAGCGGAGACTGCCTCGTACGCTCGACTTCTGGGATCTCTGGAATCCTTTACATTACATGTGGGCATCCACGGAGAAATTACCTCAGGTCCGCATGACCTTTTCATGAGGAAGAAGACCAAGGCTTTCGCCGACTTCATGTCGCTCGCGCCGAACCTTCAGAGCCTTCGTTTGAATTGCAACGATGGAACTCCGGCGTCTGCATTCTTCACCGAAATCGGCCCTAGACTACCCCATGGAGTGCTGTCATGCCTTGAATTGGGGCGCATGAGGATCACTGAGGATGCGCTCATCACACTCCTCAGCCGCTTCACTGCTCTTCGAGATGTCACATTCTTCAGGGTTGGCCTGTCTGAGGGTGCTTGGACCTCCCTTCTGGGGGAAGTTTCGTCGAAGCTCGCCAGTCTTCGCTCTCTTCGACTAGTTCACGTCACTCAAACTGGTGAATATCACCAGCAGAGTAATGTGGTCCCGGTGCGGTTCAACACTTCCGACGCAGAAGTACAAAGCTTCTCTGATCATAGTCTGGTTCCAGACTGCACTATCTCCGACAAGTTCGATTTCAAGTCTAAGCTGGACGCCACCATCCCAAGGATAGTGGTGTACGATGATGATTTCCGCAATGCTCACAAAGATGCATCCCCGTCTGGGAGTGAGATTTTGGGTAGTGGTGTTGACGGTGATTCGATGGATGATTCGGGAGAGGAAGATTTCTTAGGAGGTGACGGAGGTGACGATGACTCAGGAGGTGACGAAGATGACGACTCTGTGTTGTGAAAGCGAGGTTGAAGTAACCAATTTCGAGCATGGCGTTTACGATGATGATGAAACCATCACGGCGACGATAACTACATTTGCTTTTCAGAGGTCTTGCACGACGTTTTCGGTTACCCCACGAGGCTGCCGTGATGCTTAAGGGCATTATGTATTCTAGATCGGGGAAGGCTTTGCTCACTCCGAGAGAAAGGACTTGATAAACACCTTAGCCAGCTTGGAGCAAATCAACACCCTAAAATTGCCACTGGAATGCAGACCAATTTATGACTCTTGACACTTCCATTTGATGTAAAACGTGGTGTACGTTATATATATCCCTGCCGTCTGGCTTTTCGCGTTGCTGCAGAGCTGGTATACATACCAGCCTTCGCGGTTCTCGCTCCAAGACGTAGTAGGCCCGATAAATGATGCACACCAGCTAATACTCCGTCTATCACGACAACATCTTCACCCACAGTGTCCTCTACAGCTTGTTTCAACTTCGTCATGCCTGCGCACCCCAGCGTAAGAGTATCAGCACCATCTGCGACCAGCTGCTCGGCGACGCCGCACATGATACCCATCACCTCCTTCTCGCTCCTCGATTCCAATTCTAGCACGCCCAGCTTGCAGCTCCGCACCCCGGCGCAAAAGCTGTCCAATCCGTATGCCTTTACTGAGTCTTCGAGAGTATATTTGGCACGATTGGACGTCGCGATGATACCGAATCTTCCACCGAGTGTCCGAGCGGCGTACAGACTTGCTTCCATAATTCCGACCACAGGCTGCGACAGCTCCTCTCGAAGCATCTTTGTGAGCGTATGATCGCTGTAGCATGCGACCAAGAATGCGTCGTATTCGTGTGCGATGGGTATTATTGCGCGTGCGGCAGCAGCAGAAGACATGACATCGTCGAATTTGCCTTCGATAGCAGTAGGACCAGGATATGGACAAGTGAAGCCCACGACTTCGACATCGGGAGGGAGGGTAGGCTCGACCATCTCGACACACTTGTCCGTCATGAATTTAGTCGCATTGGGATTGCAAAGGAGTATTCGAAACGACTTCCTAATTCATTCTCATATCAGAACAAGCGCTAAATACAAAGAAACTCAGGCACCAGCGAGAAACGGAAACGGCTTACTTGGGCGCGGTTCCGTTTGTTGCTGCGCCATTCGTCGCATGTCCATTCGTCGCATGTCCATTCACACCATTCGTCGATGTTGTCTCTAGCATTGGTGGCTCGATGACACCGACCTGGGAGGTGATCCTTCCATAATGCTCCAATCGTCGATGGCGCTTAAAATCAAACGTTCGCTCCTTTCCAGGCTTGCAGAGGTCTAGGTCGCATTCTGCTACCACTACCTCATCGCCCATTGTCTTCGTCTCAGCAATGATCTGTCCTTGTGGGTTCGTAATGCAAGAGTTGGCGATCATGAGGAACTTGCCATCGTCATAACCGCATCGTGCAGCACTAACGGAAAAGCAGGAGTTGGTGTACGAGTGTCCTTGCATGCTCAGCTTGTGTTGAAATACCGCCATCTCCTCTGCCTCCTTTGGCGCCTGGTCCTTGGGGCTGCCCCACATATCGGGAGCCCAACCGGTGGTATTGAAGCCGCAGAGAACAACTTCGACTCCTTGAAGGCCTAGGACACGCCAAGCCTCTGCCCATCTACGGTCATTGCAGACTAGAATCGAACAGCACATATCAGCCGGCAGCTACACTTGTTGAACGCATAGGTCGAGCAAGATTTACCCAAAGCGCTCAGAGTAAGGGGAAACAAGGCTGAGACGCTTCTGCAGTTGGACGATAAAGACATAGAGCTGGGCCAAAATCGATATAACGCGTATTGCAGGTTACTTACTCATCATTCCGAATATTGGTTGGCCTTCAAAGTCAGGGACGCGGAAGGCTTCAAATCCCAAGTTACCAGGCTTGAAATACCGCTTCTCGAGCTGATTAATAGCATCTGGGTCCGGGAATGGCTCGTAGTCTCCAGGCAGATGGACTTTCCGGTATTTAGATAGGACCGCACCGGTCTTTGCGTGGTAGTAAATGCAGGTATTGAAGCAGTCTCCTCCGTCCTTTGCAAGCACCTTCGTCCCATTGACAGCCTCCGCGTACCCTACACAGATGTCGACGCCAAGCTCTCGTGCCTTATCGAAGATTGGTTTCGTGTCTGGGTTCGTCGTGACATCGCCGTCCTCGAACCATTTCTCCAGCTCCGCCTCTGGGATCAAGAACCGCGGAAAGAATGTTGTGAATGTAACCTCCGGAAAGCAAGCAACGTCTGCTCCTTGGGCTGCTGCATCTTCGAGCAGCTTGATGAGTCTGTTGAGCGTCTTCGGCCGCGGATCATTAGAATTAACTGCACCAACTTGGCAGGCTGCGAGTTTCAGTATTCTCGTCATCTCTTCTGTGTTATCTGGAGGATCTAACACTTCTGGTCTCTTCTCCGAGGGCGACAGTGATAAACTTAAAGGATATATGATTGCCGTTCAGTAGCCGGAAACGTAACGCTAGTGGAAGGCATTAGACAACATATATCAGACGCAGTTCACGGTTTGGTAACCAACATCCTGCGGTTCCTCCATTCCGCGGTCTTCTATCCTATAGGAAGACGAGCTAATAATCTATGCCTATCAAAGACACATCTCTTACGTGGATTTTCTTGGGTTTTGGGCGGGCCGATAAGATAGGATTGCTAAAGCATGCAACCGTCCCGTGCCGATGTACCGAATTAAGCTATTGGGTCCCAGGAAGAGGATGAGCTGCATCAAAGGTGATGGGGCTGGTTACTATAAACTCTGCGGCTCTTGGAGGCATGATCTGGTGTGAATTCCGGAACGATGGAGGTTGAGCTCCTGGTTAAAAATGCTACCATAGTAAGAAATCTATTCGCCAGCCCCTAAATCTCCCGAGGCCGGAGCTAACCGTTTCAGGCCACAGCTTCAGATGTCATCCTGGACCAGCAGATCGCTGTCAAGGATGGAAAGATCTTTCTACTGGGCAAGGATCTCTCGAACATTGTAAACGCAAAATCCACAATTGACGCCTTTGGTGCATATGTGACTCCCGGTGGTGTCGACTCTCACGTCCATCTCCATCAAGACAACGCTCCGGCAGGGGACAATTTCGAGACAGGAACCCGGTCCGCAATTGCAGGTGGTACGACAACAATACTTGCATTCGCATCGCAGAAAAAGACGGATGAAAGTATCATCCCGGTAGTAGAAGAGTACCACCGACGTGCCTCCGGAAATGCGTATTGCGACTATGGCTTCCACCTCATCCTGTCCAAACCCAATGCTACCATCTTGGAGAAAGAACTTCCCACTCTGGTCAAGGACGGAGGGATATCCTCAGCAAAACTGTACATGACGTATGCTCGACTAAAATTATCGGACTATGAAGTCTTAGACATAATGAACGCAACGAGGAAGTTGGGTATGACTACCATGATCCACGCGGAGAATGGCGACATGATCGAATTCATTTCCGAGCATCTCGAGAAGCAAAGGATCACTGGACCTTATTCACACGCTTTGAGTCGTCCAGGTATCGTTGAGGATGAGGCAACCTACCGAGCGATCTCCCTATCCGAGCTTATGGACATACCACTTCTAATCGTTCACATGTCGCAAAAGACTGCGGCTAGTCATGTTCGCAATGCACAAACACGACTCCTTCCCATCCATGCGGAGACGTGTCCGCACTACCTCTACCTTACAAGTACGCGGCTCAAAGATCCTGGCGATTCTGGCTTTGCTGGCGCGATGTGCGTGTGCTCTCCTGCTCTACGCGATGATCCGATGGACCTCGAAGCTATGTGGGCGGGCCTGAACAACGGCACTTTCACAACTGTTGCGTCGGACCATGCACCTGACAAGTACGACCATCCACAGGGAAAGAAGGCAGGTCTTATTGACGGTAAAGGCCACTTTCGGAAGATCCCTAACGGTTTGCCTGGGCTGGAGACGCGCATGCCGCTGCTGTTCAAAGGTGTACTAGATGGCAGGATCAGCATCCAGAAGTTTGTGGAGTTGAATTGCAGCAATCCGGCGAAGCTGTATGGGATGAGCGATCGAAAGGGCACCATTGCGCCGGGGATGGATGCAGATCTGGTTATTTGGTATCCGGTCGAGGGGGATAAGAAGATGGGATCGTTCGCGCTGACGAATGAAATGTTACACCATGACATTGACTATACGCCGTTTGAAGGAACAGAATTTGCGAACTGGCCGAGGTATACGATTTTGAGGGGCAAAATTGTGTGGGATCGAGACGGCGTCGGTTTGGCTGGCGTTAAAGGTGATGGACAGTATCTGAAGAGGGGGAGCAGCACGTTAAGCAAGCCTAGAGATATCTGGGTGAATGATTGGAGACCTTCGTAACCTGATTATTTGTAGGGGTAAGGAGGTATCGTCGTGACTTTTCTTCTAATTACTATCAGCGGCACATCGCAACGCATGGAATGAGCGAGGAGAGTTATGCTATTGAACGAGATCGCAATGCATTATGAATCACTCATCGTTTCGTAGATGAGATCTCTTTCCGACTTGACAGGTCATGCTCTATTAGTCCAGTTCCAGTACCATATTAAGTCTTGACATCTGGCTCCTCTCGTCCGATGAACTCTTGCAGCTTCAGAAGCTTGACGGCAGTCTTCACGTTCGCCTTCAGATAGTCTTGAGCGTCCAACTCGTATGTCTTGGGGTCTGTCTCGTGCTTCTCGATGTAGAGGCGAATTGTAGCGCCGCTGCTTCCCGTTCCAGACAGTCGTACAACATAGCGGCTGCCGTCGTCAAACTTGACGAAGATGCCCTGGTTCTTGCTGACACTTCCATCGAGATCTGTGTATGAGAAGTCGTCCGCCTCAATGACCTTCTTGCCATCGATGCTCGAGCCCACAAACTCTGACTTCTTCGGACCGATAAACTCCTTCATGTGCGCAATCATCTTGTTCGCACCCTCGCTCTCACATCCCTCGTAGTCATATCGAGTGAAGAATGTGCGGCCGTAGGTCTTCCAGAAGTCAAGTTGGATGCTCTTGATGCTCGGAGTCGTACCACTCTGTTGTCCGACACCAGCAATGATGTTCAGCCAAGCAACAATTGCCCAGAGACCATCCTTCTCTCTGATATGGTTGCTGCCAGTTCCAAAACTCTCTTCACCGCAGATGTTCATCTTGTTGGCATCGAAGAGACCGCAGAAGAACTTCCAGCCGGTCGGGACTTCGTAGCACGATAGACCCTGCTTCTTTGCAACGAGGTCGACAGCGCCAGAGGTAGGCATACTGCGTGCAAGGCCATAGACGCCCTGTTCCTTGAAGTATGGGATCAGCTTGGCGTGATGTGCGATTATTGCAAGACTGTCACCCGGCGAGACGAAGCTGTTTGCACCGTAGATCATATTGCGGTCGCCATCGCCATCGGACGCGGCACCAAATTGGATACCGTTCTTGTCGACCACTTCTACCAGAGAGTGAGCGTATACGAGGTTGGGGTCCGGGTGATGTCCGCCAAAGTCCGGCTTAGGTATGCAGTTCTGGGTGCTGCCCTTGATGCCGAGTTCCTTCTCAAAGATTTCTACACCGTAAGGACCAGTGACACCGCTGAGTCCGTCGAAGAGCACTTTGAAGTCAGAGTGTTGTGCGAGGAAAGACTTGATCAAATCGAAATCGAAGATGGACTTGAGCATGTCAACATAGTCTTTCGTGGAGTGAATGATTTCGACTTCGAGGGGACCATAAGTCTTCGTGCCGAGGCTTGCGAGATCGATGTCTGGAATGTTGGCAATCTTGTACGAGGTGAGCTCTTTTGAGGTGGCGAAGATCTTGTTCGTCACGCTTTCTGGAGCAGGAGCACCGTTTGTGAGATTGTATTTGATACCAAAGTCTTCGGTTGGGCCTATTTGGATGGTCAGAAATTTGACAATTCTGATCTCAGTCACTATAAATTTAACGTACCTCCGGGATTGTGACTGGCAGTCAAGAGGATACCTCCAGTCGCCTTTCTCTGCCGAATGACATGGCTAGCGGCTGGCGTACTGAGGATGCCATTCTGTCCAATGACAAGCTTCTTAACGCCGTATGCAGCTCCAATCTTTGCAATCAACTGTGTGACCTCTGGATTCCAGTATCGTCCATCTCCACCGACTACAAGGGAAGCTCCCTCGGCGCCTTCAGGGATCGATAGGATGATGCTGGCTACGAAGGATTCGCTGTAATTTTCTTGCTGGAAAACTTTGACCTTCTTTCGAAGACCGGATCTGTAGTGAAATAACTTATTAGCAAGGTCCTGTAGCGGGAAAGTAGCGTTGTTAGAAGAAGGCAGGAGTCTGTGGCTCTGTGATTGAAGCCCTCTCCAAGCTACTCTCCAGAGAGCTCTCAGAGGAATTTGCAAGATTGAAAACGCTCAATTGAGAAAGACTTACGTGCCCGGCTTCTGGTCAGTGAAAGGTTTCAGAGATACTGTCTTCACGTCCATTGCTTCAGCCTTAGAATTGCAATTGTCGTGAGTGGTAATGGTGAGGCAATATATTTTGGAGGGGCGTTGGGAAGTGAGGGAAGGTTATGACGCTGCGTGGGGCAATCTGGTCAAGTCACCCTGGTCAAGATCGCTGTCAACCACCACAAATTTTCAATTGTACTGTTGTATCTTGCCGAATAGCGCTATGCTCCTTGAAATGTATCAATCGATTCGCTGGCGGTGTAATATTAGCCGGAATCTCCTTAAACCGGCCAGCTTCGTTCTGCGTTGAGGAATATGGCAAAATTCTCAGCGAGAGGAAGGGCGGTAGGAGGGAAGGAACAGGCGGTGACTTCAGTTCCCATGCAGTGTAGTCAATCATCACTCTCGTAACCTGCTATAGAGCATAAGTTCAATTCCTAGCACAGAGTAGAAGCAGCTTCAAGTTATGAGCAACAGCATTAATCTCTCCTCAACTAGCTGTTCTACTCCTCGCAGATCATGTCCCAACCTATCCCCAAAAGAGAAAGAGAGTCCAGGCCCATCCATCGTCAACATCCTCCCGTCCCTCATCCTACAATCGCCACAACCATAGAGAGCAAAGCTCTACTGCTACTTGAGCACGTGCTCGAATAATCACCGGATCTGCTCGATGAGACGACGACGACTTGGGGAAATGTATGAATTGGGTGGGCAGAGTCAGGGTCACAGGCATTCAGGCATATATGGATCAGCAACGTGAGGGTATGTTTGATTCACCCTATAGACGGGTCCGTGTCTATCCTCATCACTACCGATCTCCGTTTGACTTTCCACTCCCTTTCGATGACCTACTCAGGAGTGTGCTCAATCTACCCGCCCGCGTCATCGCCAGCCGCCAGCTCGGCCATCAGTGCTGGAAGTATGGGAGCCAGAACAACATCAGCCCCATGAGGGCCTCGCGAGCAGGGCCGCGGATTCGGTTCTCCTGCGGCACCCAGCCCTCCTCGATGCTCCGGTTCCATGCCACATAGAAGTGGCCCGCCCAATCCATCAACGCCGCCATGGCGAATTCATGGTTGTAATCCATGATGGCGTAGTCGAAGTAGCTTGTGGTCGGAGGGTCTTGCTGCACCACCGAGCCGTCGATCATCCACTGCGCGATCCTGCGGTCCACGGAATCGGCATCCAGTCTGGAGTACACGGCGGCTCCTCGTCCGTATACATGGTTCGTGCCGTTGTCATGCATGAAGAGCAACAGGCCAGGGACTTGCTCTTCTACGCCTTCGTCGTCCGGGAAGTGACTGACTGTGATGCAGAGGATGCAGCAAGGCGGGGTCTCGACTGGAATGGGGTAAGTGGACTCGCTGATACAGATCCAGGTTCTTACGTCCTGTTCGACTTGTTCGGCTTGGAAGGGATTGATGCGGAAGAAGCGTAGTCGTGGTGTTACGGTAAGACCCGCAACGCGCTCCCTGGCGAATCGTGCATCGATAGCTGCGCGAAGGGCCTCCATCGGCTCCAGCGGCTGCTGTCCGTTCATGTTTGAGTAACTAATATAATTAATAGTTGTTCCATGTGGCTCCGATCTCGGTTGGTACTTGCCTTGTTCAGTGTTTGTTCACTTGATACCCAAAGTGCGCCAACAGGAAGCAAAATGCCTGCGCGAACCATTTAGCAAGAATATCAAAACAAAAAGGGGAAGAAAGCATACCAACTTGGAACAGTATCTTGTCACAATATCTTGTCAAAGCGTACTCTGTGTGGTAGAGGTGAAAGCGTTCGGTAGAGCGCACAACGTGGTTTTCGTGTGTGCTGTTGTGAAGGGAAGGAGAGAGGAAGAGCTGTGTCGTGAGAAAATATGTATGCTTCTGCCTGTGACAACATGCCAAGCCGTGTATAGGTCGGATTCGGAGTGACCCGTGCACAACACTGTCCGGAGCCAGGGCAACGGTGGCAAATTCTTTTAGTGTTACTCTTGAGATTGGAGACAACGCGTGCATGCGTCACCACGCAATGAATGATGAGAAGATGGACAAGATTGCAACTCGTCATCTCACACGGCGGTTGAGGAAGTGAAGCAAAAGAACGCTGATATTGAGCCGTTCTATGAGAGGATGAAGGGTCTGTAGGAGAAATGATGGAGGTTCCACCAGTCTGCTTAGATGCAGTTTTCCAATCCAACCCCAACGCCACGCTACCTGAAGCCAACCAAGACGCTCAATCATCTACTCTGCTCTGAATGGAGGCTTCGCATTCTGAGCCTTTTCGGAGTCGAAGTTCCAAATGCCACTTGTCTTGTCACTCCCGATCGATTCCCCTATTTTCTCCGCAAGTGTCTCAAACACCAGGTTCTTATCAATGCGAGTGAAAAAGCGACGCCCCCACTCTCGATTCTCGTCTCTCTCCTTTTTCCGTAAATCCCGCTGATGATTCTCGATGATTGATTTCTCACGGGAGACCCTGTCGAGGTCTCCAGCCTCGATAGCGTTAGCAACCTTTGCCCAAGCTCGCCTCGACTCCAACTCGTCCTGCTGCTCAGTTGGCGCTACTATTAAAGGTGTAACCTTCGTCTTCTTTGGATCATGGGTCTCGATGACGTTCTTCGAAGAGTCTTTGATGAAGAAGCTATCCGACCACTGGCCCTCAGCTTTGTAGAGAACGTCTTTCTCCTTGTCACTGGGGTACAGAATCGCCGAGAAAGTGTTCTTCTTTCCGGATAGCCAGCCTTTGCCACTGTAATCGATCTTTGCAGTGAAGCCTGAAGAAGAAACAATAAAGCTTCGGCTTTCAAGTTCAACGTATGGGGAGCCTGTAATGAGGCCATCAATGTGTAGCGCAGGCAGCGTTATGAGGTAGTCTTCGTTGAAGCCATCGATATGTAAGACTGCATGTCCCACTTGCTGTTTACATATTTTATTCAGTCCTGAACCTTCTGTCAGTGATGTGGTGTATACGAACCTTGACATATATGGTACGAGCGAAAGAAGCCTTCTGGCCATTGTATCCCTGCAGCCGCACACCATGCTTGTTGTTCCATATGCAATACGCTGTCACAGGAGGATGGTGAGAGACCTGTTCGCTGACAAGCCTTGTTTCTCCTGCATCATCCTCCCATTTTCCCATGAACAGCTCGCCGAGGAATGGGTTTAGTGGCTTCTTCTCCGTCCCGAGTTGCTCGCTTCGGCTTGAATATTGCTGTTTAAGTGTGCTCAGGAACCACTTCAGAACTAGCATTGCACGTTTGGCTGGGTCTTCCTCCTTTGCCGGTGCAACGAACAGTGAAGGATGTTCGGTCCAATACGAAGAGTACTCGACAAGAGATTTGCCTGATAGAATGAATGCGGGAGCGGTCATAGCGGAGAGGTCGCCATTGAACGATGCTATTGACTGTATCTAAATTAGCCACACATTCCCTTTGCTTTATTCCTTCTCCTCCTTCCATACCTTCAAAAAACTCCCCCATGTAGCCTTTTGAGCAGGTGGCACTGCTGCTGCCTCTTCCTTGTTCGACATGGTTATTTCCAAAGGTATTGGGCGTTGCTCGGCTGTGCAACCTCAGGTGAATTTACTTTTCAATAAAAGGAATAAAGGCAAAGGGGGGAGAAGAAAGTAAAAGGCATTGGCGTTGGGGGTAGATGTAGTTAAACGGCTGATGTGGAGAGCTTGGATCGCGACGTCATTTGAAGAATCTCACACGCGACAGGGCCTCGGCGCTTCCTTCTTGTGCTCCCAATTGCTGTGGCTGTGCACGACAACGCGAGCAAGACGTCGTCAGCCAATGCTTCTTTACGAATGACCGATGGAGCAGTGATTCCAATTTCCCGCCCTCGGATACAGCACCTGCCGAAGAAACCGACATCTCTCTGCACCTGAGGAGCGTGGCGATATCGCATAGTACGCATCGCCACAATTGCTCATCAGCGCCATCCCATCGTACCGTACTTCCCTTTATAATGTCCAATACGATCACGACCGCGGCAACGACGTCTTCAAAGTAACGAGTTTTCACAAGTAGGAGGCTAAATTTCGACTGGCTGCTGAAGGACGAGAGGAGGCTGGAGTAGAAATAATACTACAACCCCTATATACGCGTCGGAGCAATGGAGTGTCTCTCAACCAACAAAACTCTTCGCTGAGGGAGTGACGGTGGGTGATTTGCGCTCCATCTTGCTCACTGGATATTGCAGTTGGTCACGTTGGTTACAGCGGGTTGAAGAACTTCGCTCGAGCCCAGCCAGATCTGTCTAAATCTATTGGCAAGCTCATGACAGGCGATGTAATGACTGCCTCTCACGGACAAGACCATCCGCTGGACTCCCTCCGAGGACTTATCGTTCGGCTAAGTTACGACCACGACGTTTCATAGGACCATTTTCTGTAATGGCTGTGGTTGAGGTCTCCCAAGATACACCGTCTGGGCGAGATCATCGAGTCATGTACAAAACAGGATAGTCCCAATCGTGTGAAGTCACTCTTACCTATGATCGACTGTGTGCGACCTCTTCAATTGGAATCGGGAGATCATGCCAATTCATTCTGTCACCATTGACATCCTTCGAGTTGATTTTGTGTGAAGGACTCCTTGCTCTACAACGCTGGTCCAGCCTTGCGCTCTCCATGGGTTACGCAAACATTGGCTTCTACTACTATATGTGGCACAGCTACTAAGACGCTTCAAACGCCACCTGCAGCCAAATCTACTTTTGCATGTATCAAGCGAAGCTGATACTGTATAGATCTATGTCGAAAATTTAGGCAATCTGTACTCCTATCAGACCTAGCTTGTGCACCAGACAGACCTATATAGATTTCGCACAGCATGGGTTCAGTCATCTAAGTTCTCCTTGCGTGATCGTGCTCCCACGATCACGGCATTAAGGAGAACAAACGCCACCTTCGAGAGCAAGTACGGCGCGTGCGTCTGGGATAGCTAACCCGTCAAAGCGATCTCTCCCTGAATATCAGGAGTAAGTGTGTCCTCACAGAACATATGTGGGTTGCACATTGTCCGCTGCCTCAGCTGGGCGGACGACTAATCATCTCAGCTATTACGACTATCCTCACAGAATGCTCCGCATCGCTTAATCTTGGGGTTTTGATATCTCTACGACTCCATGCGACTAGCGGACATGTCGAATGATCCAGCACTCATCCCAATATCAACGTCTACAAGCCAAACCTCAACCTTGCAGCAAAAGTTGAAGGGGATGCGACCAAGCTCTTCACACCGGGGGAATGTGGGCTACTTTCTCCGCTAGAGAAAGTGTTTCAGTATCCGTTCTTATGCAAGTTTTGGGGCACAGCGTGGATCAGTAGAAGTCGAGCGGCTTGAAGTCTGAGAGCTGGAGATCATCGTAGGTTGTGCAAAGGGACACCCTCTTCCGCACAGATCTCATGTTAGCTGCTCGTCCTCTCTTGTGTACCGATAATTCAGTCAATGTCTTTAAATTTCTTCGCTTGTCATCATTTCTCAAGGAACCAGAAGGCCCCCACTTCGTCACCTGCATGAACACATCGATGGAGCTGTTACTCAAGCATGTACGGTCAATAGGAGCTACTCCATGATGACTGAGTCGTGCAGCGTGCTTTAACCTCCTCACGATCGGCCCAGTGTCTGCTCCAAGGGACCAAGCTCCGTGAATGACTCTTGCAAGGCCTGTTGTCTCGCACGCTTCCGCAATGTCTGTACTCGATCTTGATTGTCTGTCTCCGAAAGCTCTATATATAAGTACCATCATCTGCCGGCTATTCAGAACTTTGCTGATCCATTGCAACAAGCGGTTCTTGCTTAATTCGATCTTCAAACGAATCTACTGTTACACATTTCTCGACGCCTAGCTCGTAGTCAATCGCAATGTTCCGATCCGTACTGGTCAGAGTCCTTCCTATTGTTCATTGTCAGAGAAAAGTTGACGCTTACTAGATTGCGCTTGCGCTTTTCTTAAACAATGCTGTTCTCGTCCCTGCCCAGTCGACGTCGTGCTCTGCCGTAACTTGCTCGTTCAGGGTACTTGGCGTTGTTGTTTCCAGATCAACTACATCCGTCTGGTTCGTTACTCTCTGATTGGAATCTTATTTCTGTAATGGAAACACGGTGAAGAAATTGACGGTGCTGACGAGTTCCATCTCTACAGCCCAATCCCGACTACGACTACGACTACGAGGTAAGAGAATCTCAATGTATATATATGCGGCGTAGCGCATGGCCCTTTGTACTTGCACACATGGACAATTGCTAAGTACTTTTGGACAGCTCCATAACTTCCTTTATCACCCAAAACGCCACAGTCACCCAAAACGTTACAATCACCCAAAATGCTACAATCACCCAAAATGCTACAATCACCCAAAATGCTACAATCACCCAAAATGCTACAATCACCCAAAATGCTACAATCACCCAAAATGCTACGATCACCCAAAACGCCACAATCACTCAAACAGTGACGAGCACTGCAACGCCGGCAGTAGGGTCTTGCACGGCACAGAACGCAGCGATTCAAGTCTTCGGAGCAAAAGGCTGCTCCGGCTCACCATCGAGGACGCTCACAGCATACCAGCGCAGATGCCAGCCCGTACCGACCACTTTGTCAACAAGCAATTACATCAAGATCCAGTACTCTGGCGGAAGACAAGGCGACCAATGCTTTCTCACTCTCTTCGGGCAGACCGGCTGCGCTGGGGCGGCACTCGCGTATAAGTTACCGGTTGCTGGGGCAAACGGAATGGCGTCTAGGGAATGTTTGCAGCTCATTGCAAATACGAAGAAGGCAGTGAGTTATCAGCTCTCTTGCAGCTGTCCTGCTTAAGAGCGAGGCCCAATCTGTCGCGGAGATTTCAGGAAGCGGAGACCTCGAGAGGATGGCAGCGGAACTGAAGAACCAAAGCACTTCTACGCGCATGATGAGACTTATGACTTGGGGAAAACACCTACTATGGCAGGCAGTACTATTCGAAGCATATGACACATATCCATCCATGCTCGATATAGATATCATGAACTACAAAATTTGGCATGGCTATGAAGCTTGTTTTATGACGAATGTCATAGCACCTACATGAACTCCAGAAAGCGGATTTGGACTGACCTCGAAAGATTCGTAATATGTAGTAGTCTCTTGCAGGGACGCCAATCGGTAAGGCACTCAAGAAGAATACGACGCGAGCAACATAAATACAGTACGGAATTATTTGCAACCAATCAAAAATCGATATCTCTGCATCCAAACAACGGCCAGTGCATAAAACTGTACAGGATTAATCCCACATCATTCGGCCGAGATCAATTATACACGGTGGATGTAGACTTGGAAGGCACTGCGCGTAGCCGAACCCACGATAGCCTCAAGATTTTGCCCTATTCGGGCAATCGGACGACTAACAAGAAGCCAGAATCTGCAGCAGCAGGGTTCGCATGTATCACATTGCCAAAGGCGTCGAAACCCCGCAAGGACAAACAATTGCCTTGCACGCGACTCCGGCGCCTCCGGCGTGGGATTAAGGTTCACATCTCATATCTGTGACTTGCCCCTCTCCACGGCAAAGCAGAAATAGCTAATCAAAAGCTTGCGTTTCCATTTCTGCGCTTTCATAATACTACAAGCCTAAATCTACTCTAGGGGTCTGGCGATATTTCTCGGTCTATGAATCATAAAGGGCGCCCGTAGGATGCATCTCTCAGTTTTATCCAGGCGACTGGAACCTAACGGAGCGCATGCGGCGAGACGGGGTGAAGTGGACAAATACAAGGTGTGACGAGAGCTTTCGAACAACGAGCGTGTCCAAGGAGATGAGAACGACCAAAGGGAAGTAAAACGCCAATTCAATGCTTTTTCACCATATCCTGATGGCGTCGGTCCAAACGATTACGGCACCATGACGTCTCACTCGTCCGCACCCACAATCATGCTCTTCTTCTCCTGAGGACTCGCCAACTCGGTCGGTGGGACACCCAGGCCGTTCCTGTTCCTGAAGAACAACACGCCGCGGCCCTCACCCTTTGAGTCCTTGCTAGGTTCGACCCACTGGCACCATCTCGCGCTCCTCCAGAGGGCAGAAAGGAAGCCAAGGCTACCGCCAGCGATATCAGACCTGTAGTGCTTGCCCATGACTGGCTTGATGGCTTCACTGGCCTCATCGGCATTGTAGAAGGGGATGGTGCTGATGTAGTGGTGGAGGACGTGGGTCTCAATGATGCCGTGGAAGAGATGGCGGCCGATGAAGCCGAATTCGCGATCGATGGTTGCGGCAGCGCCACGTGTGAACGTCCAAGTTTCAGGAGTGTAGTGCGGGAGCGAAGGATCGGTGTGTTGAAGATAGGTGATCGCAACTGATACAATCGTGAGTTTGCGAATTACACGCATAAATTCAGAAATACTTACCAAGCCAGTGGTTGACCCAGAGATACGGGATGAAGTACCAGACGAACATGTTTGTCCAGCCGAAAGTCTTTCCAATGGTGAAGAGAATTGTCGCAGTAATCGCAAGGCCAAGGTCGCTCAAGAGGATAAGGTGCTCATCCTTTCTCTCATACAGAGGGCTCGACGGGAAGAAATGGTTCACGCCGTTACCCCAGCCATTCGATTTGCCCTTGCCCTTGCCCTCTGGCTGCTTCCCATGGTAGTTGTGGCCAGTCACGTTCATCAACAAGTATCCAAACCAGCCGAAAAGCTGCTGGTAGATCAGGTGCGTGGCCGTGTAAATGGGCGTCTCCTCGACAAGCTCGGACAGCTCATGCGCCATACGGCCAACCGCCGATGCATAGACAGATCGACTCAATGGTACGAAAACCATATCGCGCTCTAGATGGCCGGTTGCTTTGTGATGCTTGCCATGGGAAATCTTCCAGCTAAAGTACGGGACGAGGAGGGAAGAGTGAATGACCCATCCAACCGTATCATTTAACCTTTTTGAAGGCGAGAAGGACTGGTGGCCACACTCGTGCGCAATCACCCAGAGACCGGTACCGAAGAGACCCTGGATGAAGGTATACAGTCCCCAGAGAGCAGCTCTCACAGGAAAGGACGGGACGGTCTCCGGCGTCACGTAGTTATGGAAGATGTAGAAGGTCGTGGCCAGACAGACAATGTCCCGTGCAATATACGCGAATCCACGAGCTGGCGACCTCACAAAGCAGTGCTTTGGAATCGCATCACGAATGTCCTTGATTGTGAAGTCGGGGATCTCGAACTCGTTACCGTAGGTATCGAGCAGAACGCCTCGAGCGTTCTTGACGATCGGCTCATCGAAGGAGGTGAGGGAGGATAATGAGGTCTGAGATGGCGATTGGACCGGAGAGTCAAAGGGCGAGGCAGCAACTGAATTGGAAGAGGAGGAAGGTGTTGACTCGCTCGTCACGGTGCGCTGCAGGGCCACGTTTCGTGGCCGAAGAATCGGTGACATTGTTGTTGAATGGAGTACCGAAATGCTCGACGACTGGTAGAGGAAGCTTAATAGGGTCTTGAGAGTTGTAGTGCGTGAAAAGAGGTGGTTATCTAGAGAACTGATAGCAGTGGAGTTGTTGAGGTGGGAGCTGTTGATGTGTTGAGAGGACCAAGGGAGCTTCACTTCGGCGCACAATCACAGCAATTGCAGCCCTGGTGTTGGGGGAAAGTGGAGCAACAGGTGTATGGCGGGAGGGCAAAGGGAGGACAGAGCGGTAGATGTGCGAATTGCAGAATTTAAGGAGGAAGCTGGCTCGCAATATCGTTCCCGAGCAGGCGGTGACAGCAGCTTCGACTTTCGAAATTTCCGCGCTTAGGCCACCTGCGAAAGGGTCCTGATGCAGGCCGAGGCCCCTGTCGTTTCGCCGCACCTTAGATCTACGCTGCGCCGCAGACACAGGACACTGCGCGAGCGAATTGCAGAGGAGAAGCAGTGAATACTGCCGTCCTCTGGCTCTGCAGGCCTGGACGTGAAGTGCTGCGATATTTACTCACATCTCTGTACTACCATCCCCGCCTTTGGAGCGGCATCTGTGAAAGCTGAGCGCTGTCGGTCTCATCTCCGCGCTAGCCTCTCGTCTCTACGCCGATGCTGTGTAATGAATTTTGGCGTCTGTGTCGACTCGCTCGATCTGCCCTTTCGTCTCGTCCGAGCCTCATCTGATAAGCATGCCAAATTGCAATTCCGGTTCTCGGAGCCGCACGCGGTTTAGCCTCTGCGTTTTCTACTCAATGTTACGCCGCTCGCACCGCCGCTTCACAGCTTTTGCCAGAAAGGCAAAGACTCCTGCGAGTTTCAACCTCTCGTCGCGCCGCCGCTCCTTGGCATACCGAGCCGATGGCAGTGGTCGCACAGTGTGGCTGTTCCAGCTGCTGTTCTCCATACCAATGGGGTGCTGGAGCGCGACCTCGGGCGGGCACATGCAAATCTAGATACCAGCTGTTATCTGGCATGCGCCGAAGGGATGTATCCGAGTGAATGCAATGGAGCTCAATGAATTTTGACGTGGTGTGCGTGCCTGCAGAGCGGCCAATCCATGCACCAGTTGCAGCCACGCCCGACGACGATCCCTCCTATCGATGCAGTCCTTTCCTCAACCACTTTGTCACCCGCGTGCCAACGACCGAAGGGCCTTGGACGTGCCACGTTTGCATTCGGAAGAGTCTTGGTAGCTCGGGTATGATCCAACGAAGGAGCACGGCAATTTCGATCTAACACCTATAGCGTACTTGCGTTTACTCGTCGACTTCAAGTGACACTAACGATTTGTATGTAACTAAAATACATGTCGCCGTTGAGGTTTGAAAAATATCTAGTTCCATACGATATGAGAAATCTGAAATAACTGCTTCGCGCTAAGGTGTATGATCAGCCTCCCCTGAACTATCTATGCTGGCGAAGCAGATCAGACAGCAAGGCAAGCCAGATTTGCAACTCTAACGCGGCGATCTTCCTCGAGCCACATCGGAGTACGTATCAGTATAACAGAGCAAGATTTGCGTGAGTTATATATTCTCCGGAGTGTATTAAATAATAGCAAACTATTGAGAAAGCTGTACCTTGTGTTATCCATATAGGCTATACACTGATTCTGTTGAGTGTCTTGAGCGCTGCGCCCAAACTTTTTGGTCACCTTCTTGCCAGGGAAGTCACCGACCCGAGAAAGGATCGATATTTGGCCGGAGCACCGTTCGAGAACCCTCGTTAGATGTTCGAACAGAAGCAAATGTTTCTGAAGCCGAAGCCGTGGTAATTCAACTAGTCCTTGCTTCTGTGCAATCGTCACGAGGTTTGGAGGATGTACCTTCTGATGCCTTTTCCAGCCTTCCTTACCGAACCTCATAAGTAGACAGGAACAGAACCACTAGAAGTAGTCACCCCCAACTGTGAGTTCGTGATTGGCACCCACGTGGGAATTCCATTGCTTTGAACATGTATTTTTCCTTTTCATTTTGCATTCGCATTGCGCATTCGACGGCAATCTCTTGGAGGCTTCTCCCGTTCCCTTAAGTTGTTCTAAAAGGATAGCCTTCGCCACAGTCAAGCATCTCTTTACTGCCGTAGACAGATGACAGCCTGAATAGAACTCCCTGAAGGCGTTGCAGAGCTCTGGGACTCTTCCTACTGGTAGCGTAATCCGTTTTTGCAAGAAGGGGTCGACGATAACAGCAGAATACTTCGAAAGCGACTAAGGATGGGCTGGATACTGACACGCGCATACTTATACTCCTTTCCTTTCCTGTCGTCCTCTGCCACTTTGCCTGGGAGGTGCTCTGCGAGTGAGATGATATCCAGTGCTATGTTCTTATTTCAGAATATTATTGGACTAGTAGTCTTCCCTGCTTTCGGGTTTGGAGCCGGCGAGAACCGGAGTAGCCTGTCTTCTGCAAGTGAACTCCGAATCCCTCGAATGGATTGATCGACGAGGTAGCAGGTCTCATAGCGGCACATTTGACGGAGGGGATAGCAGGTCACGGAGATGGCGAGCACTCAGGGCGGGCAACAAACTACTATTGGATCCTTCGCGTTCTTCATCTTCCTCCTCTCTGTTGCTGTCACTGGGCGGATATTCATCGGTGTTATCTGTCTCTTCACCCTGGACATATTGCTCCTTCTCCCGCCCTCCTCCTCGCTCTACCCAGGTACAAACAGGCGTCCGCTATCACCATAGCCGGTACATTCTTCGTTCCATGTTCTCCTCTGCAGTTCCGGAAGTCTCATGGACCTTCTTTCGTTCGGGCTATCCTCCACAGCTTCGGAAGAATGTTCACGGGTCAAAGCCCCAGGAGTAGAAGCTGGTACAAGGACCATGGCGGTCTCACAGTCAAGTCCGCCGGAATGGTAGCCGTGACATCAATAGCACATGAGTCACATTAGTCTAGCAGAAGAGCAAGCATAACTTAACATGTACCGCTCCAAAGCCTGTGGAGGCAATTTTTCGTTCAATTTGAAAGCTTCTATCAGCATAGACCGAAGCCTCCTAGCTCCAGGATATCTATTTACAAGTAAGCGTAGAAAGTTGTGCAAATGCGGGTTCTGCTAAGGGCAGCGTCACGCATTCCACGGTCAACGCGCTACGACTGTTGCGGTTGGGCTTGCTCTTGTGCTCTTGTTCTAGCTTCTTCGAGAGTCGGCATTTGACCGCGCTTGACAGGATATGCTCTCCAGGGATTGGCGAAGACTTGCTTGTCACGAAGATGGATTGGAATAGTATCCTTTGGAGTTCCAGGAATGACCTTCTCCAAACCCTTTCAAAAACATCAGCTCATGATTGCCGAACGCACACTGATTGACTTACAATATTGTCAAATACACACTTGTTAAGCTGTATCTCCGGGCCTCTGCAGTTCCACATTTGTTGGTTGTTCCTCTCCAGGCACTTCCAATGCCCTCGAAACTGCTCTATGCAGTGCTTGTTGATATCCTCCAGTCTGTAAAGCTAATGGTTAGCACTCCAGAAGGGTATCCGGCGATTCCATGCCTATGGATATGATTCAATGGGCCTTACACGCTCGCCGCACATCGCGTGACCTTCCTTCCTTCCCTCATGCAATCCAGCTCTCCCCGGCCATTGGCCTCATGCTTGCACATCATATAGTCATCATTGTACGATTTACATCTTGCACCGATAAAAAAGGACGCGCTCATAAGCGGAGCCGAGCTGGCTCCAACCTCTTTGACCTTGGGGATGTCATCGGGTAGAGGGGTTGTATCGATGAGGACTTCCTGATTGAACCTGGAGGGTAAGGAAGATGTTAGCAAGAATGATACCAATTGAATCAGAGATATCTACCTTGGCTGTCTCGCCGTCATCTTGAGCGACTACACTTGGTCGGCTGGAGCTACATTGACTTGGTGCCGAAGCTTCAAGCTGCTGGTTGGATGCAAGGTCCAAGCTCGGAATCTGAAAAACTCCGATCCCGGCTTTCTGAGTTCCAGCGCAACAACCTTGAACCTTACGCGCAACAGTACTTCTCGAAGTGAGAGCACGCGTCAACTTCAACACTGGAAGTTGAACACGTCAATCTGTTGAGCGCAGGCCTTTACCTTGCCTCGCAGAACCCGATTACCTCTTTCGCTTCCTCATCAGCCTCCGAACTGGTTAAGATCGTGCTCAAGGCATAACTGGAGAAGATGTCGAACCTCTTTGGTGGCTCGACGAGCACCACCAAGCCGGCATTAACTCTCAATTTGGGTGGAGCGACTTCCTCACAGCCTCAGCAAAGCGGAGGATTATTTGGATCTTCCCAACCCGCGCAAGGCGGAGGACTCTTCGGCGCGTCGACAGCCCAGCCGCAACAACAACAACAAGCAGGTGGACTATTTGGCTCTACCTCGCAGCCTGTGCAGCCTGGGCAGACTGGTGGCCAGTTCGGTTCTACTACACAACCTGCACAAACTGGTGGGCTCTTTGGCGCGTCCACACAACCTCAACAACAACAACAACCGACACTGGGTGGGGGTCTGTTCGGCGGTTCTACCACACAGCAACCGGCTCAGCAAGGTGGAGGGTTATTTGGAAATACTCAGCAGAACGCAAGTCAAGGTGGTGGATTGTTTGGGGCTTCAACACAGCCTCAGCAGCAGCAACAGGGTGGGCTCTTCGGTTCGACAACACAACAGCCGCAGCAAGGTGGTGGTCTCTTCGCAGGAAGCATCGGACAACAGCAGCAACCGGCACAAGGAAGCTTCCTCGGGTCGTTTGGCGCTAGCGCAAACAGGCCGCAAGCAGGAAATTCGCTGTGGAAACCTGGAGCCACCATGGTTCCGCGAGAGAAGAGCATCCCGGAGCAGATATACACGCTTCTGGAGAAATGGAGCCCAGAATCACCGAATTCTGTTTTCCAACACTACTTCTACAACAGCGTTGACCCGAAGCTTGTCCCTTACTTTGGCCCTGCACCGGACGAAGACGAGAAGAAATGGGAGGAAGCGCTTGCGAAAAAGCCTAGTGAGGGATCGATACCAATACAGGCGAAAGGCTTTGCTGGAGTAGGCGTTCGAATGCAATATGCAGCTAAAGCAACGGAGGAGCTGCAGCGTCGCATGCATGAAATCAACAGCAGCCTGACAGCAAACATGGAGAACCACGATCTCAAGACGACTGTACGCGTAGCTGATGCACGGCGGCGACATATGGCTCTCAGCCAGCGGTGCCTTGCGCTTGCTACAAAAGTCCAGGTGCTGCGCAACAGAGGCTATGCTATGGATAATGCAGAGGAGGTGCTGAAGCAGAAGCTGGCGATCCTGGAAAAGGGAGCATATGACGTGGTGCTGAACGGCAAGCAAGAGGAGATATGGGCGCGACTGTCTGATTTGAGAGAACGAGCATCGCTATTGAAAGAAGAGTCAGACAAGATTGGGAAGATCGCGAAGGCAGACTCGGATGGATCTATTGACGATGACACCATGAAGGCGATCAAGAAGGTAAGAACATGTCCGATCTTGGCTATCATCAATGCTAACTTATTTAGTTACTTAATGACTACGACTCACAACTGTCACACCTCAAGAAGGAGCTCGAGTCGATCCAGACCGACTTTGAAGGCTGGGAGAATGACAATCAAGAGGTTGCACGTAGGAGATGACAGGGTAGAAATACTTCGTTTGGCGTTCAGGATCTTCGAGTGTATCAATCACGTTTTCAACGAGCATAGCGATTGGCGCGATACCCAGGCCATACTACTGGCAAAAGTTTGTACATTAGGACAGGCCTAAAAGGAATGGAAGCGAAGAGGCTTTGTATTGCCAGGTAACTTGCGACCTAACTCCTATTCTGCCCCTTGCTGGTAGAGTGGAGCGTATTCTGCTGTGAAGGCTTTGTCGAGCTATTTGACTCGCGAGTTTGGATCATTGCAGCTCTCAATTGGCGAATGCATCCCATTTCTGGAAAACAGTGCTGGCCCCCTTCAAATATCTCCGCAATCATTTGCCCGTGCCCGTGATCCTTCCAAGCTATCCGTCGTCGGATGATATGAGCCTGCTGTTATACAAGTCTCTTGACATAGTCGATCGCGAATGGCGCTGTACCCGAATGTCAGTTCGCTGGTAATGCCCTAGTAGGTGTTTGCAAAGCCGTACATAGGTATAGTATCACGCAAGTTGCAGCCGCGACCATCAGGCCTTGGTTTGTCTCTTGCTCCATGGCCTACGGATCGCAATGATTGTATGAGCTATCGTCCGATGCGACGCAGTACACGCTCTCGTTCGGGAAAAATACCTGTAATTCGGCCTTACTCGGCGGTGGTGGTGCTATATGTGTGTTAGCTAAGGTACCTATGGCATCTGAAGAAAGTGACTTACGTCCTCCGAACATCGTGATAGGTTCCCGTTGTTGGAATAAGTTGCTTGAAGGTGGAGCTCGAAAAAAGTTGCGTCAATCTCCTTTAACGCGTCTATCGTTGGGCCGAAGTTTTGCCGCGGATTCTCCGTGCGAACCAGCGTTTACCTTCCGCCGCAGGTTTAAAAGAACAACCTCACTCACTAACAACTTCCAACTCTCTACCCGCTCTACTATATTCTGCGGCTAGTACACTTCACACCGCTATTGCAAGTTTACACTCTCGGCTTTTCGTAGGCTTCTGAGCGACGCGACTTTGAAGCTCAACTCAATTAAAATCATCTAAGATGGAGGACGTCACACCTCCCGCTGTCGAGCACCCAATGCCAGAAGTCGGACATGATCCGGATGATCCACTGCGCCCAGAGGAGGAGGAAGAGGATCTACCAAATCCTCCCATCTCAGCACCTCATCAGGACGTAGAAGCAACAGAAGACAAAGAGGAGGCAGACCCAGACCTCTCTGACAACGACTCTGCACTCAGTGACCTAGATGATGCTGAGTTCGAAGACTTCGACCCTGCCAATATCGCTATCGATGAGCGTCCGGTCATCGCAGTTGACGATTCAAATGTTGGCTTGTTGGGTGTGCACAAGCGGAAGAGAACTGAGGGTGAGGATGGCGCAAAGAGGAAGAAGAAGAAAGAGGGAAGGAGGGAGAAGCCGAAGAAGAGTCGCAAGCGCAAAGACGAAGATGATGCGTTCAGTGGTGGTGAGGAGCTTGATGGGAAGAGGTCAAGAAAGAGAAAGGAAGGCGGCGAGAGAAGGGCGAGAAAGGAGAGAACACCAGAGAATGACGAGAACTTGACTCCCGAAGAGAGTGCGTGCAATGGAGACACCTGCTGAAGGAGCAATTTTTCGTGCTGACTATTGAAACAGGGCGCCGACGAGCTTTGAACAGAGCAATGGACGAAGCCTTGCGTGGTCCAAACAAGCGTAAACGCAGACAAGATGGAATTGTACGACTTCAGTTACTGCTGATCTTCATTTGACCTCACTAACTTCTTCCTAAGGATCTTGAAACCATGCAAGACGCTGAAATCGAATCCATGCGCACACGCATGACCAAAGCCGCCCAAGACGACACTGCCGCCCGCGAGGCTGGCCAGCCCGCCTACCACAAGCTCAAGCTCCTCCCCGAAGTCGTTGAGCTGCTAAACCGCAACACAATCAGACACAACCTCGTCGATCCGGACACCAATCTCCTCGAAGCAGTGCGTTTCTTCCTCGAGCCGCTCAACGACGGCTCCATGCCCGCGTACAACATCCAGCGCGACCTCTTCGCCAGCGTCGCGAAGTTGCCCATCTCAAAGGACGCGCTGGTCGCCAGCGGCCTCGGCAAGGTCGCGTGGTTCTACACCAAGAGTACAAAGGTCGAGCCGAACATCAAGCGCGCGGCGGAGAAGTGTCTGAGCGAGTGGACGCGCCCGATCCTGCACAAGAGCAGTGACTTCAAGAAAGGCGCTCCCGACGGCCAGCTTGGCCTTCCACTTCGTGGTGCGCCGCTTGATCCCGCGACGGCGAGCCGGATGGCTGCTAGGGAGAGGATGCTCGAGACGCCAAACTTCTCGAATCGCGCGAGGGCTGCTGTCGGCGCGGGTAGCTATACAATTGCACCGCAGAGTAACGTGATGATGGGAGGCCAGTACGCTAGGGCACCAGGAGCGAGCGGCGACGATGCGTTTAGGAGGATGAAGGCTAGGCAGATGGGCAAGTCAGGCGGCGGAGGATCGAAGAAGAAAAACCCTTATGGCATCGAGTAGACATGAGTCCTGGAGCGTGGATACCAGTACTCACTGGCCTCGCAAATCATGAGAAGAAATGTCGAATGAATTTCAAATCGTCAAAACCGTTACTAGGGCAGGACCTGGGAGGGATCAATCAGGCGATAGAGCTCGTGGCATACAGCTTCGCCACTTCCAATCACAATTTGGCGGGTAGAACGGATACGATGCTTTGCATAAGGTCATTTGAGATGCTTTGTACTATAAAGAAGAGGTCCTCCAGTTTGCATTTGGACAATTGAGGAGCATGTCCAATACTTTTATCTACCAGTTACAAGAAATGGAAAAAGTGCTTCAACCCATTCATTGCTGGCTGCTTCCAAGTAAGGCCATGTGAGGATCCATCAGCAGTCCTACCCAATCCGCTGCTCATGCACGTAACAAAGGAAATTCAGAGTTCTCGCAATTTTTCATCACCCACACATGCACGTATCGATGCCCAACCCTTCTACCATCCGGGCGTAGGCGCCTGTCCCCCATGTTGCCCTCCATAACCCCCTTGTCCCGGATATGGATTTTGTCCTGGAGGACCACCGCTTCCATAGGGCTGTCCGCCCTGATGAGCTGACGGGCTGGAGTAGTTTGCTGGACCGCCATAGCCCGCCTGCTGGCCGTAGCCAGGTTCTGCATGTCCGTAGCCACCCTGCTGAGGATTCGGATTTCCATACCCGCCCTGGGGGCCGCCGTAGCCTGCTTGCTGCCCATATCCACTTTGGGGCTGATGCGGGTTTCCAGGTCCGCTCTGGTAGCCTGGCGGACCTTGTTGTTGCGGATTCGGCGAGTACGCTTGATATGCGCCTGGGCCGCCGGGGTGTTGTTGACCTGGTTGCTGGCCGTAGCCCTGGTGTTGCTGGCCCGGTGGGGGAGGGAACTGGTTGTGCTGCTGCTGTTGCTGCGGTCCACCCTGCCCACCGTACTGGTTGTGCTGGTCGTGCTGCCCGTATCCTCCTTGATTCGGTGGGGGCGATCCGTATCCCTGATGTGACGGCGTACCATATCCACTTCCTCCCTGTGGTCCACCCGCTCCGCTGCTCGGCGGAAACCCGCCAAACTGCTGTC